>JAHVAK010000227.1:1250000-2500000 GCA_019845155.1 Luehdorfia chinensis
CCACCAAACCATCACTGACGCAGGATGATGACCACGTTGTACCTTTCCGACCACTTGAGCAGCATCTTTAGAACTGTGATCGTACACTTTATCATTTTGCTTATTGTAGTGTTCTTCAATCGTGGAAATTTTGTCATTGGTAAAGAGGATTTTTCTGTGCCTTTCGCGTATCGCGACAGACGGCGTTTTGATCGATCCACTCACTTTATTTGTAAAGATTGATTTAGGGCATGTCCTGTATATCGACGATAAGCATCGAGCTTCAGGTCTTGTTTTATAATACGCGACAGAGTCCTAGCGGGAATCTTCATTTCTCGCGATGAGATTTTTTGCTTCGTAATGGGGTTTCGACGAATTCTGGCTTTAACAGCATTAACAGCCTTTGTAGTTCTAACAGCACGCGGCCGCCCCGATCTTTTCTGGTCTTCGACAGAGGAAGTGTTGTTGTATCTGTTGATAGTATGATATACGAACATACGTCTGATACCAAGCTTTTGAAGTGTCTTGAATATGACCGACGGCTCCTTACCCACTTTGTGCAAGGCGATCACTACAATCCTATTTTCTTTAACATCCCATTCCATATTGTAATTTTATAATAAATACGAAAAAATGTGTGAAATGGCGCAAAATCGAAAGATGTTTTTAAAAAAATATACGTGTTCCAAATTCAAAATAATTGAAAAGTTGATAAAAATAAATGTTTTTATGTAACAGTATTTATGGCCAGGCTGGGATATGAAAAGGGGTATGCAGAGGCCGCTTATGTAGCCCATTTTTCGCCCTCGCGAGAAACGAGACGTGACGAGTGCCGAACCACGTCGCCGCCATTTCAGGAACCCAGTACGATGCTATAGAATACCTTCTTTAGATTACTTGAAAAGCGAGGAACTCGATCATGAGTCATATAAATAAATTCTAAGTTATCTTTAGATTACTTGAAGAGCGAGGAACTTGATCATGAGTCATATAAAGAAGTTTTAAGAATTAGGATCATGTAAAAGTGAGTAAAGTACTAATAAAATTATGGAGTTAGCCTTTGACCAATAGAGCAATTTAAGCTTTTGACGATAAGGGAATATGTGGTCATACTTACGTAGACCGTAAATAAATCTTATAGAATTATTAAGAAGGCGCGCCAATTTAGTGAGAGGATTTTGTGATAGGTCTGGATAACACACATCTGCATAATTAATAATAAGTACAAAAAGCAAATGAACCAGCATAAACTTGGTTTTCAAAGGAATTTTTTTTTTGGACGATAAAGAGATCGCAAGCTGGCAACGACTCTACGCCTGATTTGGTACATATGCCAGACAAGATTTTTCTCGTAGCGGCAGATTAGGCTCAAGGTACCATTATAAAAAATAGGAGAGAGGCTTTCCTGATCAACTTTAGCCAGCATTCTTGGCAACCATACTTCCGACAACCTAGCATACTTCCGACAACCATCGCTTTACATTTAGTTGGATAGACTGTAATGCCATTTCTGCATGACTAGTCTTTAATGGCTTACAGATTATCGTTTAATTTTTGTACAGCATTGTTAAGCGTATTAAGTAATATCAGACTGCAAGTAAAGCTAAAGATCATCCGCATACAGATGGTAAGAAAAGAATACGGCCTTGCGAAAATAGACGCGATGTAGCCCATGCAGCGAAAAGTTGGCCTACGCGGACTGACTGCTGGCGGCCACGAAGATATGACGAAAACCACTCAAAGGCTGGCGTGGAGAATCTTAAATATGTCAAGAGGGAAAGAAAAATATCATGATCGACCGTGTTAAAAGCATATAAAAAGTCAACAAGCACCATCATTGTTAGTTTCTCATCCATGCCTTTAATCATCGGTGACTTTAACGAGCGCAGTAGTGGATGAAACCTCGATTGAAACTCATTCAGCAGGTTAGGTTTAGTTATGAACACAAAGATTTTCTTATGAACACAGGCTCCTAGAACTTTTGAAAGAAATGCCAGAATTGAAATTGGACGATAATAATTGGGTAGTGCGGGACTATAAATTTTGGGAAATTGTTGTAAAAAGCTCAAATAACCACTGTGAAACTGTTCTTGGTATATAGAACTATAATTAAATAGTATTTTTTAAATACAACTTCGAATCAGGCGATATATTTTGTTGTTTTAAGAATCTGTTCTTAGTATAGGGTTTTTGTTATAAAGAACAACGCATAAAATACCATCTACCATATGATTTTTTCGCTCTCAGTGATATTCACTACTATGAGAGCCGCCTTTTTATTTCCTTTTTATTTCCTAATAGGTATTTTACGAACTTACCATTGTCGGGTAGTAATTTTAATTTAAATTAAATATTTGATTAAAGGATTTTTGAACTAAATGAAAAAAAAACGTAACATTTGAAACGTAAAAAAATCGTACATAAAATTTAAAATCCTTTGTATAAACGACCAAGCGGCAGTTGACTTAATTGGCACAATTCGAAGTACAATGTAGATACGAACAACTGCAAAATTTCGTAAAATAAACACAAATAACATATATTCACTTAACATAAATCAGCTAGGAGAATAATCGTGTTTTGGTAAAAATTACAGCAAATTTGGCTGATTATCTAAAAAATAACACATTTTTTCTTTCTATGCGCTCTCCAGAAAAATTACTATTTTGCAGATAGTTCTTTTTACTAGGCACCCGTCGATTTGGTATTTATTATTACGCAGCTTAAACACATCTAAGTTATTTACGAAATATAATGTTACTTTAAGTAGACTTAGTGTTTCACGTTAATGACATGTTGCGTTATATCATGATGGTCTTGATTTATACATACATACAGTCACGTTTTTTTTCAATATAAGGGATAGGCAGAGCAACTCACATAGCCCATTTTTCGCATTCGCGTGAAACAAGACGTGACGGTGTAAATATTCACAAATATCTCGTACACCATTTTTAAAATCGCATACTTTATTATAAAAAAATAATTATTAACGTCACCATAATTTCACTGATAAACATAAGATTTCCCTATCACTCCCACGCTTCCGCGACAGAGAAGGTATAACGCCCTCCGAGAATATCAACGTTAAGTAGCAGCATAGAGATTTGCATTGCATGTCGTATGGCGAATGGCGTGCACTAGAGAGCGAATGTCTGGCACTGAGGCCTTTAATTTTATTCCCCTGGGTTACGTAAATATATTTCGATTATTTGTAGAAATAATGAATGCATTAGTCTACAAACCACTGTCTTATTTTCAAGTACAGCTACTATGTTTGACTGATAGAACTGTCAAACATAACAGTAGATTTGTTTTGCTAATTCGGAATCGCGATTCATCCGGGTCATGGGTTCGAATCCACACTGCAAAAACACCAACTGTTGGTTTTCGGGTCTGGTTGCGTTGTGATTGTCTTTGGTTTTTTTATTGGATAAAGTGTGAAAAACGAATGTTTGCACACTACTGCTTCACGGCAGAATAACTGGCCAAGGGTTGTTCCTGCCTAGACGGATTCCTGCATAGGAATTCTACCACCGTCAAACTTGTGTCTCTGACACTGTATCCTAGCCCACCTCCGATCTTATTGCATGAGCATTAAATCTGGCACAGATAGGTTGAGACGAGGGAGTGCCCCTGTGTTTGCACGTACACTTGTGGCACTATAATATCTCTCTTTAAATATATAATATCTCTCTCTGGTAGTAGGATTCCTATAGAGAAATCCGTCTACGTAGGTACCGAAAAGACCACGTATCGTTTTCATCGGATTAAGAATATGCCTTGAAAAAACTGTGGTTTTGGTTTTAGTTGTAAGCTGGATATTTTGATAGAAAATTCTATTTTGTCAACCAAAAATCTACCCACGATATGTATATTTTTTATAATAATTGAAAGTGATGAGACGAGCGAAACGGTCACCTGATGGTAAGTGAAACGTCTGTTCATGACAAATGTTGTGTCACCCAGAGCAATTGTGAGTGGCATGACACTATTTCTGTTTCCCCTAGGGACATCAGTTCTTAAGTCTCATATGCCAAGTAATTACTTACGCTGTCAGTGCCCATGACCACAACACATAATGTTTGGATACCGCTGCTCCCCTACATAATAACTGTTCTGGGCTGATACATACCTAGACGGATTCCTACAAAGGACTCCTACCACCATTTAAAATAACTATATTATGAACTGCTTAGAATTATTAGTATTACCAGAGAAAAGGAGGAATGAGCACTGCGCCGTAACAGTGCTCTAAAATCACGATAAAGGAAAGCTCAGAACTTGTAACTGTGACTATCAATCCACGTGCCCTTTGTTGCGACTAAGGCAGTACACCCGCCCTCCTCCCTCCATCCTTCTTAAGGGCTTGTGTTGAGATTATTTAAATAATTAACGGGCAGTTACATCACTGTAATAATTAGAGACAAATATAGCAATGAACGAAACAACTACATAAAAGGAGGAGGTTCTCAATTTCTCTGTATATTTTTTGTTTGTGGGTCTCGTAAAAGTCGATAGAGGGAAAATGAAAACCTGGAGATAGGCAGCAGCATCTCTCTGGAACATTTGAATAAATAAACTCTAGTTGCCAACCCGCCTGCCAAGCGTGGCAAAATCTATGGCAAAAAATCCCTTAAAAAGGAGAGCTACAAACTTACTTGTTTCGAGGCAATCTATGGGGGAGGCCTATGTCCAGCAGTGGACTAGTGATAGGCTGAAATGATGATGATGATAATGCTTTGAACTGCATTGAAGTCAGTTCTTTATTATATATTTATTTATCATCAGTAAAAAACAAACACATTTACTGTATAAATAAAATAGATACTTCACGGAATTGCATGGCTCGTTAAGTCGACCTCATAAAATAAAACATAATTCCATGTTTTGGTAGGAATTAACTTTCAGCTCATGCTCTAGCATTTACATGCATCATAGATTGTTTTGACGAATTTTGCGCAGTTGGTACCATTTCTTTGTCTATATACTAATTCTCAGTTAGTTATAATTTTAGATGATAAGATTTAGTAATTTGTACAATCTATCATCATCTGTCGATACTTAGATTGTTTTGACGAATTATGCGCAGTTAGTAGACTTTCTGCGTTTGTACAAATGCTCAATTCGTTCTAATTTCGATGATAAGATATAGCAATTTGTACAATATGTACCATAAAAATAATAAACTGACTAGCTGAACGACTGAATGATGTATCAAAAATGGGGTTCAAAGTTAAATCGAGTATATCGATCACGACACAGTCTACACTCATGGGTTTAGAGACTTATAATTATGCAAAGAATTTCTTATACAGCGTAGGTGAGCACTAAGTTTAGATTTCTCAAAATTATATATATTATAAGGACCCGAATTCACGTAAACACAACCACACTACGTACAAATTGAGAACTTTACAAATTGACAAAATGTACAAACTGATCATAATTCATTTTGACGTATACTACGTTGAAGGTATTTTAATAAAAACAAAATATTTTAACAATATCGTTCTGAAAAAAACATGTTGAAATAATGAAACGTCCATTAGCGTGCAACAGCTTATTGATCGTCATTTCTTCGTCGCGCAAACCAATGTCGATAGAGTGCATTCCACTGAATAAGATTACGTGACTAATTTTTTTTTAAATATTTTTTTAAATTCTTTATAGTTTCGATTTGACCCCGTTAAAAAAAATGATTCTTCCTTAGAGTCAAAATATGCGTCTACAGCTGCTTTGACCTCGTCGTTTGTCGAAAATCTTTGACTTCCCAAGTGCTTTTTTAGGTTAGGGAACAGAAAGAAGTCTGATGGTGCCAGATCAGGTGAATACGGCGGATGCGGTAACAGCTCAAAGCCACAGTTGTGAATTCCAGCCATTGACTGTACTGACGTGTGAACACGGGCGTTATCTTGATGAAACAGGACTTTTCTTCTGAGCATTCCTCGACGTTTTTCTTTTATTTCCTCTCGTAAACGACGTAGTAAGGTGCAGTAGTAATCAGAGTTTATAGTCTGACCCCTTTCAAGATAATCAATCATAATCACACGTTTCGAGTCCCAGAATACTGAAGCCATCACCTTATTTGCCGACAAAATCGACTTAGCCTTTTTAGGTGGTGGTGAACCAGGTCTTCTCCGCTGTTTTGATTGTTGTTTTGTTTCCGGTGTACAGTAATGAACCCATGTTTCGTCCATAGTAGCAAAACGATTCAAAAAATCATCTGCATCGGCTTCAAATAACTCCAAACAGTCGCGTGAAATAGTCAATCGCGTCCTTTTTTGTTCAACTGAAAGCAGTCGCGGAACCCACATCGCAGACACCTTGTGGAAACCCAACTCGTTGACAATGATGTTTTGAGTTCATTCATAAGAGATGCCTATAATCTCGGCTATCTCTCTAATTTTTAATCTGCGGTCTCCCATTATTAAATCAAGTACTTTTTTAATATTTTCGTCAGTAGTTGATTTGTTCGTCGAAGGCCTTCCAGAGCGGGGTTCATCTTTCACACTCTCTCTACCACGCTTAAATTCTGCTATCCATTTTTTGACGGATGAATATGACAGAGCACAATCGCCTAATGTATTGACCATGTCATCATGGATGGCTTTTGATGATAGCCCCTTCTTATGGAGGTACTTAATGACGGCACGCTGCTCGATTTGCTCCATTCGCGGAAATTATGACCGATTACTTTGTTAATAAATTTATAAAATCACAACTAATTATCGCACACGTTTCGAACTTCACACAATGAACTAGTCTGAACTGAACTAAATAATGTGGGTAGATTTGATTTTTAGAATTCAATGGATCTGTGTTAGGCCGAGTTCTTTTCAATCCACCTAGTATATATTAATTAGTTTACCACACATGAACTTCCTGAAACATCTGAATAAATAAACTGCAATTACCAACCCACCTGCCAAGAGTGGCAACTACGGCAAAATCCTCCCGAAACGAGAGCAACTAAGTTTTATGACAATCTATGGGGGAGGTCTTTGTTCAGCAGTGGACTAGTGATAGGCTGAAACGATGACTTGATCTAGTGTCACTTTAATTTGATGTTATCTAGATCAATAAAAATTGACCTGTTATACAGATCGTCTTTTATTGTTTATTTGTTTTGTTTAGATCGGAACAAAACAAATGATTAAAAGTTGAAGGTAGCCCGGATAAGCTATGTCATTAGCACGTCTACCACCCCCTTCGCGATCATGAGTTCTTTAAAGCGCTCGATAGGTGTTGAAATCAATGTTTAAAATAAACTCGATAAAATTTGTAAAATCATTTTTATTAAATCTATAGTATTCACGTAAATATAAGAAGTCGTAAGATATAATCAGTTTGACCCCCCCTTTTTCATCACAAATGGAATTCATAGAAAGAAAATTATATTTAAGATTTTTATAACAATCCCGTCATTGACAATTCATATATACATACATAAGATCACGACTGTATCCCATAAGGGGTAGTCAGAGACTGGGCACTCACTGCAAAAACAGATGACCGCCACAATCCACGTTTCACCAAAAAAATATAATGCACTTGGTGTGATATGGATGAGCCCATCGCCACCATGCGCTGTTGGGTGCACAGTGCAGTTTAATTCCTTACTCGCCTTTTACGAGATCCATTGGATGAGATGGAATGGTAGTATTCTTTTAACGAGCCCCCACCACACGGCAATTCAACATCGAGAATTCTATCTCCGTAATTATAATTCCCGCTATGGCTGGCGTATGTAAACTTTTGAAAAAGCCTTTGATTCCGTCGAAACTTGGGCGGTGCTACACTCACTTCAGTGGTGCCGAATTGACTGTCGGTATATAGAAGTGCTGCAGTGTTTGTACAATAAAGCTACGATGGCTATCCGAGTACAGAACCAGAGTAAGAAACCGATCCCATTGCAGAAAGGTGTAAGACAGGGCGATGTAATATCCCCGAAACTCTTCACCGCTGCATTGGAAGATGTCTTCAAGCTACTGAACTGGAAAGGATACGGCATTAACATCAATGGCGAATACGTCGCTCACCTACCGACGATATAGTCATAATGGCAGAATCGATAGAGGAGCTTGGCACTATGCTCAATGACCTCAATAGTGTCTCCCAACGGGTAGGTCTTATGATGAACATGGACAAGACGAAGATCATGTCTAACGTCCATGTCACACATATACCGGTTTTTTTGGGAACACTTCGCTCGAAGTTGTTGACGAATATATATAACCAGGACAGATTGTCCGACTAGGTAGGTCCAACTTCGACCCAGAGGTCAATCGACGGATCCAACTCGGTTTGGCAGGTTTCGAAAAACTACGTCACATCTTCTCGTCGAGTATACGTAAATGTCGCAAAAGAAAACTTTACAACCAGTGCGTGTTGCCAGTGATGACATACGGAATAGAGACGTGGTCCTTCTCTGCGGGCCGCTTGAGGAAGCTCCGAGTCGCTCAGCGAGCTATGGAAAGAGCTATGCTCGGAGTTTCTCTGGGTGATAAAATCCGTAACGATGACATCCGCAGCAGAACTAAAGTAACCGACTTAGCCCTAAGGATTAGCAAGCTAAATTAGAATTAGCAAGCAATGGGCCGGTCACATAGGCCGTAGAATCGATAACCGTTGGCGAAGAAAGGTTCTAGAGTGGCAACCTAGTACCGTCGAACGCAGCCCCCCTACTAGATGGAACGACGACCTGCGCGATTTTGCGGGAAGTTGATGGATGCAGGTGGCTCAGGACCGTGATTTGTGGCAATATATGGGGAGGCCTATGTTCAACAGTGGACTAAGATAGTCTGAAATGATGATAATGACGAATTATAATTCCTTTATGAAAAATTTTAGGTTGAAATGGTATATAATTTAAATGTTGTAAAGAAAATCAAGCTTCAGTTCGGAAGTATGGCATATGAGCATCACGGCAGATGCTTTGGAATTGTGCAATATATTCGTTAATTATGTTTATCTAGTATTATCGATGATAGGTGTCAATACATATTGATTAAATTAAGACATTTAGGAAATTAAGAGAAACACATACACAAGAATAAAACAAGATGACAAGACATTCATTAAGCGCATTCTATCAAAGATTAGTCGTCTTTGATAGAATGTCTTTGGTTGAATGTCTATCAAATGTAAAATCACAGGCCGTTGAACGCGGTCATTCAGCCATACATTTTGTTTCTGTTCTTTCATAATTCATCATCTAAAAGTAAAAATAACAATAAAATATTCACAAGAAAACGAGAGTTACCGACAAAGCTCAAAAAATTAGCATACTGAAGATGCAGTGTGTCATATTTGCCGAAGAGTCGATAACCGTTAGAGTAGATATGTCCTAGATTGAATTACAGGTTTATACAAAAGTAGTCCGTCTAGGTAGGTACCACCCCAGGGCCAGTTATTCTGCCGTGAAGCAGTAGTGTGTGAAGGGCACTGTGAGCTAGCGTAATCACAGGGTTTATGATACTTAAGAACTGATGTCTCAGGGTGATGGGCACAGTGAGGTGTCACACAGAAATGTTCTGGGTAACACAGCATTGTTACGGGCAGACGTTGTACTTACATATGAGATTTATGCTTGCAAAGGATTTAGTTTTTTGTTACATCTTTTTGGTCCATCCTCATAAACAGGATAAAAAAGTAATATTTTCAAAGTAATCAAATTTATTACTTAAAACTTTTTGAGCCCGGTTCGTTTATTATAACAAATTTTAATATAAAGAATTTTGGTTGGGGAAACGTTGTACCGTTTTCAACTATCGAACAAAACCTCTTCTCAATAAGTTGTTTCTACAAAATAAAATCACTTTGTAAACTGAGAACCAAATAAATGTAAGAAAGTTTATGTTTTAGCTCTTCAGACCGAAACAGTAACGTTTGCAGCCGACTGCTGGACGGCAGATTAACTCGCACCGTAGTTGTCCCCACATCTAGATTTCTGCATAGGAATCGAGCCACAAGTAAAAAAAATATATTTTCATTTCAAGTTACTTTGGTTTTCTTTTAAGAAAATTTGTACTAAGATGGTAAAAGTTTTTGAAACTTATCAAAAAAGTTATTGAGGCAAAAAATAATGTTCGTTGGATTACGCGAGGAGAACGAAAAATACCAAAAAAAAATTACCATTATATAGCCGATATAAAATTCTATAACCATGTCAAAATCCAATCATTCCTGTCAACATTATTGGTAGGGAAACCATACGTCACATTTTAGTGCCGCCATTAATAGACCAATCACAGTTGGCTCTAAAGTAGTACGCAACTGGCAGGACGACGCAAAGGGTGGTAAGTTTCATGGTAGCTTATATATTTTATCTTTTACTTTTTTATAAATCAAATTTTACATTTAAGTTGTGAATATCATAATTTATTGTATTTTACAAATATTTATAGCGAAACGTGGTTAAGGATAATGCATGGAAGGTACTAAGAGATTAAGTTTGGGGTACTAATGATTGCAGATAGCATGTCTTGAAACCGATTTGTGCTTTTAAAGAACTCCATAATAGCAGTATTTGATAAGGTTGCAGACTTTACAAAGACAACAAATGCAACAAGGTTGCAAACTTCAAAAACAAGATCAGCATTTGTCATTAGATGAAATGATGATTCCATTTACAGAATCATGCGGGATTAAACAGGGTTGTCTAGGTAAGCCCAATCCCGTAGGCCTGAAAGCATTAGTTTTAGTTATTCCAGATGGACTGGTAGTCGAATTGGATATTTATAAGGGTAACACCACTTATCCGGAATTAGAGTCAACTGAATTTGGTTTAGAAGAAAAAGTGTTCAGTGCAGTGTTCTCATCAGTTGTCTCTTACGCCGGTTCATATAATCTACTTTGATACGTATTTTACTAATTAAAAACTAGTAAAATAATAGAGGAATTGGCTGTAATGGAATTATCAGAAGAACTGAAATGATACGAGGAAATAGTACCGGCAGATGCAAAGTCTATGCTGATCGAAGATGCAGTTCTTAAAAGGCGCGGTAAAGGAAGTGTGTCAGCGGTAACCTTGTTATCGCCAATCTAATCAAAAGAAAACCTATGGATGTTTGCTAGAGGTGGTGTAAAACCACTAAGCAATATCTATCAATGAATAGACCCGCAGCTATGTGCAAATATAATAAATATATATATGTATTCTATTTTTGATTTAATAAAGTGACGAAACGAGCAAAACGTTTACCTGATGGTAAGTGCAACGTCTGCTGGTAAGTGCACCCAGAACATTTCTGTGTGACACCACACTGTGCTCGTCACCCAGTGACATCAGTTCTTAAGTTTCAGATGCCCAGTGATTACGCTAGCTCTCAGTGAGCACTGACTTCAAACCGAAACACAGTAATGTCCAAATATGAATTGCACAAAAAAATGGACAAAGCGTTTTTAGCCAATTGATTGACTTAGCGGTCTCAAATTCTTGTTAGGTATAAAAAAACAAAAAACTGAAAGAGCTGTGCCAACAAAAAAATACAACAATTGCATCAGTTCAAAATGAAACTTGGTGAAAAGCTGTGTACAATTCTGATGCAGAACCATATATAACCACTAAGCGCTGGAAAGGAAAACCACCGCCTATACTTTACTAACCCATTTGGATATGATTCTGAATTAAAAATATATTATTATTATTATACTATTGCCTTCCAAAATAAAAGGGACTACAGCAACAAAATAGATGCCTTTGTGAATAAATAATCAAGATGTCGCCATTGCTACTACAGTATAAGCCGCACTAAATGCACTACGTGCAATTCACATTTATATTTAACAAAACCGAGAAATTGCTATATGCTATTTCACCAATAAGTAAGGACAATTAAGACGACAACCGAGTGGCCTAGTGGTCAGAGTACCTGACTTCTAAGCCGCGGGTCCTGGGTTCGAATCCCAGCCGAAGCCAACATTTGTGCTAAAACATAAATTGTTGGTTTTCGGGTCTGGTTGTGTTGTGATTGTCCCCGTGTTTCTGACACTGCATCCTAGCCTACTTCCGATCTTATCGCATCAGCGTTACATCGGGCGCGGGTAGGTTGGGACGAGTGAGTGCCTCTATGTTTGCGCGTACACTTGTGGCACTATAATACTCGTATCTCCTGCGCAGTTGATGGCTCTCGACAGTAGTCGGCAGTTGTCGCCGTGGTCGAAATCGGCTAGGAGAACATCATCATCATCAAGGACAATTATTACTTAAAGACTGATTTGTTCCAAAGTGCGATATTCTAATTAGTAACAACAAAGCAATGCAAAGAAAAACATAGCATTTATTTTTGTTCACGTAGCACTTTAATTTTACAATATAAGTTTAATTCAATGTTCGCCTTATTAAATTAGTATTTTATGAAGACTGATAATTAGTTTTTTCACTTTAAAATTATAATTGCAACTTATTTTTGATTCAAATACATTTTTTTAATTGTTTTATTTTTTATTTAGTCTTATACTTCGACCCGATATAATCACTTGATCGCAATAAATTTGGATAAATTTTGCAATAATGGCCCAATGTCATTACACGGTAACAAAAAAACCTACTTTTTACAGCATTATACTGTACGGAAAAAATATGTTTATATTATAACGTTTTACTCTCTTTTAAAGAGCCGTGGGCGGTAAGTACTATAGTACATAAATTGTCAGGTAACAACATTGGACGGTACCTTCTTCTGTCTGAATTAAAGCTTGAGTCTTACGAGGTTAAATCACTTTTCTTTTTTTTTTTTTTTATTGGATAAAGTGATGAAACGAGCAAAACGTTCACCTGATGGTAAGTGTAACGTCTGCCCATAACAGTTGCTGTGTCACCCAGAAAATTTCTGTGTGACACAACACTGTGTCCATCACCCCGAGACATCAGTTCTTAAGTCTCATATGCCCAGTGATTACGCTAGCTCACAGTGCCCTTCAAACCGAAACACAGCAATGCTTGCACACTACTGCTTCACGGCAGAATAACTGTCGCTGGGGTGGTACCTACCTAGACGGATTCCTGCATAGGAATCCTACCACCAGTAAACTAAGACCTTTTCAGATAAGAATCGGCATGGCACTCTGGGGTATTTTTTAGAATAAGGGTAGGGTTTATGAAACTGGCACCCCTGTGTTAGTATTAACTGTTAAGAGAAATTTTCAGCATTCTGTTTTGGATTCGGCTTATTTTTAATTATTTATTTTTGTCTATTAGAGTTTATGTTAGCATTATGAGATGGATTAAGTAATAGTCATGATTATGTATAATGTAGGTAGTATGACTAATGTAAATCGTAAAATAGCAAGCAGCAATTTTAACCTTAAAATGCTTCAACTGTGTAAAACTTCCAACATTTTTTATTTTATTTTATTTATATACATATATACATTAACCATTTACAAGTTTCCACAAATAAGGTAATAGGTTTATATAAATATACATACACATACATACACACATATAAATACAAACATACACATACATACATATAAATACATGTTACATATATATTTAAGAAGATCGAAAGTTATACATCATTGTAACATACTGGAAGCTCTGCCGCGAAGATTCGCTTCAGTGGATTAATAGCGGTAGAGAATAAATCTATGTCGGTATGGTCGCTTATTGAATTAAAGAGTCTGCAAGTGCGAACAATGTAAGAATTCTGCCTATAATTCGTAGGCACTAATGGCACGTACAACCTAAGTTTATTTCTGCTGTTGACTGTGCGCGGAACGACAAGCTTGAGGTGTTCAAGAAGAAGTTCACTTGAGTCTACACTGCCATTAAATATCTTTGATAGGTACGATAGATCGGAAATATGTCTACGAGTTTGTAGTGGTAGTAAGTAGTGTCTTATGCATCGTTATTTATATGTACTATCATAAACTTTGGTCTTGTATTCTAAGTACTTCATGATACGTTTTTGAATTGACTCCAGGCGTTTATTATAAATAGCATACCGCGGATTCCACACTTGGGAACTATACTCTAAAAAACTGCGGACCTGCGAACAGTAGAGAATTTTAAGAGTTTTGGCATTTTTGAAAGCTTTTGAAGCCTTGTAGACAACATAATCAATATGTTTGTCATATAAAAGTTTTGAATCCCGGATAAGACCTAAGTCTTTCATGTAGTTGACTTTTGTAAGTAATTGATTATTTATATGGTAGTTAAACTTTGTAGAGTTTCGTTTTCGTGAAAAAGACATAGAGAAACATTTTGAAATATTTAGGTCGAGTTTGTTTTTGTTACAATAAGTTACAAATCTACTAAAAAACATATTCGGAATAAGAGATTTTTTTTTATTGATTAACTAGAAAGTGCAGATGCTTCACTGGCCGATTTCGACCACAGCTATATTTATCTGTTGACAACCATAAGGTTGTAATTGGTGCTGGATATTACCGTATTCATAGAAGCACTCACCTCCCCATAGTCGATACAACGTTTGTGCGACACGATCAGAGGATACGTCGGATAAAGGGTAGGCAGTTGTCGACGAATTAGTAACTAATAGGACACTACATATTAATCCTAAAAATATTTATGGCGTTCATTTATACAAATAAATACTCAAAAATACTCATAAAGATTTTATTCAAGAGTGAAAGATAAGGTTAAGAGCTTAATTATTACATCTAATAGTATTTTTATCTTTATCTTTTTTCTTATTATTATATGTGAAATATTCTATTTAAAGGATATATATATTATATCTAAAGGAAAAATATTTAATTTCTCAATTACTTGCTAACTTATTTTAGTTGTAATTGAAAGACTAGTTGCTTTAAGCGTAGTTTGTTGCGGTATTCTTTTTTAACCCTGTCTTCAATTGATAATAAGATTGAAACTCATTCATTATGTGATTATAAAAACCTAAAACCTAAATAGTATACGTGTATATTTCGGTTAATGTGATAAATCACGATAATATTTAAATTACTAAAATAATTAGATGAAACAGAATTACTCACGTGTACAATGTCTTGGTTCGTCCGAAGAATCACCGCAATCATTAGTGCCATCGCAAAATCGGTTTATCGGAATACATTTTTTATTAGCACAATGATATTCAGATATTCGACATCTAGTATCATTCCCATGTAATACGGGCAATAGTTCCGGTTCCGGAATTTCATTATTCACATAAGGTTTATCTCTTTGATAGACGTTTTTAGGAGCGTCGGTCACGAAATCACAATCAGTAAACTTAATCAGTGTGAAGATAAATAAACCGATTTTCAAACGATTGTTACTGGAACCTGAAACAAAGTTTTGTTTTAATGAACTTATCAAATGCACAATATCATATATAATTATAAAAAGTTATTATTTAACAAATTTCTACTAATTAGATATATTTCCCACGTCGACTTATTGTAACGCCGATGATAATGTTCAAAAATCTCTCGACTGCAACTATTTGTTCAGTTAATAAATGTCTACATATAACCAATTGAATATTGTTTAGTCAATTTCTTAGTAATAAATTTATATAAAACACTAGTTAATATAATTAACTTATATGAGATAATTTCATCAAAATAGCCACACTCGGTTATCATATTGGTGACCGCGATCGTGCTAACCTTTTTATATTGCTGTGATTTATGGTGCATCATGGATATGAAATAATCTAATTATTTTTATATATACTTATATATGGATGATCTTATTTTGTCTTAAAACCTATTAGTAAGTGTTTATTCCATATGTATACATCATCATTGAGTGTTACATTGAGTTCTGTTTTATTTGAATAAATATTTATACATAATTTCGTAGGCACAACGTTGTATAATAACCTCATGATCACGTGATTAACCGTGTTGCTGTCGGTCTCCATACTGAAACCTATGTTATGTATACGTTATTTATTTACGTTGTAGTATATATATATTTATAGTGGTGTTGTGGCGGCTCGTTAAAAGAATACTACCACTCCATCTCATCCAATGGATCTCGTAAAAAGCGAGTAAGGAATTAAACTGCACTGTGCACCCAACAGCGCATGGTGGCGATGGGCTCACCATCTATCACACCAAGTGCATTATATTGTTTTGGTGAAACGTGGATCGTGGCAGTCATCTGTTTTTGCAGTGAGTGCCCAGTCTCTGACTACCCCTTATGGGATACAGTCGTGATCTTATGTATGTATGTTTGTAATATAATGTGTTTAGCCATTATTCGTGCAGAATAACACAATAATATACAATGCTGCCAATATACTGCTCGTGAGAACGCAATGGTAAGAATTGTCAAACTTCTGCAGTCAGACAAGGAACCTTTATAAGAGTCTATCTACTCGTACCTCAGTCTGTCTTTCAGAGATATGGAAAGAAATTACTGTTATTCGATATAAAGATACTTTAGATACTGTAGATTGAAATTAAAATAAAACCATCATAAAGCTAGGGCATCTTTATGACGTTTATTTTGTAAAAGGAGTAACTCCCATATAGCGATGAATTTTTAAACGCAGCCTTTCGTGCGAGATATCATTAAAATGGTCTGTTAAATTTATTATTGCGATTGTTGTGACTGGGTGAAACTAAAACATTGTTATAATTTTACTTGTCTTTGTCTTTTAACATTAGCATTAATTTGAAATTTTGTGAAACAACTACAAATTAAATAAATTATTTGTTAAACAAGTACAAAAATAATCCTTATGTTTAAAAAGGTATTTTAAAAGAACAAATGTTTCATACAATTTTTAGGCGTTAACAATGAGCCCTGTTATATCTTAACTGTTTCACTTAGTAACTTGTAACCGCCCATGTAAGTAGGCCATAGCTAGAATTCCTAAAAAAAAAACTTCGAGTATCTTGTGAATAACACTTTTCGAGTTTTGATGGTAAAACTGTAGTGTCAAGACGACTAAGGAACTTCTACATTATGATTGGCCCGACACGGTCTCAGCCTGTAAATGTAACTTATAGGCTGATATATATTTGTAACACTTACATTAACTTCCTACAGCGCTTTATTGGTAACACTAACTTTAAAACTATGGTGGTTTAAACTTGCTGCTATTCACATTTATATAAAGAGGTCTTTCCAAATAACTACATTTATCAAATGTAAAATATTTCAAGTTAAAGTTTGGTGAGAAAGTTCCTAAAATAGTATTAAAGTTTACTACACCACGTAAAAAAGCATTTTACCCTTTTATTTTGCTTTTGCCGCTAAAGGGCTTCTTAAATTAGCATCCAATTTACGTAATGGGTATTAATGTGAACCGGCGTATATACGAGTACCTCTACGAGAGCTCTAAAATTTTTAACGAAACTCGAGCAACGTTTACACATACGCTAAATAACAGTTTACGGTCATTAATTTTATAGCAGTCTTGTCATACATCGTTATCAAAGTTCCACACAAAGTAGTACACTTATGCTGATGTGATAACTTGATACAATTAATTAACACATTTCTCTCTTTCTTACTCTCCAGAGATAGGCGCCGTAAATGCCTATTTATTAAGCTTTTTATGTTAAGATGAAGTTTAGTCCAGAGTTTCTTGCTTTTTTATGACAAATAACGCACAACAGCTGTTTTTCTCCCGGGCTTATAGTAATAATGGACTAAGAAAATAAAGGGCTGTAGTGCTGAAGATTTATTTATATTTTATTGCTTATATATTCAGCTATGGGTTACAGAGGACAGTCTTAGTTTTTCGTGGAAATTATTCTCTGCCGTGTCAGCTCTAAGTGGTGGTGTGAAATATTGCTTCAACACGGATACAATCTAATAACAATTTTGGTTAAGAGACTTAACAGCTTAGACACCGTCCTACACATAATGAATAACGAATCTTGGGTTCAAATCTCAAATTTATACATGTATTAACGCTACATGTAATTTTTATATTTTGTCTCCTTGTCTCTAACACTGCTTGCGATTTCTCTTCTGAATCTATTTATTATTACGTATATTTATACCAACGGCATAATCCTCTATTCCAATTACTTGTATAAATTAGCCAGTTAAGAACCTTTCTACCCAAACACTTATCAATTCTACGAGATACATAATATTATGTTGCCGGCCTATACCACTTTAAATATTCAATTCTCTACGCTGTCTTTCACTTAGGTAAAGGCTGTCACAAAATGAATTATCTTCGTATCAGATTCTATCACGCAAAAAAACTCGAAGAAATTAAGAAGAATATCTTCTTCATTCCTTGTTGAATTAGTTCTGGCTTAATGATTTCTTATATTTACGCGAACACTACGCTAAAATAGCTAGTGCAAGACATACCGAAGCGAGAAATATTCGGTAGTAATATAAATATAAGATTTATTAACTTTATATAAAAATATGGTTACTTACACTTTATAATTTAAAAATAACAGCCAAAGGCACGAAGTAGAGCAACTATAGTTGTATTTACATAAATGTAATAAAGCGAAAGTTGCTTGAACCTTTACTTCAAAATGGCCCAAGAAAACTAGAAAAGCTTTTACTAAGTTATTCTGTAAACTGTTTTAAAACTTATTAAATCACTTTGCCATATCTCTCAATTAAGTACGTAGCTCCTTTGTAAAAAACACTCCGTGCGATCTTGCATGAATTTAGTATAAAGGTTGACAGGTATTCCAGCTGGCAGCACACGGAGCAAATATTCCGAGACTAAAGATTTAGGTCAATGCCACGAAAAAATGTCCGAATTTTCAAATGCTACGTTTTTATGATATTCAAAAATATTTTTATTTTCAAAATTAATAATTCGTTTTTTTATAAAAATTAGGAAAGGACATCTGTCACTTCAGTCCTCTCGTGACTGACCTATGGGTGCTTAAAGCGCTGGAAACGTCGGGTCATAAACAGTTAAAATTAAACACGATAAAATCCGTAAAATTAATTTTATTTAAATGTGTAGTATTCGCGTAAATATAAGAATGTACCATGTACTTGCATACCTCATTAAAGCGCAAGATTGTTTTATTGTCCCCTTCGACCTACTCGGCTGATATGGAGTATCTGCTTACTGAAGTAAACTTTAAGGGCATTAGGATGATTCTTGGAGTAGTGTATTGTCCTCCTTCTATTGACTATTTCAAGACTTTAAAAATGGTTCTTGAGAATATTGGTTCAGAGTACGAACATTGCATAATTATGGGTGACTTTAATACTGACTTGTTAAAAACTTCTTCCCGTTCTCATAAACTTCGCTCAATCATTGAGTTCTTTGACTTCTCTATTCTTCCTCTAGGGGCAACTCACCACAATACCGACGCTGAAGACTCCTTGATTGATATTATTGTTACTGCTTCTTCTGATCTTGTTGATAGACATGGTCAGCTTCCTGCTCCGGGTTTTTCACGCCATGATCTAATTTATGCTTCTTATAAGCTGAAACCTCCCAAAGCCGCCCCAATTTTCTTGCATATACGCAATTTTACAACGTTAAACTCGGACAAGCTCTTGGATGATGCTTCTAATTTAGATTTCTTTGGTAACAGCATCTTCTATTGATAATAAAATAACTTTTCTCAATAACACATTAGCAGCTCAGCCTTTACGATGTTCATGCTCCGATTCATAAGGTTAGGTTGAATCGTCCTCCTGCTCCTTGGATGACTGAGGCTGTTCGGGTGGCAATGGCTAGACGGAATCGGGCTTTCTTACGATTTAAAAAGGATCGTTCAGAACAGAATTTGTCAGCATTTAGATTGGCTAGAAATAGGTGCAATCAGATGGTACGTAATGCCAAACGCCGATTTATTCATAATAATATTAGTAATTCTTCGCCAGATAATGTGTGGAAATTTCTAAAAACGATTGGTGTGGGTACGTCACCCAATCGGGATTGCGGTTCTTCTCTTCATCTGAATGATGTTAATCTACATTTTGTCTCCACTTCTGCAATGGTCCCTGTAATCCGAAATCAAACTATAGCTTCACTAGTTTCATTCCAATTTCCTGACACTCCTGTTTTTCAGTTCTCCCCTGTGGATCTTGATGAGGTTAGAGAGACTGTTCTGGCAATAAAATCCAAGGCCGTGGGTTGTGATGAGATTTGTAGGATTATGATAATTAACATTTTAGAGTGCATACTACCTGTAGTTACTCACATTATTAATTTTTCTCTAGACTCTGGTCAGTATCCTACACTCTGGAAAAAAAGCTTATGTAAGACCTTTTCCTAAAATATCAAACCCTTTACTTCCTCATCATTTTCGCCCTATTTCTATCTTACCGTTTCTATCCAAAGTTCTGGAAGCATGTGTATATAAGCAAATATCCATGTTCATATTAAAACATAACCTAATGAGTTTTTATCAGTCGGGGTTTCGTCCTGGTCATAGCACCACCACTGCTTTACTTAAGGTTTCCGAAGATACTCGTATCAGACATGGAATGGACAAAAAGAAAGTTACAGTGATGGTGCTAGTAGACTTTTCTAATGCTTTTAACACAGTCGACCACGATATTTTCCTATCTATCCTTTCTCAACTTAGATTTGCTTCCTCGGTCTTGGAATGGTTCTCCTCTTATCTTCGCGGACGTCAGCAGTCAGTCCGCTTGGGGCATGAAACCTCACAGTGGTTAAAACTTGATTGTGGCGTACCGCAAGGCGGTATACTTTCTCCAATACTTTTCTCTGTTTTTATTATCTCTGTCACCTCTACAGTCGATGTTCGTACAATCTGTATGCAGACGACCTTCAAATTTATGTGGAATCCGATGTCGATGAACTATATAATGCAGTAGCGAAATTGAATAACAACCTAAAAGCAGTTTATGATTGGTCATCGCGTTTCGGAATTTCAGTCAACCCTACGAAATGTCAAGCTATGATCGTAGGTAGCACTCGAATGCTGGCAAAAATCCATCTTTTAAGTTTGCCGTCCATTTATTACAATGGTATTTTAATCCCGTTCTCTGATTCTGTTAAAAATCTTGGCCTACATTTGGACAATACTATGAACTGCGTAAAACAGGTCAATGAAATCAGCCGTAAAGTCACTGCCACCTTAAGATCGCTCTATCGTCTAAAACACTTTCTTCCTTAAAGACAAAGCTTATGCTTGGGCAATCTCTAGTCATACCTTCTATTGATTATGCTGATGTTTGTTACCCAGACCTGAATCAAAATCTTGTGAACAAACTAGAGCGCCTCCTTAACAATTGTATTAGATTTGTTTTCGGTCTTCGTAAATATGACCATATCTCTCAATATCGTATTCGTCTTAAATGGCTTACTATCCAACAGAGGCGTCAATCTAGAATTTTATCTGTTCTTTTTTCCATTTTAAATTATGTATCTTCACCTTCTTATATTCAGGATAAATTTCAGTTTCTTTCGCATCTCATGATAGGGTTCTTCTTTCTTCATCTAATCTTAAGATAACTGTTCCATCACACCGCACCTGCTTTATCAGCAACTCTTTTACTGTTCAGGCAATACAACTCTGGAACTCCTTGCCCGAAGCTATCAGAAAGGTACGAAACAAGAACTCCTTCAAGAAACTCGTTAAGGAACATTTTCTGAAAACAGCGGATAAACCTATTTCATAGAAACTATCAAACCGTCACCATTATATGTATGTATAGGTTTATTTATGTATATGTATTAATATTATTCATTTACTTCATTTAACTTTTATTTCTTCTTTATTAAATAATACACCTGCCACTGCTTTTTCACCACGCCATGGGTTGACTGACAGAGAATGCCTATAGGCATTAAGTCCGCCCATTGTTACCTTTATTTTAAGGTTAACAATAAAGTTTTTAAATAAATAAATAATTATTAAAATAATATTTTAAAATATTTACTAAGCGCTACCGACTTTTTACTTCCAGAAATAGGCCTAAGTTTTAAAATTTAAAAATTAAAGTATACAAAGTTCTTTTAAGTAACTTCTCCGCGACAGCAGGAGAATAATTACGTGATGTAAGGGCTTAAAATTGAAGTTAGTTTTGTTACTCCGCTAGGAGATACATTTGAGGCTGTTAATTTTGTTTAATAGTTTTATGTAGTACGTAGAAGTAGTAAAGGATGGTCCATCGGAAACGATGCGTTTAAATTTCTCTTCCTCGAAAGGCATTGCATAAACTGTTCGAGTAATGTTTGGTATCCATACATATTTTCAATGAGTCCACCATTTGAAGATCGATTCATAAATGTGGAAACTGGTTCAATTTAACAAACAGCTATGTTGATGTATTGTATAGTTGACACAAAACACAAAACGATGCATTCCTCGGTGACAGTATTGATGAGGACCCAGAAACATCAACACGCCATTGAGAACAGCCAGTCGTGCCAAATTGTCACTAGGAACCGTCACCTTTATCGTTACAAAGTTTAAAAAACGCGGAGCTATCAGATCATTTTTAATGATACCAATTTTCTGAATGATGGAAATTCAAACAATGATTGACAACTTTTTAATTAAGAAAACATTTAAGACACAGAAACTAATTACTGTTTGGATAGTTTTTTTATAGGGGAAATAGACGAGACAAGCAAAATGTTCACCTAATGTTTTCAGCGTGGCACCACACTGCGCCCGTTCCCGTGAGATATCAGTTCTTAAGTCACATATTCCCAGTAATATCATTAGCTATCAGTGCTATTCACACCGAAACACATTTTGTTCTCAACAATCTGCCGTGAAGCAGTAATATTTGCACACTACTGCTTTATGGCAAAATATCAGGCCTTGCGATGGTATCCTTTGTCGGATTCTTGTATAAGAATCCTACCATATACAGGGTGTCCCAGAACTCAACGTCAAGCCGAAACGGGGTGACAGGATTGATCGTAACCATCATGAGAAAAATCAGAAAAAAAATCTATCCCATGCAGTTTGAAAATTATGGGCATTTTAAGAAAAACCTAGAGGTTGTGGTTAATTTTTATTATTTTTGTTCATTTAAACTTTGGAACCATAACCCTAAACAACATATCTGAATGACAGTTAAAAATAATGACACAATTGCCCCAAGTTTCCTAGAATTAAGGCTAATTTATTAAACTATGAATTTTTTTTTTAAATTTGTCGACTTTGAAAGGTTTTTAAAGGAGTTAAAAAAATATACTAGAGTGCCTTGGCAAGTGGCATTAAAAGTTGGCGCATTTAATCAGGAATCTAAAACAGTACAATACTTGTTAGTTTCATACTAAAAAAACGAGTAAAAAAATAAAAACCTCAATTTACCCGATTTTTGCTAACCCATTTTACTCAGTTAAAATGTTTTTGATTCATACAAGTTCTTGGTAGGTTCTTAATTTTACGGCAAAATGATAACAGAGATGGATACTAGACATGAGTGAGCGAGACAGATATTAATACTATAGTATAGTAATATATACTAATAAGGTAACAAATACACAATTAAATCTCGAGTATTGTAGTGATTCAGTTACAGATACGTCAAACAGTAATTAGATTTTATGAAAATTTATAATAGTATAATTTTTTACTTATTTAAAATAAAATTTCATTTCTGTTTTGAAAGATACAGTTAAAATTAAAAAAATTAGGACACCACTTTGTTAAGGCTATTCCACGTGAGCTTTCATGAATTTACTATAAAGGGTGACATTCCGGTAAAGCACAAAGCAAGCATTTCAGGCTTAGATATTTAGGTCAGTGTTACGTAAATGATTCCATAAAAACACAAAGCAAATGCTGCATTTAAATATTTTTATTTATATTATAAATACGTTCATTTCTTCAGTTAAAGAAATGGCAACACATTGTCTATGTCTGATATTTAAATTTAATTTGAAATAAATTACTAATGTTGAAAATAGACTATGTCATAAACAATATAGTACATTATCTTTGCATGTGCACCTATCCGATAATTATTTAAAACTTTAGGCAAAAAAATCCATTATTGCATTTTTCAAAGATGGTATAGTGATTGTAACATAAAAAAATTAGACATTGCTTATGGCTGCATCGGTGAGTAAAAAGCCCGGAGACAAAAAAGCTTAATAACTTGTAAAAGCACTCTGAAGTTTTTCGATGTTTTGCGTGTTTACAGTGTAGTATGGGCTTGAAACGAAGGAGGCGTATTCCAAGTGTCTTCAAACTCTCATGGTATTGAAGAGTTACTTTCTGGTGGGTATATGTTTTAAATCCTTCGTATTCCGTTTTAAAAATCCATGCATCTGAGAAGCTTTTTTGTCGATCAAATCTATGTGACTAGTAAAAAGAAGCTCACGATCAATGATACACCAATCTCTTATTTCTGTTCGCTATCCACTTCGAAAACTGTAACTAAAGATTTCTTTTTCCTGGTATACCTCACATGAAAACATTTATTATTATTAAGCTCCATGTGATTGTTACTGCATCACGACTTGATTCCAGACAAATCATCTTGAATTTGTTCAACATCGTCAACGGAATTTACTGTTTTATAATTTTTTAAGTCGTCCGCCAATAAAAGAAATTTACAGTTGTGTATTTTAGTGCTAATGTCATCGATGAAAATAGTAAATAGGTTTGGGCCAAGGTGAGATTCTTAAGGTACACCAGATTAATCATTGTGCGGTTGAGACTCGTAGCCACTGACAGAAACTATTTGAATTTTCAGCAACCAATAACTAAGTGAGTTGTGCTCGTTTCATAAATTTAATAACATAAACAAAACTACAAATCAAAGTGTGAGAATGTTCAGCACAACATATTAATTTGAATATTAACATTACGTCGTTTTAGCATCATCATACAAGGAGTTCTATCTACGAGGGTGGATTGAAAAGTACTCGGCCTAACCAAGAAAATAAACACATACTAAATCAGTTATATTTTTATTTTTCTACATAATCACCATCAAGTTCAATACACTTTTGCCACCTCCCCTTCCAAGCATTTGGACCGTTAAAAAAAATGATTCTTCCTAAGAGTCAAAATATGCGTCTACAGCTGCTTTGACCTCGTCGTTTGTCGAAAATCTTTGACCTCCCAAGTGCTTTTTTATGTTAGGGAACAGAAAGAAGTCTGATGGTGCCAGATCAGGTGAATACGGCGGATGCGGTAACAGTTCAAAGCCACAGTTGTGAATTCCAGCCATTGACTGTACTGACGTGTGAACACGGGCGTTATCTTGATGAAACAGGACTTTTCTTCTGAGCATTCCTCGACGTTTTTCTTTTATTTCCTCTCGTAAACGACGTAGTAAGTTGCAGTAGTAATCAGAGTATATAGTCTGACCCCTTTCAAGATAATCAATCATAATCACACCTTTCGAGTCCCAGAATACTGAAGCCATCACCTTATTTGCCGACAAAATCGACTTAGCCTTTTTAGGGGGTGGTGAACCAGGTCTTCTCCACTGTTTTGATTGTTGTTTTGTTTCCGGTGTACAGTAATGAACCCACGTTTCGTCCATAGTAACAAAACGATTCAAAAAATCATCTGCATCGGCTTCAAATAACTCCAAACAGTCGCGTGAAATAGTCAATCGCGTCCTTTTTTGTTCAACTGAAAGCAGTCGGGGAACCCACCTCGCAGACACCTTGTGGAAATCCAACTCGTTGACAATGATGTTTTGAGTTCGTTCATAAGAGATGCCTATAATCTCGGCTATCTCTCTAATTTTTAATCTGCGGTCTCCCATTATTAAATCAAGTACTTTTTTAATATTTTCGTCAGTAGTTGATTTGTTCGTCGAAGGCCTTCCAGAGCGGGGTTCATCTTTCACACTCTCTCTACCACGCTTAAATTCTGCTATCCATTTTTTGACGGATGAATATGACAGAGCACAATCGCCTAATGTATTGACCATGTCATCATGGATGGCTTTTGATGATAGCCCCTTCTTATGGAGGTACTTAATGACGGCACGCTGCTCGATTTGCTCCATTCGCGGAAATTATGACCGATTACTTTGTTAATAAATTTATAAAATCACAACTAATTATCGCACACGTTTCGAACTTCACACAATGAACTAGTCTGAACTGAACTAAATAATGTGGGTAGATTTGATTTTTAGAATTGAATGGATCTGTGTTAGGCCGAGTACTTTTCAATCCACCTAGTATCTTAAATATGTCAAAAGGTGTACCATAGGGGTCAATCTGTAGTCCGTTTCTTATTTTACATGTACATGATAGATATTATTTCTTCTGCAGACAACACATTTCTTTTATTTAATGATCTTTTACTGGTCGTAGAATTTCTATGCAAGAAACCGTCTAGGTAGGTACCACCACAGGGCCAGTTATTCTGCCGTGAAGCAGTAGTGTGCAAACATCACTATGTTTCGGTCTGAAGGGCACTGAGAGCTACTGTAATTACTGGGCACATGGGACTTAAGAACTGATATCTCAGGGTATCTGGCGCAGTATGGTGCCTTGCAGTAATGTTCTGGGTGGCACAGCATTTGTTGTAGGGAGACGTTGCACTTACCATCAGGTAAACATTTTTCTCGTCATTTTATCCTATAAAAACACCTATTTCTATTCTTAATAAGGTTCATTACCTTGTACTATAAACATTTTACTTCTTATTACTAGGGAAACTAATTGTATTAAATAACAATGCCCAAAATCTTTATAGGACGTAGAAATGAATTCCGTATGCAGCGTTTTATTACTTTATTACTTGTAAGAAAACATATAATTTGAACATTTTTCAGCCGGCTATTCCTTTTTAATTTAAAAAAAAATTGTTACCTCAGTTAGCTTCTGTTTTAAAATAGCATTTGTTGTAGTTAACAGTACTAGAAGTGAATAAATCATCAGGTGCTAAATTCTACTTATCTTCTAATCAATGACTTTGCTGGCCCTTCCTAGCTTCTTTTTGCCTCTACAATTACTACTGATTAATTAGTACATCAGCTATTTAGTATGTAGTTTATTATTTTAAAACAGCTTCTTCCATACCCGATTACAGGTTTCCTTTGTAGGAAATTGTCTATGTGGGTACCGCAGTAGTGCTGGTTATTCTGACATCAAACAGTAGTGCAAAAACTTGCGTTTCCGACTGAAGGGCATTATAAGCTAATGTAATTACCGAACATATGAGACTTATCACAGGGTGTCACAGCACAGCAATTTGGTGCCACACAGAAATGCTATGGGAAACACAGCACATGTTACGGGCAGACGTTAAACTTACCATCAGTTAAATGATTAACTCGTCTCGTCATTTTCTTCCATAAATTGCCAAGTGGATTAGTGGTCCCAGCACTAGGCATCTCTTGCTTTAGAAGCTGCTGCCTGTTACCGGTCTGGATAATTTAGGCCTGGTTTATTGGTGATGGTAACCCCCAAAGGTCCTTTTCCGCTACGAGGTAATCTCTGGAGGACTTTTCATCCCCAGCGGTTATTGGCTTTATCAGCTCTTTATGCTTAGTTTTGCGTTGAAGTTCCGTATTAACATCGTTAGAGGAATGCATTTTTAGCTTTTCTCGTCATCATAATCTTTCAAAGTTAGTGCACATACTTTTATGGCCTTCAACAAATACCGTTTACGACGACTAACGAAATTATAAATTACGTATGACGTATTCTGTCTCTGGACTTTTGATAATGCGATAATACTAATGCTGCTTTACCCGTTACCCCTTATCCCTTACGCCTCCATAATTATCCTACTTTTTAGCTCCAGATGAGTAGTGATAGCTCAAGGGCTTAATTCAATTTCATAGTAGAGCTCTGTTTGGGTGGAGGCTCTGTTTGGGTGGAGAGCATTTTCCCTAGCTGCTCGTGGGAACGCAATGGGTAGTAAGAATTTAGACTCATACCAGAATGGCGGCGATGTGGTTCGCCACCCGTCACGTCTCGTTTCCCGTGGGGGCGAAAAGTGGGCTGCGGATAGCCACTTTGCTACGCTGAATGTTCGAGGAGGTATGAATGATAAAATTGAAGAAGTATACGAGATGATGAGCGAAAGACGGATTGATGTTCTTTGTGTGAATGAGACCAAGCGGAAAGGATGCGACACCACCACGCAATGACCCTACACAGCCTATTGGTCGGGAGTTCCGGAAACCAGTAGAGGCTATCAGGGAGTTGGTGTAGTGCTTTCTGCTAGAATGAATGAATGTGTGACTGACTATAAATGTGTTAGCCCAAGACTCCTCTGGGTGAGGTTGAAGGTTGGCCTTACGCGCATCTTTATATTGGCAGTTTATGCTCCACAAGATGCGAGTTGGAACCACTGTTCAAAAGCCCAAATTGAGAGACAGGAGTTTTGGGATAGCGTGAAAGATATTTTGAACAAATGCAACAAAAATGAAAGGATCATAATGCTAGGCGATTTTAATGGGTGGATGGGAGTGAAGCGTGATGGATATGAGAGTGTGGTAGGAAGGTTCGGCGATGATAGAGTGAATGAAAAAGGGGAAAGTCTGCTTGAAGTATGTTTGGAGTGGAATCTTGTGGTATTAAACACAATGTTTGACCATAAAAAGATCCACTTGTATACTAGAGAAGAAGGGAACCTGAGAAGTATGATTGATTTTGTGATTGTGGATGAAAGACTGAGAAAGAAAGTGTCGGCATCAACACAGATCACTTTCTGGTGTTAAGCCGACTAAGAGGGCTCTTTAAGCGATGGCGGCATCGTCTGCACGAACCTATTAGTGTACTAGAGCGCATAAAATTTGCATTGAGAATTTGCAAGAGAAAGAGGTGAGAGAAGAATTTGTTAGTAAACTGACCAAGCAGTTTGATACTTTAAATGAGGAATGTGAGGTTGAAAAAGTATGGAAGCCGTTTAAGCAAGGAATGTGGAAGTTGCTATTGAAGTGTGTGGTGTAAGTAAAAGAAGAAAAGGGTGTAAGTTAAAGACTGTGTGTAGAGGTTCAAAAGGCAGTGTCCGAGAAGAAGAAAGCTTGGCTGGACTGGTTGGCTACAAGAGCCAATCAAAGAATGCAAAAATCAACGAATGAGGACGTAAGCATGGCAAGGAGTGAGTGTAACAGGTTAAAAGGTGTGGCAAAAGAGGTTGTGAGAAGAAAGAAAGAGAATGACAGAGATGAATTTGATACGAGGTTATCTGACGACTTTCAGAACAACATTAAGTTTTTCTGGAAGTCCATAAGAACAGCCAGAGGTCAAAATACGACCTGGACCAGAAACCAGGATGGTAGTATTGTAAGAGGTGAGGAAAGCATTCTAAAGACATGGAAGGAATATTTCGAAAGCTTATTTGAGAAAGAATATATACGAGCACAGGCCCATCTGGGGACATTAATGAAGGTTGCGATGAAAGAGATATTAGTATGGAAGAGATTGTGGAAGCGATGAATAGTATGAAATTGGGAAAAGCTGCAGGGTATGATAGAATTACGATTGAGATGCTGAAAGCTGGACAGGGCGTTGTAGCTAGTCAGCTGTACCGCCTTTTTAACCCTTGCTGGAGGAGCGGCAACGTACCAGGAGACTGGTGTAAGGCCGTTATCGTACCGCTTAACAAAGGAAAAGGGTCGCAGCAAGACTGCAAAAACTACCGAGGCATTAGCTTGCTCAGTATCGTCGGCAAACTGTATGCAAAGGTTTTGATTAAGAGAGTGATGAATGAAACTGAAGAGAAGATATGGGATGTACAAGCGGGATTCAGGAGAGGAATGGGATGCATGGATCAGGTCTTTTCCTTACGAAGCATAGCCGAAAAATTCTTAACTCAAAGTCAAAAGGTCTATTGCGCATTCGTGGACTTGGAAAAGGCCTATGATAGGGTAGTGAGGACTGAATTGTGGTCGACATTGCATATGTATGGGGTGAACGGCAGCTTGATACGAGCACTGAAATCACTCTATAAGGATTCCAGTGCTTGTGTCAGGGTAAACAGGGCTTACACAGACTGGTTTAACATCGAAAAAGGTGTTAGACAGGGATGTGTGGCCTCGCCGTGGCTGTTTAACCTATTCATAGACAATTGCTTAAAAGATTTGAAAGAGAGTGTGTTTGGATTAAGAATGAATGATTTGACCGTCAAATGCCTCCTATACGCCGATGATCAGGTTATATTAGCATCATCGGAGGAGGAGTTGCAGGCGATGGTTAATATTATGCATGGTGCTCTACAAAGCATAGGAATGAAAATTAATGTAGATAAGACGAAAGTAATGGTTTTTGAAAGAGAAGAAAGTATGTCGGATTGCAAAGTTTTGATTGAAGGAGAAAGAGTGGAACAAGTGAAAGAGTTTGTGTACCTGGGTTCTAAATTTACGAGAGACGGAAAGTATGACTGTGATATTGAGAGAAGAGTATTGGCAGGAAATCAAGTGAATGGGGCTCTGCATAACTTTATGTGTAGCCAGAACGTATCTAAAAAGGCACGACTGGCTGTACATAGGAGGTTCTGGTCCCCACACTTATGTATGGTAGTGAATGCTGGGTCTGGCAGAAGAAGCATGAAAGTAGGATTAACGCTGTGGAAATGAGAAGTTTGAGAAGTATAGCTGGAGTAACTCTGATTGACAAAGTGAGAAACAGCGTGATAAGGGAACGTTGCGGTGTGGTTGAAGATGTAGTGAAAAAGATAGAGAAAGGCATGCTTAGATGGTTTGGACACGTAGAGAGGATGAATGAAAGGAGATTGACAAAACAGATTTATGAGGCAAGTGTGAATGGAAAAGCCGGCAAGGGTCGACCTAGGCGTACGTATCACAATCAGATCGGTGAACTTTTGAGGAAAGGTCACGTTAAAAGTACCCGCAACCGACGAGCGTGTGTGAAAACGCTAATGAAAGAAGAAGAAGCTAAAGATGTGTGTCAGGATCGTAGCAAGTGGAAAGATGTGGTCTCTGCCTACCCCTATGGGAAAGAGGCGTGACTGTATGTATGTAGTATGTGCGAGTGACCTGACTTTGATTCCGATTCCAGCTCCACTAAAATTGTTCTGCAATTTTAAATCCTGATTTACCATGTGCTTAATTTTGAAGGAGAATATCGTAAGAAAACCTGCATGTCTGGCGAATAAAAATTCCGCAACCCGCATTGGAGAAGCGTCGCGGTCTTGTTTCGGCTCCAGAAATGAGAGGAGGCATGTGCTCAGTAATGGGACATTTATAGGCTGTTACTTTACTTTAGTTTTCAGCTCCAGAAATTCACAATATTCTTGGTGGTTCTAAGTATGCTATTTATATGTTGCCAAGTCCTGGAGGTCTATTGTGGAACTCTGGTAGGTTTCGGGATCGGTTTCATTTGATCCCGATTAACCAATGAATGATGTTCAAACGCCATAATAAAACTGATCTCAAAAACCTACCAGAGTTACACAATAGAACTCCAGTTCTTTGTGTTAGTAGCCAAATCAGGGTTTGTTTCAAAATTGCGATTTAAGATTATGCCATACTTTCGAAATAAAATATATTTAACCTAAAGAAAACTCCATATCATAAAATTATTCGTATTAAAACTAACAAGAATTTTATAGTGCTTTAAGAACGAAATTTCCGTAAATGTTTTCATGAGATTTGTGTGTGGAAATTGCTCGATTCAACTCGTCAGTCGTCTTCAATGCAGACATTCCGTGCAAGATATCATGAATTCATTATATTGATACTCGTATATATTCATGCAAACCGAATGTAAAACCAGCATTTCGCCTGCATCGTGAGTGTGTTTCACGGACATAAATTCATCATCATCATCATTTCAGCCTATCACTAGTCTACTGCTGAATAAAGGCCCTCCCATAGATTGCCATAAAAGATTGTATATCTCATTTTGGGGGGATTTTACCATAGTTGCCGCGCTTTGTAGCCGGGTTGAAAACGGCAGTTTATTTATTCAGATGTTCCAGGAAGACGCTGCTGCCCATCTCCTGGTTTTTATTTTCCCTCTGTCGTCTTTTACGACACCCACGGGATAAGATGGGTGGTGGATTCTCTTAAGCCGCCACCATACGGATACATAAATTGCGTATTCACAAACATTCGTTGGTTTATGGTAGTATTACTATGCAGGAACCTATCTAGGTAGGAACCACCGCCACCACCGCGCCACCGCGTGCCGGTTTTGCCGTAAAGCAGTAGTACCACACAGAAATGTTCTGTACAACACTGCATTTGTTATGAGCAGACGTTGCACTTACCATTAGGTGAACGATTTGCTCGTCTCATCACTTTTTCCGTAAAAAAAAAACACCCAAACCAAGATCAACTAATTGTAGGACATACAAATCTTTGTTCTATGCGGAAATGTACCTCGTAACCTGCAACACAGAAGCTGTGGGTTGCTTTGTATAAAATTTCTACTTCCCTTTTTGTCTTTTCTTTGAAATAACCAGTTTTTGAAAAATATTGAAGTTAGATGAGCACGTTCTGTCAATATTTATTTCATCATCGCAAAACACGTAGAAAATCGCTTCTACGTCCCCCTGAAACATCAATTCTTTAGACCTCCATTTTTTTTTTAATTGCATAAAATGACGAGACGAGCAAAACGTTCACATGATGGTAAGTGCAACGTCTGCCCATAACAGATGCTGTGTTACTCCGAATATTTCTGTGAGACATTAGTTCTGAAGTCTCATATGCCCAGTGATTACGCTAGCTCTCAGTGCCCTTCAAACCGAAACACAGTAATGTTTGCACACTACTGCTTCACGACAGAATAACTGGCCCTGGGGTGGTACCTACCTAGACGGATTCCTGCATAGGAATCCTACCACCAGTACCGTAAAAACACTAGCCATCAGTGCCTTATAGACCGAAACACAGTAATGTTTGCACACTTATGCTTGACGCCAAAACAATTGATACCTATACCGCGGTACCTACCTCGTCGGATTCATGCATAGGAATCCTACTACCAGTAAAAAAATAACTTACAATTGCGATTAACGATTTTAGTAAACAGCCGATAGTATAGAAACGAATCCAGCGTACGTTAAGGGTAGCATCCCTCTATTGAGCTACCATGCATGAATAAAATTCGGCCCAAAATTTTACCTGACGTAGCAGTTGAAAATACAAGATATACTGGAGACAGACACTGAATACTTCAACATGTTGTGCTAGCCCTGTTTTAGTGTTCCTTTAGTTTTAAACGATTAGTATTTGATGAATATATTTTTTTTCGAAATTCGCTTAGAACCATATAATTTTTGAAATACAAGATATACTGGAGACAGACGCTCTGTTTTAGAGTTCCTTTCGTTTTAACCGATTAGTGTATATGATGTGATTTGATTATTTCGACCGCGTGGCGTAGTGGTTAGCGTACATGACTTCTGCGCCGCCTGTCCAGGATTCGATTTCCAGCCGGAGCCAACATTTTCATCTTTCTCGCTTTTGCGCTGAATATATTACTCATGACATTACCTGATCTCATCTTGATCACACTTCTATACAAACTGGTATTTTTCCGCATCAACGGAAAACTGCTTTTGAAAAGCGGATTCCCAAAAAAGTAACCCTACTAAATTAAGCGATCTTAGACCAATTAGTATTTTCCTTGCTTATCTAAAGTTCTAGAAAAAAATTGTTTGTACTCAACTGAAAATTTCCCATTCACACAACAATAACCAAACCAAAAAACCAACAATTTGTGTTTGCACGAATGTTTTTCCCGGCTGGGATTCGAACCCAGGACCCACTGGGTAGATGTCAAGTACACTGACCACTACGCCACGAAGTTGTTTTGCACATGTTAATTTGCAGTTACAGAAAACCATTGGCGGCGGTGATCACTTACCATCAGGTGAGCCTCTTGCTCGTTTGCCTCCTCTAACATAAAAAAAAGGAAAAAACCCTGTTATATATATGTTTTATCTGTCAGAGGAATTTGCACTTACTATCACCTTATCTTAAATTACCGCTTTATTATATCAGCATCGATAAATATTACTGCGTGGCTCAGTAATCACCTTACTTGCCTGCTGAGATGCGGGGTACTGGGCTCAAAACTTTGTCAAAGCTAACTTTGCTAATATTTGTGTAGTACATCAATTTACACCAATTTTCACAAATTCGCTGTATGGTAGCGCCTTAAGAGAATCTACCACCCCATCCATATTTTTTTTTACATAAACGTTATTGAGATTTGAGTATTTATTTGCTGGCAACATTTTAAAATTCTTTGGCGACAATTTTAAAATGTTTGTCAGTGGCAGTATGAACGTAAACAAACGACAGAATATGTTGAAATTGGCATTGTCTTATTCTACCACCCCATCTCATTCCGTGGGTATCGTAAAAGTCGACAGAAGCAAAATAAAAATCAGGAAATGGGCAGCAGCATCTTCAAATAAAGGCGGTCAACCCGCCTACCAACCGTGGCAATTATGGCAAAATCCCCCAAAAATGAGAGCTACAAAATGTTGTGGCTTTTATTGGGGGAGGCTTATGTTCAGTAGTGGACTAGTGATAGATAGGCTGAAATGGTGGTGGTGGTGGTGATCAGCACAATACACACGTACTGTGTTGTCTCGTTTTTCTGACACTGCAACTGAACCCTTCTATTAGTTTTATCTCAATAAGCATTATATTATCATTAATATAAATAATAATAAGTTTTTATTGCTATAATTAGAATTCCCGGCGTTACTTGTAAATTGCGTCACTTTCTAATAACATTTTTTAAATAATGATTAACTAAAATAATAACATTATAAAAAGTAACGTACCTTTTGGCCTTTTAAACTCAGTTTCAAAAATACATCTAATAATATTCGACCAAGGGGCAACTGTAAATTTGAGAATAAAATTAAAATTGGCTGTAGCATTCAAGGTTTTTGGAACGATTTATTAATTAAAAGGACTTTCTCGATAAATTGATTAGAAAGCCGACCCTTCTCTTTAGGTATATGACTACAACTCCTTGTAATGGAAGATAGCGTTGTCTCAAAGGCTTTGACACTGTGATGATTATTACACCGATTTATTATTAACAACGTTCGTTATTCGAGGCCGTTGTTCCATTTAATAGAATATTAAATAATTGAAACGATAAAAGCACAAAGCATAAATATTACCTTAAATGTTAATTAGATTTAGTGATGTTAGTTATTTTTATTACTTAATAATTCTGTGTTTTTTTATAGATTGTTGCCAATGTTATATTTTTTTCTTTTTTAAAGTTTATAAGCTAGCGCTTATCTTCGACCCCGCCTGATGGGATAACATATTTTTTAAATTGTTCTATAAATAAAAATTTGCGGAGATTGATTTTGTAAGAAAATAGTAGTCTTCTGAAAGTGATTTCATTATTATTAAAATATTATTTTGCTTTAATGTGTTATTTATTTGTATCTATGTATTTTGAAACAAAACCCCATTACACAGGTTTCATATTTGTTTCAAATATGTTGCAGTGACATAAGTAAACAGATATAGATAGGAACAGCATATAAACCTCCACGGTTAGATGTTCAATTATTTATTGACGCGTTAAGTGAGTCGCTTGGTTCTTCCTATTGGAGAGACTTTAAGGTTTTAGTTGGCGATTTTAACATAAATTTTATTAAAAGTAACGATAATTATGTAATAATCAGAAATCACTTTTAAAAGTGGACTAACCTAAAGCAAGCATCTGTGAGCCAACACATCTAACCGACCACAGCCAAACTCTAATTGATAAGGTCTGTGCTGATCTAAATATTAGTAATGTATGGGTTGATCACATTCTAGACTTGAGTAGCCACGCGTTTATTATTATATAGTACGAGTATATAGTATTACTTTCAGTTAAATCTTACTGTAAATCAATTTCAATCTATGATTACGTTTTACAGGTCTCTTAGAGACATTGATTTGAGTAATTATAATTTAGATTTGAAGAATATCGACTGGACTCTATTTAACTTCTCATGTAATATAAATAAAATGCTCTGTTTTCAAAATAACACTGTAATCCATTTATTTGATACGCATTGAGCTACTAAAACTCTACGTATTAAAGACCATTGGTATCCCTGGATAACGTACGAGTATATTATTAAATTAATGATGAACTGTCGAGATGAAGCTCGTATGCGTGCACTTAACCCTAAACTGGAAAAGCACATGAATCAATTCAAAAATCTTATGAATGTAGTAACTTCGGCTATATTTTATGAATGAAAATATATTTTAATAAATACATCAATAGTAACTTGAAAAATCCAAAAAAATATGGAAACATATCAAGCAACATGTTTCTACAAAAAGAAGTAAAAATAAAAAAAATGCCTGGAAATTGTTATCGTTCTGATATCATAAATAATCATACCCTTAACGTTAAGTGTGAAGTATCCATCTCTGATCTCACTTACATCTAATTTCATAGATTGGATGCAAACCGACTTAAAGCCAGTAAGTGATGTAGTGGTGTCTAAAGTAATCAGATCACTCCAGTCTAATGCTGTTGATGTTAATGGAATTGCGCTGAATATGTTACTCATGACCTTAGCTGATCTCATCCTGATCACACTTCTATTTTTCCGCATCAATGGAAAACTGCTTGAGTAAAGCGGATTCCCAAAAAAGTAACCCTACTGAATTAAGCGATCTTAGACCAATTAGTATTTTACCTTGCCTAGCTAAAGTTCTAGAAAAAAATTGTTTTTTACAGCGTGTGTCAGTTATTCTGCCGTCAGACAGTAGTGTGCAAAGGTTACGAGAACTAGTGGGATGAGACTTAAGAACTGATGTCTCAGGGTGACTAGGGCAGTGTGCCGCCACACCGGAATGTTCTGGGTAATAAAGCATTTCTTATGGGCAGACGTTCCACTTACCCTCAGGTAACTGTTTGGTATTCAATACCAATTTATGGTATGAATATTACTTGCTTGTGAATAAATAATATTTCTCATAATTTAATACAAATGTTTTAATGGAGAACGACGGTCGAAAATTTCACCGCCTTTATATTATAGTGCTTATTTCGGAAACGCTTGCTAGAAATTACCATAATTCGTATCGCATTCAAATTGGTCCCATAATCTCAAAAGTTTGTCCTTCTGTTCAGAATATAAATGAATTTTCAAAGACATACTTCCACTAAATTGTGTCGTTTGTTTCTTATTAACTCAATCGTACTTTTTACTAAAAAGGCGAGATTAGGGTTTAATTTTAATTCAAACGAACCTCCTAGGAAATGCAACATTAATATTTAAACAATTTTTAACTACGAAATTTTTCAGTATTATAAGCATTAAAAAAATTATAAGCCCTAGATTGATTCAATTCACTTTAAACAATTAGCACCTTTGTAGCTTGGCGTCTTAATTCATAAATATGGAGTTTTCTTCTCCCGTTTATTAAGACCCGCAATTTTACAATATTTCATGATAAATTTTAAAACTCTGTTTAGGATTATGGTTAAAATTAAGATTGTGGTTAAAATGCACTTTACATACTACTGTTATGCACAATAATATTACCGTAGAAGTTGATTAATTCTAACCATGAACGAAAGGTGCGGTTGCGTTTTTATTAATTTTGTAGTTGCTGTTTTTAATGACCTTAAAAAAAGTGTCATGTTTTTAATGGATTTCGATGATAAATAGATGAATGTGTCCAAATTAACTCGTAGCCTACGTTTCACATTATCGAACGTCCAACGACGACTATTGCGAAAAAAACTGAGTTGATTGAAGGGTAGCTTGAAGAGTTTGCTTAATACTTTTAGCCATACTATTGCGCGGAAAGATTCCTTACGGACGGCCATACTTACAGGAATACTAGCTAACATGTCTTCTGCTGTGTACAAAATCGACCTGTTTCCAGAGAACTCAAAGTCAGAGTTTCTTTGTTCAATTTAGGCTTGCTTAAAACTTTTATGAATGTCAAAATCTACTGCATCAAAGAGCCTGCGGATCCTCTGGATTTCAGAGTTGCCTGGAGTATGTTTGTTGCGGCGCACCATTGGTAGTAAACGTAAAGAAAGAAAAGTAAAAGCCTATAAATGTCGTACTGCGGAGCACAAGCCTCGTCCTGTTTTTTAAGAGGGCTTCGAACTGTCCAACACGCTGCTCCAATGCTCTAAAAACTTGCGGTACGGTTTTAGAGGAACCTGCATCGGGGATCGAACTCAGGTCACTAGCTTACTATAAAATTTAAGGCAAGCGCCCAGCTCTGAGTTGGTGGTAGCAATGTTTATATGATAAGTTGATTTTACTGTTGATGTACTGATTTTGTTCTTTTTTTGTAAAAAATGTATTTACATTTTTATTTTTTTTAATTACGGTCGACATGCTGAAAGCTGGATAGGGCGTGATAGCTAGTCAGCTCTACTGCTTTTATAACATTTGCAGGAGGGGCGACCACGTACCTGGAGACTGGTGCAAATCCGTAATCGTTCCGCTTTACAAAGAAAAGAGTCGCAGCAAGAATCCAAAAACTACTGAGGCATTACCTTACTCAGCATCTTCAGCAAACTGTATGCACAGGTTTTGATTAAGAGAGTGATAAATGAAACTGAAGTAAAGATATGGGATTCAGAAGAGGAATGGGATGCATGGATCGTATATTTTCCTTACGAACAGACTAGGAAAAAGGCTTGTGGCATAGTGGTGAGGAATGAATTATCTTAGTCTAGGTCAGGCCATCGAGCTCCACTACTACCGCAGGAGTAGTTATTCTGACGTGAAGCAGTGTGTGCGAACAATAATTTGATTCTGTCTGCAAGGCACACCTAGCAGAACAGGGTAGGAGCTAGTGTAATTACTGGGCATAAAAGACTTCTGATCTTTCTGAACTGATCTCTATGGGGGACAGACTGGGTGTCACAGTATTTGCTATGGGCAGACGTCTTAACATCAGGTGAAAAATAAAGAGATAGAAATTAATTTAGATAAGCTGAGACTAATGGTTTTTGAAGGACAAGAAAGTATGACGGATTGCAGAGTTCTGATTAAAGGAGAAATAGTGGAACTAGTGAAAGAGTTTGTATACTTTAAAGGTTCAAAGTTTACGAGAGACGGAAATTACGAAGGTGATATTGAGCGCAGCGGTTTGGCAGCGTTATGTGTAGCCAGCAAGTATTTAAAAAGGCACGACTAAATCTGCATAGAGAGGTACTGGTCCCCACACCATACATAATATGGTGAATGTTGCGTTTGACAGAGAAAGCATGAAAGTAGGAACAATGCTATGGAAATGAAAAGTTTGAGAAATATAGCTGAAGTGACTTTGAAAGACAAAGTGAGACAAACAGCGTGATAATTTCTGAGGGAACGTTGCGGTGTGGTAGAAGATATAATGACAAAAGTATTAGTTGGTTTCAATCAGATCGAAGTCATTTTAAGGAAAGGCCACGTCCAACGGAACAGACGAGCTTGTATGTAAACACTAATGAAAGTAGAAAAAGCGTAAGCTGTGTGTCGGGATCGTAGCAAGTGGAAAGATGTGGTCTCTGCCTGTACTATTTTCACGATTTCTGATTTCAGTAACGTATATTACCCAACTTAGCAGCAACAAGCAGGCATTTTGGAAGATGGAATACGAGATGCGCTTACATTAATTATAAAAACCGAAATCATTGATTACATGCATACCACTGCCTGCGTACGAGAAATGAAAGGACCAAAAATTGGTAACACCTTTGATAAGCAGAGAAACACCGCTTTTAAACGAAAATAGCGCTTTTTGTAGCTTGTCTTCTAACAAAAAAATTACCGAGTTGGATTCGCCGGTTGACCTCTTGGTAAGTGTTTCCAAAAACAGCCGGTACAGTTGTGACATGGACTTCAGAGAACGTGACGTCCAGACAAGTATTTAATAAAAATATTGTATATTTGTATATGTACATATTGATGAAAATATGTACATATTTATACATATTTCCATCAAAATAACTTTTGAACAATGAAATTTAGGAAACTAAATTATGTTTAATAATTTTTCAGACTAGAATAGCACCTACCTCTCTCATCGTTACAATAACACCATTATATGCAGTGCTGTCACTGTAGTGCTCGTAGGAACGCAGTTAAAGTTTTTTTTACTCATACCAAAATGGCGGCGACGTGGTTCGCCACCCGTATTAAGCAGGTATTTCGGGTAGCAGACGTTGCAAAGAAGCAAGACGTTCTTCTGATCTGACGAGTCACTTATCCTATAATAACTACGTCGTCAGCTTATCACAGGTGAGTAATGAATTCGCGATTGGTGTTAATATTGTAACTTTTTCAGTCGCTTAGCTTAAAAACATCTTTCGCTGCAGCGGTAAAAATTTTGAAGATATAACATCACTTTTACTTACATATTGCTGATAGAATCGTCCAAATTTTGACTTAATCGGTGGCGGTAAATTATTCTTCTTAATATTTTATGGAAGCTGCAGATGAGTACATGTTATCAGGGCTAACTTCGTCTGCTGAGTGACGAGAACCAAACTCCGTTTTACTGGCATTGGATACATTTTGGGGCATTTCATTTAGCCTTCAGGGGGTACACGGAGAATATATGTAGTTGGGTACTATCAGGCACAATTTTTTTTTTTAGGAGAAAGTAAAATGACGAGAAAAACTTTCACCTGATGGTCAGTGCAACGTCTGCCCAAAATAAATGCTGTGTCATCCAGAACGTTTCGGTGTCGCAACACACTGCGTTCATCACCCTGAGACAGTAGTTCTTAAGACTCAATAATTACGCTAGCTCTCAGTGCCTTTTATACCGATACACAGTAATGTTTGCACACTACTGCTTCACGGCAAAATAACTGGCTCTAAGGTGGTACCTACCAAGACGGATTCCTGAATAGAAATCCTATTATCAGTATACGATATACTATGTGTACTCATTTGTAACCCTCACCCACTTTTAAGCAATTTTCTGACTGCAGTTAAATATTCGCTAAATCCTTCACCACGACAACTCTATCAAGAGTATTGTACACAGAAGAAGAGATAATAGACTTAAACAGATACCTAACTAGATATCTCAAATATCAACTTTATATCAGTTTCTCCAGAAGTTTTTATTTTGTATTCGCTCAAAGTATATGAATCGTCTGAAATAATTCACTTGCAAATAAAAATACATTTCTAGATTTAGTGCAGAGGTTAGACAAGGTGATGCTACTTCAGGTCAAACACCCAGACAACTCGTACCATCGTACTAAGGTGTATGACCTTTAACTTTGCTCGTAATGCTATTATGTATATACATAATGTGTATTGTATACATATTTAAATAAATGTAATTTTTAATAAAACTAGAATTCACGGATTTGATGGCGTATAATTTACTATTTATAACCCGACGTTTCGAGCGCTTTATGGTAGCCATGATCATGGGAGGACTGAGGTGACAAATGTCCTGACCTCGAGAATGATTCGCGAGGCTACTGAAATTTAAAAAAATCCTAATTTCAATAGGAAGACAGCTGGATACTATCTCCAGCTTGGGATCCTATTATGATTAAAATTGAATCAAGAACCAAGCATACCACTGCAAGACTTCAAGACACAGTAAGCTCTTTCTGCCTAAATCCAACTAAACATAATAATTAACATCAGAACATCTATCACATCAGTCGTCCCGTGATCATTGCTACTGTAAAGCGCTCGAAACGTCGGGTTATAAATATGTGTGTATATTTTGCGACACAATTAGCGGAAAGTTAAAAAAGGCAGAGTATAGAAATTATAACGTGTATATTAAAACAAATCATAATCAAACATTAAGTAACAAACTGATATACGTCTTTTGAAGTTGACTTTAAGAATGAAATTTTACTAAAAATATTCAAAATTAAAAAACAAAACACTCTTTTCTCTTTTTTGTGGGAACACAAACAATGTTGTAATTTAAAGATTACTAAGATTTTAACATTAAATAAATGAAAGACTAATAACGTGTTTTTCCCCCTAGTGCTACCGTACACTAACGTTTCTATCCTTCTAGGTATGCTGCGCATTATCTTATCTTCTGCATCTTGGGACAAGCTCTGCCACTCTTCAAGTAATCCATTTTGCAGTTCTCTAAGGTTGTTGAGGGGTAGTATTTTGGATTTAACACTTTTCTTTAACAAGTCCCAAACATGCTCTATATACATCACTGTTATACCCACATGGTTAAGATATGCTTGGTCTGAGCGGGCACTGTGAGCCCGAGCATTACCCTGCGTCAGAATAAAGCCGTCGTCATTAAAGGGCAAAAATATCACGATCTGCTGTTCTTAAATATCCCTGATGTACCTATCATATTAATCCATCGACCATCACTAACTCCGTACGAGCTCCGAAAGTTATCCCTCCCCACACCATAACTGAGTCGCACCTATATGCCACCGTATTCTCAAAATTAGTCTGAATGTATCGTTCTACTTTGCATCTCCACATTCTCTGCCTTCCATCGATCTGGTTTAAGAGCACTCCACACTCATCAGTGAAAAGTACCCGCCCCCATTGGTTTATGTCCCAAAAACGATGTTCGCGTGCAAAGTTTAACCGATGTAAACTATGGTGTCTCTCAAGTTTTGGAGCTTTGGCCGTTTATATGAACCCATGCCCACTTCTTCAAATCTTCTGCGAACTTTACGCTCTCTCACTCGCACTCCTCGCACGACTTAAAGTATAATTCGAGCCTGCACAGCCGTTAACCGCGTTTTCCTGCGAGCTCGAAGTAGAACACGGTCATCTCTCCTCGAAGTGCACTTTTTTCTGCCTTCGCCCCTCCTCCTCACAAGAGAATCAGTCAACCAGTACTGTCGAATACTGCGATGAATCGTTAAAATTGATTACTGCAGTCTGGCGGCAATAGATCTGTAGGTCCATTTCTTCGCATTTTATCAGCCTTAATAATCCCTGATGGTGTTAAATCGGGCATTTTTAGTTTTTTTTTTTATTGCATTAAGTGATGAAACGAACAAAACGTTCACCTGATGGTAAGTGCAACGTCTGCCCATAACAAATGCTGTGCCACCCAGAAAATTTCTGTGTGACACTGTACTGTGCCCATCACCCTGAGACATAGGTTCTTTAATCTCATATGCCCAGTGACTACGCTAGCTCACAGTGCCCTCAAACCGAAACACAGTAATGTTTGCACACTACTGCTTCATGGTAGATTAACTGGCCCTGGGGTGGTACCTACCTAGACGGACTCCTGCATAGGAATCCTACCACCAGTAAGTTTATATCAAAGTAAAAGTAGTAAGTTTATATCAAATAAGGTGCCCACTATTGACATGAATAAATATCTTTTACTAATAAAATGTAGAATTTATAAAACTTTTAAATTTCTCCTCAGACCGGGCTTGAACCACTAACAAATCAGTATTACCGGGAAACAAATACAAATCGATCACAAAAATAACTGTCGCCTTAGGTTCCATTTTTAAATTAAAGTTCTAAATAAAAAGGTAACATAACTGGCCCCTTTTTTGAAATATTATGAAAAATTTGTTGTGTTCCGCTAATTGTGACTGTGTGCATAGTAAATTATACGCAATAAAATCTGGAAATGTAGTTTAATTTAAATGTGTAGTATTCGCGTTTATATAAGAAATCATTAAATGTAACTTTTCTAGAATAGTTGTTGGTATCTTAAAAAATAATAACCTATGTATTATCAGCATTAATGGGTAATTTTAGGGCTGATTATCTTTCGCTATACGGAGGTAATTTCAGTACATTAAATATTCAAGATTTATCATTCACTATAAAAATACTAATATAATAATACAAAAAAAGATTTAGGAAAAATTAAAAATCTGTAGATGCGGGAGATCTATCATCAAGGTTACAGTTAGCAAAATGCAATTTGTTTTTCTTAAAAACATCCAAATTTCATATTAACATGAATGACAAAAGATTTTTGAACAAAATAACTTTTACGGCCCAAATAATTACAGTATGTTAGTAGAAGTTTTTACTAAGGCCGGCAAGTCTGAATAAATAATGAACACAATCGTGAAAGGCACAATTTTATTTCAAACATGAACACGGGCAGCAGTTTCTTATTTTCAATTTAAATAGCCAAACATAAGCACGTTGTAAAGTCTAAAATTTTTAACTTTATTCTCATCATTACCATTACGGTTTATTGAGCAGTAATAAATAGGGTAGGATCAAAGGATAATCAGATCAAAGAATCACTAAGTTGAAGTGGCAATGACCAGCCACATAGCACAGACCCGAGAGCCGCTGGGAGCAAAAAGTTCTCGAAGCAGCCTTGTCCCGGGCCGAGCCGTCCAATTTTGCAGGAAGTTGATGGACGTAAGTCCCCGGTTTATGGCAGTCCATGGGGGAGGCCTACTATAATTAATATTACTATGTAGATAAATATAATATAATTTTGCTTAATGTGAAATCATAACATAAATATGGACAACTATAAAAATAATATTGTAAAGATATGGTTAATCTCACCTTTTGAATTAATCATTGTTGTAGCTCCAAAGTGTTTGTGGTCTTTTTCATATGTCACCAAGGTCTCATTTTTTGTAAAACATATAATTCAGTAATCAGCAGTTTCTAATGATATGATTATATTACTGCACAATTTAACAGCTAACATGTTTAAACCAATTTAACATCAGTGTACGAAGAGCTTTATGCGTTGTTTCTTCTATACGGCTTCAAGTGCGTAGTTGTTGTTAGAAAGGTTGCTAATTAACGAAGTAGCCACCGCGTTTCCGGCAAATGTCAAGAGAAAGAGTGCAACGGAAACGAGGTAGAAACGCTAGCGCGGGAAAATGTGTCAAGGTTATACTGGCACTGGTATAATGAGACCGCGGCAAACACTGCAACATAACCTATTTTACGACACTTATTTCTTTAAAATTCTTCAATTCAATCCTTTATTACTTAAAGTATTACAATCGGTTTTACAATCACTCAAAAAAACACAGGCCACTTTAGTCGATATCAATGCTTAATCAATACATTGTAACAATTTCTGTCTATGTACATTGCTACATTTTCAAGCTGTTCCAATTTCGAATTTTTGACATATCTCGTGAGGCGTAGCCTCGCGCGACACAACATTCCTCCTTTGGGGTAACAGAGAACTGAATGCACCGGTAGAGGCCGCTGCTAGTAAAATTGGCGCAATTTTAACGCATGCGCATAATATTTGCGAACCGGCGGAAGCCGATCTAACCCGACGCCCCTCGCTTGATAGAAAAATCGAGGACGTAACGTGACGTCAGAAACTCGTACCACGGTTACAATGTGGGTTAAACGGACGTAACAAAACAATTCGCAATTTAGAGTCCTTGCAGTCCTAGCAGGCAAGATTGCAGCTAAGATTGAAACAACAGAGGTATGGTATAGAAAACGGTAACAGTATAACCAATTTTTGATATTTCGAGACTAATAAGTGAATTCTTTACAAATTTACAATTTCTTTACAATTTTTTTTTTCTATTTCTATTTTACTGCTTTAATTTTAACTATCAATTAACCCAGACCTAAAATATTTCGCGAGTTACTGTCTAAGGCGAGGTTTTCAGTAAGGCGATTATCAAAACTTGGTACTCGTAGAAGCCTGATGTCCATGCAATGGATGTACAAGAGTTGTCATCTACGACGACTATAATCGAATGCCTCTTAGACAGTAAATAGAGCTCCGGTTCTAGTCACTACCCAGCGTTATATTGCTATTTCACTCTGGTATTCTGTGAGTATCATGTTTCCTCGAATTTGCAATTTCGATTCTTATAAAACTATTAAAAATTATACAACGATTGGCCTAGTGACTTTTACGCTGCGGGTCCTGCGTCCGAATACGAGCCAGGGCCAACGATTGTAGGTCTCGTAAAAGTGGATAGAAGGAAAATGATAACAAGTAGATGGGCAGCAGCATCTTCCTGGAACATCTGAAAAATTAAACTGCGGTTGCCAACCCGCCTTTCAAGCGTGGCAACTATGGAAAAATACCTCCAAAATGAGAACTACAAACTATTGTAACTATCTATGGGGGAGGTCTATGTTCAGCAGTGGACTTCTGATAGGCTGAAATGATGATGATGTGCTGTGAATGTAAAATTTGCACTCACCGAATATGTTTTTTATAAAAACGTGTTTTTTTCAAAAAAAAGGAGGGAGACAAAAATGCAACTATTCTTTAAAAAAGAAAAGGATAATATAATTAATAGATATAAAATAACTTTCAATATACTAAAGATGATTGTGGGCTCGTGTTTAATCTCCTTACTTTTATTTTATTTACAATATTTAATAATTAACTAATAATAACTTTATAATTATGGTTGTATCCTTTGTAAATTAGCTAGGATTGTAAAATTTCCCACTTCATATTTTTTAATTAAAATTAATCATCAACTATGAAGGGCTAGAGCCAGGGGTCGGCAACCTATGGCCCGCGGATGACCCATTTGATAATTTCAAGTGACTTTAGTTCCGAAAAAATTATAATATATAAAAATAAATTATAAAACATAGGTAAACAAACACAAACAACTTATTGAGAAAAAAAATAAAAATAGATAATAAGAACAACATTTTATTTCGATATATTATTTCTTACTACCTATACCTACTAAAAAACTATATTAATACGAAATTATCTCTGAACCAAACGTCTTTTTAATACTCACATTTTGGTTGATTTTGACCCGCAGTCAAAAAAGTTGCTGACTCCAGGGCTAGAGAATATACTAAAAAAGCGCCTGCGAAAATATTTTAACATTTAGTTTTCAGTATACTTAATTGCAATGAACTTAATTTTTAGTAATTTATAACAACGAAGTATATTCCACATTAGTAATGATTATTTAAATTAAAAACGCTTTAAAAACATCTAAAAATCTTCCTTAATCTTCCTCGAATTACTTCATTTGTTCATGAGATCAAAGGATTCATTTTCATTTCTTCTTTATTCTGATTTTTAAATGGGAATACATCATTGTAAGAGGAAAGGAAAGGTAAAAATTGTTGCTTTGATATCACACCAATACTGAAACATGAAATAAGGACATAAGGAAAGTCGAACATCATATTTATTATTATTGCTGTTTGAATCAGTTACAATTTGCTTGATTGGCTATCACTACAAAAATATGGAACGACTAGACCTCACCCGTAACAAATGAGAAACGTTGATGTATTTAACATAATATATATAATTATATATATAAGAACTTTATTTACTGTCAGTGAATTACTATTTTAATATTCCCGTATATGTAATCTAAAGGAAGTATGTTATAAAGAAATCTCTTCAGTTTAATAAAGAGTACGGCGAATGCCCTTGTCAGAAAAATAGGTAAGTGCTCGAAAATGAAATGAAAATCCTTTATTTTTCGACGTAAGATATATAAATTTAGTTTGTCAAACGTCATTTCTTTACAATCTACCGCCGTTTCGTACTTAGTTTCCGCTGACGGAGAAGAAACAGGCGAAAGAAACGCCCAAAGCACGTTTTAGACAATTCAATAAGAAATTTGTAAGTGTATTGCATAATCGCGCAGACCAGCCACCACCAACAGCACCTGTTCACAAGTCTGACGCATTTGGCAGCCATAGCCCTCCTCAACCATTTAAAAGGGAAGTGGACGACCCGACACACGTCGCCGCCACAAGCAGAGACATAACAGCGAAAATGACATACTCAAGTGTAATAAACAAATTTACATGACTAACATTATTATATATGATCCTTCTGCATGGTAATACTGACGACAAGACTAAGAACACTGCTGCTGTAGTATATCTTCCAGAGAGGACTGGATATTAATTTAGAGATCGTTTCGTTTCGATCGACCGTTAATTTTTTTTTTGATATCTGGAGTAAGGAAGGTGCCTAACACAGACTGGACGAACAGGAGCATGATTATCATAAAGTTTTATTAGAAAGCTACCTGTTCATCAACAGTGGGGGCGTTTCCGACTTCGTTCTACATCCAGGCTACCAAAGTTGCGCTGAAGCAAGATTCTTCACTTAACTTTCGGAGGTTTGACTTTGTAAGATAAGTAAAGGAGATCGTGATAGGTTGCATCGGCAACACATTGCCCATATTTTGAACATGGTCAAGTGAAGATATAAACGTTATGTCAAGAAAAGAAGAAGCACAGTTTGGGAAGAAATGTGTGGCAGACGATGGAAGAAGTTTTTTAATTAGCTGCCTCAATAATGGATTTTAGTTGGGTGGATCCGTAAAAGGCTCCAAAAAGTAATTTCTTATAAGAGAGAAGAACTTCGATAAATAGGTATTCAGCTTCGCTTCCAGTCTGAAGTGCAGGTTATGCCTGAATGACTGAATACGGTATATGGTAACGAAGATAACTAGCTACGCCGCCACCGTCACGGCCGGTTCGAGCGTTACGAATTATCTGGAAGCCTGGAAGCGAGTAAGATGTGGATGGAATACATGGTTTAAGCCATGACTCCGAAACAAGAATTGCGTGAATACTTTTGCTATCAAAACTTGACAACATATCTGGGTAGTGATATGGAATACATTGCTGCTCAATCCATCGGTAGCAGAATCGAAAGAAATACAATCGCTATTAAGCATGCCATCATCTAATGGTAACATAATTAAAATATTAAAAATATATCCATTTCAAAGATAAATCAGTAAAACAAGTTAAAAAATATTAAAATAAACTGAAATTGATGTCATCAGTAGAGTACCCGCCAGCAGTTCACAAGTATGGAAAAAAACAAGTGAAACGGAATGTAAAAATTAAGATTTGAAATTATATACGTACAATACAAAACCAAACAGAATATAATAATCCTACAATGACAGTCTATTTTGACCTGACTTCTATTTTGAACTGGAGTAAATCATGTGGCTTACGCAGTAATCCTAAAAAAAACTCAGCCAATATTGGAAATTCTAGACTTATAAAAATATGACTGGCCTTGTCTACTACCTATCCTGATAAATGGTACACATATCCCGTATAGTAAAAATGTTAACAACCTGGGCATATATTTCGACTCCTGCCTGACCTGGACTCCGCAGATTAATGAGGTTAGTCCAAAAATGTTTTCAGCTCTAACTTCCTTACGGAGACTACGTAATTTTCTTCCTTTGGCTACTAAAGTTGTGCTTGCACAGTCTATTACTGCCTATACTTAACTATGCTGATATTTGCTACCTTGACATTACAGAAGTACAGCTTAATAAACTTGAGCGGATTCAAAACTTGTGTCTACGATTCGTATTCGCTTTGGGCTTCGCAAATATTTGCATATATCTGAATTTCATAAACAACTCAAGTGGCTTTCTGTCTGACTTCGCAGGAATATACATGTTTTTTCTGCTTTGTTCTGCGTGCTATTCAACCCATCTGCTCCTCTGTACTTAAAAAATCGTTTCGAGTATATTTCCGTCTCCCATGATAAATTTCTTCTTTCTTCTGTCAACTTCTGCCTCCGGACTCCCGTGCATTACACTTTCTTTAGAAAGTCCTTTACTCTCACAGCTTTGCGCTTGTGGAACTTCTTACCTTTACACATACGACTTGAAGTCCTAAACCTCGTTAGAGAGTAATGATACTTGGAAATTTAACTCATGTTTACACTTATCCTTACATTTTTAATCCTTTACCTTAGTCGCTTTTTACATGAGATGCATATCATCTAGTGTTATTTTATAAATTTATATGGTTTAGTGTACATCACCCTCTTTTTCCTAGTTTTTCATTTTGCCTTATCAGTTCTCTGCGCTAAGGTTGTCTGGAAAAAATCGCTTTCATCGCTACCACCTTTTGTACCTTAAATATGTATAGTACTTCGTCTTTGTTTTTGTATTCGTGTACAATAAAGAGTACATTGATTGATTGATTGTTGTCCTTTACTTTACAGAAGGCACTTATACCGTTCCACAAGACCATTTACATTTTGTTTGTTTATTAAAGCGTTTATTAAAAACTAAAATACATATTACGCAGCTGCTTACAAAATAACAGTCACATGGTTATACCTTACTTATACATTACTTGATGTCTCCCTGGATGGAGACTTTCCAAGCGTCTTTATCATTGAAATAATAATTTAAATTATAGTAAGCTTTGGTGCACAGAAATTTTTATATATATATTAAAGACTGCTCTTTTCTGCAAAGTAAAGATTTTATTTACGTCAACCGCATGTTACCATAATAAAATACCATAAGACATCAAGTTGTGAAAATAGCTAAAGTAAACTAATCTTACAGCGGCTTTATCCGTAATATGTCAGACAGACTTTAATATAAGTTTTAAATTAAGTCTCTGTTGGATTCACTGTCTTCCGGAAATTTTATTATAAATACTTAAAAGAATTTTTACTTTATTCAGTCTAAATTTTTAATTGTCTAGTTTATTATTATTTCTTAATTTTAAATTATGATTGTCACTATTCTTCGGAAATAGTGTTTAAAATTTACGTATATGCATTTTTCTGCAAAGTGAAGATTGCATTTACGTCATCCGCATGTTACCATAATAAAATACCATAAGACATCTGTGACAGAGGTGAAAATAGCTAAAGTATATTTACGGCGGTTTTTCGAAAAAGCCGCGGTTCATTAAAACCAGCTGGTGGTTAAAGCAGCAAATTACCTACCAAACATATATAATTTCGGTGAATTAATTGCTGTTAGCCTTTTTTGGCTTTTACAGCTTCATCGGATCCTGTGCTCACGGGCCAGGGGCCCGCGTGCCAGGTTTGGTTTGACCCAAACATAAATAAATAAATAAACTCCTTCAAAAACCCCGACCAAACAGAAACGCGACCGAACGCAAACGTCGCCTGCGAAACGTGCTAGACGACACGGACGTCTTAGCTCTTCCTGACCACGATACGGTCAGTCACAACCCAGGCCACAGTCAATAGTAAAACCAAGTAAAACCAAGCTGATGTTCATGCAGTTTTAAAGCAAACATATTGGTGTTAAAGAAAGATAGCATTTGGTAAAGCATTAACTTCTCAAATAATTTACTTAAAACTGGTAATATGGATAACATTAAATTCTTTAAGCAAAAATCGTTAGATAGAATATTATAAGCGATTGAATGGATAACGTGGATTAATATCAACGAATAATAAGCTTGATTAGCGCAATAGCTACGCGATCGACATCTGCAAGTCGTGGAATGAATTCCCGCTCGAAACAAATATTATTGTTTAACCTACAGACAGTTATTCCGGCTTGGGTGTTTGTGCATGTTTAATTTACAAGATGTAATTTATTAGTATGTAAACGATACAAAGGAATTTCTAGAGTAGGGCATCCTTTCCATCTGTGTTTCGATCTGAAAGGCATTGAGACCTAGTGTGATGTTCACAGTGATCACTTATTAAAAGATAGAACTGCGCGCCGTTTTCCCCAGTATATTCATAAAACGAACGTGCTTCCTTTTTTAGTCTTTAAAGTGATCCAATCAAATAAAATTTGTCATAAAAAGTTTTCTAAATGCAGTTCCCTTACTCGTAAAAACCCAGCGATCGTTAACCACGAGGACTACGTAAAGAGTATTCGACAGAAAAAAAGAGATCTACCGTTTCAATAAAATTTGTTCTGAAACTTTTATATTAACTTAATTGAATTGTCTTAATTTAGTTAATATTTGTCAGATGTTAGAAAATGTGACGAATTTCATTTCTTTTTCTTATTTGAGTAAGTCTATGAGAATACACTCCACCCGATGGAGCTGTTTCACCCAGAACATTTCTGTATGAAACTACACTGTATCCATCACCCTGAGACATAGGTTCTTAAGTCTCATATGCCCATTGATTACGCTAGCTCACAGTGCCCTTCAAACCGAAACACAGTAATGTTTGCACACTACTGCTTCACGGTAGAATATCTGGCCCTGGGGTGGTACCTACCTAGACGGACTCCTGCATATGAATCCTACCACCTATCTTTGGATTAGATGTGCCTTTTTCCGATGTCCGGTAAAGCTAAAATTCGGCAGTTAGCCATAGGAACAAGGAGTTCCTATGGCTAACTGCCGAATTTTAGAATAAGGGATAAAAGCTTATGTTTGGGCTTGTTGGATTTTTTGACAACTACTAGAGCCGAAGAAACATTTGCAGATGGGCGTCACAAATAAAAGCGTGTAACAAAAATATTTTTGTTAAAAACTCATGTTGTTAGGTTCTCCATTGAATACAATTTTTAGGAGATGCCTTAGATTAACCCAGGTTTCATTATCTATGAAGGAATTTTATGTACCTGTAAAAGACACTACTTACGTACCAACCAAAATGAACACACGTGATGAATGTATTTTTTGCTACTATGAGAATGCAGGACTAGGTAGGTACCAACGCAGGATCAGTTATTCTGCCATGAAGCAGAAGTATGCAAACATCGCTGTGCTTCGATCTGAAGGGTACTGAGAGCTGGTGTAATCACTAGGCATATGAGATTTAAGAACTGATGTCTAAGGTGACGGGCGAAATGTGTTGCCACACAGAAATATTCTGGGTGACACAGCATATGTTATGGGCAAACTTTGCACTCACCATCAGATTCACGTTTTGCTGGTCTCGTCACTTTATCAAATAAAAAATAAATAAAAAAGAAAACATATTTCTGCCATAAACAAATATTTTTGAAGCGTGTATTGTATACACTTATAATATATTAGATTTAGTTTCATTTCTATACAGCTGGCTCACAAAACACGTTATCGAAAGACATTTACGAAGTCATTGGTTTTACTTAAGCGTAATAAAATTTAATTACAATAGACCAAACCTTTAAGGCATAGGATAAAATGTTATTTATAGAGCACAATGAACGGGAATCAATGCGTGGGTTGTCTAAGGCATTAAACCTAAATCAGTATTAAAATGTGAGCGTAACTTTATCGGTTATAATACACCGACTTTTTACGTACTGGTCTACAAAATATTGATTATTTCGTAACTTCTTCATCAGGTACCAATTATTGTAAAAGTTACCAGTTCGAGGAGGATTTCAGTCCCCTGTCTCCCACACGTAAGCCAATGTTTACATATATTGTCTGCCTTTTACTACATTTGCGGAAAAAAATATCTTACGTATAAATATTATTTTTAATTTCCAGAAATAACTCTCCTCTGTGAAATGAAGCTCAGTTATTATTTCCTATTAATTTTACTCAACGTTATGCTTTGGTATAACGCAACGCTATTTTGATGGAAACCAACAATAAATCATACGAAATCCCGAGTTTAGGAGAAATTTTCTTCTGACATAGCTATTTTATTTGAAGCTGTTGGTCAGGAAAGTTTGGGGACGAATTTCTTTAAGGAGTATGTTAACTGTTTTTAGTGTCTCACATTATTTAATCAAAATTGAATTTATTATACATTTACTACTATTTATTTATCACAATTTTTATTTATAAATTAAATTTTAAATATTTTTTTTAATGAATTAAAACATGTTACTTTTTGCGTGTTTGACGTCCGCGCAGTTTTTGGTGAATACAGTTACGAGTGTTAAATATATGATATTTTAATTCATTATTGAAGTGGTCTAGGGACTGTATTCTTCAGGATATTTTACAAAACCTGGACGAATGGCATTCCACCACTGTGTGCTTTGCTAAAAAAATTCTGCCACGCAAAACCACTTTGTGGAATCTCCTGCCGCCGGCGGTTTTTCCGGACCGATACGACTTAGGGACCTTCAAGAAAAGAGTCTACTCCATTCTCAAAGGCCGGCAACGCACGCGGAATTCCTCTGGTATTGAAAGAAAGAAAGAAAGAAAATAACTTTATTCGTTGCTACGCTCAATACAAACACATAAAAACCAACAATTAACACAACATAAAAAACAAACAATTAACAATAAAAAAGTATTTAAAATTATGTTGGATTGCAGCAACGAAAGGACCCGACTCAGCATTATGCTACAGCAAAATTGCCGCAGCGCTGTTATTCTGTCGGCACCACTAATCTAAAACCTACGAGCAGCTGTCAGACAGTTTAAATTTATGCAATAAAATAACAGAAAAGCAAAAAAACGATAAATAATGAAAAATAAATAGATAAATAGATTACTTTTAACTTTGTTAGCAATTAAAATAGTTCTTTCATTATTATAATAGAATAATGAAAAAAATAATAATAATTAAAAATATTTATACTATGATATTGTGCAAATTCCTGGACAATGGTGTACATCATTGACCAATATTCATTTATTATCTGTGTAAACCACGTCAAATCTTGTACTGCTTGTACACGTCATCTTTTTCAATTTCAACATGGAAACTGAATTTTATTACGTACTTTATTCTGTAAAACATAAGGAACCATCAAAAATAAAAATAAAAATAATAATAACGCAAACCACCGACCTAGTGTATCAACAACCAGTCTTTGTATTGTTACTTTGTATTTTCTTTGTTATCTAGAGGGTACAATTTATATCGCATTTTTAAATTAACCTTGGATTGAATTTCACGAAAGGGGGGTGGGAGATTATTCCAACACTTAGTTGCTAGGTAGCGAAAACTGCCGCGAAAAGCAGCCGTGACGTGTCCTGGAACAGCAAGTAAAAACTTAGCGCCACGAGTACAGTGAATGTTATGTTCACTGGACCAGGTAAGCTTTTCATATAAATATTCGGGAGTTTTGTTTTTAATTACTCCAAATAGTAAAGTAGCAAAGTGTAATTTGAGCCTTGATGACATGTTAAGCAGTTTGCTTTTTTCCAAATAAGAAGAAACATGTGAGAGCACAGGAGGGATAATAAAGTAAAAACGAGCGCATGCATTTTGGACTCGCTGAAGGAGCTTCATTGTTTTCGCTAAGAGACTTGCAAGAGAAATGCAGTAATTTAGTTTTGACAAGATGAGAGTCTCACAAAGGGTTACTCTTAAATTCAAACTTAGGTAATCCCGTATTTTGTAAAGTACCTTTAACCTATAAAAACAAGAACGCACCACATCTAAAACATAACTCTCAAATTGCAACATGCCGTCTATTTTAAGGCCAAGATTGCGAGCCTCTACATCCTGCTGAATGATTTCTCCTTCCAATAATATTCTGGGTTGACTGTCAACTATTTTCTTAATATGGTATAGTTCCTAATATAATAAATTTTGTTTTAGCTGGATTGAGAATAAGCGAGTTCACTTTAGACTACTGTGCAATGCGCTCCAAGTCCTGATTAATCCTATTTATACTACCGGAAACCTCTGAAGGGTGGAATGACAGATATAGCTGAAGGTCGTCAGCATACATGTGATATTGACAGTTTTTAATGACATGAGTCAAATCACTGCAGTATAAATAAACAGGAGGGGCCCTAATATGGAGCCCTGTGGAACACCCCTAGTAACAGGTAGAGGGTATGACTGAATAATACCTGTACCATCCAATTTGTGCAGCTCAACAATATTGCGGATGTTCATGGGCGGCGCTGATCACTTACCATCAGCTAAGCCGCTTGCTCGTTTGCCCCCGCTCCTATGAAAAAAAGGAATCCATCTAGGTAGCTACCACCGCAGTGCCAGTTATTCTTCTGTCAAGCAGTAGTGTCCAAAAATTACCTTGTTTTAGTCTGAAGGGTACTGATAGCAGGTGCTATTACTGGGCATATGGGACGTAAAATTATGTTTCAGGGTGTGTGGGGAAATAACTAGCGCAGTGTGGTACCACTCAGAAAGGTTCCGGCTACCAGAGCACTGTTATGAGCAGGCGGTGCAGTTACCATGAGGTGAACGATTGGTTCGTCTCGTCACTTTCTTTCATAAAAAAAATATATTCTTTAACAATTTCGAGTATAAAGTTTTAACAAACAACCGGCATTGGTTACATAATCATTAGATATGCTCTTCGCTTTGTCGTAATGCTATTTGCCAAAATCGATTTTGGTATCTCTTATTCGGTAGATAATGCCACTGTCGCCACTTTTGGAACACAGGTTGATATACGAGTACGTAATTTATTTACGTCGGCATATCAGAAATACTGAATCCTGTTTTGTAGCTGAGAGGAGACGAGGTGCGGTGGTATGTTACTCTGCCACCAAGCAGCATTATATAGCCGCTTTAAATATTCTCAAGTGATAAGTCCTAAACTTCAAAGGCCTTGGCATTTTATATTTAAATCTTGCTATAGATCTTACTTTCCAGACAATCCCGTAACGCAACAAAGTTATGATTATGTTTTAAGAAAATTATAACCAAATCAATAAAGTGTCATTTATTAATATTATCTGCATGTTTTGAATTTAAATAAATTTTAATTAATAAATATACCAAAAATATTTTTTTGATTGTTTTTATTAACTTATATGTAGTATATACAAAGAAACAGTAGAATAAACGTAAATGTGAAATGTTAATAACAATGAACGCTACATCTTTCATTTGATGGGTTAGGCCCTACAAAATATGTTTAATGGGTAAGTATATTATGCTTACTTTACGAAATAATAAGTATATTGCTTAGTCGTTTAGTAGTAGTAGAAGTAGTTTTACTGATTATTGACACTACAACCTGAAAGAAATAATGTATATTCGCTCAATACTCATAATACTATCTCTACTCTATTTACTGTACATACAAACAATTACGCCTCTTGTTCTGCCTCGCAGGCAGAGGCAACACACGTAGCCCACTTTTCGCCCTCGCGGGAAACGAGATGTGACGGGTGGTGAACCACGTCGCCGCCATTTGGGGTTCTAGACAAATAAAGATTCTTAGTCCACATTGCGTTCCCAATAGTAGTGACAGAATTGCATATTACGGTGTTATTATGCACGAATAAAGGTACAATACCTTAGTCGCCTCTTACGACACCTCAGTAGGAAAGGGTTTGGTGTTATTATACACTCATATAAATACGTGTTATTCCATGTCTCATATGGTTACCTTTTTTTTAATACATTACAAAGAGATAAAATAATTCCTGCGTGTGTCTTTCGAAAAAAAAAACTAAAACTATAACATAAAACTCTTTTACCGAGTTTTTGGTTGATAACTGAAATGAAAATTCAATGTCCACTTGAAAAACAAGGTTAAAAAACAGTAAAGTAAAAAAGTTTACGTCTTTGACAAAATTCTAATTTGCTACTTTACGAAGCCAATTTATGACCAAATCACATCGATTTTGAGTCAAAATTTCATTAATTCAATGGTTCGAAAAGAACTAGGAACTTCTCTGCCAAGTACCGGCTAGAAACTATAGGATCAATACTATATTAAATGTTTATAATTTATATTATAGTATTACAATATCATTTGTGGTGAAACGATGACGAGCGCATTGTAAATTGTATTTCTATGTGATATTACAAATTGCAATATCAATTGTAATTCTGAGTAAAACAGCATTTGTTATGGGCAGACGTGGCACTTCCCATCAGGGTGAACAATTAGTTTATGTCGTCTCTTAATTATACGACTCGTCACATAATTCGATTTGCTAATCAAACTAAGAATTATTTTCACACATCATTGTCCCCTACATGATCTATTTTGACATCATCATCATTTCAGACCACACCAGTCCACTTGCTGACCATAGGCCTTTCCCTTAAATGGCAACAACACACGGTCCTTAGCCACTTCCATCGATCGACTTCCCGCAAAACTGTGCAGGTCGTCGCTCCATCTAGAGGGGGGGCGTTTTCCAGTACGTGGTTGCCACTCGAGAATCTTTCTTCCCCAACGGTTATCGATTCTACGAGCTATATGGCTGGCCCATTGCCACTTCAGATTGCTAATCCATTGAGCTATGGCGGTCACTCTAGTTCTGCTGCGGATATCATGGTTACGGATTTTATCTCGCAGAGAAACATCAAGAATAGTAGTACTCTTTCCATATCTTGCGACTTTGAGCTTCCTCATGCGACCTGCACCTTCACTCCACGTCTCGGTTCCGTAAGCCATCACTGGCAACACGCACTGGTTGTAAACTTTTGTTTTAAAACATTGAGGTCTACTTGTCGAGAAGATGTGACGTAGTTTCCCGAACGCCCATTCTCAGCCGAGTTGTTTTGCCTTTGCAAGGTATGGTTTCCTAACGCAGTTTTCCTTCACCGCCGAGCACTTATTATTAAAAAACAAAAAAGAATGCTTCAAAACAGCCATATATCGCTCAGAAAATCTGGGACTGAGCAATGAATAACGAAATGTGGTAAAGATCAATCGTTTTTTGTTTACCATTGTTATATTTCTAAATTTCCAATCAAATATTGATAAGAATTAAACTCAAATATTGACCTTCACCCGGCCATTTCCGGGGCTAGAAGTCGGAGAAAGAAAAGGCTAATATTTACAATGGTAAAATTAATCTCTTTTGGATTTGTGCTTTTACGAAACGAATAAATTCGTCCTATTGGTAATAAATAATTGGTATATTCTATATCTATTTTTCGAATACCCCGTACGCAGATATATTTAAAATACGGTGGCCCACACTAAGTTTTCTTCTATACGGTAAATGCGTTAAATATACGTAAAATTTCCCATGGACGACTCGAAAACCAACGAACGGCAACGAACGAAAATTTTTGTTATGCTTCGGCTGGAATTCGAACCCAGGCCAGGACTCCTTACTTAGTTCCTTTATGGTTTTTTAAATACGGTAAAAAAGCTTTTTTTCGTTTCTATTTATTAATTTCGTTTCCACTTAAGGTAAAAGTAAAATACCAATTTTACCTTAACAAATGTTAAAGTTATCCTTGTTTCTCGAAAGAACAAAGATAATTATTAGATCTCACAGGAATACTCAACTTTTTAAAAGAAAGATCATTCCTTAAAAATATTATTACGTTTAAAAGAGTTTTAATATATTCTATAATGCTGCGGTGTCCCGACAGGTGTTCGGCAGAGTAGAATATCACCTACATTTTTCCTACCGTGGTGTCTTAAGAGGCGATTATATGCAATACTGTCACTATACTGCTCGTGGGAACGCCACCCGTCACGTCTCGTTTTGCCGCGGGGGCGAAAAATATGTAGTTATTATCTAATTTTATAAGTTTTTTTGCACATATAAGATTGCGAGAATAAGTTAACTTCGAAGTGTCTACAGAATAGAAGTTGTGTAAATGTCCAGAGGCATTTTCATTGTAATATCACTTAGCTTAGCTAAAACTTGACCCTACTATCGGTGATAGGGTTTCTCATTAAACGGAACCCCAGGAACACAATATGGAACCGAGGTCTATTTCAACAAATATAAACCATTGTGTTAACAGTTAAAAGGGTATACTTATATAGCTACCGTGGATATCATTCAAATAAAAAACCCACTACATTGCAGTAGATAAGGTTACAGCTACGGTCCGAGGACAGAGAGACTACAATAATAAAAATAAAAACGAAGTGATTAGGATAGATCCAGCCGACTTTAGAAAGGCCTAGAAATCTACTCGTATTAGTAATAACCGCTCAAAATCTAATAATACCTATTTTGATTGTTAATATCGTGTGCTACATTTTTAAAACATAATATTAATGTGGTTTCGAGTTCATATTAATTTTATTTAGAATGTAAGGCGACACTAACTAGAGAATACCCGCAGCGTTATAAGTTTCTTGTGGCCGATCAATTAGAAGTGGTCACAGCGTGGTATTACTGCTCAAAGTTTACTGCGGTAAATTTTATGTTATAGATGCATAACTGTATCAAAGAACTATAGTTTCAATCGTTTTTAATATTATAAATACTACCGATAAACTACAATAAATAGCCAAAAACTACAACTGTCTTTTCAAGAAAAAATAAATAATTTAAATATTATATTTTTTATGTAAATGTAGAGCCGTGGTAGCTCAGGGGCCGGGCGTTCGTCTTAAATTTTATTGTGCGCGAGTGACCTGACTTCAATCGCCGGTACCTCTAAATGGTTAGGCTGATACTTTTTTTTTAAACGTGCCAGTCATACGCACCTGATAGTCACTGTTTGGTGTGACTCATAAAGACACCTACATCTCTCTCTTTAATAAACAATTAACATGCAAATGTCTTTTCACCCCTGAATTTCGTTCGTAAGAAATAGTATGGTGCAAATAATGCGGAAGTCACAAACGTATGTGTGTCTACTTACGTACTCTATTATAAATGCTAATACTGTGTATCTAAGCTTTGCCTCAGCACCTTAAATTAACTTTTTTATTGACAACTGCGTGCTCGCTACGTGATGCGAAGGATAATAAAGTTGTTACCTAAAGGTTTTTGATGAAGGCTTAATCCATAAATTGTTCTGAAGCTGAGGATGGTAAAGAGCTTACCGAAATATAAGGGTACGTGTACTCTAGGGGGTTGATCAACTTAAGCTTAATGAGATGAGATATAAGTAAAGACACATACATTTACGAATCATTAAAAAAAAAGTTTACTGTTTCTCTTTTTCTTTAGTAGAAATAGCAATCCTCAGTAGCCAAATTGTGTTCTTTAAATAATTTATAAAGCCAGGTGTTCAGCAAAGTAGAAGCTCCTACCTCTTTTCTTACCGAGATGTCGTAGGTATTGTACGGACAGTCTTTATTCATGCAGATAATACCATAATATGCAATGCTGTCACTATACTGCTTGTAGGAACGCAATGAAGAGTTTTTGACTCGTATTAAAATGGCGGCGACGTTGTTTCCCGCGGGGGCGAAAAGTGAGCTACGGGTGTGGTCTCTGCCTACACCTTTATGGCAAAAATTCGTGACTGTATGTATGTATTCCTTTTATAAATATGACCGGTGTTTTATAATAAAGTGAAATGAGATTCACCGGTGACAGTTTGATTTTTACCCGACTAAAGCGAAGCCAATAAAATGGGTTATGATTTCAGCCCGTATGTATGAATGTTCATCTATTCCCGCAAAACTTCTAAACTACTTATCATAATTTAAGAAATGTAGTATCGTTAAAAGCATCTTGATCGTCCGCTAATTATAAGCCATATGACGTCACACTAAATTCAATATGGCGCCCTCTGGAGGACATAAAAGATGATTAAAAAAAATGGCGGCAAAACGAAGGGTGCCGTGTTGGGTACCAAATGAAAGGGCTTAATTAGCACATTTCATATGTAACTAGTCAGGTCATAAGTTCTGTCACATCCTTATTTAATTTATATTTTGAACACTGGCTAGAAATGATTGGACTGATTTTGAGTTTGGTACTTTTGGTTTCATTTTGTTTCATTCAATACTAATTAGGTACTATTGAATATTTATCATCTAATAAGATGTTTTATTTTATTAATATTGAATAGTTTGTAGATAAGAATGTCAGACATGATTATTTTAGTTTCATACTTTTTAGAGCGTGATTTTTAAGTAGTCGGGTTTTAGTTTTTAAGCTCATTTGTTTAGTATTTGTTATATTTCTTTTTTAAGCCATCATACTTGAAATTTCTTACAGAATTACAGCCAGAGCCCCGAGCATTATTAGCTAATTACGGCCCCACAGAAGCCCGGGTCTGCCGAGTTCGAATCCCAGATGAATATTATTCGCAAATTTTCTGGGTCTGTATGTATTGTACTATGTTTACGCTATGGTATCAAGAACTCTCGCCGATGTGTTTATATAAATATTACATCGAATATATTAATACTTCTAGTTCTATAGTATATGACGCGTAAAATGACAACTTCTAGTTGTCAACCGGAACATTTCGCCGTGGTCGAAACGAGTCTTAATTAGTTTTAAGCGGGTCATTAACCTACCTGATACTTTATAAGGCAACAATTCTCGAATCCTCATCCCAAAGTAATGATCTTAAATATACTAAAGGGATCGAAATAACAGCGTAGGTCCGCTTAATTTAATCTCGACAATATCATGTCACAGCGACTGTCGGACTAATGTCACAGTAATCCAGATACTCTTATGGATAACTTTTGGGAAACCAGTATAGAGGACTCAATAAATTATGTTTGAATAAAATGGAACCAAAATCATCACAATACATTTAAAAATAGCGACAAATAAGTATTATGTCATATAAAATTATGTCAAGTTAAATATATTTACATAACTATGTCATAAATCACAAAAATTTTAAATCGACATTTGTCGACTACCATATACTATCGATTAAAACGTACTTGTATTACTAAGTAACTAACTCCAAGGACGCAGCAACCCAAAGTGAGTTTTGGTATCATTAAAATTCGTACCTATTTCTGAATAGAACTTGTCAGTTTCTGCACAACCTCACACAAGCACCTCTGCATAAGCGAGATAGAGTGATGGATAGGGAGACGGAGAGAAAGGGCGAAAGAGAGGAAGAGAGAGAGAGAGACTATAATAAATATTATACGACTTACAGTCAATAAGCTGTTTGACAACAAACTTTTTTTTTAAGAACAATGCCATACAGCAGGGTTTCTCCTACATCGTGGGTACGTTTTACGAACATAAATTTCACATGCACAACACAATCAGACCCGAAAACCAACAATTTGTGTTTTTGCACAAATATTGGCTCCGGCAGGTATTCGAACCCCGGATCCGCGGCGTAGAAGTCATGTACTCTAACCACTAGAGTACGCTGTCGCTCCTTTTTTATCGTGGGAAATCTACAAAGATACCTTTCCGTTGCGGGTCAACGAAGGGGTTAATCTTAACTCCTATCGGCTAACACCCCACCGTGCGTGCCCCACCCTAACATCGGCGTTGAGAGGGTAGAGCTGGAGGTCTCTACTTCTTCTACAGGTAGGGGCGCGCGGAAATACCGCATGTGTCACCTTGAGGCCTTGGTACGGATCACCACCGTGTCCATCGATAAGGCCTCATTTTGAAGACAGCTCAATAGACTACTCTAAGGATGAAGAGTGAGAGAGGGCGGATACCTCGAAGATATAAAAGAGAACCAGCAATACTTAAACACACAAGGAACCTGAACCACCAACCACCTCTCTTGGACCAACTTCTGGCACAAGTTAGTTATGAGAACCAGATATATTGATATTTGATAAATAACGCACGTTCAGTTTGATTTTTTATTGAGAATGGATATAGTTATCCATGATCCACTTATCTTATGGTGGAATATGTTTACGTTTGTCGCTTTTTAGTTTTTTTTTTTTATTGGATAAAGTGATGAAACGAGCAAAACGCTCACCTTATGTAAAGTGCAACGTCTGCCTATAACAAATGCTGTATCACCCAGAAAATTTCTGTGTGACACCACACTGTGCCCATCGCCCTGAGGCATAAGTTCTTAAGTCTCATATGCCCAGTAATTACGCTAGCTCACAGTGCCCTTCAAACCGAAACAAAGTAACGTTTGCACACTACTGCTTCACGGCAGAATAACTGGCCCTGGGGTGGTACCTACCTAGACGGATTCCTGCATAGGAATCCTTCCACTAGTAAAAGTAGTTTAGTGATTTAATTAGATATTTAATAATCACTTATTAATGCTGAGCTATATTTGTATACGCTACAGTAAAACGATTTGGAGCTTAGAATAAAATTTAATTTCCATTGACAAGTACGTATGCACGTTTATAGTTGTAAAACATAATAAAACAACTTTAATCTCTGAAGCCGTACAGAATCTCTATCATATGGTTTTCTGCAGAACTTACATAGCTATCGTCACCTAAGCGGCTTAAAGCAAAATCATCCGTAGCGTGTATCAGCTATGCTATAAAGTAAGAATTACATGGCTGCCCGTAGTGATCTTTACAGTATGATTATGTTTAAACCACTGCTCGATATGTGCACGAGCAGATCAGCGTCAGTCATGATGAATTCATTTAAATTGGATAATGTCCGGAGAGTCGGCGACGCGACGAAAAACCGGACGCCACCAATCTCTATATTGCCGCAAGTGCCGATAAGTGCCCGGTGTAATGTAGCGTTTAATCCTGTAATGCGTAGTTTCCGAAACCGAAAACTTGTACGATATCCGACAAGATATATCTTTATGTCTGTCTTAATGATTGGGTCGTACACCACATAACCTTTTATTTTAATGTGTTTTAACGAATCCGTGATGAAAACTGCCAACGGATAGACAAGAAAACACTAGATATTTTTTAATAAACGAATATAACCCTAGTTTATAACTTTTTTTTAATATTTGTGTATATATTTTATATAAGCGATCTGAGACCTACAGTATCATGAGTTTTGGATTCGTAACACAGCTGCAACTAATATTCTTTACAGATTAATAGCTCACTAATTAATAATTTCACATTACAGCGTCACTTTTGTCTCCAGTGTTTTACAGATCTTGTTTATTTTTTATATTGTACTGTATATTTTTATTCCCTCTTTTAGTTGCAATGTCTGTGTGATTTTTGTATTGTGTACGTCGAGTAAAGTCTATGTCTATGTCTATTGTGATTATTCCCATGTATTGGTATCTCACCGCCGGATCGTCGTTTCAGCCTATCACAAGTCCACTGCTGAACATAGGCCTCCCCTATCAGGAATCTTACGTAAACAGAGTTTTAGAGACATATCTACATGTAGGCCATAAAATATATCTAGTGCGAGAATCGAACCCACCACCCGTAGCCCAGAAGGCAATCGCTTAACAACTGAATGCTCTGAATCCAATACGTTAAAAATCTAAAGTAACCTAAAACTTTATATATTTTTTCCCACGGTCGCAGTATTGGCGTGTGCGATCCCTATTACTACACGCTTCCGCAATTAGTGATGGTATACTGCTTTCATGCTACCAGCACTCAGTTTTTTATGAACTTTTAGTCAATGTCGTTGTGCGCATAATACATTCTCAACTGTAAGCACGCATATTATAATTTATTTAACGTAGTTTAGTGCTTTTTTGATTTCTGCGCAGGCGAATTAAGGCGATGCAGGTGATATTCACACATCATGTAAATAAATAAAATAGGAGCATGTCTGTGGTTGTAGGTTTAATGTGTTTTAAATACTGATACGCCTTTTTTCCCATATTGGGGGTAGGCAGAGGCCACCTATGTGGCCCACCCTGCCCCCCCCACTTTCAATGTAATAACATCTCTAATATTTCGCAATATACATGAATTATAAAGGCCACGAAAATACGAGGGCTGCTCGTTATTAAACTGGCAACTTCATAGACGAGCCCATTGGTTAGCGGTCTGAGTGCCTGACTGCCGCGCTGCGGGTCCTGAATTCGAATCCAAGCCGGAACCAACGTATGTGCAAAAAAAATTTTGGTTGAACAAAACTTTAGGATTATGTTTTTTTTTTCATTTAGAAAGTCATACCGCATTGAGTGAGCTCTGCTTTTACAAATTATTATATTTTATGAATTTCTGTTTTCTTTTCTGTCATATAACTTGACCGTTATTTTACATATTTCATTTTCTAACCTGTGCTTATTTGGTGACTTTAATAAGAAAATATTCGTCTTGTTGTCTTGTTGTCCTGAATCGCCTGAATTATCATTTAAGCGCCAATTAAAGTAAAGGTATTTTGGATATCACATTTTTGCATCTTTGCGCACATCTAAAACTTTTTACATAGGTATGTAAAAGTCTGTCGTGTAAATTGCTTTTTGTTTTATCGAGAAAAATACAAATTTATTACGAACTCTATTGTTAATTGGCGAACAAAACTTTCTCAACGCTGCACTATGAATGCGAACCATTATAAAAATTAGTGGCGTGAATGAACATTTTGTTTTTGTTTTCATTGTAACTCAACTTATAGCTTTCGAAGATCATCCCGTCGGTTTCGATTTCCAGACAATTTCTCCACTCATTATCTTATTTCAAAGGGATTTAATGCTACAATGACTGGCTGTTAATTTCATTACCACCCACAGACTCACTGAGAAGCCTCGCAGTGGTAGGCAGCCATCAGACCAACGATCAACTGCCGTAACAATAGCGTTTTGTACGCCAATAGAAGTAAATTAGGAAGACGACGTTCTACAATATCTAATACCTAGGTGGTATAAGATATTCTGCTAGATCTAATTAAAGTAAAAATAAACTACTAAAGACTTTCTATCTTATCTAAATATATCAAACAAATAATTTTTTGTCAACGAATTACTTAATTAGGACATATTGCTTTACAAGCAGGAATGAAGACTTCAACAAATGATAATCACTAAAAAAAAAGAAACGATTTGCATCACAAATAAAATCAGACGAATTTCTATATTTCTCAAGTTATATACAACGATTATGTTAGCCATTGACACCGGTGTCGCTGCTGATGGTATAGCAGGCGGGCAGTCGCACGCGCAGGTAAGCGCTAGAGGAAAAAAAGGGACAACAGAATCGGTGTTCTCCTTCTTTCCACGTGGTGGGGCAGATCCGAGGAAGCGCGGGCGTATGTTTGCTGTCTGTTACATTTTTCTTTAGTTTAGAATCGTTCTTGGACGTGGAAGGATAGTGCGAATTTGCAGTACGTTTTTACTGCTGATTGTTAGTGGTGTTTCGACATAAAAACAGATGAGTGACGACGTGTTAGGTTATTCACAAAATCAAAGGCGCTATTGCGCCTGCTGGATCTGTTATGGGTGGTCGAAGGATGATTAAAGCTGCAGCTGTGCTGATTGCTTTGGGTTACAGCAGTTTATTAGTTTACCAAGGCGGAGTAACTTTCAACTCTCAAGAAAATCGACAGGGATCGGTGCAAGTGTCTGATTTATCCATAGAACCCGTTACAAAAACAAACATTAATGATAGTGTGCATAGTAAAAACATAACATTAGAAGACATATTTATAAGTGTTAAAACAACAAAACATTATCAATATACCAGACTGCCGATTATATTGAAGACATGGTTCCAGTTGGCAAAAGAACAGGTAAATGTTAAAAATTCATAATATAATAAATAACATTTATTATGTTTTAAATAATTGTATTACATACATTTTCTTGATACCGTTAAGACAATGATGCTGCCAGTTTTTATTATTTGTTATATTTTTCCTGTTTACTACGTTAACATAATTTTAATAAACGCTACATGGAATCAAAATGAAAGATGAGTAACTCAGTAAAAAAACTCTTTATACCAATCACTTTTCCTCAACAACTTTCTCAAAACAATCTAGGCTAATTGATAAATATAAATATGTGAATTTGAAAACATATATGTAAATATTATTATAAACAGTAATTATATTCCATATCGGCATTTACAACCTGTTAATTAGGCAGTACGAAAGCAATTACTTTAACTAATACTGATAACGGCAATATAAACAAAGAGCCGTCACTATGAACATTATCATATATTATTTAGACACACTTGGAATGTTTTCTCAGTAAAGATACAGAGTTGGCCAAATATTTATCTAAATTTACCAGTGCCCTTACAAGAACAAGTTAATTAAAGCAAACATGTTACCGAATTAGTCTACAGAAAGAATACATATTTCTTGAAATCTCTTGCGAAAGGTGGAAAGGTGCTACATAATCGTATAGGTACGAGTAGGTACAATGTACTTATGTTGAATATATTTTTAATTGTTGTGAAACCTTTTGTTTTTAAACAGGTTAGGTTAATGTTACAAATAATTGTATTTCATTCCATGAAAGCTTTTATTTGAATTTCCCTATTTCCTGACATTTATATTATTTAAGAAACGTCATTATCTATTAAGAGCATCTATTAGCAACTATGGTCTACTAATATGAAATGAATCTGAGAAATTATGTAATAATATATCATAAATTAGTCCTAGCGTTAGTCCAAAATTAAGTCAGTGATGTTAACAAATTGATAGTTGTAGCAGTCTATTTTATATTAACGGTCAATATACAAACATTATTTTAAGAGTACATCTTAATTTTATTATTTCGTTATCGGCAACATCATGTCCACTATACAGCTGCAAGCAATGCTAAGCAGATAAACCAGTTTCTATATTGTCCTCACAACCGCTCCCCATCTATCTGTAGCCAGCATCTTCTTGTAACTTAATTTACTTGCAAATTAAAAATACAACTTGATTACCACGGTTACTTTGAAAATAATAATCCAGAGGTATTATTTAGCCGGATGCTAACTTGTTTGTGCTTTAATTGTTGTATTTTAATACAGTATTTCATTGCCAGTGCATTAACGAGTAACAGGAAGATTTTATTTAATCTGTAATGTCGTAATAATATTACTGTAATAATACTGGTATGTCGAAAAGGATATATTGAAAACCAAACAAACAATGCTGTTTACATTGCTATTCCACTCATGTTCTAAATTAATTTAAGAAAAGTATGTTAAGAATATTTAAAATTACGAGAACAAATACAACATAATAGTAAGTTTAGTAACAATGTGACAGGTTCAGTTAAAAAGTGTAAAATATTCAACATCTACTTATAAATTTTAATTGTTTTTATGGAATTAGGTGATCTTAGGTATTATTAACAAAAGGCATTAGTTTTATAAGACATTATACTCAAGCATTATGTGTTTCAATATAAGACGGTACAAATTTGAGTATTCATTGCCAGGTTCCCATTAATTATGTTATTCAACGATGGAGATACTTTTTAATTTCATCGAACATTCAAAATCTTAGGCATCCATTCTGGATTGACGTTAAATCTTCTGCAGTAGTCTGAGAACTATCTACTATATAATAGGAGGTCCAACATAGGGCATCATATACAATCATACGCCATTTCATACAGCGAACGACAACATCTTACAATCAACCATCAGGATTATTTATATTTTCATAATGAAGCACGAACACTACCTAAAAGGCCGACAGTGTATCATGCTATCAAGCAACCTGCTTGCTCGTTTGCTGTAAAAAACGCATCTAAAATTTTCCCGCCAATATTTTGGACTACCTAAAATTACAAGTAGTATATTTGTTATAAGTAACAGAAAATCTTATAAATTAAATCGTTAAATGTCGTCAAGGTACAATATGGCTGGTACTTCTACTACGTGTTAAAGGAAACGTATAATTCCAGTCCCCCGGCTAACTATGAAAATGCAAACAATAGGAAACAGTCCGCGGCCAATCGTGCTTTGCCCATTGCCTTGCGTTTCCTGAATCTAGAGCGTGCATAATCGTCCGTTAATCCGGCTCGAAGGATTCACATAAATAACTATTGTACACGAACCCTGCGCTTGCGCAGCGCGTGGCACGAAGGCGCGCGCCAGACACGTGACTGGATTTTATTCTTTCACTATAGCCTGTTTTTGTACTTCTTTCCATTGTCTAGTAGCGTTATGTTTAATTTTCTTTTATATATTTGTTTTAGAAAAACAAATGCGTGAGAATATTGAATTCCCTGGCACAGTACGTTTATTATTATTTGATATTAACAAAATAATAGTTTAATAATCATATGCAAGATATGATTTATCAAGAAATAAGATAGAAATGAATTTTTATGATATTAATGCTATGAATATCTATAAATATCAAACTCGAAAAACTATACTAAACGATACATTTTTTTAAAATATTTTCAAATTGTAGGACTTTCGAAAATAAATTACGATAAATTGCTCCTTGACGGAAACTGTGTAGACGGTCATTTTAATAAATTCCACACATAACAATTTCAAAACTTGTATTTTAAGCTTCAACATCATCCGAGAAGAATTGTAGAAAATAATACATATTAAGGAAATTTTTGATCTCATCGAAATCTTTATGTAGTATTTAATTAAAATGTATATTTAGTATTTAAAATTGTTTCAAAAAGTAGTTTACCTTTTGCGATATTAGTAGGTATAAGAATTGCCAACCATATTCCTTTAATGCTCGTCAAAAAAAATGTAATGCAACACCTATAACTCTTGATTAATACGTGAAGAAAAATCTTTGTACCCCTTATTAAGTATACTGTACATTAGTATTATATTAAGTATATTGTACTACTTCTTTGTAATCTTATTAATTATTAATCAAACCTAACGTTTTAAAATTGTCGCTATAGAATTTTAAAATGTTGTTCAAACCTAAATAAAGTTTAAACTTAAAAAAAATATAAATTACAGTCGAATTTCGACCACAGGGTGACTAGTATTAATAATTGTTTATAGATAATTCGATATGTTGTGACAAAGAAATGACACCATGAATTTTAATAAGATTGCAAGTATTGTAATCATTACTAATTAAGGCGTGAATATCGTAAACAAAACCAAAGCTTACTTTACTGGTAAACAAATACGTTCCTAAACTGAAGGTCCAGAATTAGTTTTAACTATCATACTAAATTAAAATTTAATATAGACTATACAATTTGTTATACGATTTTGAAATATTGAGCCATAGTTACTGTTGGGCCTCTGCGTTATCTCGGCTAGATGTAATTTGAACCAACTCAGGTGCGCCTAACGATTTTAATTGACCGTGCATACTCGTAATCAGAAGGAGTTTTAGCTATACCGACTCTCTTATTAAGGAATACTGTTCTTACCGACGTATTAATTTCAAATGTATTGATGAGTACAATATGACTATGAATAGAGATCCGGAATTCTTAAGATCACGTTATAAATTAATTAACTTACGTGAGACATTATATTACAGATTATTTTACACTAATGGAAGGACAATGAACGTAATATAAACATAATATCATAATAATATCATCTGTCATCAAATATTTTTTTAAGGTAATTGTAGAAATTATTCTCTATAACAAAATCAAAAATTCTTCAAATTCAAGCAGTGCTTCCCTCTTGGTTGTACTTTGTTCCAACTTCATTATTATGGACTTTAGATTTCATTTATATTCTAAATCTTTTACGATGTAAGAATGAAACGAAAACTAAATTGGTCCCAGTAATTTCTGAAATCCTTGCAAGTTTCATTTCAATCTATTTGAACAGATAGATCGACCGAAGTTAAATTTTTATAATTTAAAAAAATATTAAAAAGAATACTAGCAATGTTAATAACATTACAAATATTCCTGTAAACGACGAACTGTGAAACATGACGTGTTTCACAGTTCGTACCCTCAACCGTGTCGTGATAGCTGGGGTTAGGCGCTCGCTTTAACTTTCATAGTACGCGAGTGACTTGGGTTCGATTTCCGGTGCGGGTACCACTAAAAATTGTTCACTGCAATTTTATGTGCTGATTTATCACGTGCACCGAGCACGTGATATGGTGAAGGAAAACGTCGTGAGGAAACCTGCATTTCTTAAAATAAAAAAATCGAGAGGTCCGCCAACCCTCATTGGAGCAGCGTGGCGGATTCTTAGCAGCTCCAAAACCTACTCGGAAATGAGAGGAGGCCTGTACTCAGAAGTACCGGAAAAGTATACGTATTATTACATGTAAAAATGATTATTAATTTGTAGTGTAGTTGTAATGTATTCGTATAACAATGTATAAAATTTACCAATCCATCCAATAAAGTTATATAATTATAAACAGCTTGTTTATAACACTGTAATTATTTCCCACTCGTCATTTCGTAAGATCCTCAAAAGAATATTTGGTTAGCAAGTTTTAAATAAAGTATTTCCTTTCTTACATAAGCTAGAAAAGACATTACGGCTACTGCTGCTATAAAAATTTGGGTTACTCTTATTTTACCGTATATATTTTTAGCTTACATGAATAATTATATCTTTTATCCCACGCTATATTTTGTAAGATCCTCTAAAGAATAATCGGTTAGTTATTTTCTAAAATAAAGTTTTTCTTACTTAAGCTAGAAAAACCTTTCGTCTACTGCTTCTAGAAAAATTAAGGTTTTTCTTATTTAACCTTATTTATTTTTAGCGTATGTGAATAATTATTGTTTTTATCCCACGCTTCATTTCGTAAGATCCTCTAAAGGATATTTGGTTAGCTATTTTTTCAATAAAGTAATTCCTTTCTTTCATAAGCTAGAAAATACATTTCGTTTACTGTTGCTATAAACATTTGGATCATTTTTATTTAACTTTATTTCGATTTAGGTTATAGGAATAATTCCGGTTTTCTTTCTTAGGTAAAAATGATTAGGTATGAATGATGATAAGAATGATTATTGTTATGTATTGATAAAGACCTTAGAATTTCCTTAATTTTCATAGTACGCGAATGAGCCGGGCTTAATCTTCACTAACTTGTTAAATACAAGTGCTGGTTAACCAACTGCTCGACAGTAACTTAAAACATCGTATGAAAACCTACCATATTTGAAAAGTGAAAAATATTTCGAGGACACTCACGTTGCCCACTTTTCGTCCTCGCCGTAAACGAGACGTGACGGATGGCGAAGCACGTCGCCGCAATTTTTTGAAAAAAAAAATTCCCATTGTTCCAACTAGCAGTATAGTGACAGCATTGCATATAAAGAGGTTATCCCGCACGAATTAAGGCTGTCCGTACAATACCTTAGTCACCTCTTACGATACCTTGGTAGGAAAGTGGTAGGTACTATTCTACCCTGCCATCTTTCGGCTTCAAAACCCCTCAAAAAAATAAGAAGAGGCTAGTGGAACATTTATAGGCTATCATATCCTAATTTCTTTTCTACTTTTACTATTTATATTATTTTCTCACTTTTGTTAATTTTGGTCAATATTATTTTATGTTCTGTGTAATTCCATTTTTTTTTCTTGTTTTGTTTTGTAACTATTGTGATTAGACCGTGAATAAATGTGTTTCTTTCTTTCTTTCTTTAAAACTACGATGCAAAAATATATTTCTCTCCATAATACCGCAAGTTCTACATTTTAAGCTATTTTTATTGAATTGTAAGTTATTGTTTTATTTGTTCCAGATATGGTTCTTCACCGACACAGACAACCGCCAACATCAGAACCAAACGAGTAAGTTAAATTTTAAAATGTACGGAAGCTATGTGAGCTAAACGATAGGTATACGTGTAATAATTTAATCTGCAATGCACTTTACTACATTCGCATAAGATCGAAAGTAGAATATTTCAAAATACTGGCACCACTTTGTTTTGCAGCTAAAACTCCTTTAAAGTTTGGAAAATACTTGAATCACCTTTATTTGCTTCCATTGAAACTTTCGAAAAGCATAACCTACTTCTGCATTTTTCTCTATATTTTTGTTCTCAGATGGTCACATGGTAAACACCAATTGTTCAGCATCGCATCAGCGTAAACATCTATGTTGCAAAATGTCTGTAGAGTACGATCATTTTCTGGAAAGTGGTAAAAAGTGAGTAAATAAATATATATTACTTATAGCAGAAATACCAAAATAAAAGATTCTTAAATAGCTTTTTCCTACAATTACTAAACTTAGCCGTTTAAGTATTTAATATCCTTCACGGCGAAATGTTTCACATGTTATTAAAGCCACGGGTTTCGAATAAAATAATTTAAAAGTTATTTATCTCTACTAATAGGTGTATATAGTCTAACCACATAACCCAAGGGAGATATGTAAGATGCAAATGTTTTTATTAAAAGCAGAAACAGCTAGTTAAATTTAATATCGGAAATTATAACATTCATAAAAACCAATACAAATGTTTATCTGCTTAGACGCCACGAGCTTAAACGTGAGCTTTAAACTTGAGGCATATAATTTTCTATGACAATCTTAGTCGCTCGTGATTAATTACTATCGCTGTCTCGTTACTGACTCGTAGTCCGTCAAAAAGATATTTCACAGCAATTATAACGCAATCAAAGCATAGTTTGTTAACGTGATACGATACCTTCTATTAATCAGCACAGTAATTATAGTCGGCGTTCTCTTTATTGCAATTAACAGGCACAAGAAGAGATGAACACGTGAACGAGTGTATATTAATCAAAGGAAATTCCTGAAATATAATAGATGCATCAAATATTTGACGAAAATTGCTGCTATCACACAACCCGGTGCTCGAAAATTGCCTGAGACAAATTGATTTTCAACAACTATTTACTTTTAACGTATTATAAGTATACATTATAACGAATTAATGACTTATTATCTAGGCTTGAAAATTGAAAGAAGTCTATGCGTAAAGACTTTTTTAAACAAATAGTGATTCTTGTTCAAGCTCAACAAGCTCTTTGAGTAGGTTTTTGTTTTAACTAAAACAAGACGCACTTAACTTCTGTTTTGAAAAGGTCGTTGAATAAATAAGAAATACCCGTAATTGTTTGTAAAAGCTAATAACCACATCGTAGGTTTCATGTTTTAGTAAACAGGCACATGTTATGCCATTTCAGCCTATCACTAATTCACCGCTGAACATAGGCCTCCCCCATAAATTGTCACAAAAGTGTGTAGCTCTCATTTTGGGGGGATTTTGTCATAGTGGCCACGCTTGGCAGGTGGGTTGGCAATCGTAGTTTATTTATTTAGATGTTCCACGGAGATGCTGCTGCCCACCTTCTGGTTTTAATTTTCCCTCTGTCGACTTTCACGACACCCACGAAATGAGATGGGGCGGTAGATTTTAAGCCGCCACCACACGGCCTGTTTTTACCCGGTTAATCAGTAACAACTGGTAACAAATTAAAAACATTTTCTGTCTAAGCTCCACAAATAAATATTTCTTTGTTTTTTTTATATTTAAATTACAAAGACAAAATATTTATTCCCAAATTTGAGATGTGATTCGTTTTTAAAGTCGAAATCAAATTTCTTTATTCAATTTAGCCTCGTTTAAGCTCTTATGAATATCAAAATCCACATCGGTTCGAAAAATAAGACCTTAGAGCAGAACCGGCATAAAACTCTGGGGTATTTCTTTTTCAATGCCATATTATAATGTGATTTTAATTATAGAACTAAATAAATATTTCTTTTCTTAAGCCAAATGTTTTTCGATTTTTTTTTCTGTGTCGAACTCACGGTTTAAATACACACAACATCCAACAGGTAATGGTTTTTGAAGAGCAAGTTCAATATTATTTTGGGCTCACAATAACTTTCACACGTTTACTTAAATCTCCAACCACAGTTTTTGTAAGGGTTGTTTATTTCTTAATAAGCATGATTTCACGGGAAAAATATAAATTGCTAAAAGGGTCTACTTAACCGGTTCAGGAAAATATTTAAACGATGATCATTAGCATAATAGCTCGTATTATTCAGCAGTTTGTAATTAAAAAAATATATCCCTACTAAAATTATAAATAAGAAACTAACTCTTTCTGACCCTCTGTCTGTTTGTTACCTTATCACGGTTCAACCGTATAACCTTGATGGAATTTGGCACAGAGATTACATGTATCCTGGGGATGGATATAGGATACTCTTTTATCCCGGAACATCAATAGTTCTTCCGGTATTTTAAAAAAAACATAAATCCACGCGAACATAGTGGCGGTCTTCAACTAGTATTATAATATTCTTTATTTTATTTATTTAAACTTTATATTGCTAAACCTTTAAACAAAAAGGTAACAAAGGGCGAACTTAATGCCTATAGGCATTCTCTACCAGCCAACCTATGGTGTGGTGAGAACTTGTGATAGGTGCAGCATAAAAGACATGAATGAACTGAAATTCCTTAAGAAAACAAACATTACATACACTTACAAGCTTACACATGCATACACACGTTAATACTTCAAACAAAAAAAAAATACACGCACAAATATATATATTATAATTACTAATATTCAAAAGAAAGTAAATCTCTCTGTCCTTCCGCCTATTTGTTACCATTTCACGGCTCAACTGTTCTTTTTTTGAACCAATCTTGACGAGCTTCGACACAAAGATAGCTGGCGTCCTGGAGACGGACATGGAATACTTATTATTCTGGAAAATCAAAGAGCTCCTATGGTATTTAAAAAATCCTAAATCCAAGCGGGTCTAGTCTTGGGCATGCTTCAGCTAGTAATTATATATGTTTGATAGATATACACGAGTATAATATATTTGACGAAAATCGAAACCATATAATTCTCAGAGTTCACAAACGCAACTACATCTGAAGTCTTCATCGACAATGGATGTAGGTATCTATTGGCCACCGTGACCACTCAAAAAGTGTGCTCATTGATCACTCTTACAAATATAAAGATAGAACCCCCAAGTACCAGCAAAATTTGATTAAAAATATCTGCATGTAAATATACATATATTTTTTTGAACTCATTTTTATGTAAGAACATTTTACGGGGGGTTGTGTCAGCGGAAAAAGGGATTTCAATTATACATATACATAGCGGTAATCATAAAGGGGTGACCCACCCTGCATTAATCCTCATTTGGTTATTTACGATCGCCCGGACGAAGCCAGCTGGTAAATTATCTAGGTCTCTTATTCTCCCTTTTTCGAACCTTTGTTTTGGGTAAAATTTATTTTATACTGACCTTTTTGCTACTTACATAACTTCCATATTATTGTACAACAACAATGATTCATGTAAACTCAAATTTTCATTGCTTTAATGTATCTAATATCTAAAATCTAATCTAATATATCTAAATATAGTATTAATATCCATACTAAAACCATAATTGCGAAAGTATCTCTATCTGTCCCTCTGTCTGTTTGTTACCTTTTCACGGTTCAACGGCTGAACCGGTCTTGAACTGAACGATATTGGACACAGTGATAGCTTGCATCCTGAAGACGGACATAGGATACTTTTTATCCCAGAAAATCCAATAATTCTCACGAGATGTTTAAAAACCCTATATCCACGCGGACGAAGTAGCGGTTATTTTGGGGTTTTCTTTTTATTGCGCGGAACCCTAATTATTTTTCTAAAATTAAGTAGCCTAAGTTACCCGCTATTATATCAGTTATCTGCAAGTGAAAGTCCCGTCAAAATCGGTGCAACCGTTTCGGAGATTAGCCAGAACAAACAGACAGACAAAAATTTTAAAAATTGTTTTTCATATAAGTACCGGATATACTTTCATAAGCATTGAGTAAAAAATTGTTATTTTGTTATTACAAACAGACACTTAAATTCTATTTATTTGTATAGATTACCTAGAAACGCGCCATAGAATTTTCTGTAAAGTATGGATTATAATATAAAGTTTAAATTGCATACCAGTTCGTAAAATAGTGATAACCATAGAATAATTTTAAGAATTTGACTCCATTTTATTATCGTCATTATTTCAACCCATCACAAGTGCACTGCTGAACATAGGCCTCCCGAATAGTTTGCCACAAAACACGTCCCTGAGCCACCTGTATCCATCGACCTCCTGCTAAACGCAGTTTATTTAAATGTTGCTGCTGTGACTTTTTCCTGGTTTTCATTAATCCTCTGTCGTCTTGTATGACACCCAAGAGACCACAAGACGAAATAATGTAATAGTTGCGAATTATTGCTAAAATTTCTGTGAAAATGTTTACGTACGTAAAAAAATATCAAACTCAGCTTTAGTTACGAAACTGCATATCCGATATTCAGAAATCCGATACAAGTTATTATTTAGCGGCACATAGTAATTTGTCGTACGCCATCTTGCGAAATGCAGTTTCAGATTGCGCGGGCGCAGCTCCTGTTATTTGTGTCGTGAGTAATGTCGGCAAATTATACCGTAGCACTAATTATTTATCGGCACCTGGAGCAATAATTCTGTGTTCTTACATAACTACAAGTATAGTTAATAATTATACTATGGGATTTTACATACATACATTACAAATAATTACTGTTCTATATATCCGTTAACAAATTGCATGCAACAAAGTTGCCTAAAGTAACAAAAATATCAACTAAACAATATTAGCAATCTATGTGGAAGATGTATAGGTTTAATAGGATCTATGTTCTGAAATCTCTGCGCTCATTCTAGTTTTATGTTATATTTTAAAAGCATACATACATACATACATAGAGAAATATCTTAATTTGAATCTTATGGGTATTTTCATTTAACAAATTGAAAAATATATTTTATTGGACACATTCCGATCGTACGCTTTAGCCATGGTTTTTCACCACTCTACAAGAAATAATCTTTGTAATTTATGTATCAACGTTTTTTTCTTAATGTTATTTATAAAATGCAAAATAAATTGATACATACATACATAAGATCACGACTGTATCCCATAAGGGGTAGTCAGAGACTGGGCACTCACTGCAAAAGCAGATGACTGCCACAATCCACGTTTCACCAAAACAATATAATGCACTTGGTGTGATAGGTGGTGAGCCCATCGCCACCATGCGCTGTTGGGTGCACAGTGCAGTTTAATTCCTTACTCGCCTTTTACGAGATCCATTGGATGAGACGGAGTGGTAGTATTCTTTTAACGAGCCGCCACCACACGGCACTATTTTAAAAGCGTGATCGAAAAATTCTTAAACATAAAATTGTTAATGTCATTATTATTTTCAACAGATGGTTTTGCCACTTTGATGACGACAACTATGTGAATGTTCCACGTTTAGTTAGCATACTCCAAAAATATAATCATCAAGAGGACTGGTATTTGGGACGAACGTCAGTGTATGAGCCTGTAAAGATATACAAAAAACCCACCAATAAGGTAGTTACTTCTTTATTTCACTGGTACTTACTATTTTTTCACTTTTAAATAAATGATTTTATAAATACAAATAAAATAGATTCAATAGTTAATAACATATTGTAAATAAGTAGTAACTAGTATTTTTTTTATTTTTCAGTTAATGTTTTCTTTCTGGTTTGCGACGGGTGGGGCAGGATTTTGCATAAGCCGAAGCTTAGCACTAAAAATGTTGCCAGTTGCAAGGTAATGATTGCTGTACACTGCTGTATTCATCTCTTATTTAATAATAATCATCATCATTACCTTCTTTTCAGCCTATCACTAGTCCACTGCTGAACATAGGCCCCCCCATAGATTGCCTCAAAAGTACGAGTATGTAGCGCTCATTTTTGGGGGATTTTGCCAACGCTTGGCAGGCGGATTGGCAACCGCAGTTTATTTATTAAGATGTTCCAGGAAGACGCCGCTGCCGATCGTCTGGTTTAAATTTTCCCTCTGTCGACTTTTGCGACACACACGGGATGATGGGGTGGTAGATTCTCTTAAGCCGCCAACACACGGCGGATATACTCGTATTAATAAGATTAGATATTAAAATGTTCCTTTTCTTTCAGTGGAGGCAGATTCATAAGCATTTGTGAAGGTATTCGCTTACCGGACGACGTATCTATGGGATTTATAATAGGTAAGGAAAAGTAAAAACATAATACACATTACATTGGTGTGTAATAGGTACCTAGTTTTTGAAGAACATCGCCCGTCCTCCCACAATAGCGTACACAAGTAAACTAATATAGCCGCCGGAAACTGGAACCAGACAGACCCCACTACCACAACACTACCACCAGATAATACACACCGCTGAATTCGAGAACACGACACGTGTTTCACCTCAAAACCAGGCATCATGTGATATTGACTCTACTTACTTAGTTGTCTCGGTGCGCTTCAAACACTGGGTTACACTCACCATTGAAATTTTGTATGCGGATCTTAGCAATTTAACTTTCTTCCTTTCATTAATTTTTTATATATTTTGCTTCCTTCGTCCCTTCTTGAGGAAGGCCCACGTCCAGCAGTGGACTTTTGTCACGCTGATGATGATTATGATGACGTTTTAGATACTTCACCAATATCTATGTGTATTTAAGTTCAATGTCATAACTTAAAATGTTTTTCAGAACATCTAATGAAGAAGAATTTAACTTCGGTACCGGAGTTCCACTCACACTTAGAACAAATGAAACTTTTAATCCCCGAGACTTTCCGAGATCAAATTTCCTTTAGCTATGCAAAAGCAAAGGATGAGTGGAATGTCGTTAATGTGCCTGGATTTGATACTAGATACGATCCCACCAGGTAAGTAGTCATTAACATTTTAAATAATGAGTTCTTGAAGATGTTTTGCCTTTTATAGATTATGACGATGCAATGTTAAATACCTATTTATATTTTGGTCATGTTTCTGTCTCATATGAAGTATCAACGCATATGGGAATACGTATTGTAATTTTTTTAGTCCATCGGTCAAAGTTTTTTTACGTGATTAACAAATTTATGTTTATTTGTATACATGTGCATCTTACTAGGATAATATATCGTGGTAGGATTCATATACAGGAATCCCTCTAGGTATGTAGGTACCACCCCAGGGCCAGTTATTCTGCCGTGAAGTAGTGTACAAACATTACTGTGTTTCGGTCTGAAGGGCACTGAGAGCTAGTGTAATCACCGGGTATATGAGACTTGATGTCTCACAGTGGCGAGCGCAGTGTGATGTCACTGCATTTGTTCTGGGTGACACTGCATTATCCAATAAAAAATGTAGTTTCTTAAAAGAGCGGAAAACATACGTTTGCGCTTAAATTTCTTAACTTTTATTTCTTACAAGTAAAATTTAAAATAGCAAATTTTCCTGTGTAAGTCTTGCGGAAGAAAAAGGCGAATTCAACGAATAACCGTTTATTGTTGCAGGTTCCTCTCGCTGCACTGTTTTCTCTTTCCCCATTTTAAATTTTGCCCGAGATAACTTCAGGCGCACAGTTGTACTGTTCGAGTAAAATGGGTAATTTGCCGCACAGTTAACATGATAAAACTTGTTTAATGTTCTTTCACAACATCGTACAAAACATACAGCCATCTTGGTTAGTGCAATAAAGTGAAAATAAAAATTAGTGTTTTCAGTATCTGTCTAAATATTTAGTTGAGAAAAAACATAATCAGATAAATGTGAGTTGTGATAAAATGTTCAAATTTGCTAATAGTATATCAATTATTGATTTGTAACATGAAATTTTAAAAGCACGTATAGCACTTTTTTGTGTAAAAATAAATTTACTATATTTATGTAAGATCTGTGATATTAGAAATTATTTAACTGTAGATATAGTTAATTATTGATATAGGCAACACTTGACATGTTGCGTTTTATTCTCTCCCAGTCAGAAATGTTATGACTTTGTTTATAATTCATGTTGTTTATAAAATAAACATTATTAATTACACGAATAATTGTTGTTTTTCCATTTCTTTTACAAACCCTTTAATTTAATCTGTAAGAGAATCACAAGTGGTTTAAAATGCGCATTGATTTGGGAAGATTTGCCTATTTTATGTAAAGTGTTGACATGGAAATTACATCATAAATATAAGTAAAATGAGTAGAAAACATAAGTAATGAGAATGGTCGCTTATAAAACACCCACATTGGATGTGTTTTTGTGGATTGTTTTGACAACTTCTGCTTCTGCTTTTTAGAAATAGAAGTTGTTTGCGTCTAATTCACGCATTCACCCCTTCCATATCCGATGAAAATCACAAGAAGTACAATTTATTTATAGTGAATCCTTAAAAAAGTTGAGTTGTCAAGGCTTCTGTGACAGTAACACTAAATTTAGACCAAAAAATCAACATGAATGTTGTACGTTGTACAAATATAAGTTTCTGATAGAGTTTCAAGATACACAACACTGCAGCAGTAAATAATTTATAATTACAATATTTAATAATTACAATGCACTCAAAATGATGTATACCTCAAGCTATTTTAATATATATATATGATATCCAAATGAATAGTGAATCAGGACGTTAGTGTACTATAAGTTAGCCTATACTATTGTTTACCATATTACTTAGATCACTGCGAAATATCCCCATTAATCATGTTGGCAAGCACGATTGGTATGTAGCGAATCGTCATCACCCGTCTGAGCGTCACCTTACGCGACAACCGCTGATACCACATTCTTGCAATGTGGGGTTATTGTCCCCGCGAGCGTGTGGAATTATTCAATTCTATTCAAAATCAAATTTCTTTATTCAATAAAACTTCGATTCAAACTTTAAAAACTTTAAACTACACCAATTAGAAAAAATGATATTGAACATGATATGTGTCAAATATAGGGTTATTTTCTTAAGGGAATATATAAAGTATGTACCCGAATACAGGACTGAAGCAGACATGTGACCCATGAATAGATTTTGTGGGCACAGATGTGTAATTTCATCCTTACACGTCTTGATAATTTAGTGACTTTCGGACAGGTAACCTGACTTCGGACCATTAATTGTTCTTTTAGGTTCTCGTCTTACTATTTATGCATTAGTAAAAGTGTCAGAATTTATTTTCTGACATTATAAGTACCCCAAACACACTATCAAGCAAATAAGTGGTAATATATGCACCTAATGTATTTTATAAATGTTTATTAAGTCAGTATCAAATGTTCACATGCCATTAAACTCTCTTTTGATATGCGATAGCAGCGTCAAATGACAAATAACTAGTAATTTTATCCTATAAACGTCTTTAAGCAACTTGAATACGATATATAGTTACTGCTTTGATTTTATTTAGACTGCACTCGGAGACATCTAAAAAACTACTCAAAGCTTATGCCAGTACGAATTATTTTCCTATGTCGTAATAGGATAAGCGTGGACTTGTGTTAGCTGATTTTCGAAGCGTTAAATGTTCTCTAGGATTACTTTCTGTGATTAATTAAAGTGATTGACACGGTTGATTTGATCCGCGGTGGCGGGTCCCCTCCGTTTCATTAGAAAACACCTGGCTGCGGTCACTTTCCTTTTAAATCGATTATATAGTAATGCAAAGTCACTCCGCGTAATTGAGTTCCTTTGAAATTTGTTCCAGAGCACAAAACCCGCACTGGTACCGTATGTACGTGGTTGTATACGATACCAAAACATAAAAAATCTTTTGGAAAAATAATTTACATATTTGTGTATGTAAATGTGTACAGATATACAAATACATAATTTTTTTTCTAAAAGTATATTATTTTTTTAAAAATAATTAACTTTTTAGAACCGAGAAACATAGTTATAATTTTTTAAAATAATACATTTTCTTTATAACTCTAGTTTGAAGTTTAAATATCTGATTAACAGATCGAATTCAGCACATGCAACACGTCCGTGTAAGGAAGTAAAATATTAAGTGGAAACGGCTATCAAGAACATTTATTTAATTTTCTTTATAACACAAATTCTAAATAAAAAGTGTTCACAACATCGAAAACTTTGTATCGTTTATCGGTATATATTTTTTAACAAAATAAACACAAAACCACAGAAACGAAAAACAAAATAGGTAGAGAGAGAAAGTCTACACGATTGTTAACGGAAGACTTAATGAAACTGGTTTACTTAATGGTTTCATATAAACATAATTAAGGTTTTAAATAACGCCGATTGATCTTCCATCCATTACTTTGGGAATGACACTAAATTTAACAGACTTCCATTTGTGTTCCCCAGTGCCTCGTTCGACCTGGTTTTCCTTGTAAGTGGTTTGTTTTTTACGATAAGGGTTTTATTGTTCGTTGTTACAGCGATCAGAATCGATATAATTAAGTATTGCATGTTTCAATACAGTGTTTTATCTGTTATAAGTGAATATTATTTTTAATTACTTTGTAATGTTTATTTTAGTGAATGCAAACAGACAACAGACGGACGTATATGTTATAATTAGAACGAAATAATACTATTTTTCGTTTACTGTGACAAGTTTTTGATGAAGTTTGAACATAGCTGCATACATATCTTAAATAAATAACTATTAATATAGACATAAAAAACACATGAAATATAAATGAAACAAAGTTCCCGCCCTCCATCAATAGCGTGCACAAGCAAACTAATATCACCAACGGGAGCCGCCACAAGATATCCTCCACCACTACAACACTACTACTGCGCTGTGCTCTTCAAAAACTAGGATATACACACCATTTTAAATTTTGCATGAGGATCTTTCTTTCCTTAATTATAATTGATTTACGCAAAGTTACGCCTGATTATATTAACTATACACAGTTAATAGTTAAACCACTGGATAGAGTGAGCATGTCTAAACTAATGGTTCAAACATGCTCACGGTTTACACACAATAACTCAAGTCCGAATCCAATTTAGAAACTTATGTAACACAAGAAGCTTGAATCTTAAGTCGCTTTTTTACGCCAACGCAGACAGCAGCTGTGAATTTAAAGTTGACTGGAAATTTGAGACCAAGGCCGTAAGAAATAAAAAAAAGTGTCAGTAAACATTATCACAGCACCAAAATATTCTAAAATGTTCATTTTAAATTGCTTAAAAAATATTTATGCCACAAAATATCTATAAAAATTATTATAAACGTTATCTTATTAAGCACCACCTTGTTTTTTTAGCGTTTCTCAATTTTTGTTTAATATAATACACGAGTACTTAACATAGTATTTTAAAATAAGCATAGATATCATCAGTAGTTCATGGGTAATATAACACGCATTGAAAATAAATATGGACAAAAAATATTTTAAAATTCAGCCGTTTCCCAATTATGTCTAGGTCTGAGAGTATACTAATACCAAAAATAAGTTACTTTGTAATGCCAATAAAAATGCACTGCGTATAACGTTATATCGAAGCCACCGGAAATTGCTTCGCCGCCAAGTGAATGAACATTAATAATTTATTAATTGAGAACTTGAAGCAGCGTTATTACCTTTCATTAGTTAAGCGCAGGCTGCAACCACATCAAAGAGACGACAAGATAGAGGTGACGACTTGGGGCATGTAGGTGAGAACTTTGCTTAATGTATGCTTTTAACTAAAATGAATCGTGCTCATTTTGACTAAATTATGTTAACTTTACCCGGTTACAACAAAATCCACGGATAGGAAATACACACGTTTATATGTTTATTTATCTATTTTATTTAATTAATCTTTATTAGCACACAAGGCATTCTCTGCCAGTCTACCTTTAGGTCAAGCAGATAGAATGTAGTGGGTGACAAATCATATTATAGAAGAAAAAGAAATATTAGGGCGGAAACTTACTGTAATATATGTTAATTTGTTCTGTCATAACTAGAGTAAAGAAGCTAATTTGGAACGCTGTTGATAATTCCTGATACTGCAATATAAAAAAATGCAGCCAGTAGGTAGTTTGTGTACTAATCAACAAATAGGACTTTGGCTTAGGATCTGCAACGTTGACTTTTTGGACGTGGTTATCATCCAATGAGCGTGCTGTCGGCGAACTTTTACAACTAACGTATGTAACGAATATTTTTATTTAAACGAGTGGGGCTTCGTTAGATCGGTAGAAGTTATCCTGTATCGTAGATGCGTTTTACAGACATACATTTCACGTGCACAACACAACCAGACCAGAAATTTGTGTTTTTTCACAAATGTTGGCTCCGTCTGGGATTCGAACCAAGGTTGTATATTATACTAGGTGGATTGAAAAGTACTCGGCCTAACACAGATCCATTCAATTCTAAAAATTAAATCTACCCACATTATTTAGTTCAGTTCAGACTAGTTCATTGTGTGAAGTTCGAAACGTGTGCGATAATTAGTTGTGATTTTATAAATTTATTAACAAAGTAATCGGTCATAATTTCCGCGAATGGAGCAAATCGAGCAGCGTGCCGTCATTAAGTACCTCCATAAGAAGGGGCTATCATCAAAAGCCATCCATGATGACATGGTCAGTACATTAGGCGATTGTGCTCTGTCATATTAATCCGTCAAAAAATGGATAGCAGAATTTAAGCGTGGTAGAGAGAGTGTGAAAGATGAACCCCGCTCTGGAAGGCCTTCGACGTCAACTACTGACGAAAATATTAAAAAAGTACTTGATTTAATAATGGGAGACCGCAGATTAAAAATTAGAGAGATAGCCGAGATTATAGGCATCTCTTATGAACGAACTCAAAACATCATTGTCAACGAGTTGGGTTTCCACAAGGTGTCTGCGAGGTGGGTTCCGCGACTGCTTTCAGTTGAACAAAAAAGGACGCGATTGACTATTTCACGCGACTGTTTGGAGTTATTTGAAGGCGATGCAGATGATTTTTCGAATCGTTTTGTTACTATGGACGAAACATGGGTTCATTACTGTACACCGGAAACAAAACAACAATCAAAACAGTGGAGAAGACCTGGTTCACCACCCCCTAAAAAGGCTAAGTCGATTTTGTCGGCAAATAAGGTGATGGCTTCAGTATTCTGGGACTCGAAAGGTGTGATTATGATTGATTATCTTGAAAGGGGTCAGACTATAAACTCTGATTACTACTGCACCTTACTACGTCGTTTACGAGAGGAAATAAAAGAAAAACGTCGAGGAATGCTCAGAAGAAAAGTCCTGTTTCATCAAGATAACGCCCGTGTTCACACGTCAGTACAGTCAATGGCTGGAATTCACAACTGTGGCTTTGAACTGTTACCGCATCCGCCGTATTCACCTGATCTGGCACCATCAGACTTCTTTCTGTTCCCTAACCTAAAAAAGCACTTGGGAGGTCAAAGATTTTCGACAAACGACGAGGTCAAAGCAGCTGTAGACGCATATTTTGACTCTAAGGAAGAATCATTTTTTTAACGGTCTAAATGCTTGGAAGGGGAGGTGGCAAAAGTGTATTGAACTTGATGGTGATTATGTAGAAAAATAAAAATATAACTGATTTAGTATGTGTTTATTTTCTTGGTTAGGCCGAGTACTTTTCAATCCACCCTCGTATTAATTTTAGTTAGTAGTATCTACATAAATATATAATAAGAATAACATATTTAAGCTTAGGGTTACCTGTGTCACAAATGTGGACTACGACAGGTGACGTTAATATAATTTTTTTTTTAAATTTTTATGGGATAAAGTTACGAGATCAGCAAAACATTCACCTGATGTGTAACGTCTGCCCATAACAAATGATGTGTCATCCAGAAAATTTTCGTGTACCACACTGTACTCGACACCCTACCAATATATCCAGTAATTACAGTGCCCTTCAGATCGAAACACAGTGATGTTTGCAAACTAATGTTTCACGGCAGAATAACTGGCCATGGAGTAGCTCATTGTCTTCTAACAATAGCTACAAAAAACGAAATAAGCAGAGTAAAGAAGATATGGTTGTTGTAGTTCCTGTTATTCGTTTATACTTTATATGGTATTAGTAGGCATCAATGACCTTTTATATATTCAGAACTACTATTTTTTTATTTATTTATTTATTTATTCTTTTTTGCATTCACCTAATTTTAATAAAAAGAAAGGATTACAAAGGGCGGACTTAATGCCTTTTGGCATTCTCTCCCAGTCAACTCAAGGCAAAGAGAGACATTGTTATAGGTGCTTTACAAATTCATAATTTTAAATTTTTGCTAATAAAAACAATACGCTAATAGTACTAAAATATTGATTGATTAGATATCAATAAAAATAATATTTAAAATCATATTACACATAAATATTTACATAGATATATACACTTAAATATACATACCCGTAAAACTGATATATACATATACATATATACATACATATTACAGAATGACTGATGAAAGCAAAGTTCTCGAATTAGTCTTTTGAACGTCAGCTTATTAGAAACCATCATTAGGATGGTCTTCGGGTAAGGAGTTCCAGAGGAGTTTAGCCTGTATTACAAAAGAGTTACTAAAGAAACCGATGAAGTGTTGTGGAATACTAATCTTAAGGTTAGATGAGGAACGAAGAACCCTATCATGGGTTAAAGAAAGGTACTGAAATTTATCTTTAAGATACGAGGGGGACTATTAAATGAAAAAGCAAAGTCAACGGAAGTTCTTGTTACAAAAAGAGGTTGGTCAACGGCAGTTCTTCAACGAAGCTTTTGGGGAGACGGGGGTTAAATATGCTCTTTTTACAGAACAAAAAGGATATGGGTTGCCCAAATTGATATAAAAAGTAGTACATACATACAGTCACGCCTTTTATCATATTAAGGGTAGGCATAGGCCACTCACCTAACCCACTTTTCGCCTTCGCGGGAACGAGACGCGACGGGTGGCGAACAACGTCGCCGCCATTTTGGTACAAGTCAAAAAATTCTTACTCCCCGTTGCGTTCCCACGAGCAATATAGTGACAGCATTGCATATTACGGTATTATCCTGCACGAATAAAGACTGTCCGTATATACATCTGTCGTCTCTTACGACACTTCGATAGGAAAAAGGAAAGTGCTATTCTACTCTGCCGGACACCTATCGGCTTAGCTAAGTAGTAAGAAAACACTAGCATACCAACATATCGTTATAATAATGTATCTCATCTATTTCATAATGAAAAATCTGCCAGATAATGGCTGAAACGTTTTGTCTCAAGACAAGCACGTTTTTTAGAGTTAAAGACAACAGGATTATTTTGCACGGGCAAAAAATTCACAAAAAGTAAGATTGATCAGTATATACCTTGATATAGCTTACAGCTAAAAACGACTTGCGGCTAGATTCGTTTAGATACATTCATAAAGATGTAACGCGGCCATCTATTGTACAAAGTACGAGTATCACAAAAAAAATACTCTTATGCAAGGCCATTTCAGCACACAAGATATAATTTCGGTGATGTTATTGATGTTAGCCTTTTTGGCTTTAACAGCTTCACCGGATAGCTGTTCAAAAGTGTGTAAAACTTTAAAACAAATTTTGTATTATAAGTAGTTTTTATTCTATAACACCTTAAACCTATGGTAATATGATTTTCTTTAAAGTAGTATTCCAAATATGCTTCCTTTACCCTATTATAATGTTAGTTAGTTACTGTAAAGCAAAATAAAAATGTAAATTTTTGGTACGTGACTTTTTAACTTTTATGGCAGTAAGTGTGTTTTTGATTCGAATGCCAACTGAAACCAACATACTCGTATATTGTGCAATATAAATTGATACCAGTAACCGGTATTTATGTGGCCGCGATTCGGGCAAGAGGGTTATCTGTATTATAGATTTGATTGAAAATAAAGATGATATATTTAATTTTCTATCTGATCGATTTTTTTTTTAAGATTTTAAACTTAATAATCATATGGACCTGAGATCAAATTATCAAAATACACGATTGTTGTTGTTATCGGCACTACTTCGCTTACAATTTTTTAGACAATTACAAAATTGTTCTCCATTCTGAAAATTACTTCTTATTATTAAACTTAATGTTACTCAGAGATTTAATAACAGTATTTAAAATAAAACCCAGTGATTGCGTTTGACAATTTAAAATCATTAAGTAATGAATTAAATTGAACGTAAAAAAAGTTGATTGCAGATACCGTATAATCGGCTGCCGCGAAGCGCCTAATAGCAATTTTATCTTTTGAGACGGAGTTACGTCGTTGAACCGGTCTCGAATCAATTAAGTCCGCCCTTCGTCAGATCGAGACTGTAAGAACATGTTAAACATTGGTCAAGGATATGTGTTTAATAAGTTTGATTGACAGGTGTCCCTCTTTCATAACCGTTTTGTTTTTAATTAAAACTTGTTTCTGGAAAGACGTTTACCTACAACGAATTTATACGTATTACATTAACGCTTATAACAACTTTACTAAAAACTTCACAATATTTTATAATGAACTAAAGAAATTAAAATTATAAGAGAACAAGTTTTGTGTAACTTGTAAGATATGGTCCCAAAAGGAATGACTTTGCTAAAAATTAATATTTATGCTTCCATTTCACTTTAGTTTTTAACTAAAACTTAGTACGCGTTGTAACGTAGTTTATACAAATGAGTTCAAATTTTTATGTGTTGATTTAATACCTAATATCTTAGTGAAGTGGAGACCGCAAGTGGGAAGCAAGACTATAACCACAGATAAAATAATGGTCATGCAGATAACCGACTGCGGTACATTTAAATGGGTGTGACCTCACGACAGTCTCTATTGCTGCACCTTAAGCACGCGCGCCTGTTACTCATTGTCCAGTGACTGCCGAGTGAAGGGATATTATGCAGCAAAATTTGATTTGTTTTATTTTTAGTTTACAATATTTTCGCCTTAGTGATACCTTTTTTAATAATTTTCTTTTAACAACATTACTGGAAATAGTGTTTGGCTTATATCTAATCGGAGCAAATAGCTCCGACTTCGTCATCAACCACATTCTCAGCCTTTAAAAAATAACTGCTCGACAAAGCCTCTCCATAATTAGTATAAATTGCCATATTCGCTATATTTGGCAGTCTGATAAGCGATCGCAATAACAGATACCTAGAACCTCAGACGCTGCTACGCCTCACCGGTCTGGGAATTGTTAGTCTGCCATAATTAAAATGGCTATTTCTCAACTCTACTATCAAGATCACGAGATTTTTCAGGCACTTTCCTTAATCGACTTAATCGACTGTCACGGGATAAGGTGAGGCCATGGATTCTCTTACGCCACTAACATGCAGCAATTCATTAAAAATTAAAACTGTTTGTTTTCTTGGGCTTCATCGATTTTTTTACAACATCGAACGAGGTTAAGGCAGTGCAAGGGAGCGCTCTGTGTGTGAACACTGAATCGATGATTTAGTCAACATTACAAAATACAGTTATAAGTTTGTAAAGTTCCTTATATTTTATTTAGCCATAATTGACGTTATTGATTTGTTTTATTAATTGACTTATCTAAGTAAAACAATATCTACACTTAGCTGTATCGGGCTTAACGCTGTTGATAAAATTTTCAAAAATATATTTGATTTAATTATCAATTTCCAAATTACAAAAAACAAATTATCTATTTATTGCATTTGACTCAAAACGTGACCTTCAATCTGGTTGCTTTTGCGAACATGCCCATTGGATACTGTGTCTATTCAATAGATTGTAAAGCATCGCCCTGCCCTGTTCAAGCCTGAATACTAACGACCTTTGAAATCTGTACATTACACGGACTTTTATACGAGTATATATAATATATATATACCTTTCATAGCCCACTTTACGTGTTTCGAAACCGTTGGCATGGATTTGTTACACCTTTATCAAATATTCCACAGAATTATTTGTTATTAGATAGCGATTGTTTTACACTTAAATGTTTAAGATTTAGCTAAGGTTTTTTTATCATTCGATGTGCAAGTTGATAGCATTGGCTAGGTGTTTCTATACACAATAAATACAATTGTTAACAATGACACAATTGAAATATCATTTTCAACAGAAAACTCGCAAACATTTCTCCTCTAATAGATGATTATAAATCTAATTTACATAAAAGTAGAGAAATAATTTTATAACGATTTATGAGTTCTATTTAACGAATACAGTAATCGATATTACTATAGGCTATCTAAGCATAAGCGTGGAACTGGTCTGAGTTCTAGTCACGAAGCGATCTAGCAAAACGATAATTAACTGTTGCCTATTATGTGTAATCTCTATACAAAACGCAGAATTTGTGTAATGAAAGTGTCACATTAAGAAATAGCGGTTCAAAAAAAAGGTTTATGCAATATTGACTAACAAATATCTGTTAAAACACAAGTGTACTACTGCTGGACTACTGCTGCTGCTACTGTCATCTAGTATTTAATCATATTTCCTTTAAGTTTACGTTAAATTGTGACTGTTTTGCGTTCTAAATGTCTTTAGTCTTGTTATATCATGAGAGCATGCTCATCATCATCACTTCAGCCTATCACTAGTCCATTGCTTAACATAGGCCTCCCCCATAGATTGCCACAAAATTTTGTACCTCATTTTGAGGAGATCATGCCATAGCTGTAACGCTTGGCAGGCGGGTGGACAACCGCAGTGTATATTTATCCAGATTTTCCAGTTAGATGCAGCAGCATCCCATCTCCTGGTTTTAATTTTCCCTATGTCGACTTTTACGACACCCACGGGATGAGATGGGGCTGTAGATTCTCTTATGCCGCCACCACACGGCTAGAGCATGTTACTAGCATATACATGTTTCCTAACGGGGCTCTCATTCCAGCATAAATAATAAAGCATATCTTAGCAACAACATCAGTTACTATTATTCTTGCACCATAAGAGCTCAAATTAAAAACATTAAAATATGGTTCGTTTGACTTGACGGTTGACATTAAGATTTCTGATAGTACGGGCGTCAAGTAAATATCTTTAGTGTGTTGATCCAAACAATATATTTAGTTTACTTATTTGCATATCTAAATCTGCTAAGGTTTCTTATAAACTAAACCAGACGTAATTGATTACAAGACGCAATCTGCCTCAAAGATCTGATATTACTTTCAGCATATATACACGTGGATCAAGTCAAAAGCATGTTACTCGTTATTATAATAAAAAAATGAAACATAAACAGAAAAAAGAATTATTTCTTTAATTTTTATTCACTTTTTCATTGAAACTTAATAATAAAATTTCTTCTACGACTTTTTGATTGTCTATATTTGCCCTTTTTAAACAATATCTTTACGCTTCCGCTTGTTAACTTATACTATAATTAAAGTATACGAACAGCGAATGCTGAGAAACCTTGATATTTGGGTGTGGCCATTTTGTACTATGTAGTTAGAGTTCTATATACGTGAAAGGTTCCGTGAAAGTATTTCGTTAATAATAAGATAATGAAGTTTAATATCTTACAAATTTATTATAGATATTTGATTACTATAATATAGTATAATTAAGATTTTAAATAAAATAGCCCATACGTTATTAGTGACACCTCGCTGTATAATTAATCTTACGTTACCACTACTCAATGTACTAGTTTTTATACTACTTGGTATATTAATTATATACATTGGGTCAAAAAAAGATAGAAATTGTATGAAACTGGTGCATTTAAAATTTTGTTTCCAAAACAATAACACAACGATTTTTTGCCATAAAATAGAAGAATAAAATAGTTTTTATAAAGTAAAACGCTCTTTCACTCCTTTCTAGTTTCTTTAATTCTTATTAATCAAGGCCGATAGGTGTCCGGCAGAGTAGAATAACATCTACCTCTTTTCTACCGAGGTGTCATCAGAGGCGACTAAGGTATTGTACGGACAGCCGTTATACGTGCAGGATAACACCATAATATGCAATGATGCCTTTACTGCTCGTGGGTACGCAATGAGGAGGAAGAGATTTTTGACTCGTAACAAAATGGCGGCGACGTGGTTTGCCACCCGACACGTCTCGTTTCTCCCGTGGGCGCAGAGTGGGCTACGTGAGAGGCCTCTGCCTACCCCTTATATGGAAAAAAGTTTGACTGTATGCATGTTATTAAATAATATCAGGCACAGGATATTAAAATTATATTATTTTTCTTGATTGAAACTATTATGCATACTGCTTTAATTACATCGAGTCTCAATGTTTATGTATACAAACTTAACAGACCAGTTCTTGTTGTAACTAACATGTCCATTTGAAACTGTTTTTTAATTATAATAACTTATTCACTACTTACAGCATGTTGGAAATGTTCTAGATCCCATGAGAAATAGAATTTGCAAATTACTTAAAAGGTTTTTTATTCAGGTTTGGAGGGTTCATAATCCTTGACATAATCATCGCCATCGATTTAAAAGTACGGCTCTAGTCGGGTAATTTCCAGTTTTCTCTGCATTCCGCGTTTTCCTTACTTATTGGTATGGCAAGACATTTTATTCTATATTTGCTTTCATATGTCTTCTCGGGCTTCCTCTATTTCTTCTTAATTTTTATCTTTATTTCTATAATATATTTAACCGCGTTCAAAATAGGAAGGGGGTTCTATTTTCGTCTGTATGTATTTTGTATGTTTATCGATATTTCTCTAAGTTGTGACCCAATTATTTTTTTTTTCTTTGAACGGGTATAGCGTAATATATAATTTTGGTCGAGTTCTGATGATGGGATTCATAAGAAACTCGCTTAAGAAAGTATGGAGCTGTTGCGTTGAAGCCGGTTTTTTGATGAAATAATTATTTATTAAAATATCTTGTTGTCTATATATGCATTTCAGCCTATCTTAGTCCACTGTTGAACATGAACCTCCCCCATAGATTGCCACAAAGCACAGTCCTGAGCCACCTGCATCCATCCACTTCCTGCAAAATCGCGCAGGTCGTGGCTCCATCTAGTGGGGGGCATCTACACTGCGTTCGCCGGTACGAGGTTGCCATTCGAGAACCTTTCTTCCCCAACTGTTATCGTTTCTCCGAGCTATATGGCCGGCCCAATGCCACTTTAGCTTGCTAATCCTTAGGGCTATGTTGGTTACTCTAGTTCTGCTGCGGATATCATCGTTACGGATTTTATCACCCAGAGAAACTCCGGGCATAGCTCCTTTCCATAGCTCGCTGAGCGACTCTGAACTTCTTCATGCGGCCCGCAGTGAAGAACCACGTCTCTCTTCCGTATGTGGTCACTGGCAACACGCACTGGTTGTAAACTTTACTTTTGCGACATTGAGGTATACTCGAGGAGAAGATGTGACGTAGTTTCCCGAACGCTGACAAGCCGAGTTGGATCCGTCGATTGACCTCTGGGTCGAAGTTGGACCTACTTTGTCGGACAATCTGTCCTAGGTATACATATTAGTCACCAACTTCGAGCGTAGTGTTCCCAACAACAACCGGTGTAGGTGTGACATGGATGTTAGACATGATCTTCGTTTTGTCCATGTTCACCTTAAGACCTACCTGTTGGGAGACACTATTGAGGTCATTGAGCATAGTGCCAAGCTCCTCCAGCGATTCTGCCATTGTGACAAATCGAAGGTGAGTGCTGTATTCGCCTTGGATGATCCAGTAGCTTGAAGACATCTTCCAATGCAGCGGTGAAGAGTTTCGGGGATACTACATCGCCCTGTCTTACACCTTTCCGCAATTGGATCGGTTTCGTACTTTGGTTCTGTACTCTGGATAGCCATAGTAGCCTTATTGTACAAACAATGCAGCACCTCGATATACCGACAGTCAATTCGGCGCCGCTGAAGTGACTGTAGTACCGCCCAATCAAACGACGGAACTCCGGATTTTGACGGAATCAAAGGCTTTTTCACAGTCCAAATTCGCCAGACAATGCGGAAGATTGTAGTCTTCGGTATTCTGTACAATCTGGCGAAGGGTATGTGTGTGGTCTATGGTAGTAAAGCCTTTTCGAAAGCCGGCTTGTTCGGGAGGCTGGAAGTCGTCGAGTCTGCTTGCGAGACGATTCTAATGACCCTCGAAAACAACACATAGACGCGGTTCAGAAGCGATATGGGTCTATAGTTCTTAAAGGGGGAATTATCGTCCTTCTTGAAGAACAGGAACCAACCACGCTTCTGCACGCTTCCGGCGTAGCGCCGTGGTGGATGACGGAATTAAAAACCTTCTGAAGGGATAAAAGTACCGGTTTTCCACCCGCTTTCAGAAGCACCGCTGTTATGCCGGGCGCTTTGCCATTCTTGAGCTGTTTGAGAGCCATACTAATCTCGCTAAGACTGACGTCCAGGATTTGCCGTGTGATAGCGACATAAGAGAATCTACCACCCCAACTCGTCCCGAGGGTGTCGTAAAAGTCGACAGAGGGAAATTTAAATCCAGGAGTTCTTCCTAGAACATTAAAACAAACAAACTGCGGTTGCCAACCCGCCCGCCTGCAACTCTTCCGAAGACAGGGGGAGGACCCGATATTTCCTCAATTCTGGTAACTCTGTCTTTTTGTATATCTCAATCATCAATTTTAAACTAAAATTATGTATGCACAGAAGTACATAAAAATATTACATTATTTGTTTTATACATCTTCGTGGCATATATAATGCATGATACATGTTAGCTATTGAAATGCGGAACACGATTTTGAATTTGACAATTTGCATGGCGTTGTTAGTCTCTCTCTCTCTCTTTAGTCACAAATCACTGCCAAGAAGCAAACTTGCAGCTTTATTGAATAAGCAATAAAATATTTGTCGCCATCTCCGACGGCTATATATGCTAGTGTAGTATAGTAACAGTCAATAAACATCCCACTGCTGGGGCCGAGGCTGCTACTAATGCTAAGAGGGTTTTGGGTCAGAAAGACTCCACTACGCTGCTCCATGCAGGTTGGCGGAACTCACATCTAATGGTTTACTGGTAGTAGGATTTCTATGCAGGAATCCGTATAGTTAGCTACCAACGCAGGGCCAGTTATTCTGACGTGAAACGTATCTCAGGGGGTGCCACACAAAAATGTTTTGGGTGACACAGCATTTGCTTATGAGATATAAAATAAAGAAAATATCTACATTTACCAATATCGCCTTATTTTCTTTATATAATTACATGAACCGGTATAATTAAATGAACCGAAAGAATGGACCAAAATTATAAAAAATATCTTTTGGATGCTTAAAGACCACCTCTAGGAAGCGTGTCTTGTTAAAATATTTATTTAAAATATAATTTATTATTAAAGAACAGTGTTCAAGAAATTGAAAGCTTAGTTACCAGATTTTACGTCGGCAGAAAATGCTTTTAGCCACTTTATCAGAGACCTGAGTGATTCTATTACGTCTTTATGAGTATCGATAACGTAATAACCTACTAGAACGTTGGCTGCACGGAATTATTAAGCGCATTAGTTTTATTATGATACAATTTGCTTCTTAAAGTTAATACTTTTTTTGTAAAAATCCAAAATAAGCTTTATGGCTATTCCTTTAACGGTTAACGAATTATTCCCTTAAGCTCAATTAAAAGAAGCTTTAAAATTAAAAAGGCATGGTAATAAAATTCTCATTACTAACATACTTTTACTGGTGGTAGGACTCATATGCAGTAATCATTGCAGAAATTGGGTACAACCGCGGTGCCAGTTATTCTGTCGTGAAGCAGTAGTGTGCAAACATTACTGTGTTTCGGTCTGAAGGGCACTGATAACTAATGTAATTACAGGGCATATGTGACTTATGAACTACTGTCTAGCGGTGACAAGCGCAGTAATATCCTGGGAGACACAGTAATTGTTATGACTAAACTTTGCACTTGCCATCAGATGAACGATTTACACGTCTTGTGTCAATATGTACCTTAAAAAAATTATTAACTAACGATTGGCCATTTGAGTTTACAACAGCACAATTGAAGTACAAAAATAAAGTATAATTAAGTTACTCCACGGGTTTTGGGTTTGAATCCCAGCCGAAGCGTAATTTATTGCAAAAACATAAATTGATTGTTTTCGAGTTAGGCTGTGTTGTGATTGTACCCGTGTTTCTGACATTAGACATCTAGCCTAGCTCCGATATTATTGCGTGGTCGTTATATCGGGCTCCGATAGAACGAGTGAGTACCTCTGTGCTTGTAGTACTATATCTGTTTCAGATTACTCACCATAGGAGTTTCTTCATGTCTTAAAAATATAAAAGAAGGTAAATAACACAGAACATAAAAGTATTTTTGTAAATTTTGTGCAATTACAGACGTTAAGAAAATTACGCAGGAAAGTAAGTTTTCATTAATTAGTCTAGTATTGTAATAATGACATATACGTAAACAACACTCGATAATGAGCCATCAACCGAGAATTTTTATCAAATCTCGAAGAAATGTCTTTTCGTGATAATTCTGTCCATCGTCCATACCAATAAATTTGAAGTATAATATTTGTTTATATATATTTTTGATTTATTTCTATTCAGTAAAGTGTATACTATCTATCTATCTATAATTCAAATTCCTATAAACCACAATATCAAATCCAATGACCGGCCAACGAGCAAAAAGCAAAACCTTGATACCTAAAATTGAAAGAGAACCGCAGCGAAACTCTTCAAAACCACAAGGCTTGTAATATTTTTCATTTAAACATTTCATCGTCTACCATATCTTTCTAACTTCCTCTACGAAAACCACTAATAGGCGGTTAAGCTTTAAAAAACTTTTCCGCTTCCCCCAACAACGCTAATATGTTGCATTTGATACTCTTATTGCAAAGTTCTTCAACGCATTTACATTTTCAGTAATAATACGGAATAGTCTGTTTGCAGAAAGCGTTTTACATTAAGCAAAAGTAATACATTTTCCGTAGCTCGACGCAAAGAAAGCACTTAAATCAGCATCGTATCTAAAGTCAGCAAAGGCTTCGTGTGCGGTCCACAGTTGCGCTCGACTTACCTATATTCCGATACAAAAGATTCGTTCGGAATTTGTTTTAAACCATTAGTTCAATCGCTTTGCATAAAATAGATAACGGTAAAGGCTCGTTTTATTATTCATGAATATGGATAGATAATGTGAAAATTACAGAGTGAATAAATATGACATGGAAATATTATGGAATGCATTTTTCGTGTAACTGGCCGAGTTCACTCCCTAAATGGATACTTATTAAAAAAGTTATGATATAATATCAAAACGGGATTTATATGTTAGCGAATCGTTTATAAGCGATAGGTGTCCGGCAGAGTAGAATAGCACCTACCTCTTTCCTACCGAGATGTAGTAAGAGGCGACTAAATGTGAGGATTATATATATTGCAGGGGCAGTCTTTATTCTTGCAGAACAACAAGGTAATATGCAATGCAGTCACTATACTGCTCGTGGGAACGCAATTGGGAGTAAGATTTTTTGACTCGTACCAAAATGGCGGCGACGTGGTTCGCCGTCACGTCACGGGGACGAAAAGTGGACTACGTGCGTGGCTTCTGCCTACCCCTTATATGGAGAAAAGGCGTGATTGTATGTACGTATGTATGTATGTATGTACGAATTGTATTAAATCAAAATATTTTGAATCATTTCCGAGAAATCCAACCTCAGAGAATTTAATCAATTGTTTTCTAAAGATGTTTTCTTAAAAATCTATGAATGTGACACTGCGATGTCTAATGATCAATGATGATAATAATTAATCATTCCAATTATCAAAGCGAAAGAAATGGGATGGATGAAATTAATAATTAACTTACACAAATACAAATATTATAATATTGGTGAATCAGCTCGTTAAGATTTACTTCAATCATTGTAATATTGTTTACTTTATATTTTTAAACATATTTAAATTTATTAAATTTCTTAATTCATATATTTTTATGTCTCTACACACGCTTCACATGCGATATTTCGGATTCCATAACATCGCACCCACACATAATAAATATTTTTTATACTTGTAGTTGTTAGTCACTTTGGAATATCCATTCGTATCATCATTATTATCATCTCATGCTATCATCACTAGTCCACTGCTGAACATAGGCCTCCTGCATAGATTGCTACAAAAGTTTGTTGCTCTCATTTTAGGGTGATTTTGCCATAGTTGCTACGCTTGGCAGAAGGCTTTACTTTTATTTGGTTTTATTGTATTGCCCAAAAGCTTTCAATCAACGGAAAAATATAAATATAAACCGCATATTTTAGTAAGATGTGAAATTCTATGTCTTATTAGTTACTTTCTCGATCTCATATGTTTTTTTTAGTAGGCCACTCAAGTGTAATAAATACTGATAAAAGTTATCTAAAAGGCGTTTTTTTACTGCTATAAGCAGAGCATCTACATGGTTTGTAGTAATTTATACGCATTTTACATAGCAATAAACGCTTGGTGACAGCAAAGTAAACTTAATTAAAATATCAACCCACTTTATACGATTTAACACAATACGTAAAAATGACACGATACTTATGGTCTCCCAAATGTCGTCTCATTTTATGCGTATAAAAGTTACTGTCAGATATGCTAATAGCAGTTTCAAACTGATGTGAGAGTCGAGTTTCACACAAGTAATTTGCATTTAATATTCGAAAGGAAAATCACACGCTTTTCCTATGCTTAGTAGAAGATCGCTAATTTTTTTTTCATTATAAGTAGTATACACGAGTTTTGAGATATTTTCCACTTAACTTCTACACCCAGATATACTTTATTGATATTACAGAAATTAAAGCAGTTTTGTTTTGTTGACTGACACTGATATTTTCAAAATATTAATAACTATATTTTGCACAATCAAAAACGATTCAAATAGTCTAAATTATTTCGCCTAAAGTCATTCACAACTAATATTCATCAACAAAAAGTTGACCATAAACAACAGAAAGACGATACAACGAAAATAATGACTTATGACAAAATATATTTTTAAAGACGATCGAGTGGATAGCGTAGTCCTGTTCGAATCCCTTCATGTTGAAGCAAACATTTGCGCAAAAAGACAAATCATTGATTTTCAGGTCTGGTAGTATTTGTACATGTGAATTTTATGACTGTAATATGCGCTCGCGGTAGACGAGATCTACGGCGACATCGATTTATAAACAACAAAAAAACATTGGAACTGATTGGTATTCTATGTTCTTCGTTGATTGATGCAAAACGAAGTCTGCTCTAATTCGAAGTTCTTGGTGGTTTTAAACCATGCCACATATTCGCTTAATACATAAAGATTTATGTGCCTATGTCTTATTTTTGTCATTTTTACATTTTCGTGGACCAATCGAGAAAGGAAGAAAGATAAACGCATTTACTTAACCCTTTCCAAATTACACATACATGTCCATTGTACTATAAACCTACATTATCACAATCGTACAACTAGTCTATCCCGCCGCATAGGATGTCAACATACTGAAATTGCTGCAGAACACAACGATGGCGAGTGGGCTTAATGAAAACGTGCCAGCTATCGGCGATGCGAGACCACGAGCAAGTAGCAATTACGTGCGCATAAATTGAGAGTAGATATCGCGTGTGCGCTGAGCCACGCCAACGCAAAAGCCACCACGCCACGCATCTAATCAGTGGCAGGACAACGACACACTTGTTGTTTATTTTGCCAAGTCGAGCCAGCATGATCCAACATTTTGCAGTTTATTACTGATGCTTGTATTTTCTTTTTCTTATTGTTTACTCACATCTTAATTCTAGAGTGAAATATTCAATAACACACATGCAATTTGTAAATTTACAAAAAATATTTAAAAAATACTTAACTACTTTGCCCGTAGTTATTGTTGATTATTAAACTGTTGAATATGTTTGCCGTTTGATATGTTGCCTTTTACTTTATTTTCAATATTTTTGTTGTTTTGTACGAAGTACAGAAGAGAAGTACTTTCGCACCATACAGTAAGCCCATAAAATTCTATTATTGGACCGTAACAGACGTTTTTGACCAGAGCTTAATTTGTTGTTTTAGTAAAACTAAAATCAAAAAGTATGCTATTAATATCTGTCATTAATTTTTTCTGATCGCTATATATAACGCCATTAGGCACGAGAGCTAAAGGAATTACACTGACATAATCGGCAGGTCTACCCTCATTTGTTACAATTCAAATTCAATCAAAGGAATGATTTGCCAAACTGTTCGACGAATTAAAATGAGGGAATGAGATACTACTTTCTCTGAAAATAAAAACTTTCGCAAACAAATGTTTGAAAAACGTATTTCGAATATCAAATTGGTTAATATAAATAGTTTAATGATGACTAACAATAGTTACTAAAAGTATTCACTGCTTAAAGCTCGTAAAACTTGATAGCGATTTGAAGAATTGTGACAACAAACTTATTAATACAAACATGCCGTGCCGTGCATGTGCCGTGTGGTGGCGTCTCAAGAGAATCTACCACCCCATCTCGTCCCGTGGGTATCGTAAAAGTCAACAGAGGGAAAATCAAAACCAGGAGATTGTGCAGCAGCATCTTCCTGGAACAGCTAAATAAATAAACTGCGGTTGCCAAACCGCCTGCCAAACGTAGCAACTATGGCAAAGTCCCACCAGAATGAGAGCTTTTGTGGCTATATATGAGGGAGGCCTAAGTTCAGCAGTGGACTTATGACGGGCCGAAGTGAGTGAGTGAATAACATGCAAACATATTTCGATTGATGTGTTTTCTATTTAAAGTGACTTTATTTTATTGAAAAATCATAAAAAGAAGACGTTCCTAAGAATATAGTATCATATCATAAGAATTATTATCTATAGGCGATACATAGTAGAGATTGCTTATTACTTTTTGCTCGTATATCATTCCTCGATTATATTTCATTGCCTGTATGGTCGGCGGCTCGTTTACACCTGCCGCGTTTGCAGATTGAAGTGCCGTTTGGCTGCACTGACGACGAGAAGCAATAATTATTTCTTTTTTCTTCGTATCTGGTTTGATGAATCAATAAAACTCTATTTATAGTATGCATGATTATTACGTCACATGATTATTATAATAACTTATTGAAATAAGCTTTACGTAGCTGTAAGTTAAACAAAAGTTAAGCAACTTATTTATTTATTTATATGTTTTTTTTTTAATTTCTATGCACATAACCACTCACTTAAACTAGCTCTGATATTTTTTAAGATTGGTTTTTAGGTCAAATTCTAATTATATAACCACAAAACCGACTTCAACGCAGCAGCTCCAGATACGCTTATGCGAATTCAATAGTTTCATGACGTTCTCATGTAAACTGTAATCAGAGCTAGAGCAAAATTATTAGTTACCTTTCTTTAAAAAGAGAATAATTGAAAACGTTTCATAAACAAAGCAAACAAAGTTATGCCCGAACATGCATAAAAAAACAAAAAATATATACACATGAATTGAAAACCGGAGGGGGTTTTTACAATTCGGTTAAAAATTTAAAATACTAAATAATCAAAGGTCAGACAATAAAAACGAACTTTTTTTCTTTTGTCATTTTTTCTAACAGCTTACCTGAAACGCATTAAAATTGTAAGATATACAAACTTATATATAGTATGTATATCGAAATAGACGGTGAGTAGAATAACATTAGCTGTGCACTTAAAAATCCATTAACTGTCATTGGATGTGTTTAAGTTTACGCATTTATTTTTTTTAGTATGAGGTTTTTAAAAACAACAAAAGCTCTGACTCGGAATGTGAAGTAGGACTTCCATTTAACATATATTTTTTATTCAAAATTGCTAACAAAGCTATCATTAACTGAGCTAAATGATTTTTACTTACCATTCTTATTCAACTTAAACGCTAAAATATCGTTCACTTCTGATGATACACATAATGACGATTCTGATGATTCCTATTCAAGAATACGTCGAGGTAGTGCCAGTTATTCTGCCGTGAAGCAGTAGTGTACAAGCATTACTGTGTTTCGGTTGAGAGTGAGTATACGGGGTCATTCGTAATATCCTATGCATCCCGGAGGCTGGGCATAGGAACGACGTGTATATGCCCCAAATAATATAATGAGCCTCGTAGCGTGATACCTGTAGGAGATATGCCGACTTAAATAATTTGTTTAAAACTCATGGGTTAGGACTACCTTGTTATACAGCTGATCGAGACAATGAACAGATAAATTTAATTGAGCCATTTTTACCATTGAGCTGCCATCGAAAGAACTCGCAAGTACTAGGATAACATAAAGCTTAAGGAAATCTGTTAGTATGACGTCGTAGTAGGGTAACATAAATTAAATGGAGAAAAAACGTATTTATAATTTGTCTGGTTCGGGGCAACGACTTTCTGAGTTAATATTTTGCAGAACAAATAATTTTAAAGTTTCATATGGAAATTTTTAGTATTCAATTTTGTCATTAAAGCTTCACGTTTGTGTTTATCAGATCAAAGTAGTATGGGAAGTTGCCGGGATGTTATACCAATTATGTATAACGTTGTAATGTCAACTAAGAGTTATACCACGAAAATCCCATGACCTCTAATTGATGGCGAAATAACCATCGCAAGTTTACTAGGTCTACGGGACTTGACCGGACAGGTTACGAGGAGCAGCGTCTAAAACGATGTATCTGGTACCACGATTGCCAATCCACCTAGTACGCGTGACGATTGTGGTAAACCCTCCCGACTTATAAGAGACCTATGTTTACCAGGGGATGCTTGCAGGCTGTTGATGAAGTCATGCACCTGCAATTTTTGTATGTCAACATATTTACTTGACTTATTTTAACCACGAGGATATTATTTTTATAGAAAAGGGGGCAAATGAGCAAGCGGCTCACCCTATGGTAAGTGATCACCGCTACCCATGAACAACCACAATACAAAAGGAATTCCGGGTGCCTTTCCGGCATTTGAGATAAGAGTAGGCTCGTTTCTTGAAGATCTCTAAGCCGTATCGGTGGTCGTGGCTGGTAGAAAATTAAACATGTTTTGGTTAATAAATAGTGAATAGATTTAGTTGGTATTAGCGCTTGTTTATTCTGTAGTAAATTTCAGCAGGCTTGAGTGAATACCTCACACGTTAGTGCATTAATTCGACTACAGCTCTATCTATACCATGTGGTACAAAGACACTGGATTATTACGATACATTCAGGCCTGAGAACCAAAGATTTTTTTTACTTTTGTCAATTTAAAACATACGTTTGAATATTAACTACAGATTAATTGAAAATATTCGACTTGTCTTATTTTCGGTTTTTCATTGTTTTTATTATGTAATTATGTATCTATTTATATTTTGTATGCCTAATTATGTATTTTATTTTATAAATATTTAGTTAACGCTTATATTTATTTTATATATATATAATAACATCTCTAACGATGTTATCCGCAGCAGAACTAGAGTAACCGACATTAACCTAAGGATTAGCAAGCTGAAGTGGCATTGGGCCGGCATATACCTCGGAGAACCGATAACCGTTGCTAGAATAGAGAGTAGAATGCCACTAGGTATTTAGTCCGCCCACTGTAGCCCTTAGCTTAAATTGTCAACAAAAAATATATCTATATATACAAAACAAAGTCGTGTTAATTACAGCATTTATAACTCAAGAACGACTGGATCGATTTTAATGATGTTAGATTTGTCTCCGCCCTGAAGTTTTACTAGTGGTAGGATTCCTATGCAGGAATCCGTCTAGGTAGGTACCACCCCAGGGCCAGATATTCTGCCATGAAGCAGTAGTGTGCAAACATTGCTGTGTTTCGGTTTGAACGGCACTGAGAGCTAGCGTAATCACTGGGCATATGAGACTTAAGAACTGATGTCTCAGGGTGACGGGCACAGTGTGGTGTCACACAGTAATTTTCTGAGTGACACAACATTTGTTATGGGCAGACGTTACACTTACCATCAGGTGAACGTTTTGCTCGTTCCGTCACTTTTATGAAATAAAAAAAAAGAATAGCAGAATAACTATTATAATACATCCATAAATATATCACGATAACAAAATAATGAAGTAAATTTCTTTTTTCGCACATTTTCCGTATACAACGCCATCTGTAAAATCGCCAAGTGACACATGACACAAACAAAACTTATATTATTTTGTATGCTTGATAGTTTTGTGACAATAAAAACCTTTATTTCTGTCTTCTTTTATTATTCTCTGACAGCTGATTCATCTGCGCGATCCTTTCATTGCATACCATTGAGTTAGCTGTGCAGACGGGCGCCGCGATTTATCAGCATTTGTTTTCGTTAATTACCAACTTTCATTCAATTTCCGACCGTTATTGCATTTGTTAGTGAAAGGGTAAGTTACCTTCGAAGATGTTTACTTTGTGAGATTATCAAAATTGTAATCGATAATTGCTTCATTATGTAATTATGAATATGTAAATATGTAATAATATATAATAATAAATATGTATGTATGTGAATATGTATTTAAATATGTTTAATAGCCAATTTTCCAGTGTTATTTACAATGTCGCGAGCGAGAATATCTAATCTTTCACATCGAAACCGTAATGCAATTAGACGTCGCAATAATGAGAATCAATGCACTGCACATGAAAATTACAACACTCCACGTTCTAATGTGTAGCCGTGTGGTAGCGGCCTAAGAGAATCTACCACACCATCCCATCCCGTGGGTGTCGTAAAAGTGACAGAGGGAAATTAAAACCTGGAGATGGGCAGCAGCATCTTCCTGGAACATTTGAATAAATAAGCTGCGGTTGCTAACCCGCCTGCCAAGCGTGGCAACTATAGCAAAATCCCTCCAATATTAGAGCTACAAACTTTTGTGGCTATCTATGAGGGAGGCCTATGTTCAGCAGTGGACTTGTGATAGGCTAAAACGACGACGACGACGTTCCATGTGCCTTGAATTTGGAAAGAAGTGGCGAATACTGATCCAAGAGTTTTTGACCACAAAATCGTTTCCTTTCACTTTCGTTGTGATAGTTCTACCGTTATCACCGTGGCAGGCGGCAAGTGTTCATAGCGTTATCCACGAAATTGGACGCCGAAGACTATCACTGGCAACGATGGCTATCCAATGCATCGTCGTCGATATAGCTGTAGAGAATCGTTCACCGCTATCACATCGTTAATATAATTCTAAAATTTAAGTGGAAAACCAAAAGTATCGAAGTATTAGAACTAAGTGTGCAAGTGCAAGCACCACTAACATTGTTAATTGAAGTTTTAAGTGCTGGTTTACCACATGCTGGGCGATGAAGGAAAAGATCGTGAGGAAACCTATACGTCTGACAAATAATTCTGAGTAAAATATTTCGAGGTTATGTGAAGTCCGCTGACCCGCATTGGAGCAGCATGGCGGACTCTTCCCAGGTCCAAAACATTCTCAGAAATGAGCGTTGGCTCAGCTTTGAGACATTTATAGAATGCAGATGTACAATAGTTGCAGACATAGTTGCAGATGCTGAACTGCTAAAGTACGTCTAACTAAAATATATGTCCATTCATTAAAGAACATGAATAATGATACTTTTTTATCAGAACATTTCTGAAGCTGTGTATCCTTCTTGTTGAGAATGAACGCCTGACTAAAGCATAATCATTTTTAAAACCGCCGGACGCATCTTCCCGCCCACTCGAGCACGCGTCAAATGAATCGAAACCTTACGCCTCCTCCCACATATTTGACCAGATGAATTTGACCGACGTAAATTAGGCAAATAATAAATCAACGTAAGTGTTATGTAACTAATTATACGTACTTACATTAGATATTGAAATTATTAATAAATGTGTGTTTATATCTAGTATAATATCCAAATATTTGTTTAAAGATGATGTTCGCTTCATTTCTTCTTGTTTCCTGATTATAGAATATCAAATTTAATCTGTACGGTAGAGAACAGTACCTACATAATATATTTATTCAAGTTAAGTAGGTCTTAATAGGCCCTAACGAAAATAATTATTTGTTAAGTTTTCTTATAAAACTGAGTGCATTTAACACCGTTATTATAATTTGTGTTCATTCATTAACTCGTACAAAATTAATAGGACCTCAGCATTGCAAGATGTCATAATGGCGGCCTGTCCGACATCGCTCGCTCTGCGCCATCACAAATCACAATGGATGAAAAAAACTTAATGAATAGATTCGTCGCTCATAGCCGCCTTTGAAACGTGTCGCTCGAGGGCTTCGTTCCATTCCAAATGCTATTAAACCAGATTGTATGTAATTTAATAAATTAAATGACAATTATACGTTCAAAAGGTATCATTTACATTTAATTCAGCGAATAACGCAACATGAGTGGCATTTCAATTCGTTTACTATAAAATTAAATTAACTTCCTAGAGAAATATTAATATTAGTACCAAAGGAGTAAATTATTATTTAAACACATTTAAATAAAAACACATAAAATGTAGAAGAAAAGCTGGCTTAATACAACGAAAACTGTAAGGTAAACGCATATCAAAAGGAAAGTATGGATACACTGATGTTATGTTATCTATTATCTTCCAGCTTCTAACAATTGTATAAAACCAGTTGAAACATAATATTTAACAGGTGGGGATTTTTGTGATTCCCTCCACCTCACTATAATTTGTATATCACAAACAATAGTCAGCTTATTTACGCACCACTTGGAATTTGCAAATCATCATATAGGGATTAGGGAAACTCCCACAAAACCCACCAATTTTTACATAGACTCTTTACTTAAAAAGCTATTACAGGAATAATTTTAGAGATGTATAATATATATTTCTCTTAACATACAAAAATGCCTTTTAAAGTTAGTCGTTTTCCTTATTATTTTTCTCGAAGAAATATGTTTTACTTATTTATAAGTCGACGTGTGAAAACGGCGTATTCCTTATGGTGTAACTATATGATTACGTGTGGTGGGCGGCGTTCAACTATCGGAAATGCCAGGAAAATCTGGCCAAATTTTAGAAATGGCGGAATAGCCATATCATACAGGGCTCAAAGTGAAATGTGTCTTTTGCTAGAATCGCTAGTCCGCCTGCCCATTGGGACAATGTACCGTATCAGTCCGCTGCTACACTTGCATGGTGTAGAAATGGATCGTTGAAAGAGTAGCAGTGACCTAATTATGATACTGATAGAGCAAAAACAAATGTAATTTACATGTATCTAAAATCATACTTAGTATCACAAACAAAATTATAAATATATTATAAATCTGGGAATACATTTCAAAACTTTCTTATTGCGAATTGGTTTGTGGTCATTGACCAAAATTACATCAGACCGCGGCGATGAGTTCTTTGTCGATGACCACGTCTTCCTAAAAGATGATCAGTCCCCACTTTAAAAATAGTGAGAGAATGGGGAAAGAAAAGTAAATTGATAAAAATATTATACACCGAAAGAATTAGAAACTCTTAAATGAAGAATGATATAAATATACCCTTCATTTCAAATAAAAAATCGAAAGTTAGGGTAAAAGGAAGGCAATTAAAAGAGGTTAAAGTGGTAAAAGTAAAAAGCCATTCTGGGAAAGGCGTTAAATGCAAATACTATCTCGGAAACCTCGTAATAGGCAGGATCAACTTTATTTCTGGAAATAATATAACAAAACGAATCTAAAGGGACTTGCTTAAATAAGATAATATGATTATCTTCGTTTCTTTTACATATTTTTTCAGTCATAAAAACTTAAATAGAATACAATAATTATATAAAATATTAAGAATATAAACTTAATCCAATGCCATTATGAAATTATGATGCCAAACGATTTTTTGTACACGTTATACGTTTTGGAGAAGTTGTTTCTGATGAATTTATCCTGGAATTTGTCTAGATAAGCATCACCGTAGGGCCAGTTATTCTGCCATGAAGCAGTAGTGATTAAACATAACTGTGTTTCGGTTTCAAAGGTACTGATACCTAGTGTCACATGAGACTTAAGAACTAATGTCTCAGGGTGACGGGCGGTATGGCCCCACAGAAATGTTCTGGTTGACACACCATTTGCTATGGACAGACGATGCAATTACGATGATTTTCTCATCTCGTCACTTTCTTATTTTTATATTGAATATATTTCTTACATTCAGTAAAAAAAATTTTTGGAGAGTTTTTCCTTCAACTTTCTGACTCTCTGAACTAACATACTGTCCTAGATCGTATTGCGGCCTTTTACAGTAGGCAAACCATCATTAACATATTATTGATAAAAAAATATATAATTCAACAAGAAAACATCGTAGACACGTTCCTGACAATAGCTTGTACACGACAAATGTAGTTAGACCGAATTATTAGTGCCTCAAGTCATCTGGACAAACAAACCAACCTAAATTAAGAATCCGCCCGCTTCGGTCCCAAAGTAATTAAACACTGACCGGGATTCCAGGCGATATAAACAATGTGTTTGCTGTAATTAAAACTTTTGCACCATTTTATAACTGTACAGATAAATGTCAAACAATGTTGAATGCAAAATTAATCACCTTGCAAATGTTTTAAATTAAATTATCTGTACATGGCCTAGGCATCATTTTAGATTTTAGTTAAGTTCAATGTTATTTAATAATAGCTAATAGCACTGATATAAACAGCAGGTTTCTTTATAGCACTTATTTATTCCTGAATAGGAATAACTATTACATCAAAAAAATAAAAGTGGACTGTATTTTTAATACTGTTCCTATTATTTAAATAAAATTAAAATTAAATGTGATCTGTAGCATAGGTGTCTTTACTTTTTATTTGGAGAGAGCTTATTCTAAAACTTATAAAATGTATAACAAGGAAATGAAAACTAAGTAATTCGCTAAAGAACTTATACTCAGAGGAGAAACCATAAAATGTTAGTTTTATTTAGAGAGGTTCAACAGAAGTCAGGGTAGAAATAAAGTTCACAACTTAGGACGAGCAGTGCTCCTAACTTCTTTATATGTATTTTAATGTTATTTTATACAAGAACTTTCATACATTATTTTAAGCTTATGGTTTAGATTATGGTTGATTTTTATAATATATGTGTTTCATTGTGAGACGAGCAAGTCGTTTACCTGACGGTAAGTGCCATGTCTGCCCATAACAGCAGGGGTCTCACCCACAATTTAGGTTCGAGTCTTGTATAGCACATTAATGCGCACTTCATCATGAGGCATCGGTTCTTAAGTCTTCTATGCCCTGTAATTACACTATACATATACTACGTTTAATAACAGCGCATCATATTATACGCTGATATTATACGGAAAATGTTATTGTTCCCCGCTTTAGAAATTATGCTGTGGCATTTTCGGGACACTCAGATTTGTTAATACTGACGACTCTTCGATAAATCCGTGGTTTATCTGTCGTTAAATTCTAATAAAATGACAAAATTTCAACAATTTGCTTAAATATATCGTATTTTTATGCTCAAAATTTTCCATAAATTTCCTTTCGAGCTCAAAAGATTGTGCACCGACCTCGGTCCGCTGCCCCTTACAACTCACACGTGCTCTATTCAGCTTTTACTCCCTTTTGAAAACGTTACCTGAACGTTCTAGTACCTTATCTTTTAGACATTCAGACAAGCCCGCATTAAAAGAATCGTATTGATTTACGACTAGGAATATTCTTTTATATTTTTTTCTAGACATGCATTATTAGCTTCAACATTCAACAAACATACTACATTTGTTTTTACAGAACAATAATCATAAAAATGTCCAAAATAATTATGTTTTTTAGGTATATTGTACTTCAAAACAATACAGCTTTATAACACATTTTCAATCTTTTTGATGCTACCCTGGAATATTTATGTGACAGTTGACAACCCGTGGCTACAAAAGAAAATCCTCTGTAATGAATTTGCTTTCGCGAAATTTTATACTCCAAATTAAATAAAACGCGCAGTAAAGCGTATATTTCAAATCAAGAATAAGACTAGTAACAGAATCATTAAAATTAAACAATGTTTGCATGTACTTATTGGTCACCGATAACTTAACCTAATATTTATTTGATACTAGCTGACCCGGCAGACGTTGTCCTGCCCGTTCCGGTATGGACGCGATGAGTTTGATTTATTTCTGAATTACATCAAGTATGAAACTTTACAGCGCGGTGGGTGGCGCCGCGTGGCTTGGTCGGATTTTGTAATTTTCTTTTTTGGATTTCCCACATATATTTTAGAATTATATTAACATGAACATATCAAAAATTATGTTAAAAAGAAATCAATTTTTTAAAAGGAAACATTTTAATGAAACAACAATGAAAATGTTCAATAAAGCACCGAACACCTCTTGCTATGTTTTTATTGAACGCTGAACGTTCCGCGAAATGGCAGTGAGATTCACTTTGTGATTCGTCCAATATTGTTGGCATCGCTCAGACAAATTTTGTAGTTTCGATTAAAGTGTTCTGTCAATGAATAATCGAATATTTCAGTAAAGGCAGTAAGTATCAAATGAAATATTTTATTGTCCTGTAACAACATAAATAAATAGTAGAAATGAAAATTATTCTGAAGCCTCAATATAATGACCAGGAGATGGCTAGTAACCAGGAGATGAGCAGCAACCAGGAGATGGGCAGCAACCTGGAGATGGGCAGTAGCATATTCCTGGAACATCTTAATAAATAAACAGCGAAAGCCAACCCGCCTGCCGAGCGTAGCAACTATGGCAAACTCCCCACAAAACGGGGGAGGCCTATGTTAAGAAGTGAACTAGTGATAGGCTGAGATGGTGATGATGATAATGATGAATATAATAAAAGTGAATAAATTTCTAAAGTAACGTTATTTTGATGGATATCGAGAATGGCGAATTTATACCGTTAGGAAACAGAATACATAATTTGCATAAATTATATTACAGTGCCAAAAGTAGTAGCGGAAATGTAAAGAGTTTTGCTGTAAAAATGGTTAGTATTATAGTAACGACAACATTAAAAACATTCAGACAAATAATTTTAGTTAAATTAGCTGCGGTTGGGATTTGGATTTCATGTGGAAGTAAAAAACTAACATAATTAGAATGCATATTTAAACGTTTACATGAAAGGGTTTGTCAGAATGTAATGGAAACGATCTAAAAAGCTGCAATAATTTTATATTTTTCATTTTAAGTAAAGAAAAAAAATTACATTTGGATTTTTCTATATTATAAATGTTAATATTTATTACCCTTTTGAAATGAAAAGTTTTATAACAAGTTTTATTATTTTAACGGTTTAAAATTTAATTAAATATATAAATTCGTTTGTTTAATGATTTTTTTTACATTTATGACATATTCAGTTATCACAGAAAAGTTTTAGGCTGTCCTTGACTGGATGGTAATAATTTTTTTTTTTTTTAATTTAAATGAATAAGAAGCATTACACATATTTCCCTTTTCACAAAATTGTGACCGTGTGGTAGCGGCTTAAGAGAATCTACCGCCCCATCTCGTCCCGTGGGTGTCGTAAAAGTCGACAGAGGGAAAATTAAAAGCAGAAGATGGGCAGCAGCATCTTCCTGGAACATCATAATAAATAAACTGCGGTTGCCAACCCGCCTGCCAAGCGTGGCAACTATGGCAAAATCCCCCCAAAATGAGAGCTACAAACTTTTGTTGCACTCTATGGGGGAGGCCTATGTTCAGCAGTGGACTAATGGTAGGCTGAAATGGTGGTGGTGGTGGTGGTGGTGACAGGGCCTACACCCAGCTGTGGGTAATTTATTGTTCAGTGTTAATGGTTTATTTTTATAAAAATATGGTAAAATAAAAAACAGGTAATAAATTACATTTCAGGTTTTAAATTTAGATTAAGTGTTGGCATGATTTCTTTTTGCAATCGATCCCTTAAAATTTAAAAGCTTTATTACAATCTCGTCAGCACCTGCTAAAACTTAACCAAATTTAACCTTCAACATATAAGGTTGGGGAAAAAGTTCCTTCGCATTTTATATGAAAACTCAAAACTTTTTTTTTTTCAATGTTTATTTACTTTTAATTACAGTATATATGTGGCACTTTGTTCAACGACGTTTTGCCATCTTGAAGGTAGTGACATGATCCCGTTGCTGTAGAAATTTGTAGACTTATGAGCAAAAAAATGCAACAAGTACTTTTGGCAGCCCTCTCTTGATGTTATATTGACACTACTTAAAGGATTCTGAAGAGACCAAAACAGGTGGAAATCTAAAGGTGCAAAGTTGGAGCTGTATGGCGGATGTATTACTCATTATTTATTAGGAATTATTTATTAGGCACCTCACAGCCAAACTCTCTTAATTTTTGCTGAATGGCTCAATATATGTGTGGTCCAGCGTTGTCGTGATGAGAGAAAACCGCTTTCTCTCAACTTTTTGCTTTAATCTCATTAGTTGTCGGAGATCGGAGATCGGAGAATCAATGTTTCCGCCCGGCGGTAAAAGCTCATAATGGACAAACCCCTTCCAATCCCACCATACACACTGCATCACATTATTGCGAGTTAACCCTGATTTTGGCACAGTCTGTGAAGTCTGACTGAACTTTGACCACGACCTTTTTTTCCACGTTCTTGTCGTACGTGGTTCACTTTTCATCACCAGTTATCAATATCTTCAAAAACGGTTCTGTTTCAATACGTCTCAATAAAGAATAGCAAAAGAATACACGGTTCATTAGGTTTCTTTCAGTGAGCTCGTGTGGCACTCAAATATCGAGCTTTTTTGTGTACCCAGCTTTTTTAAATGGGTCAAAACTGTTTTGTGGTCTATTCCAATTTCTTCAGCTATGTCGTAACTATAGATATGCCGATCTTGCTCCGTATTTTCAAAAATCGCGTCCATTTTATCTATAACAGGGCGACTAGAGCGAGGTGTATATTTGACATCAAAATCCCCGGATTGAAAACGCTTAAAGAAACTTGTGCTACGCTTACTGACGTCACAAATTTATTTCGCAGCTTGCGTGGCATTTTTTTCTTTTTATAGTAAAAATTCACTCATTTTGTCACAAACAAAAACAAATAAAAATAGCTGGAAACAACATTTTAATAGTTTGTTTCTTTTTTTGAAATGTAACCTTTTTAATGTCATCAAAACCAGCCAGATACGAGTACAAAGCTAATTTTTTACAAGTTCTTTCCTGACCTACTATAATCTACCTTTAGTAAAAGTATTTACTTTTACGTATTATATCACACGAGTATACTTACATCAACTCGTGTGTCTGTAATGTAGAGAATGATATTTAAAATAATGCTCAAATGTGTTCTCATTCTTTACTTTCTATTGTACTGAGACTACGTAAATGTAAAATGATTTTACACAGATACATAAATGTATTTATCGACCTTATCTAAGATAACCAGAACGCTGCGCAGCTGCAAGGGTACTTGCCCTGGGCGCGGCGCGCGCTCACCTCCGCAACCAATTTACAAAGCGACTGTTTATTTATGGGCCAACGAAACAGGCGTGGTCATTCACGAGGCTCCTGCAGTGCAATTGCAACCGACCAGTGTATATTGTAAATGTGTGGCAATATTTCAACTGTGGAATATGTGCTAATTCAGTCCATGTAATAAGCGTATTAATAAATAAATGCAAGTAAGGTATTTAAGTTTCGAATTTACGAGTATGCTGGCATAACTGAGTCAAATTTAACGTCTTTTAAGAACACTTAAATATTTTTTAGGTTAACTCGCGACTCTCATGAAGGTCAAAATATATAAGTAAACTAAAGTAAAGTTTCAGCCTATAAATGTCCCACTACTGAGCACAGGCCTCCTCTCATTTCTGAGAGGGTTTTGGAGCTAGGAAGAATCCGCCACGCTGCTCCAATGCGGGTTGACGGACTTCACATGTCTTCGAAATATTTTTTATTCCTCAGACATGCAGGTTTCCTCACGATGTTTTCCTTCACCGCCGAGCACGTGGTAAATCAGCACTTAAAATTGCAATTAACAATTTTAGTGGTGCCGGCACCGGGAATCGAACCCAGGTCACTCGCGTACTATGAAATTTAAAGCGAGCGCCTAGCCCCTGAGCTACAACGGCTCTAAATATATCATAATATATATAAATATATCATAATATATATAAATATATCATAATATATATAAATATATCAAAATATATGTAGAAAGGTAATTGATTGGTATATATATATGACTCAAAAGTCACGTCATAAAAGTCTTATATACTTTAGAATTTGGTTGAATTCTGATTAAGTTTAAGAAAATGTCAAGCAACTAATACGAGTAGTATAAGGCTGGACAGGTTATGTCAATTATGACATCTTTTGGTGAAGTAACATTTCGTTTGCACAAAAAAGTAATCGCTGCTACACAAGCAAATATAAATATAGCTATATAAAAGTAGCTTATTTCGGCCTAAATGAAACATAAAGAGAAAAATGCCAAGGAAGTTAAGACCAAAGAGATATGAGCCCATCTCTGAGCAGAGAATGGCGCAGCTCCTTGTAACATAATCTCGTTAAGATGCCACCCGAACCAGCTGCTCTCAACTTACTTATGAACAGAGAAGACATTTGTTCTGCGATTAAATGGCTAGGTATTATATTGCTCTTATTTTATGACTGTATTGTTTTAATTAAATGGAAGTTGAGAAATAAATCATCTACATACATTGTCTGTAAAAAAAACCAAGATGTGCATTACAGCCAATATACAAATTTTGGTTACTTTATTACTACTTAGTCTTGTCATGTTGTGATCGAACATGATGCAACAAATAACAAATGAGAAAATAATAATAATAACTTATATTTCGGATAAGCGCATCCATATTTCTTTAGAATACTCACACTTAAAAACCTTTGTTAGTATACAGTAACAGTGATTTTATAATATATAATCAGCAGCGACTACGTTTTTTAAAAATATGGTATAGGCTTTGATTTTTCGATATAAAAAGTATCATGTCCGTCACCACAAGTGAGCCGTAAAAAGGGAGCAAAGTTTCGCATTTATAATATTAAGTATGGAAGTATGGATTAATTAGGTCAGGTTAGATACAAACTGAACATTGTTTTATATATATGAATTTAACTTATATAAACATACTATATATATATTATATACAATTACAACATAGCTTTTTCCTAAAATTGGTACCTTTATTGAAATTCTTATGAAGAATAAAAAAGTCCAAAGGCAATGTTTCAATAAAAAATATTTATGAACGAAAGTTTTGAAGGAACAGCAGGTGTTTAAAATTGCTAATAGACAAACGTTTTCAATGGACTCCAGACTGAATACATTTTATGTTTTATGAAGTAGAAATAATTTTATTAAATGTTCTTTTAAAAAAGAAAACAATCAATATACCGTTACTTCTATATTCTTACTTTTAAATTATTAGTCAACATAAAAATTTTAAGTTTCTTAATTAATTAAAAAATAGGCCTAACTTTTCATATTGAATCCTTATCTAACTTATGATTATGTCAAACAAATCAGTATAATAATTAATATCGATATCGGGACGTCAAAGTCAGTAAAACGAGCACCCTTAATGATAGATGTAGACGCCAGCAAACTCAAAAAAGTAAATTATAGTCACCATTCAACTTATCAAATTCTGATTTCGGAAGACATGTTTCGATCAGTCGATACGTAGGAGTGGTGGTGCACGAGTTATTTAATAAGAACTTTAATCTAATCGGTTAATGGTCGAGAGATTGATGAGCGGGTAAAGACAATGACATTTATAATTTATCTTTTCAGACTTTCTGTTCAAAGAGGTACGGTTATAAGAAAAGGAGCGTAAGTATTTTTTTTTCTCGATAAAGGAACTCCTCAAAGTAAATCCATCTATTTAAGCGCTCCATTAGTCCTGATGTTTTAGTAATCAAACATAGTCACTAAGTCACAAACACGGAAGTAGCTGTTGTTTAACATCCAGTAATGATTTGCTTTTTTGCGTAATTCTTGAAACATTGTTTCATATTTAATAAAATCTGAAATAATTTTCTTTAAACTGTTTTTTGTTATTCAAAGGTAATAATAAAAAGAGTATTTTTAAGGCTAATGTAGTTGGTTTTATTGAGTCTTACTTTCTTAGACGACCGCGTGGAATAGTGCATTTTCGTGGGGAAATCCTGCATGGATACCTCTCTGTCACGGGGGCAACAGAGAGTTTATGCCGGACTCCTACCGGCTAAAACCCCACGGTGTACTTCTCGTCGTCTATAGTCGGGACTACGGGAACGCTTTCGCACACTACCGCAGTCCCAATGGCGATGGCCCATTGTGGGCCTTTCTCTCTGTGGGAGTGGAGCTGGAGCTCCCCACCCATTCTTTACTTAAGACCGCGCGGGAACACCGTGCGCACCACCTCTGGGGCCATTTACGTTACTGGCGGCGGATCACCCCCGTGTCCGCCACCTAGGCCCTTATTATGGGGAGTGGAGGAGGACTTTTTTTATTTTTTTATTTGATACAAGTGACGGAACGAGCGGAACGTTCACCTGATGGTAAATGCAACGTCTGCCCATAACAAATGCTGTGTCACTCAGAACATTTCTGTGTGACACCACACTGCGCCCTGTCACCCTGAGAGATCACTTCTTAAGTCTCGTATGCATAGATTACGCTAGCTCTCTGTGCCCTTCAAACCGAAACACAGTAATGTTTCACATTACTGCTTAACGGCAGAATAACTGGCTAGGTACCTACCTAGACGGATTCCTGCAAAGGCTTCCGACTAAAGATTTCCGGCTATTAATTGGGACTGCGGCGTTCCGCTCTCTCTGCCTCTCCGCAGCCTCCTTCTGTGACATAACCTTTTCACGGAAGGCAACACCAGCGCTCTATGACCTTTCACTACTAACCATGACCTTAATCAAGGATGGGAGTGAGAGGTCGTCCCCCACAATAGCAACGAGACCTTGACGCAACTCCGCCTAAGCTGGGCACTTCTCCATTGTATGCTGTGCCTTGTCCTCGTCACTGCCACAATGGTCACACACAGTTGTCGGCTCTCTTCTGGCTAAACGACACAGATATCTCCCGAAGCATCAATGCCCCGAAAGCACCTGTAACAGCCGGAAGGTCAGTAACCCGTGCCCGCCTGTCTGCCAGTACTCCCTGTCTGTCAGTAATCTCGCCAGTATGCATGCGGCCTCGTGGGAGATGGTGCGATATCCTCGTATGACCCCGACGGCTATCGCCCTCTGAGGTCTTCTCAGAAAAGCGATAGTTTTTTTATAGTCAGTGCTTCTGCCCAAACCGAAGCCCCATAGAAGGTCCTCGACCGCACCACCCCCCCAAATACAGTCGGCGGCTACTTGCGTCAGGACCCCGAGGTTGGGTAACAACCGCTTTAAAGCAGCTGCAGTTGCCATTAACCTGCGGGGGCAGGCGCGTAAAATGCTCACGGAAGTTCCAGCGGCTGTCGCGGACGAGTCCAAAGTACCTCATACTGGACCTTACCTCGATTCAGACGTCACCAAAGACGATGTGAGAGCCCTGCGGCAGCACTCTCCAAGGCGTGCAGAGTGCCTCGGACTTGTTGAGCGCCACCTTGAATCCCAACAACCCTATTCTGCCGACATCCTGTGCCTCAGACACAGTGAGAAGACGGGCAGCCTCCTCATATATGTTCCTCCGGGCAGTGACCAGTGTGTCGTTTGCATAGCAGATCAAACTTGCGCCCGGGGGAAGATCACCTTCCAACACCCAGTCGTAACCAATGTTCCACAGGAGCGGTCCCAGTACCGACCCCTGTGAAACACCGCACGCCATTTTCCATGACCCCTAGTTGGACCAGCCGGGACCAACATTTGTAAAAAAGACATATTGCTAGTAACCAACTTACGAGTATGTACTGACATTCCTTAAGAAACGGTTTGATTTTTGAATGGGCCAAGAAGATGACATGGCTCATAATTTTTGGTTTTATGTTGACCATTGTGGAACACACAAATATTGATATTAATATCATCATCATCATCACGTCAGCTAATTACTAATCTACGCCACCGAATGAGATGGGGTGGCAGATTCTCTTAAGCCGCCACCACGCGGCACTGTTTCAAATATGCCAGACCTAAAATACCCAGATGTCAGGGTGATAGACGGAAGCGTTTAAGCTGCAATCCGTCAAAGTGATGACTCAAGCGAAATTATTCCAACTTATATCCACAGCTGGATATACACAGAGAACTGTATATCCAGTTGTTTTTTATTAGATAAAGTGATGTATTGGTAAGTGCAACTTCTGCCCATAACAAATGTGTGTCACCCAGAAAATTTCTGTGTAACATCACACTGTGCCCATCACCCTGAGACATGAGTTCTTAAGTCTCAAATGGCCAGTGATTACGCTAGCACTCAGTGCCCTTCAAACCGAAACAGTAATGTTTGCACACTACTGCTTCACGGCAGAACAACTGGCCCCGGGGGTGTACCTACCTAGACGGATCTAATAATAATTTCTGCACGTTTTATGAATTCATTCCATCTACAAAATTTTACGATATTTGATTTCACAATATTGTGTGTTAAATAAAGACACTAGAAATTGGCTTTACTCTGAACATGCAGTTGTAAGTCAAAATTGGCAATTTATTCGTGCCTGCGCCGCAGTTCGGCCGCTCCAAACTAGATAATGTCCGCTTCAGCCGAAATAACTCACATAAATTGAGTTTAGCTACCCGTACATGTATTACTTTATACGTATTATCTATACGTTTCTAAATTCTGAGCCTAGTCATGCAACTTCGAAACTTTTAAACTGACAATTTCGAAAAGAATTGTATTGCAAGACAGCGTGATTGAGATTTTTTTATGTATGAAATTATTTTAACTAGCTAATGCCCAGCATGCCGTTGCACTGTCTATTTGTAATTTGTTTGAATTAAGTACGTATTTATACACAAATCAGATACATTAAAGTAAATAAAAAAAATGTTTTTGTTCATTAATTTCTCGCAAGTACCAATAACATCTGTACAAAGTTTCAACACAATCTGATGAACTATGCGCGAACGTAAAGAAGACGTACTATTATCCGATACGACTCGCACGCCACCTTTTTTTTATTGGATAAAGTGACGAGACGAGCAAAACGTTTACCTGATGGTAAGTGCAACGTCTGCCCATAAGAAATGCTGTGTCACCTAAAACATTAGTTCAGTCAGTTCTTAAATCTCGTGTGCCCAGTGATTACAATAGTTCACAGTGCCCTTCAGACCGAAACACAATGTTTGCACACTACTGCTTCACGCCAGAATAACTCGACAGAATAATATGACGATAATTATACATGATAAATGAGTCGTTAAAATCAAACCAATATACATTTCTAAAAATTGAAAAACTAATTCAGAATCAAAATAAGGAAAAGAGAATATATAAAACACATATATTGACTACATATTTAACCATGGCTTTTTATTCTCTTCTAATAATCCACGACCAAAGATTATTGGTAACTGAAAACCATCTGAATAGATGTCCGAGGAGATAACAAGGTGCCTTGAGAAATAACAAGCTCTCTCAATAGCAAACAGCGCGCCTCTGTCGTTTATTTATCGACACAGTCTAACGAATACCTATATTTCATATTTATAATTGTAGCTAATCTCGAAACTTAGTAGTGACTTAGATACTGTTATCAAGTGATCTTATTATTTACGTGTTTCTATGTTTTGACATGATGATAATTACATCCTGACCGATTTTCGACCACAGCGACAACTTTCGAATACTGCCGGATGCTGTCAACTACGCAGAAAATGTTATAGTGCCACAAGTGTTCAAGTACGTGTACACAGGTGCACTCACTCGCGCCCACGTAACTTAACCGCGTCCAATATATCGTCCATATAATATATAATATTATTTTCAACAACAATATTTTCAACAACGATTTTAATTCAAGTTGTTGAAAACTTAAATTTAGAAATCTGATTTATTTTACTTAATTTCTCTTTGTTGCTTACTGTCGATTTAAATCATAATCGATAACGAAATTTTCAATAATTATTAATATTTATTTAAATGCTTGAAGTTAGAGAACAGTAATCGTTATATTACGTTTTCAGTATAATACTGTTTTAATTTTTTTCCTGGTTTTATAGAATGGTATTATATAAGTCACTGCTTTTAAAGCTTATTAACACACATTGGTCTATTAGTAAGGCAAGTGAGGTATTTATTACCAATTCTTTTTCTTTTTCACTTTTTTATTTATAAACATCTAATAGCTTTTTTCTAAAATATCTTTACATATCACGTTAGAAAAATTACAGCTGCGTATAACCTCTTTACTTAAAATATTGAAATCAGTAATACACTACATAACCTTATTGCTGGAAGCGCAATCTAACTATTGTTCGTTCACTTAGGGTCGAGAACAAAAATACGAGGAGAATACACCCGCATATTGGACGGACGTTATATTTGTGGGAACACACGACACGTGTTTGCGACTGCTGTCTCGTGTGAAAAAGATGCACACAGGAAGATGCGATGAACTCTTCTGCCTTGTTTTATTCATTTTTGTTTATTTTAACTTTACTATAAGTCTAACAACATACCCACCACTGTTTTCTATGATTTAAGTAACAGCTTGCGATAACAATGCATCACGTTCAAGTTGCTCGATTTAAATACAGTGAATAAAGTGGGACCAAAATTTACAAAAGGTGCGCAATATCCACGGAATAATATAACAATATGTGTAAAATTTGTTGCTGATAACATGTACAACGGAACAAACATCGGGCACAGGGAAATGTAAGCGAACAATAGTCGCTTACATTTCCCTGTGCCCGATGTTACGCCTCCAAATATAGATAAGGTGCTAGGGACACGTGATACAATGTTCCTAAAGGCAAGGCGCGAAACCGTTACGATAAATAGCAACTGATAAATGTCAGTGAGCTCTAAGCACACAAGCCACAGAAATAGAATCTAAAAATACTGCCATAATAATAACTGGTCGACAATCGGTGACCTATTAACTAAAAAGATGAGAAGAAAATCTAAATACTTATTTAGTTAAAATCTTATTTTTAATATAAACTGTTTAGCCACATTTTTAGTTTAATTTATTTAAGTTAAACAATTTATTTAGTTAGCTGTAATCTAGTCAAGCACTTAAATCTTCTAGATTGTTAAAGTGTATGTAAATCAATGTTTGCAGCGATATATCAACAGACCGGACTATTACGAGGGAATTGCGTGAGGACCGCAACGACTTTTCTGGGTTAGGTAGTTGCGGATTCACTTAAGTCGCTAGATTAGCATTCCTAATACTTACAATAAGTATATTGAAAGTATTAGGAATTGTTTTTGTTTGTTTTTCACATAATATTTCGTATAATTTTGAAGTGATAACTTCTTTGGAATCGTGATTTGAAAGTCGATTAAACGAAAAAGTTACGCCAAAAAGAGACAAACTTGTACATCTATAGGATTTGGCCTGCGAGAGAATGAGATAGAATACAGAATATAGTGTTTCCTATTACATTTTCATTTTCGAATTCGTCAAAATCTCCGATTTCTTCATAGATTTTGCGCTCATTAGCTCGACAACAAGATCAAAAACAGTAATTGACGCTGTATTTCAAAGATATATTGATCAAATCTAAACCAAAGCATTTATTTCATACTTTAGTTACCATAAGCCACTCGTTAGATTTGTTAAAATTGAACACTCCGAGTCTGTATAATATGTAATTTAATATGTGGAATAAAATGTAACTACAATTATCCTACTCCTGATACTCTGAATTCGTCTCATTCTCTCGAAGTGTAGTTTTCTGAAGCTTTCACTTCTACCGCGTGTGAACTATACACTTGATTTTTTTTTATTTCCTGTATACACTCAGTTGTAGTTGCTGATTATATATAGTACATACTTTCGAAAAAATCTGCCGAATATCAGGTTTAACAAAACGTTTACCTTTAATAAATGCAACGTCTGCCCATCACAAATGCTGTGTCACCCACAACATTTATGTGTTGTACCACACTGCGCCCGTCACCCTAAGACATCAGTTCTTATATCTCATATGCCCAGTGATTACACTAGCTCTCAGTGCATTTCAGACCGAAACATAGTAATGTTTGCACACTACTGCTTCAAGACAGAATAACTGACCAGCAGTGGTACTTAGACTGATCTTACCATCAGTAAAAATTTTAGCAAATTGTCTTTAGTCGAGGCTTTAGTAGACCTATTAGTAATGTCAATATTATAATACATACATACATAAGATCACGACTGTATCCCATAGGGGGTAGTCAGAGACTGGGCACTCACTGTGAAAACAGATGACTGCCACAATCCACGTTTCACCAAAACAATATAATGCACTTGGTGTGATAGGTGGTGAGCCCATCGCAACCATGCGCTGTTGGGTGCACAGTACAGTTTAATTCCTTACTCGCCTTTTACGAGATCCATTGGATGGGATGGAGTGGTAGTATTCTTTTAACGAGCCGCCATCACACGGCTAACACACAGCGATATTATAAAAGTTTTTTTAAATACGTATGTTAGTAATAAAAGCAGAGAGCCTTTATTTTGATAGCGACAGATGCAAAAGCGACTTGTTTGAATATCCTTAATGTTTCCAAAGTTGCTGGCAGGATAAAAGCATTACGACCACGAACAGCGGGTGTACAAACAAACACCAGCGAGCAAACACTCGCAAATGGCGCCTGTGAAGCGCGAGCAAAATTTTAATTCAAACCGCAACATCAACTGGAATCTGAATAACGTTTTATTATACATAATGATATCCTTGGTCGGGTAGTTTACATTCGTAGCGTAATAGTGGTAGTACTAAAATAAGCATTTGCACATTGCACCGTCACGCCTTTTGTTTCTGTTTGTATTATATCTACATAATAAGCCAATTTTCATAAACTAATAATTAAAACTCATGTTATACTAAAACGAGGTTCAGAAATTATTTTGTAGCGGTTTTATTATCGAAAAGAACCTAAAAATTTACGACATCGAAAAATGTTTTTATGTGTTGAAATTTAAAAATTGAGAGCTATAATACGAAACAACTCAATTAGTAATTACGCTAATAACACATGTGGTCGCAATCTCGACAGTCTTTATCATAAAACTGGTCTGAATTTAAAGAGAGTCCGCCAAGTTTGCGAAGTATAACGTCCTTGAATTAATGGGGACAGAGACAGATGTTGTAGAATGATTTAAAGTTTCTTTGATCAAAACAAGGCAAAATATCACTACATTTTAATAGTATAAAGTATTATGATTTTCTTTTTTTATTCGAAAATTTAACGAGACTAGCAAAACGCTCGCAGAACAATGTTCTGAGTGATTACAGTATTTGTTACGGGCAAATGTTGCACTTACCACCAGGTGAACGTTTTGCTAGTCTCGTTAAATTTTCGAATCTGTGTCACACTGCGCCCGTCACCCTGAGACATTGTTTCTTAAGTCTCATATGCCCAGTGATTACGCTAGCTCTCAGTGCCCTTCAAACCGCAACACAGTTATGTTTGAACACTACAGCTTCACGGCAGAATATCTGACCCTTGGTTGGTACCTACCTAGACGGGTTCCTGCACAGGAATCCTACCACCTTGGAACCACCACTTTTGCATGTTTTGGTTTTGTGTACAAATAAGTCGTTTTACTGCTGGTAGGATTCCTATGCAGGTATCCGTCTAGGTAGGTACCACCCACAGGTAGTTAGACAGTTATTCTGCCGTGAAGCAGAAGTGTACAAACATTACTCTTTTTCGGCCTGATGTCTCAGGGTAACAGGCCAAGTTTGGTTTCACTCTGAAATATTCTAGATGACACAGCATTTATCATGGATAGACGTTGTACTTACCATCAAGTGATCGTTTTGATCGTCTCGTTATCGTATAAAAACATTAATAGAGTAAACAGAGCCACGCCATAGATACTGACTGTAACATGTAAGTGAGTCGGTTCTACCTTTAAAGTATTACGCCCTAACGTAATTCCAGCGTCAAACACAAGCACAGCATTGCTGCGAGTGGTTTATTCGATCAGAGATCTCATGGGTGACAACGCAACCCTTTTTTTATTTTTAATTGAGTACGGCTGTAGGTGTCTATAAGTAACGCTCCGATTATTATTACGACACGGCGTCAATTTTGGATTACCGCAAGCGCAATGCGCATTAATGAGTATGGCTCAAGTATTGATTTCGAAATGAACCTAGGACCCATTACTATGTCAGGTATGCTAACCTCAGCGATGCGATCGTTTACAATTAGGTGGTCTGAGCGCTTATTTGTCACTCTCATTTACATACAAAAAAAACCTTCTGACACTACTGAGACGAGATGTTCTACATTTGTAAGTATATTTTCCTTCTAACTGCTCCCGTCAAAATCAAGTGTAAAGTATTACTTAATTAATAAGCACTTGACTGAGTTACCGCCTACACAGAGTATAATAAAATATTACGCGCATACTAGCTCTTACTAACTAGCTACAAATATGAATGTGGTTAATTTATGTCATAAATTTCGACTCAATGCTCATATTCATAGGACTTATAATAGGAGACGATAAACGTTTTCATTCCTAACATAAAGAGATGGAATTGCATTGCGGCACTTGCAGTTTTGTCGCTAACGTAGACGCTCACTCCGTCGCGTAATTGACTTTAACTTGTTACTAACGGAATAAGCTCAATTTAAACTGACATAAGGAAATACAAACTACAATCATATCAATCTACGGCGTTGTAACTGATCTTTAAAATGATTATGGCATTCAATGCTTTCTATTGCCTAGTTGCAGAGTCGATGACCGATAGTAGCTAGCAGACCTAGCAGTTGCCTACGCTCTCTTGTTTGCGGTGTTTTGCTTATCACTTAACTTAGATCAGGTTCGAACGAGGAAACGCCGGTCGTGTTATCGTCTTGACAGAATTGCGACTATGAATATCGATCACGGAAAGTTGGAATGTTTACGTAGTTCCGCGCAACAATGTCAGAATAGTTCTCAACTACACACAAATGTCGGATACACAAATATTGCAGTACTAATTAGCTTAAGCGATTTAAATTTCCAATAATTCTTTTTAAGGAATTTCAATAATAAAAATAGTTTTTTTGGCGATTCAAATCTAAATTTAAATTCAAATTTCCTTTGTGAAACGTACTTTTCTTACGATCTTTGATATAGGTTGTGGTGGTAGGATTCCTATGCAGGAATACGTCTAGGTAGGTACCACCCCAGGGCCAGTTATTCTGCTGTGAAGCTGTGGTGTGCAAACATTACTGTGTTGCAGTTTGAAGGGCACTGTGAGTTAGCGTAATCACTGGGCATATGAGACTTAAGAACTTATGTCTCAGGGTTGATGGACACAGTGTGGTGTCACGCAGAAATTTTCTGGGTGACACAGCATTTGTTAGGGGCAGACGTTGCACTTACCATCATACCATTAATAAAAAAAATTACTGCCATCTCGTAGTTTATATGACAGAGTTTGAGAGTGACAGTGCATTTAATACATAATGCATTGCAAACTCGAGCAGATCAGCCTCCACACAAGTTAACAAGCATAACCTGTGATACCTGGGCCATAGCCTCAATCACATGGAACGAATTTAATAAATAAAGTGGGAGTAGTATTGTGCAATATATCATAAAAGTATAAAAATAGTGAAATTATATTAAAAATAAAATGATTTAGTATTTATTGTAATCACCTATTTAAAATAATGCGATTTTATGACAGTTGTGAATGGACATGACTGAAAACGTTAAAAATGACGCGCAAGCCACCTTTAACAATAATGTTAAGTGTTTCCGTTGTTAAATAGATAATATAACTGACCAATTAAAATAAAGATGAAATCGTGTTTTGAACTTTGGAAAACGGTTTATATTCTTATTTTTAGTAATTTTATGTATCCTAGAAACATTACTTCGGTGCTGTTTTAGTTTTACATTTTGGACTATCTGCTTTGAAAAGACATTAAGCTTTTTCTAGTATCATATACTCGTACAGATTCTTTATACCAAACATACAAAAAAGAATACAATAATCTGATTCGATAAGCCACAATTTGAATGGTCTTTAGCATACAGTGCGTTGACCCCAACAAATAGTCCATGCGTGAGCATCTATTGAATTAATGTTTGCTTTATTTTATGAGCCACCTACAAGGGGTATTATATTTTAGAGCGACGCCTACGTTCAATACGATGAAGGTGTAAAGTTCTTGAATGCACTAGATAGACGGTTTCTGTAATAATGACTTTGAACAAATCTTTAAGTCCTTGTGTGAGTGGGCATATTATATTATTTATCGCTCATAAATTAGAATTATGTATCCGGAATATACGTGATGAGATTTGATATCACAGAATTTACATTTAAATGGTTCAAGTATAGATATGACGGCCATTTTAAAAATTGTTATTTAAAAGGATTATACAAAATGTGTTGAAAATGTTACACTAAATATCTGATTATCTGGTAAGCGAGACGTTGACGTAGGTAAGTTATTTAAAAATGTTAAAATAAATACTTTATGTACGTTTTAATTCTTTAAGATAAAACTTTTAAATACAAAATTTACTAAAATTCTTTACAAGTTCTTCATACATTAGGTGATTTGAGTTTATCTGATGTAGTTTGAGTGAAATTGAATAAAAAGCAGAAAAAGTTATTAGTAAACTTTAAACAAACATAAAAGACAAAAACAGTATATAAGTTACATTTGAGCTCAAAAGGCAAAACATATATTGCCTTTCATATCTTCTTGTAATTATTTTATACCTAATTTAGATTTCCAAATATATATTAACCGTCGTTTGATAAAATTATCAATTTCGAAATAATCAATCATCTTTAGAGTAACCGATGATCGCTTTGAAGCGCCGACGCGATAATTTGCTCTCTTTCATACCTATTAATGTTATCACTAGAGAAGATAATTCTTTGTTGGCAACCATATTCATTAATGACAAACCCTTACTTTTATTATTAAAAATAAATACAAGTTAAGCAAGATTATTTGTTAACTTTATATTTTTATTTGGAAGTTATTAAATTACTTAACTATTTAACACTTAAACTACTCTACACAATATCAAGGCAAAAAAGTTAAGTTGTTGTCGCTAGCCTGTTATTTGGAACTATTATAATCAAAACCCCGGAATGTTTATATATAATACTTAAATGGTCGAGTGTATATAACGTTCATAATACACGTGGTGCGAAGTTTCTAATAGCTGTTTTAGGACACGTCACTGCTGCGTTCCGAGGCAGTTTTCGTTACTTAGGCAAGCCACAAAGTGCTGGAACGATTTACCATCACCGCTTTAAGATATTCTAAGAAAGGCTTATTTTATAATCCGTTATACATAAATCATGTCTTCTAGATTATAAAGATACAAAGTAAACATTTTATTCAGTGCAAAAAGACGACGTGTCAATTTGTCAATTTTAGATTAGTGACAGAGAGAGACCAAAGCGTATGTCAACACCACGTTTTATTAGTCGCTATAGACTAATAAAACGTGGTGTTGTTTTCTGTTTTGTTATTAATAGTATGTTCGCCAACCGCTCGATAAACCTGAGGCACCGCCAGAATAGCGCTGTGGCAACACTGCTACAGCATTATGCTGAATCGACAGCCTTTTGTTACTACAACCCGACGTTTATTTGTAAATGAAATACATCGTATGTAATTGTTAATTATCTTTTTTATTATTAATTTTTAATGTATGTTGTGTTGTACTCATGAATAAAGAGTTTCTTTTTTTCTAAAATCAAACTACTTGATCATTTTTAATAGTTATTTTAACTGGGAGGCTATCCGTACAGTCAAAGGAGAGGGGTAATAATATATAGCTATAAGTCCAACCGTCACGATATTATTATGTCTCAAGTTAGCCTTTTGCCATTGCTCCTCACCAACACAGATAATTTATCTGTTATTCAGACAATTATTCTGCAAACCTATTGCCCTGGTATCTGTATACACTACAGCAAGCACTCTTAAGATTATGCAAGATTAACATAAACTTATCACATACTCTAAACATAACATATTTTGACGACCGCGTGGTCTAGTGGTCAGAAAAGCTGACTTCTATGCCGTGGCACCTGAGACAAATTCTGGTTGTGTTGTGCATGTAAAATGTATGTCTGTAAAACACACCCACGATATAGGAGAAATCCTACTGTATACACAAAGGAAATAAATTCCATTAACAGCGCTTTTACAATACGTGCATAATAATAAGCCTTTGCTGAAGTCAAGTGTGTAAAATACAAAATTTGCGAACTACGATCTCTAATAATCTTGTAAAATCTAAACACGTTGCACTTTGGTAATTAAAAAGTTACAGTGAATTTCTAGTTTTCTAATGAATGAAATCGATAAGCATGACGAATATCATGTTTAGAGAAGGCGTCAAAAATATTGTTAAAAGTATCTTGCATATATTATAAATTTCAATCAAAAATACCGACGTTGACTAAATCATGGGCGAGTACTAGTCTGATTGTGACATCGTACTTACGACATGCCCCATTTAGAGCGACTTAACTAATCAACTGTATCCAATTCCGCTCATCAGCTCAATTGCTCTTAATACTGGGATTGTTCATGACCGAAATGCGATGCGAAATTTTTTAATTGCTCCTCGTCAGAACCGGGCGCGAGAGCGTTGAACGTAATTAATTGCTCTTGTTGTGGTGTGACTTGATCTTTGCGATCGTACTCGTATTTTTGATATTTTTAATGTATTTGTACAAGAAACAAACAGGTACAGGTCCTTTGTCTTGAATAATAACGAAATAATTGCTACCATTTTTTTAGAAGTTGCCTTCTGAGAAAAGTCGCTATGGTATACATCATTCATAACCTCACGCCCAGTTCCATAAAGGGTAATTTGTGCCACATAAAAGGCTTTAAATATACTCAAGACTTATTTAAGTTAAAGAACTTTAAAGAGGAACCTTGAAAGTAATAACGACCTACTTATATAAATATTTTCTTATATAAATTATACATGAAAAATAAATAAACGAATAACCTTTGCCAGATATATGAGTTTCCTAAAACTCTTACGGAAGTACTCACCGAAATTTTGTACTTATAAACTTAATACATTTTAGGTACCAAGATAATAATGGCAATGTATTTTAAATTCAAATCCCGTAGAAAAAATTAAATTTATTTACGACCTCTTTTAAATGAAAAGGTTACTTTAAAGTAACACAATAATGTACTCGTATGAAAATAAAATCTTAGTTCATTCGTTACATAATAAAAATAAAAAAGTGCATTACTATAAACTGTTCAATGACGTACGTTTACGATACCCAATTGATGTCCTTTAAAACGATAATCAACGACAGTATTAATAGTTTTCTATTCAGATAATTAATTATTAAGAAAAGGGTAATATATTCTAATTAGTGTCATAATATCAAAATTCTTTTCTTTAACTCTTTAAACTTCTGACCAATTAATATCATTAAGGCATTCTTTTAAACGCGACCGTCGATTTCGATAACAACTAAAACATTTTTGGAATACTTTAATCTTTTCTGTTTGTTTTCAAGTCTGCGGTTTGTGAACGGAATTTTAATTAAAGAGATTTAATTTTAATTTACTGTTAGTTATCTTTATCTGGTGGTAAGAACTGAGATGACTGGAAACTGAATTGAGGAAAAAATACTGCTCAAATATAAGTTTATCGCAAAATAGTAATTTATTGGTGGAAATAAATAACAGGTTTAGCAGGTCGTTCAACTTTAGTAGTTACGATGCCGATGTTACCCAGAAGCACCTGCATAGCGTTATCCATGTAACATCGCACTGCGCTTGTCGCAGACATCGGTTGATGAGTCTCAAATGCCCTGTAATGATACTAATTGTGGAGCCCTTCAAGCCGAAACATAATGGTGATTGCACACCATTGCTGAGGACAGAATTACCAGCACTCCAGTGGTATTTGCAGTATTATAGATCTGTATTGTAGATCATTTGACAGTTATAACAGCTGTAATTGATTTTATATTTACAAACCTTCACACCTTTTCAATAAAAAATAAACGTCTTTCGTACCAGTTGCTCGAACGCCTGTATCTAAAACACTACGAAAGACTAATATCTTGAATTAACGAAACATGTATTTACACCGATTTAAGAGTCGGGCATTTCAACACACATACCATAAGCCATACATACGCAATACGGGTAGGCAGAGTCCACTCACGTAACCCACTTTTTGCCATCGCGGGAAACGAGACGTGATGGGTGGCGAACCACGTCGCCGCCATTTTGGTACGAGTCAAAAAAATCTTACTCCTCATCGCGTTCCCAAGAGCTAAAGTCTGCACACCTTACGATACCTTAGTCGTAACCCATACAAATAAATGAAATTGAAGTGTCTGTCTGAGATTTAATTTTTCCTAATCTCATTGGCTGAATAGATTTTTACGGGACTCGTTGGCAGGCAGAGGACTTTCAAGATAGTAATCTAAGCGACATTGGATTTCGGAAATACACTCGACGTCAAAAAAACCGCACATGCGAAAAAAATAATTTAAATACTATTTTAACACAACAGGGCAATGGCAATGTTGTGGTTTGAGGGTATCATTCGAAAGGTTTCATTAGCTTTCAGGAATTTTAATTGAATTTTACTTTTATAACGAGACGAAAGAGAAATTAAAGAAAAACTCAGGGTATGTACAAATTTGCAAATTAATAATTTAAAAAAAACCTAATAAATACAAAAAAAGTTCTTAAAACCTAGTGTTACCCCCCCTTGCCTTGATAACGGCTTCCATGCGATCTTTCATGGACCTTACAAGGATCGCAACAGCCTCTTGGGGTATTTGTTCCCACTCTTCAAGTACCGCATCTTGGAGCTCTTGAAGAGTGGTTGGAGCTGGATCTCGAACTCGCACGCGCCGTTTTAGGTCATCCCAGAGATGTTCTATTGGGTTAAGGTCTGGACTTCGTACTGGCCAATGCATAACAGGCATATCGACCTCCTGTAAATAATCCCGTACAATAGCCGCGGTGTGGCAACGAGCATTATCATGCATTAACATGAATCCATCACCGACATAACCAGCATACGGGACCACATGTTCCTCCAGGATTTCAGTAATGTACCGACCAGCATTTAATGACCCTTGCCCACGGCCACCCCGAGTCCGGGAAACGCACACAAGTTCCGTTTTCACGTCGACGGAAATGCCGCCCCAAAACATACACGAGCCACCCCCGTATTCGACGGATTCTTCGAAGCAGGGTTGTGTGAACCTCTCCCCCTGTCTTCTGTAGACCCTTCTACGTCTGTCATTGCAGAAGAGACAGACCCTCGTCTCATCAGAGAAGAGTACAGTCCGCCACGGTTCTAGAGTCCACTCGCAATGATTGCGAGCAAACTCTAGGCGATCTCTGCGATGCTGTGCAGTAAGTTTAGGACCTTTAGCAGGTCTATGGGCTGTTAAACTCTTTTCGTGTAACCTTCTTCTTATCGTAGAAACACTCACAGATGTTCTCCGAGTTGATCGAAGCTGTTGTTGCAACTCAACAGCATTTGTAAAACGGTTTCGTAAAGATGAAACGGTCATCTCTTTCTGATGTGCACCGTTTTCTTCCAATTCCCGGTTTTCTAACATCACCAGTCTGCTGAAAACGTTGGAACACCCGTCGAACTGAAAAACGGGACAGGTTCAACTGTCGAGCAACGTCACACTGCCGCATCCCCGACTGCAATAGGGCAATCATTTGAGCGGCTTCTTCAGAGCTGGTGTCCATCTTTACTTGTTCTTACTTGGGTTACTTGTTCACGTGTGTTCACTGCAAAGTCTAAATTACGACTGGCCCATATTTCATCCAGATCGACCCTTTTATACCCTTTTTAGGTGGTGTAACTAGCGGCTTTAATTTGAATTTTGGTCATTATTATTTTAGTTCATGGCAGTATAAATATTTTTCTTACAGTCTGGTTGCCGAAAGAATGCGTTCCTGAGAGGTCGTGATCGAATGGAAGTTGTAACTTTCAAGAGATGTAAAATTTCAGATAGCAATAATATTATCTTTTACTTGCCATTCTACCGTTAGTAAAACGCACCCCAATACAGGAGAAATCCTAATGTGGGGAAACGTTTATTCAAAAATAAATTACAAAATGTAGAATTATTCGACTTGCCTATTTATATCCCTATTTTGTTCTTGCTTGCAATTTGCTCAAAAATATTCATTTTACTTAAAGTTCCACGGTTGCTATTTCCCATGTGTATTCAGTACGATACTTGAAAGTATAGGACACTTACTCGTATCTATGCATTACAACGAAGCTTATTATAGATACATTAACATCTGGTTCGGTCTACACTTGATGCGGTGTCTTAAGATAGATATACAACTACCGCCTTCCCACGATGGTTAAGTTTTTTTTATATATGCCACATTGCCGTTGTTTTACTGCAACTCATAAACTATGCCACCTGGTTATCTTCATTTCTACCGCATGTTTATCAAATGTATGTTATATATTATAATAAACATTTATTATTACAACAAAAACGGTAAAACTTAAAATGTATCTTAATTTACATGCTATATATACAATGCTAATTTTAACCGGTTGTAAGAAATGAAGGATTTAAGAGGTTTTAAGATTTCTTAAACATCCTAGTTGCTATATTTTTTATGATATTACACTAAATAATTAAATGAAAAAGACCGATGAATTATCCGTGGTAGCTCACTTTAAATTCCACAGTACGCAATTGACCTGAGTTCGATCCCCAAAATTAGGTTAAAATATCATGAGAAAACCTGCGTGTCTGAGGAATAAAAATATTTTGAGGACATGTGAAGTCCGTCAACCCGCATTGGAGCAGTGTAGCGGCCTCCAAACTCCAAAGAACCCTCACAAAAAGGAGAGGAGACCTGTACTCAGCAGTGGGGCATGTGTAGGCTGCTACTTTACTTTTTATATAGTAGTAAGTGACGAGACGAGCAAAAAGTTCACCTGACGTGTGAAGTGCAACGTCTGCCCATAACAACAGCCGTGTCACCCAGAACATTTCTATGTGGCACTACACTGCGCGAATCCTACCACCAATAAACCGTTGAATAATAATAATTTTAGCTTTACGTAAGTTCCTAACGACCGTTAATTAATATTAAAACATTGTGAAGCTTATTGGGAAATTTATAAGTCACATTAGTTGTTTCGTAACTTTAAGCCTTTATTTATACCCCTTTATAGTTCAATGCGGCGATGAGTCGTATAATCGGTGGGGACTTTACACCAACACATAGACACGCCGGATTATATTGTGTTTGTTTAACTAAGCTCGACCCTATATTAAAACTCACACACACAAATATACGTGTTATTCCCGGATAAACAACAAGTATTATAAACACAACCCTTTAGCGTATTAAAGATAACGAGGAAGGTACGAAGACCGAAATATGCTGGTTACCACGTTTTTGTATCATTTGTAAACACAGATGGATTCAAAACCCATCAGAAACGTTATAATTTGATACCAACGCGAGATGTGCTATTTAATACAATGTTTGTTAATGACTGTGAAAGGCTTATTGTTCTAACTTACAATGACTAACTGTTCTATGTCTCAGTTATCTGATATTAAAAATCACATCTATGAAGCTGATTTTTTTCTACAATTTAAGAATAAGCAAAAAGTCTTTGTTGTGATGTTTTTTTAAAGAACTGTTATGTTCATAATAAAAAATAATGGTTACTTTATAGAATGTTTAGAATAACTTCATTAACAGTGGAAGCACCAACAAATATTATATCGTGTGCAGCATTCAAGAAATATCTACTCATATATAAAACAAATACATTTTTATTTCATAGTAATATCCGTATGGGTTAGTAACAAAACACAGAACTTAGAAACTAGGGTTAGTATCAATCACTGGAAGAACTGTCTGCATCCAATGTTGTACATATATACTGTCTATGCAATTTACATCAGTATTCAGAACCACTGTAAGTGCTCTCTCGCGTCCACATCATCAGGGATTACGTACAATCTCTTGGAAGTCATCCGTGCAAGCTTCAACGAACATCTACGATGCGCTACAAAAGTGAGGCAGCCCAACAATGCAACTGAATGCCATGAAACTATTATTGCACGGGGCCCTTAGGGCGCTGTATGCTTTATGTGTGTAGTTGATCCACAGATTGCAGGAGTAAACCTATGGGTCAGCATGTTGTATCTAACAGCCAGCGCCCTGGAATGAGAACGGATTCCAAATTCAAGTCATCGCTTAGAGATTCATTGACCCAGTGCCCTAGATACTTAAACTGTATAGCCTGTTTTAGCTGAGTTCGCATTAATTTCAAATACGGAAAGGACAAATACGTTTTACTTCCGACTATAAAAACAAAGTGCTCGCTTTTTCCAGCGTTATATCTAAAACCGTGTTCCTTAATATATCACTCACTAATGGTGAACAGTTTCCTAAGAGCGGTTATCGAAGGGGTCAGAAGCACCATACTGCCTCTACTGAGCAGTTGAGCTGAGCGCTAATGAGCTTCTCGATCAGCTTCTTCATATACATGTTGAATAGGCTTGTTGAAGTAATACCACCTTATGATTTCTTTTATTTACGCGATTTTTGCATAGGAATTACTGATAGTAGGATTCCTATGCAGGAATCCGTCTAGGTAGGTACCACCCCAGGGCCAGTTATTCTGCAGTAAAGCAGTATTCTGCAAACATAACTGTGTTTCAGTTTGAAAGGCACTGTGAGCTAGCGTAATCAATGGGTATATGAGACTTAAGAACTTATGTGTCAGGGTGATGGGCACAGTGTGGTGTCACACAGAAATTTTCTGTTGTCATAGTTAACCCGAAGTACCTTCAGCTTTTAATTATTATTTTTGGTCCGATCTACGCAAAATGATCTTACAGTATCTTGAAGTCTTGCAGTGGTATGCTTGGTTTTCGTTTTAATTTTGTTAATTATAGGATCCCAAGCAGGTGGTAATACCCAACCATCTTCTCTATTGAAATTAGGATGTTTTTTTTAATTTCAATAGCCTTGTGAATCATCCTTGGTAGGAATTCTTGGTAGGAGTTCTTTTGCGAGGATTTATTGTTTATCAAATCTGATGTAATGGTTGGGATAATCCAGAACATGGCCACAGACTGCAGACTTCCTGGAGCGACGATGCTTCACACCAGCTAAATGTTTTTTTCGCGGGTTTTTACGGGTGCTGCTTATGGTGTTTTTTTAAATGTTGTTCAAGCAGACCGTCCGTTGCTGTAATGGTAGCCAGGGCGAAATGTCTATAGTTATTAATATAACATAACATAATAGAAACATCACTAGTCTTATTTCAAAAAAATTGGAACTACCAAGGTCTTCAAAATTTAAACTGGCAGGTGTGAATGTCCAATATAAAAGTAAAATAATTTTTTTTTATTCGATAGAGTGACTAAACTATCAAAACGTTCACCGGGCGGTAAGTGCTACGTCTGCCCATATATCTCAAATGCCCAGTTATTACTCTAGCTCTCAGTGCCCTTCAAACCGAAACACTGTAATGTTTGCTCACTACTGCTTCATGGCAGAATAAATGGCCGTGGGATGGTATCTACCTAGACGGATTCATGAATAGGAATCCTACCACCAGTTAAAGAATAAGGCTAAAACTCGAGGCTAATACACATTGTACCTACACATTGTAAGCGCTTTTTACTAAGAGAGACATGTCTAGGTGACTTAACCAGATTCAGGCTGTTTATAACGGACGCTACATCTTTAGTGGTGAAACGCAAATTATACCCTTTATCTGATGTAGTGAAGTTTACATGTTGTATTACTATATACTGTTTTAGTGTCTTCAACCTTAAAATGATTTTTAATAATTCAGCAATGCTCACTGTGCGCTTGTTTGCTGATGCCATCCTCGCTCACGGCTAAGCCAGGTCTTGGATTCATATTATAGGTAATTTTCCAAAAAATGTAAAGTTCTTTGAAGAGTGATGATATGCACTTATGTCTATTTTAACTTTATTATAACTAGTCTGGCCATAAATACTGTTACATAAAAACTTTTCTTTTTTTCAAATTTTTTATTATTTTAAATTTGGAACACGTATATTATTTTAAAAATTTCTTTCGATTTTGCGCCATTTCACATATTTTTTCGTGTTCATTATCAAATTACTATATGGAATGGGGTGTTAAAGAAAATAGGATTGCAGTGATCGCCTTGAACAAAGTGGGTATGGAGCCGTCGGTCATATTCCAGACACTTCAAAAGCTTGGTATCAGCCGTATGTTCGTCTATCGTACTATCAACAGATACAACAACACTTCCTCTGTCGAAGACCAGAGAAGATCGGGGCGGCCGCGTGCTGTTAGAACTACAAAGGCCGTTACTGCTGTTAAAGCTAGAATTCCTCGAAACCCCATTACGAAGCAAAAAAATCTCATCGCGAGAAATGAAGATTCCCGCTATGACTGTCGCGTATTATAAAACAAGACCTGAAGCTCGGTGCTTATCGTCGATATACAGGATATGCCCTAAATCAATCTTTACAATTAAAGAGAGTGGATCGATCAAAACGCCTTCTGTCGCGATACGCAGGTAAAATGCACAGAAATATCCTTTTTACCGATGAAAAAATTTTCACGATTGAAGAACACTACAATAAGCAAAATAATAAAGTGTACGCTCACAGTTCTGAAGAAGCTGCTCAAGTGGTCGGAAAGGTACAACGTGGTCATCATCTTGCGCCAGTGATGGTTTGGTGGGGCGTGTCTTATCAAGGAGTCACAAAACTACATTTTTGTGAAAAAGGAGAAAACACTTCAGCCAAGGTGTATTAAGATACAGTCTTGGATCATGTTGTGAAACCTCTCAGCAATACACTTTTTAAAAATATACCGTGGACTTTCCAGCAGGAGTCTGTACCTTGTCACAACCTGGCTTGAAACCAACGTTCCGGACTTTATAAGAGCTGAAGACAGGCCCTCATCTAGCCCAGACCTCAACCCTTTAGACTTCAAAATTATGGTCAGTTTTAGAGGAGATGGCCTTCTCTAAACGACACGGCGACATTGAGTCTCTTAAAAAATCTTTGGAGCAAGCAGTGGCGAAATTTCCCTTGGAAACAGTGCGTAAATCCATAGAGTCGTGGCCAAACAGATTAAAGGCCTGTATAAAAGCCAAAGGTGGCCATTTCGAATAGAATATTTTTTTTATTTTTCGCTGAGACTAATAAATATGTAGGTATAGATTTTAATAGTATTACATTACTTCATTAAAAAAATGCATTTTCATTTGTAACTGAACTTATGGCCGGACTAGGTATTAACACCATTTCACTTTTTAGCTTAAATATATGTTGATTACGTAGTCTTTTCCTTGATCTGTGTTTCAAGATTTTAAATAGCACCCACGCCACTTATACTGCTACGCTGACTGAAATTATAATTTTTATGTGTGGATATATTGCGTCTTTTCCCGTAATTGACATTGCACCCAGACACGCCGAATACAGTTAAAGAAAACGAAGAATTTCATCTTAGTCCTTTAGTTAGGCAACCCGCGCCCTGATCTTCATTCTTAATCGAGAATGGATGCAGGTATTTGAGTCCCAGTGGTCACATATCACTTCCCAACTGTTGGATTATACCTGGACCTCTTGAACAATCTGATGAAAGAGAAATGGTGTTCGACTGAAATTGAAGAGGGCATCATTCTTTCATCATTCGCGTAACACAAAGACGGCTGGGATATGTATGAAAATATATATCTTTGGAAATATTTGTTATCATTTCAAGCAATACACATTTGTACAGGTCACCACCCTCGTCCATTTACCGGTTCACTACGCGATTGTTGAACGAAACAATGCGGCAAAAACTATCGCGGAGTAACAAAGCATACGCGTACAATCCGTGACGGATAGTTGGAACGATGTAGTTCCTGTCATTGTCTAACCAACCGCCACTGTAAACGACTTCTGTTTACAAGAACCTTAATCACACAGAACTGCTAGTTCCCACGAGTAATTGTAAATAGCGAAATAAGTCGCTTTGTTTTGGAGCGTAAAGCATCTTCACGATTACAGTTTCTTGGAAATTAGTCCTAAAAAATGTGACACAGAAGCTTGTAAAAATAAACTAATTTGAATAGCATACGTAGTAACATTTAAAAAGCAATTAAAAGGATGCAAATAGCGGTCAATCAGTCAATCGATGGAGTTATGATACCGAAATTTATCCTTGAGAATTTATGGCGAAAATGGATCACTTAAAATAGATACAAGTGCACAAGCAACATCCTGGAATTGCGCCTTTGGCGAATGGTAAGCAAATTAAGCTCAAATCTGAAATGAGAAATATGGGCATACTTTCGCAGACTAAAAATAAACCTGATACAGCTGTAAAGCAGGCGCTTCAGCTTGTTACGAATATTTTAGGATAGTTCTGGATAACACACATTCGCATAATCCATAATACAAATGTTTGATCAAGCATGATTTAATAGGGAGAAAATGTTTCAAACGATAAAGAGAACGTAGGTGGCAATGGCTTTCCGACTGATCGAACCAACATAAATTCTCGACTGATGAATGAAGCTAAACTTTCCAGTTTAATGTGTTGTCAATGATATCAGAGACTCACTAAATGGAATAATAATATCATTATACTGTATAGAAGGTACGTCTGTATAATCAACCTTGGACAACATCCTCGGACTACCGACTAGAATAGCTAGGCATTTCAGTGAATTGACAGTCACTCCATTATGAGACGACCAGACTGACAGCGTTTAGATTAAATAATTTAAATACTCTTAAAGATAGTGTTTAAATATTTGATTCTAAATAATGAAAATTGTACATTTTAATCAAACATGTAGCTGTCGGTCGTCGGCCGATCAAGTTGAAAAAAAAAAACGGAGAAAATTATAGGAGAGAGAATTTCGCCTTGCGGTATGCCAGATCAACCTGAGTTTCATGGTAATTTTTACAATAGGTACGCCAACATTTTCATCTTTTCAGCTTTATAGAGTCTGACTTATTTAATATAATAAATCTCTTTAATTTTATAGTATCGTAAAGTTGAAAGTCCGTCGTTTATTTAAGTTGATACAACGTGCGCACAAAGAAAATGTTCTTAAGTTTCTACGTTGTTGGGGTTTGAGTAATTATTTGTTGGCAACATTTTAAAATCCTATGGCGACAATCTCTACCGTGTTTGATATTGACAGTAAACAGACGACAGAATATTATGTTTTATTAAATATAACATCGTATCACATATTGTAATATAAATTTTAGATTATTCGCTTCTTATCCATTTAAACTTTAACTATGCCAAACATCACGATCATTCGTACGCGCAATATGCTTATAAAAGGGGTACAAAGTTTTGTCTTATAACACGAGATACAATGTCATTCTGCACATACACTTTCGTCGATGAGAATATAAAGGTGCAAATAATGCCGCTAGAACTGAAAATGTTCATCTTTTATTAATTAAATAATTAAATATCGTCTTAAATTAAACTCACCCTCGAAACCTGCAAAACTTACGGTTTAAGTAAGTTGACTAATCCAAAAGTAACAACCAAGTTTAAGTAAGCACGACGGGAACCTTTGATACATTCGAGGAGAAAAGCGGCATCTTAGGCCGGCGGTCAATAACTTTGCTATAGAAATTTTACCGGCCGTTGGTAAATCACGAGAACGGATATGATTCACTTGTCTCTATGGAGAAGAGAAGATAAAAGATAAGCGGAGGGCATAGTAGAGTAGTAGTGGCCCGGCTTTCCGGTTGCAGTTGGGGGAGCTGGAGTCTGCCGCCTGGATCGACTCCAGCTCCCCTAGCCCCTGCTGGCTTTTCCTCCATCGACTCCCTCCGAAATGACGACAAATGGCGAAAAGAGTGTGGATTTTAGGCGGTAGGAATCCGGCATTTCCCCCCCGTTGCCCCCATGGGGTAGCTAAGTAGATTTCTGCACAATAAAAAGTAGACTAATACTTAATTAGATAAGCGACCAGTTCCAACTTCGTAAATTTCTCAGCTTGACAGCCGTTTCCAATTCAATCCACAGCGTGTTAGTTAAATCTATTATGAATATCCCTATGTAATTCGTTTTATAAGAACTGAAAACAACACAAAATAAATTTATTTTGTAACGCAGCTATTCCGCATCAGACTGCTGTGTTTCACTTGATGGAACGTGGCTAATTTATTTGTAAATTTCCTGAACAGACGAAAATCTACATAACTAAAATTTCACGTAGCTTATGAAATCGACATTCAGATTCGTCTTTATTAGTAGAAATATTTAAATGTTTATTCTAATGCGGAACATACACATGGGATATTTATTCGTGCATTACGCAATAATCAGTAATTCTAAGGCAAGGAAACTACTCGTATTTAGATAACCTGTATGCAAAAATTATATCCTCGTGAAAGCAACAAATATATTTTTCTAGATTTATTTATGAACTGCTCGTCTATTATATTGCCCCGACTTTTAAATGTATTAACTAATAAAACTGTGTGGTGGCGGCTCGTTAAAAGAATACTACCACTCCATCTCATCCAATGGATCTCGTAAAAGGCGAGTAAGGAATTAAACTGCACCGTGCACCCAACAGCGCATGGTGGCGATGGGCTCACCACCCATCACACCAAGTGCATTATATTGTTTTGGTGAAACGTGGATTGTGGCAGTCATCTGTTTTTGCAGTGAGTGGCTAGTCTCTGACCACCCCTTATGGGATACAGTCGTGATCTTATGTATGTATGTAACTAATAAAATAAGTTGTCAACACATGTTGTGTTGATAATTACATGTTTTTTTGTTAATTATGAAACTTGTCTTTATTGCTTATTCTACAAAAAATCAGAATGCGTAACAACCACGATGAGCAGCAATCTAAAAACCTTTCCATTGTGATTATTTTTAAATGTCGCGAGAGTGCTACACATTTTATTAAATATGAAATCACCTGCCGTCTTCGAGTTAAACAAAAAAAAGGCACTACGTCACAAGCTTAAAGATTATTTTCACTTAACAGCGTTCGCTACAAATTTTGAATGTCCTTTAAATAGAGAAATATTTTTAAGGAACCCGCTAGAGTATATTTGAACTTGTTGCTTAGGAATAGGGTATAATGTTGGATGATTATCGCGTTCTGTATCGGACAATGGCAAGCATCAGGATTAGGGCAAGGGGAAACACAGTGTCAGCACCTACCGTTTTGTATAGCATTGTGCTTTAGTGTCTCTACTTTACAGGGGAGTGAAATTCTGAGGCTACTTGATTCTTTTTGTGCACGCTTCTGTATAATATTTTCGTTCAACCTGCGGGAATTCACTCGTACAGTGTAGAGATTGACTTGGGAGTTTGGGATTTCGTAAACTTCGTTTTATCGTTGCAATATTTCGTTTCGGTCCTACCAGCTTTTTATTTTATAAAATGTAATAACTCATGTAATACTAAAAACAATAAACGATACATTTTTATGTGGAAATAAACTTGGGTTTCGAATAAAACTTCTTTTTTGGGTTAATATATAATATCTACTTATATATTAATATCTACTTATATTGCATTAATTGTATTGTATACGCTCATCAAAACCTAATTCGTAAAGCAAAACTGAATAAATTAAACAAAATTTGCCGTACATTGATTAATGGCGTCAATTTATAAACGGAAGTGATCATATTGGACCACAATTTTGTCTTCAAGTATAACACCCAAATCTCATTGGCCCCGGGGACTAACTAACTAATAGCGTAAATATACAAGCGCTAACTCATCTTCCGCTCCCGTGTCAGATGTAATGTTCTTCTTCTATTGTAGTTTTACTGATGGTAAGATTACTATGCAGGAATATTTCTAGGTAGGTACCACCGCAGTGCCAGTTATTCTGCTATCAAGCAGTAGTGTGTAAACATTACTATTTTTCTGGTTGAAAGATACTGTTAGCTAGTGTAATTACTAGGCATGTGGACTGATGTCTCAGGGTGACAAGGGCATTATGGTGGCGCACAGAAATGTTCAGGATGGCTTAGCAACTGTTGACACAGCACAGCAGACGTTGTAAGTACAATAATACAGTATCTTCAGGTGAACGATTTACTCGTTTCTTCACTTACTCCCTTTTTTAACAAGGTTAGCGGAATTCGCTACGCGCTCTAAGTCAGGGCTTATTAAATCCTCTTCGAAGTAATGCTAATGTGAAAATGACGACCGCGTTGCCTCGTAGTTAAAGTACCTGACTACCTGGTTCGAATCCCAGCGGGAGCCAACATTTGAGCAAAAATAAAAATTATTAGTTTTCGGGTCTGGTTGTATTATAATTAACCTTGTGTCTTAACCGCGTACACTAGTGGCACTACGAGTATCTACCGCGGAGTTGATAACTTCGGACAGTATTTGGTAGTTGTCTCACAGAAAAATGAGATCACGTGAGGGATATAGGTTTGCGTAGACATGTACGGTACCGATAGGTGCCCGGCTCTGTAGAATAGCACATATCTCTTTCCTATAGAGGTGACGTCAGAGGCGAGTAAGGTATTGTACGGGCAGCCTTTATTCGTGCAGAATTATACCATAATGCTATGCTGTTACTAGACTAACTCGTGGGGAAAGATTTTTTTTAACTCATACCGACGTGACGACGTGGTTTGTCATCCGTCACGTCTCGTTTTCCGAGGGGACTAAAAGTGTACTACGTGTATGGTCTCTGCCTACCCCTTATATGAGTAAAAGGCGTGACTCTTTGTATGTATGTAGACACACACGGCACTCTAACATAACCTGTGCGTGACGTGTGTAGGTTACAGGATGTCATTATCTATCAATCAGTCTCGGTGATTTTAAACAGTCACGAAATGTGAATGAAAGGTAAGCGTCATAGCACATAAGTCGTGTCTACATTAAGGTCAAAACATACCTAACTATGTAAGACATTCCAAAAGGACCTCAATTGATTTGTTGCTGGTTGTACATAAGTTTATATTTTGTATGTAACCTTCTAATAGTTCAATTTGTACAATTTCTTGTTTCCCAAAAAAAATTTGATAAACTGTAATTATGTACATTTGAATGTCATTTTTAACAAAACTGTTTATTGTTACAATCCTAAAGGTTCTTAAGATCTTTAAATGTAATTTTTCTTTCTTCTTCTTCTCTCTTCTCTTCTGTACAAGCTTCAAAATAAATCACACGATAATGAAAATTTCACGTCACTCTCTGCGCTCATAATATATCCGAGGGAAGCTAAGGCTAGATTAGAAATACAATAAGTATATACATTATACATGTATAGCTAAAACAGAAGGAACTTTTCTTCGAGACTTCGCGAAGCAGAAATGTAAGTTATGTTTTTCATTTATGTATTTACTAGAGTATTTACTAGGCACAGAGAGTTACTTTCGCATTTATAGTATCAGTACGAATTATATTTACTAAACAATATTGTGATATCGAAGAGTTAAACTTTTGAGTCCTTTCTATAAACCTAAAAACTACCGTAACAAATGATGTGTTTATCTGATAACAAATTTATTAGATCCCTAAAAAGTTTAAACGTAAATAACCTAAACCGTTGACCTATATTTGAGAGCTATCTCATTTCTTCTGAGGTAAAACTTCTGTGTTCGCACGATTTCAAGAGACGTACAGTACTCGCACGGCGACATGTTATTACCGACTGGTAATTACGACGAGTTTGTTGATCGGACCTTTTCTAACTTAAGCGAACTCTTCGTAATTATGCTCAATTACATCGGCAAGCCCATAACATCCGCAATAAAACTCTTGTCGTGGGAGAGTCGATGACTTGTGGATCCGATTTCTGTCTGGAGAATTTTAGCTAGTTTATTATAATAGAATTAAGATTCTTTACGAGATAATAATAAAAAAAATATCAATGACTTTTTATGCAAAACGGTTTATCTGTTTTGCATAATGATGTTTTCTTCCTTTCACTTAAAATATATCAATGTGCGCAATGTGTGTGATTACTAAAAAAAGCTTAAGGAAAAAGTCATAGAAATATAAATATAAGTACTTGAAAATATACGCTAGCATTACATTATTTTTAAAACGATTGCTTTCTTTAGTGACGACGTACACCTATTAGACTTGTTGTTATACCCTTTATTTTCTTTTTATTTTCTTTTTTTGTTTATTGAATGTCCTTTGTTTTTTTTTTTCATTTTATTCCTATTCTTATTAATTTTGTTTATTCACCTGTTGTATTGTAATTTGTGAGTGAAATCTGAAGTGTCGGAATAAATGTCTTTTTGTCTTTTATGTCTTTATTATCTAATCTTTTTTTTTGATATGCTATAGACGTATAAAAAGACATTTTACAGATAAATTAGACATGCACAAACACCTTCAACCGGAATAGCTATCTGTACCTGTAGGTTATAAAAATTTGTTTGGTGAGGGAATCGAACCAGTGACCCGTGGCGCAGAAGGCTATTCGGATTGAAAATATCCCTATTATTATTTCCATTACAATTAACATTTACGGTTCTATAAAGTGCTCGAAGCCGTGTGGTAGCGGCTTAAGAGAATCTACCACCCCATCTCATTCCGTGGGTGTCGTAAAAGTCGACAGAGGGAAAATAAAAAACAGGAGATGGGCAGCAGCATATTCCTGGAACATCTGAATGAAAAAACTGCGGTTGTCAACCCGCCTGCCAAGCGTGGCAACTATGGCAAAATCTCCCGAAAATGGGAGTTACAAACTTTGTGGCAATCTAAGGGGGAGGCGTATGTTCAGCAGTGGACTGGTATGGATAGGCTGAAATAATGATGATGATGATGATGAAAGTGCTCGAAATGTCGGGTTATAAATAGTTGAAAATTAAATGCGATAAAATCCGTAAAATTAGTTTTATTAAAAAAAATAGTTTAATGTTCGCGAATATAGAAAATTTTAAATATATGCTATAAAATATTATTTTACAGTTTGTCGCAGAGAAAACAACAAAGGGTTATTAATATCTATGCGACGCTCTAAATAAATGACAGCATTAATTGTTTATTCAAACCACTTGCCCGACAAGCTTGGAGAGACGCTTTTCAAAGGGTAACATGCATCGTTGGTGCTATTTATAAACGCTCGCTTAACTTTTTTTTTAATCATGGCTCCACTCCTGTGCAACGGAGCGCGCGCGCACCTGCCGGCACCCTCGCGGCTGATTGGCCGGTGCAACGACATACAAGTCAATAACATCTAACTCCTCCACAGTGGCCACCCTCGTGATTTTTTCTCTTATCTTGTCTTAAATAAGACGTTATCTGGTGATATTTATTGCTTTCTATTTTCAAACAAGTGATCTTCCATTTAAATTTCCAATTAAATTATTTGTGGCATTTCTACCATGAAAGGACTTTAGCTCTCAATTCTACAACTGTTTTTTATTTGAAAAAAGGCTATAGAGCATTAGACTGCCCACCAGATGGTAAACAGTTACTGTGACAAAAATACACATGCATCTCAATCAAAATGCGTGTGTATCTTGGATTCGAATCCCGCACGAGAGAAATATTAGCATAGCTTACAGATAGTTCCAAATCTGGGTGTTTGTGCATGTGAAATTATTGTCTGTAAAACGCACATACCATGCGGGAGAAATCCTAGTATGGTTCATCGTTTAAATTGGATCTCTAGTTCTAGCCCTATACGAAGTGATGTCACTATACGAAATGTGTCAGCATTACGCCTTTACTTTGGTATTCAAGGAGAGCGTGTTCTTCTCCGGTCGATCCAATCAATATAAGAGTATAAGTTACAGCCAACTGAATGCAGCATAGTTTTACTGCGTACTGGTTTACTTTAATGGTAACTGGTAGTAGGATTCTTAAGCAGGAATCCGTCTAGAGAGGTTACTACCGCAGTTCCAGTAATTCTGGCCGCGTGGCCTAGTGATTAGAGGACCTGACTTCTACGCCGCAGATCCTGGGTTCAAATCCCAGCCGAAGCTAACGTTAGTGCAAAAAAAGGCGAAATTATGCCTATAGGTACTGTCTACCAGTCAACCAGGAGTGGTGGTAACTCGTGATAGGTGCAGCAGCGAAATCTCATATTATTATAGACTCAAAAATAATGTTATTAATGAAAATAAAACAGTACGTAGTTACATGGTACATACATACATATTGCTAATGATCGTAAATTATTCGTGTAACAATAGTCGTTTTGAATAAGTACTCACGAATCAACGTTTTGAAAGGGCCTAGTTGTTTTTCTGATGTTTTATCATACAATCGCTTTATGAAATAATATTTGATAGACAATGGAAATAGACTGGCGACTCATAATATTTTGCTTGTCTGATACATTAATCCCCATACAATCAGTCGATTTCATCTCTTAATATACTGTATACGATTGTAAAATAAAAAGTCTTGTGTAACGGCTGCTTTTGAAATGTGTACGAAGATTGACAATCACTGATAAGATTTAAATTCTACCATGTCCATAGCAAGCCATTAAACAAATGGACAGCTCTAAGAAGGCGAATTGATTATTGTGATAAGTCACTTTGACGACTACATACAATTCAAATGAACATATACTTGATTCATTTCTACAGATTCCATATGGCCAGTTTAATGAAGTTCATTAAAGGTGCAGAACCAATTTCCTGTAAGAATATTTAAAGCTTTATAACAAACTATGAACAGAAATCTTTTACGACATTTCTTAGGCTACAAAATAGTCGGTAGTGGTTATTGCAAATGTAAAATATTACTTATCGTAGTATATATATGTTAACCGTTCGTGATTGACTATAGAGATCTACTTGGAAGTGAACACTTGTGAATGCACTCGTAAGATATTATATTGAGATATTATAGTGTAACAAGTGTGCGCAAACACAGAGGCACTCATTTACCCGCGCTCGACATAACTTGTGAGGTAGTTTCGGTTGGCTAGGATGTAGTGTCATAGAAGCGGTAACAATTATAAGTCTATTCCGTCTAATAATAAAATCCAAAATTTGCGTTTGCATGCCTGACTCTGTATACGTACAATTGGAAATATGTGTGTATATATAAAAATAGATAGAAGAAATGAGCACGACAGTTTTTTAAAGTAATCGTTGAAAGGTAAAAATTTTAGCATCTATGGATACATAACAACTATATCATATGTGAGTTAACTGAGATAATGTCAATCAAAAATAAACCATAGTTTTTTTTTTAAATAAATTAGTAACTAACTAAATTTAAAAGTTATGAATGAAAAAAATATTGTAAATACAAGACAAGTGATTAATAGCTCTTTCAATATAATCAAGTATCCCTCAAAATTACCTATTACCTCAAAAGTACCTTTTTCAGGAATACAAATATGTTACATTAAAAACATTCGATTTTCGAAACTTTAAATAAAACCTGAATATTGTAAAATACTCAATTATGTTTTAGTATCAAAAACTATGAAAAAATGGTATAACTCCACGTTATTCCGAGTGAAATATTGACAAAAAAATGTGAAGTATGCCGAATGTTACACCGGTTGCGGCTGTCAATCGCTGATAGCATCTGACGAGGACAGCATTGGCATCCGAGTTGACCTCAAGACTCACGATCAGAAGCCGTTTTCAATTAATAAAGAAGACTTTTACGTTTGCTTAGCGCTTCATATTTAAAAAAAATAACACCATTCACTGATAGTAAACATAATATTGAATATTTAAAAAAATTCTAACAAAAAGAAATCCAAGATAACAATTACGTACCTATTAACCTGGTTATCAACTATTCAGTCGCGAAAGTCTCTCTTTTCAAGAATTTGCAGTCATATAAGGGTTTCTTATAATTCCGTTCCGCCTGATTTTATTTGCCGCAGAATGATAACTTCTAGAATTTATAACTGAATTAGAAAAAAAAATAAGAATTGATATACTTCTCAATTTTTTTTTCAAGACACTGTTACAACTTTATAATTTTCATGTAGGTTCCACGTACGTTTTCACCTTAACACGGAATGTAGCTCAGCTTCTAAGTTTTTTAATAAGGTGATTAAAAAATTGTGTGAGGTAAAACCAAACTAAAATGAGTTTTTTTTAAATTGTATAGAGTGACAAAACGAGCAAAACGTTCACCTTATGGTAAGTGCAACGTTCGCCCACAACAAATGCTGTGTCACCCAGAACATTTCAGTGTGACACCACACTGCGCCCGTCACCCCAAGACATCAGTTCTTAAGTCTCAAATGCCCAGTGATTACGCTAGCTCACAGTGCCCTTCAAATATTATTTATTAAGTCAGCTCTGAGTGCTCTTCAGACCGAAACGCAGTAATGTTTGCACACTATTGCTTCACGGCAGAATAACTGGCCCTGGGGTATTCGTCTAGGAAGGTACCAACCTACCTAGACGAATTCCTGCATAGGAATCCTGCCACCAATGACAAACGTAAACTAAATTCAATAAATGTAACAAAGAATTGGTATTGGCTAATGGTGTGTTCGAAAAAATATTGGAGAGGATGCAAGAATGCTTTTTTCTATATATCTTTGTATTGACAGAAAATATAAAAAGAGTTTACAATGTTATTATATATAAGTATACGAAATATTATTTTCTATCGAAAACATTTGGGCCAGTAAATCTGACGAAAAGCAGTAGTGCGCAAACATTACTGTGTTTCGGTCTGAAGAGCTCTGAGAGCTGACTTAAGAAATAATATTTTAGGGTGACATGCGCAGTGTTGTGCCACACAGAAATGTTCTGGTTCACAAAGCATTTCTTATGGGCAGACGTTGTATTTATCATCAGGTGAATGTTTTGCTCGTCTCGTCACTATATCCTACCAAATATGTTTTAATGTAATAAGAAGTTAATATTGTTATGTCTGCACAGCATCTTTACGCGATTCTCTACTCGCACTTGGTCAATTTTGATGTGTTCACTACGTGTGTGTATTTTGCCAAAAACTATCACTGCTTACCAAGACGAGGTTGAATATGAACATTTTGTTAAATCGCTATGTGAAAGCGGCCAAAGTGAATCCACCCGTTAATGGGTGCCATAAAATTCGATTAAAAGGAATGAAATAAAAATTGATTATAAAGTAAATAAAACATATGCATAAAATGAATAGAAATATACGCCAACGGTGCCAGTATGAACTGCGGCGAGGCCATTAAAGCCCGCCTGATCTCATCTTCCATAGATGGCGGAATAACGACTTCAAATATACCAGACATAAAATACGATTACAGCCATCAGCGTTTAAATTGCGAAGCGTCTAATACTGCAACCGATAATCCGTCTGACAAGGGTTGAGGTTACGGAAAGTGGGAGCCCATGTGGAAGATACATGCAATAAACTGCCGCAGACAAATTATTATGATGATATTTTTTTTTATTTAATAAAAGTGACAGAACGAGCAAAACGTTGGTGAGTGGAAACGAGCAACGTCCGCCCACAACAAATGCTGTGTCACCCAGAATATTTCTGTGTGACACCACACTGCGCCCGTCACCCTGAGACATCAGTTCTCAAGTCTTTTTTGCCCAGTGATTACGCTAACTCTCAGTGCCCTTCAAACCGAAACACAGATGTTTGCACACTACTGATTCACGGCAGAATAAATGGCCCTGGGGTGGTACCTACCTAGACGGATTCCTGCATAGTAATCTTACCACCAGTAAATATTATATTATATTTGCGATAGCGTTCCCATTGTTCCGACAACTGGCGGTGAGGAAACCCTGGAAAAAAAAAGGTCCCACAAACCAAAGATACCTACGTCATGTAGACAAATGATGATGATAATATTAAAGTAAAGTTTCAGCCTTTAAATGTCCCACTACTGAGCACAGGCCTCCTCTCATTTCTGAGAGGGTTTTGGAGCTAGGAAGAATCCGCCACGCTGCTCCAATGCGAGTCGGCGGACTTCACATGTCTTCGAAATATTTTTTATTCCTCAGACATGCAGGTTTCCTCACGATGTTTTCCTTCACCGCCGAGCACGTGGTAAATCAGCACTTAAAATTGCAATTAACAATTTTAGTGGTGCCGGCACCGGGAATCGAACCCAGGTCACTCGCGTACTATGAAATTTAAAGCGAGCGCCTAGCCCCTGAGCTACCACGGCTCTTGATAATAATAATAATATTATTCAATGACAAATTCTGTTATTTCTTTTTCTGCAATGTAAACGTAATGGGAATCCCAAAACATACCAGTGTGGTTATATGTTACATGAACTGATGTTTCTATATGAATGAACGATGGCTGTTTTTAATCACAATTATATCTTCTTGTTAGTACCTGGTTACAGATTTCGTAAAAACTTAGGACCTGAGGGTCACTCAAAAGCCATGTGTGTAACTCTAATATAATTCAGACTTTATTTTTTAACTTTTAGAAATAAAAGTCACTTGATATGATAGAAACAAAAACCGAATTAGATTTATGTAAAAGTAAAGGCACGAGGCTTTTATATGAAAATTCGTTTATAGATAACATTAGATTGTTCGGCAGATTAGACCATGGTGACATCGATTAATAACCAAAAGATTTCATTTTCTTATTATATGTTATAAAAATAGGCGCAAATATAGGTGCTGTCTCATATCCGATAGAAAGCCGTATTGAATAAAAAAATCAGTTGAATGGTTCGAAACAGGGCCGCAGTCTCAATTCATGCAGACCTGAAGTGTTAGATAATCTGCGTCAACTACCGTGTACCATTAACATTTATTCACAGAAACTTAATCATTGCTGGTGCTAACGTATATTATTTAAGTTTTGAAGGATAGTATTATTTTATAACTGACTATTTTTTTATCTCAGAAAGGGTGTATATTTATAGACACACAGTTTACCTGATGAGAAATGTTAAGCATAGATTATAGAAAGCTACATCCATCCTAGATAAAGACTAATAATGTATCTGCCTTATCACTCCTGAGGACTGTGATGAAATGCTATTTTACTGTACATTGATACTCCGATATGCAGCTACTGTAAATTGACATGAGCCATGCCAGCTTAAGGATCGGGCGCTGCGCTTAAATTTCATACTACGCGAGTGACTTAATAATGTCTACGTACTTAGTAACACGTGAAAGAAAAACATCAAAAGGAAAACAGCATGTCTGAGGAATAAAAATATTTCGAGGTCATTTGAAGTCCGTCAACCTGCACTGAAGCAGCGTGGAGGACTTTTACAGCTACAACTACATCAGAAATTAGTGAAGGCATGTGCTTAGCAGTGGGAAATTTACAATCTGTTATTTTTAAACTGTAATTTTGAAGAAGCGTTATTTTTCCCTTCGCCTGATTTGGTCGACTGATCCCTTTATGTCCTACAATCAGTACTTATGGGGTGACGTGGTTTGCCAGCAGTCACGCATCGTTTCTCGCGAGGGCGAAAAGTGGGGTACGTAAATGGTCACTGTCCATCACTTATATGAGAAAAAGGCGTGACTGTATGTGTGTATGTATCAGTACTTATGTACCATGGCGTTAAGTTGCCGTAAGAAAGCGCCTACAATTAATAATAATTGGTGTAGTATTAAATAATTACGAAGTAAATTGTTACTGCATTAATAAAGTTCTGCATTGACAATAATCGTAATGCCAAAGTTATGAAACATTCAATCAAGCCTCATGCCAATACCGCTTTTCTATACACGAGTGCGAACTCGTTGTTTGCAGTCAAAGAAATCAATAAATCATGGTTTGAGTTGCTATCTCATTCCTTCACTTCGTATTGTTTTGAAATGCGGTCTACGGTCTACATTGTGTTCATGTTTCATTGTGAGTGTATATTATAACATTTCAATAAGTATTGTCTTCCAATTGAGTATCCGTTTCGAAACGCATGAACCGTTATGTGTTTATTATGCATGTGTTTGTTATTAATAAAAAAAAAATTTTGAACTAAAAATATTTTAATTAGGAATGAGCAAATATATATGCAATGGAAATGGTGGCGAAATATTCATCTTCGAGTTGGAAATAATGGATTTTCTGCCACTTGTCGGAAGAAATGCGATTTTGTAGGACTTAAATGTCAATGGAAACCTTAGTCAATTCTTACGACACCCTTGGTATGAGATGGGATGACAGTATTTCATACGATACAACTGGGCTGGCTATAATGTGAAAAATCTATGAATATTTTTCACAAATAATGTGTATGTGTTATATTATATCTATTATATACGTGTGCTTTTATCTGATGAAGATGGCCGTTACCAAACGGCAACTATGTTAAAACTAATTTATATAAAAAAGAGCAAAAACAAACTACTCGTGCCATACTTAGAGTTGTTGTAAGTTTTAAAAATTCATTATTGCTAAAATTTATAACTAAAGAATTTTTTTTTGATGGTTTTCTTTGCGGTAACGACGTTTCGCAAAAACTTCAACTTTTAAGGACTCATATTGAACAAATTTCCTGTGAATAAGCCGATAAGCTCTGACTGCCCCTGTATTATTTTATAGTCCATAAATAACTTGCAAATTGCCTTCTTAATTAAGTTCGAGAAACCAGTTCAGCGATCCAATCTGACTTGCTGCTTTCGAAAATACGTACACACAATAAGAATTTTAATTAAGTTCATATCTTTAAATTAAAACTATTTGTGGGATATAAGTATTTAATTAAAAACTTATATCCCCACAGAAATAATGAATTCTTGCTACGTTGACATTTTAAAATTTTATCCTTGTGGTTCCATTAATAGTGATAATTTTGATATTACCTTGTTAAAAATAGTTTTAAATGAAAAACTTTGTATTTCTTTGATTTTTTTATTGAAATAATTAAGATACCTATTACAATTCTTAGTGAGGTCCTCAAGCCTGTTAATTTTAATCCCTTATCTGGGATTGGTTTTTAACTTTATAATTTGGAATGCTTAATATTTTATGTTCTTATGGTTCTACAATAGAGAGAATAGAATAGCAGTGTTATGTTATGTTAGCAAGTTATTGCAGACAAGTTCTGCAATATTTTGCTAAGTAAGAACGCTTGTGTTGACGAATTCCAGGTCAAACTATTATTATTGGTTTTTTGGCTTCATATTAAATATATATATATATATATGTGCATGTGTGATGATGTTCTCCTAGCCGATTTCGACCACGGCGACAACTGCCGACTACTGTCGAGAGCCATCAACTGCGCAGGAGATATTATAGTGCCACAAGTGAACACGCAAACAGACTCGTCCCAACCTACCCGCGCCCGATGTAACGCTGATGCGATAAGATTGGAGGTGGACACGGGGACAATCACAACACAACCAGACCCGAAAACCAACAATTTATGTTTAAGCACAAATGTTGGCTCCGGCTGGGATTCGAACCGAGGACCCGTGGCTTAGAAGTCAAGTACTCTGACCACTAGGCCACGCGGTCGTCAGTGTGCATGTGTATGCGGTGTGCATGTGTATTATGTCGACGAATAAATGTAACTTTTAAATCGTACCTGTAACTGTTTCAAAAAAGCTCAGCTTCATTTCAATGAAATTGTTTGATTTGAATAGAAAATTCATACTTATAACAGAAAAAAATAAACAAAAAAGAATATCTTTTTTGTTTATTTTGTCACTGTCTTAATATTTCATCGAAATGTTGGTGGAGTAACCTTCATAACTAACAAGTGGCCGTTAATTACAATGTTACAAAACTGAAAATGATTGTGACCATAAAAATAAAGTCACTTATTACATTTGATCGGACAGTTGATAACAGTAGCGAGATGTATTTTCATCTGTAGTTATTTACGACTATTAAGTACTCTTCACGGATGTCTTCAAAGATTAGGAAATACTTGTGTCAATATATATTTTAAGGAAATTGAACATACTATAATTTAACTTCATTAAATGTTCAAAGTTATCTGTAATTATAAACACTACACGGGGATGACTGAAAAAAAGGCATTTTATAATACACAAAATAAAGGAGTAGAAACTAAAAAGTAAATGAGATCTGTAGATAAATACTTTTCGTAACAAATTTATTCACTGTACAACCATTTCGTATTCTAACCGTTATTTTTTGTTTTTACTATTGCCTGAATTTCTAAAAAATAGGGTTTTACCAAGCGTGTCGACAAAACGCGGCGCGTGACAGCTAGCGGGTGCGATGCGCCTATCTCCACGGAACGAGCAACGACAGTAAAAAGTAATTGTTACATATCAAGCAAATTTAAACATTATTCCATAATCATAAGATTGTTTATCAATCAAAAAGATCTTAAATAGGTAAAAGTGTTTAGCAATCTAAAGTTCTTTCAACTTAATTTTTAATTTCAACTTTATGTTCTAAGATTTATGTCGGCTTTCACATTGACGGTGTATCAAGCGATTTGTTACGCTGTAAAGAAATGATCGAACCCTAATAAAACGACACAATAGGACGGTCAATGTGTCTCGTGCCATAATTTTTGTTGCCCGAGCGACCCAGAGAGCCGCTAGTTTTTTGCCCAGGAATACAAGGCTTTTTGTATTTATCGAAATCACGTTGCACCAAATTGTATTATGCGCTGAACGAAGATATTTTCATTCTACCTATTTTTTTCCTTGGTGATAACTGAATGACATTTATTTATATTAATTTAATAATATTAGTAAATACGTACATTGTCATATAATGATAAAAATGTAAATGTCAATTTCATGTAAATACCACAGCTTTTACAAATTCTTATCTATCACCACATCACAGGAGCTACAAGACAAAATTGAAGTGTTATCTAAAATTTATAACCGCAGTTTATTCATTTATTAGTTGCAGTTGTGATTGTGGTCTGTACAAGTTGAGCAGCGGGTTTCTGTTGTTGACTAACAGTGGATATTATCGCCACATACATTAATTCTATTATCTGCATTATTTACTACGTGCAAGACGGCGGGTAGTTCAACACAATACTTAGACATACAACAACTTCAAAGAAAATGCAATTTAAAACGTATAAATTGAAAATTGGAAAAAAAAATGTATTCCTTTCATTTAATACTTTATAAGGATAAGGATTCCTGCAGGAATCCGTCTAGGTAGTTACCACCCTAGGGCCAGTTATTCTGCCGTGAAGCAGTGGTGTGCAAACATTACTGTGTTTCGGTTTGAAGGGCACTGAGAGCTAGCGTAATCACAGGGCATATGAGACTTAAGAACTGATGTCTCAGGGTGACAGGCACAGTTTTTTTTTATTGGATAGAGCGACGAAACGAGCAAAACGTTCACATGATGAAAAGTGCAACGTCTAACCCATAACAAATGCTATGTCACCCAGAACATTTCTGTGTGACACTACACTGCGCCCGTCACCCTGAGACATCAGTTCTTAAGTCTCATATGCCCAGTGATTACGCTAGCTCTCAGTGCCCTTCAAACCGAAACACAGTAATGTTTGCACAGTACTGCTTCACGGCAGAATAACTGGCCCTGGGGTGGTACCTACCTAGACGGATTCCTGCTTAGGAATCCTACCACCAGTAAAAATTATACATATTCATATAATGCCTATAGCGCTCATTGATACAGAAATGTAATGTGAAATTGCACACTACTGCATGCTGGCATAATAACCGTCACTGTGGTGGTATCTAGAAATCTAGACAGACTCCTTAGTAACACAGCATGTGTTATGGGCAGACGTTGCACTTACTGACAGGTGAATGTTTTGCTCGTCTCGTAACTATATCAAATAAAAAAATATATAATACAAAAATAACTGTATAAATTTGTACATAAGAAAACAAAATGTCTCTGCTCTGTTGTAAACGATAATAGTCAATTACTTTTTGCTTCTTTTTATGCAGAGAGCCCTTAAAAGCATGACTTCAAAGAGCCATTCGATTAAATTTTATTGCAAGATTCGACGACATTTCCGTTATTCACAGCAAAAAGAAACAATAACAAAACGTGAAAAGGAAAGTAATTAAAAATATCATTAACTTCCCCCGTTTCTGACTTGAATAATACTTTGCTTTACATTCATTACAGTACTCGCACCCGACAAAATTCTGTCCAATATCGTCTGTAATTGGAAAAAAGTAATAATAATGATTACAATATAGTGATTTAGTGGTTCTTAAAATATCTTTGTCGTTGGCGGCATAAAGGTCAACTAAGGGAAATGCCAGAAAAGCTTCGTAGATTCCGACAAATTACGAAATAGTAATTTCAAATATACTAGATCTAAATAGCTAAGCCGAAGTCTGGTGATGTTGTCAACTTTCGTATACTGTCGGAAGCTAAAGACTGCGCAGAAAATATTATAGTAACACAGATGTGTGAGCACACACAGCGCACACAATCGCTTTAATTTTACAGCGCTCAGTATAATACTCAGTGAATGCTAGTGTGCAGTAGAAGACACAGGGATTATCACAACATATGCAAAAACCACCAACAATTTGTGTTTTTGAATGATGACGATGCAAACTTTTTTATTACTTCATTAGTTAAAAGAGAATCAGCAAACCAAAAATGTTATAAAAAGTTAAATATTTTTAAATACTAATAAAAACTATATGTAGTTAAAGAAACAAAACTAAAAGCTACGTAACTGTCAGGAAAGTTCAACGTAGTTTCAATCGAGAGGAAATTTGCATTTGCGTGCAGGAGTCAGGGGCCGGCTGATTTAAATAGAGCACATAGACTCGTTATGGATGTGGTGCAAGAACTTTCAACGACCTCCATCTCTGAGCATTTTTCAGCATCTACTTTCGAAGTTGAATCACAGCCAACGATACAAACTTTTTCGGTCTTGTACTAGACTTATTCATTTCGTTTGAAACAAACGAAGTCGTAGATTCTACACAGTACTCCGTTTAGAAAACTACGATTTCGTTCAATATTCGTCATGTATATTACTAAATTCTATTATTTTATATTTCTAATTGATTTGGAAAATGCCTTATTCCTGGAACTAATCATCAGTTATCAGGCCGATTCAACAGTCGTTTGTGGCAAAAAGGTAATTGTTGTGCCTTCATTGGGAAATTAGTCAGTCCGAAATCAATTGGGTGCATTTTTTTAACCCACATTTATTGCAAATCGTATCTTATATTTTTTCAAAGTGGATTTCTAAGTTATACAAAAGTAGATTTCTTTCTATAGTAAGCATTACTCTATATATAAGATGTTCCTAACATTTTTTACTTACACTCCACGAAAATATGAAGTCATTAAAAAAGCTCCTTCAACTAATACATTATTTCACGCCTGCACCTGTGCCCGGTACCATAATTTAACGTTCTAACTTGTACTAGTAACAGCTGCTTGGGATACTTACTATCAGAGCCCAGGGCAAGGGGCACCTTTCGAATAGAAACTCGGACGCAAGAGAATAACAATTACACCGGTTAAAATTATTATATTAATATTTTAAATCCGCTGGGTTTATTTTACTTATACTTCACGGCATTGAGAAAAAAATCTGTGATAAATTGTCTATTTTTCGTTTGATGTAGATGTTGTAGAAGTTTCGCTGGTGGTAGGATTACTATCCAGGAGGCCATCCAGGTTGGGACCACCACAGGGCCGGTTACTCTGCCGTGAAGCAGTAGTGTGCAAACATTTTGGTTTGAAGAGCACTGAGAGCTGGCGTAATCACTGGGCATATAAGACTTAAGAAGTGGTGTCTAAGGGTGACGGGCGCACACGGAAAAGTTCTAGGTGACACAGCATTTGTAATGGACGGGTGTTAAACTTACCATCAGGTGAACGTTTTGCTCGTTCCGTCACTTAATGCCAGAAAAAAAATTACACAGCTAAGCAACTTAAAGGTTAAATATTAATAAAGATTGAACCTATTCCGGTGCTTTCTGTGTATTCTGTGTATACATAGGTATGACAACGTTATTATTAATCTCTAAACAGTGCACTGTTGGAGAAAGGCCTCTTTCAAGTTGAAATGATTTATGTACCAAAATCGCTACGCTTGATAGACAGATTGTTAATCGTAATACCTCATTGTCTCTCAGTCTGAGTATTTTAAAACTTCTGACTTATTTGTTATGCAGTTATTTTCCTACCTTTCGGTGGCGACATTTTATTCTGTTATTTGTTTATGTACATGTCATATAATGCATTATAAGATTTCTTTTTACTTGTACTTAAAATGATCATTACCTAATTTTAGAGGTACAGGGGGGACAGAAACTTGGTGCATTAGAGCGTTAAATGAAGTCTATTGTAGATGATGTAAGAAGTATTATATCATAAACATGATCTTATTTTTTGTTCAGTAGCATGTGTAATGATGGAATTGCAAACTATGTTACGTACCTAACATACTCGATTTATCATATTACACAAGAGTCGCAGAAGTTGATTATTTTCATTATATCCTATTTCTTTTATAAACAATAATGTGTGTGAACAAAAGTGTGTACTTATAAAATTATCTTAACAATTCTGAACAAGCAAGACTTGACTGACCAGACTAAAATATTATTCTACCAAAAAAACTTGGCTTCTGCGCCGCGGGTTCGATTCCCGCACGGGACAAATATTTGTATGGCCTACAGATAGTTGTTCCGGGTTTGGGTGGTTTGTGCATGTGGAATTTATGTCTGTAAAACGTACCCACGACACAGGAGAAATCCATAAAACAAAATAAAAAATCTAGCTGATGCCCGCGACTACGTCCGCTTGGATAAATATTTTTTTAAATATCCCGTGAAAACCTTTTTCGTATTTCGTATCCTTTGTTCATCTAAAGGATGCAAGCTATCTTTGTGCAAAATTTCTTCAAGATTGGCTCAGCAGTTGAGCCGCGAAAAAGTAACAAGCAGACAGAGGGACAGAGAGATTTACTTTCAAATTTATAATACTAGTATGGATTAGTATGGATGATAAACGTAATCCAAATGGCAGGGTTAAAATCACAGACGGTTATTACGAAACTTTACAATTTACACTCACGTTTTCATTATCATCTGTGCTTTGTCAGAATAAATATTTAATATAATAAACAACGTGCCATCTTCTGTTGCATCCGACCGTTCAAATGTCTCTACCTGCTTACATACAACAGTACTTACGGTAGGTAGCAAAGGATTCATGTTAATGGTATCATATTATAAAAATTTCTCAGTAATTTAATAAACTAAGAAATACTTGCCAGAACAATAATAATTAATAACTGTACACCGACAGACCTTTAAATATATATAAAATTATTTACAAATTTGTATCAATTACGATTACGTCCTGGGTTCGGATCCCAGCCGGAGCCAACATATGTGTAAAAACACAAATTGTTGGTTTTCGGGCATGGTTGTGTTGTGCATTTGAAATTTGTCTGTAAAACACATCCACGACACAGGGGCTTCTTTCTATAAAAAAAAATATTGTTGGTTAGTACACCCAGCATGTTTTTAATGTTATACACAGATTAATTATCTATCAAAAGATTCCCTGTTAATATTGTGTTAACAGTTACCGCTACTATTGGCGTCAGAGTACCCCTGGCCACTGAGTCGTGAGTCCAGGGTTCGAATTCCAAGGAAAACCTTTTGTGCCTCATGCAAATGTTTGAATTGCGGGTCTGGGCGTACCGTATCGTTGCCAGTGCATCTGAAACTTCCTACGATTTTATCGCATTACATGGAAGCAGGGAAGCTGAGACCATATGAGCGTGGCCATTTTTACGATTATACTAACGGCACTGTAATATTTCCTGCGCAGTTGACATAATCTGGTAACAATCAAAACTTGGAAATCGACCAGGAGAACAAGAGAAGACCGGGAGAATTAATAGTTCATTATATATTTATAATTTTTATGACCATAACTTAAGTTTAGAATCGAATTTTTAAACATCTGACGCGATTGTTCTTATCTATCTAAAGAATCAAAAACTTGTTGAATAAAGAATGAACAACACATTCATTCCATTACAGTCTATTTGATATTTTGACTAAAATTAGTTTCATTTAAATGTGTAGTGTTCGCGTGAATATAAGAAATTATTACAGCATTTGCTATCGGCAGATGTTGCACTTACCATCAGGTAAACGTTTTGCTCGTCTCTTTATATGTATTTTACATATCTACAAGCCTATAAACTGTACAAGGTAAATGGAATTCTGTAACTAACAGAATCAAGAGAAATATGAGGAAAAAGGCGTGTGGTGGTGGCCTAATAGAATCTAACACCCCAACTCATCCCGTGGGTGTTGTAAAAGTCGACAGAGGGAAAATGAAAACCAGGAGATGGGCAGCAGCATCACTGTGCATATGAGACTTAAAAACTGATGTAACAGCATTTCGTTCACGTGATGGTAATTTGCTCGTTTCGTCACTTTATCCTATAAAAAAATATATAGTATTATGCCTTACAAAATTCTTTACAACGTTTCTTTGAATACGTAGTTACCTCGGAAGATCTGCTTAAGGTTTTTAAAATCTCACAACTTGTCTCTATATCCGTTGCCAAGACTTAATTAACATTAATACTTTTGAATTAGATACATGTATTTATATTAATTACAATACTTACTCTCTAGAACATTGTTTTTACATGAGGTTCTATATTTAAGCTTATCGGTAACCCGAAGCCAAATAAGAGTTTTAACAGCGTCGCCCGCACGTAGTGCAATACGATGCTGCAAAACAAGGTTCCTTATCTTTGCTTACTGTGAATTTGGTGTTGTGATCTTAGCCATAACAGATTATTAATCGTATATCTTAAATTACATGTTGTTATGCTATTAGGGCCAGGTGCAGTGGGTGCAGGCATTAAATCAGAAAAATTTGTTGATATTGTTATGTAATATTTAAAAATATATTTTTCTGTTACCCAATTATTACACATATAAAAATCACTACAGTTATGAGTTAACTTGAATTTAAGAAATTTCGTCGTTTCATATTTGGATTTAGAATGGAGTTAGAAGTTGAATTAGGGAAGATTTAACCGTTGTGGTATATCAATCGGCTTAAGAATCTGAATATATTTTTATTCAAAGAATGGGTGTATAACTAAATATATTTTATTTTATTCAATTACAATAAATGGAAGCTAACAGACTTTATATCGTTATTTTATTGAAATATGCATGTTGTATTCAAACGACCATTGGATTTACTAATATAGAAGTTTATAAATACGAGTGCACTGAGACAAAAAGAACTAATGTAATTTTCGTATACGAATAAAATATTGCGTTTTAAACTTTAACGCAATGCTTTCAAGCGGGTAAATAATAGCAGTTTGGTCTGTGTCAAGCATCTCTTTGGCAAAGTTTCCTGTCGCAAAATGACAAGATACGAATGGGAAATGTAAATTTTGTTATTTAAATTACTATATGAATTTAAAAACACCTATCGTCCATAACCTTAAGATACATAATACATATTATACAATTTTGCTACTATACAATATGTTAGATAGATATAAAAATTTTAAAACAAATATGAACTACAGTAGTATCACACATTATTCTCTCTGGAGGTTAGGGCTGAGTCCGCTCGTAGCATTTCTTCGCATTTGTTACATATAATCTTTAAGTGAAAAAAGAAACGACCCTCTTGTCACCAGTAGCAACCATCGAAATTCTACAGACAAGGGCCCAGGCAGATCTTATGTCTCCTCAGTAAACTCAAAGAACTCAAAGTGTGGTTGCTTGACAGCTATACTGAAGACTACCCGTAAATGGAATGATGGTATCATGCTGCGAAGCTCTTCCTACCCTCCGCGGCTGGAGTATGGTCGGTGGCGGAGCCAAAGATCAGGGAAGACTGATGGCTTTCATGTGCTCGTTTTCCTGGCTTCCAGCCTCCGCGTAGGGTACTGGGGGGATCCGTTGCCACACATAGAGAGTCCGTGATGGAAGGCGCGTCGTGTGTTCGAGAGAAGGTGATGATATATTCGCTAAGAAACTGTCCTGAAAATTAATATAATTAAAAAAAAACAATCTACTCGTACATATGTACTCGAAAATTCCGTTTCAAAATATGGGTAACGAATAATTCCCTAACCGCCGACAAGGGCGTCTGAGTTGCGTCGCGACTGATTCTGAGAACCAAGCGTGGTGATTGCTGCAAATCTTCCCTTTGTTGGAGACCTACGACAATTACACACATCAATGGACAATTAACAGGCTTTGATCATCGAAGATAATGACAGAACCGTATAATCATTATTATGATTTCCTTAGACTCGATAGCATTCATCGGTTATCAATGAGATATTGAACATCTCCGCTTGTACATGGAAGAGTACTCTTTTGTTAAGTGTACCCGTTAGCTTCTACATATTTAATAAATATTGTTTATTCTGAAATTTATTGATAATTCCTACCACATCGGACGATTTCTTATCGTTGCCTTAATTATTGGCAGACAAAGCTCGTATTTCAAAAATATGTCAATCCTACTTTAGTTAGGTATTGATACGTTATCAAGTTTATCAAGGAACAATTATATTCATTAAAGCTGGTTCAATTATTTCCCGAACTCATTATAATGTAAATATTTCTGAAGAAACTTATGGACATGACTGCTTATTTTATCGCAGTTTTAGTCAATTATTATGTATTCTATGTCATTGTATGCCACCCGTGTGGTGGCGGCTTAGGAAAATCTACTAATCTAACCTATCTCATCACGGGGGTGTCGTTAAAGTCGACAGAGGGAAAATAAAAAAATAAAACTGCGATTACCAACCCGCCTGCCAAGCGTCTCAACTAGGGCGAAATTCCCCCAAATTGAGAGCTACCAACTTTTGTGGCAATCTATGGGTAAGGCCTATGTTCAGCAGTGGACTAGTGATAGGCTAAAACGACGTTAGTATCAATAGTATTACATACAATAAATAATAATTGAGCCGTTGCACAGGGGACGAACGTTCACCTAAAATTTCATAGTACGCGAGTCAAACGAGTTCGATTCCCGATGCATCTCTAAAATTATTCTTCAATTTTAAGTGGCGATTTACCACGACCTCTGCGGTGAAGGAAACATCTTGAGGAAATCTCTATGTGTGCGAAATAAAAACATTTCAAGGATATGTGAATACAGCCAATCCACATAGTAGCAGTGTGGCGGAATCTTCCTAACTCCAAAGCTCTCATAAAAACAGTGCATCGCAGAGGGACGTTTATAGGTACTAGTGGTCGCCTAATGGTCGAAATTCGACCGTAATAAATTTTTTTTTTAATTTAATGTATTTGTTACACATATTAGATATAAATTTTAGCTTTCTACACTCCTTCTCTATATAAACTATAACTAGTCCGTGGCTCAAACTCCTCCGTGCGCGCAATATGGCTAAAAAAGGGTACAACGTTTTCTCTTCACGCATTATATATAGATTTACATGCAATAGCTGTCATTCCCCTTTACACGAAAAGCATGCATACAGGTTTTGCATTTTATTGTACGCAAAGGTAACTGTGGGGGTTTTGGATTTGTATACATACATACATACATACAAAAGATCACGACTGTATCCCATAAGGGGTAGTCAGAGACTGCGCACTCACTGCAAAAAACAGATGACTGCCACAATCCATGTTTCACCAAAACAATATAATGCACTTGGTGTCATAGGTGATGAGCCCATCGCCACCATGCGCTGTTGGGTGCAAAGTGCAGTTTAATTCCTTACTTGCCTTTTACGAGATCCATTGGATGAGATGGAGTGGTAGTATTCTTTTAACGAGCCGCCACCACACGTACACACACATTTGTATAGAAGAAATAAATATTGATTGAGAGCTCAAGCACATCATTGCAAAACCTCAATCAAATCTTTTTAACTATCGTAAAGCAGTATAATAATGGTCTATTTTGGGTCCATGTCATACCATCTATTCTGGGAGTCTAGTGTGTAACTCTGGTTGCTTTCGTGATCGGTTTCATTTGATAAGGTCATCACAAATCCTACCAGAGTTACAAAATAGACATCCTGGTTAGTATTAGTACCATAAGAACAAATGTCTTACGACATCCTAGCACAAAGTTTATTTTTCTCTTTGTGGTAACAAATGTATGTCAGAGAATATTTCTAGACTTTGCATATTCGTGACACATTCTTTAAGTGTGGCTAATTTTTCATGGGTTCTTGCGTCTGAGCCCTTGGCAAAGCTTATGTTTGTAAAAAACAAATGCGCCGCAAGTATTTTAATTAATATGGTAAGGTGAGGAAAACAGTTGCCTCTGAGTTTGCTCAGGTACTGACGTAAATTATGCAAAATGACTAAAAGCATTGAAAAAGCACAGATACACTCGCTTGACATCGATTTACTGCTTTTTTGACGGATGGCCACTGTTAGCCCGAAGACTTTTACAGCTTCCCCGGATTGAAAGGTGTACATTCGTTTGGACCGTTACCCTGCGCGCATAGTAACTGACTCGAGGCGGTTAACTGCATCTGCTATATGTCTATGCGATATGATTGCAGGAACTTTAAGACATAGCTTCATCCACATTACAAAGATCATAAGCATCAACAGTAATTACCAGAGCCAGGATTCTCATGTGGGTATCCCCGTAGCATCGATTATTCTACCGTCAAGCAATGGTATGAAGATACTACACTGTTTCGGTCAGGGCACCGGCAGCTTGTATACTTACAGGGCATATGAGACTAAAGAACTGATGTCTCAGGGTGACGAGCGCGGTGTGGTGCCACACAAGTCGGTATGTCTACCGTGTGGCCTTGTGGTTAGGGTACCTGACTTCTACGCCGCAGTATCTGAATTCGAATCAAAGCCGAAACCATTAGTGCAAAAATACAAGTTGTTGATTTTCCGGTCTAGTTATGTTGTGATTGTTTCTGACACTGCATCCTAGCTTACCTCCGATCTTACAGCATGGGCGTTACTGCGGCCACGGGTAGGTAGGGACGAGTTAGTGTATCTGTGTTTGTATAAATGCTTTTAGTACTATAATATCTCCTGCGCAGTTGATAGCTTCGCATTCTATGGAAACATTTGATTATTAACGAAAAGAAAAAACATATTTACGTTCATGAATGTTCTTTTAATATACCTGTTTCAATTTGGGTTGATTCTGTGAAACTAAATTGCTTAGAAATTAAATCCTTTACTAAAATATTGTAAAATCTATTAATGTGCTCACACAACAATATTATATTCCATACATGTTCCACGGTTACTAATTAATGGACACAAAATTAATAGCTATAAATTAATCAAGCACCATATAAAGGCCGAAACCATTTCGTTTATCGTTACTACCATTACTGACACATTTAAATCTATAATAATGCATTCCAGCATTATTATAGTTATTGTTTTGGCTGTTTCAGCTTTTGGACGCGTTGGTAAGTTGTATAAATCGTTTTTTAAAGTATTTTTAATGGGTATTTTTTTAATTAATAAACATACAAATACTGTTCTTCGTAATTCATCATTCATTCACGCATCATCATCATTTTAGCCAGTTATTTCAGTTCACTGCTGAACATAGTAACAAGCCAAAAAATTGCCACAGAAAGTCGTCTTGAGCCTTCATCGGCTTCCCACAAAACCGGGTATGCAGGTCGTCGCTCAATTTAGTGGGAGGTCGCCCCCGTCGTATTACCAATTCAGTTTGCTAATCATTAGGTCTATATATCAGATATTTATGTACAATATAAAATTATAACAGACAGATTTCTTAGTGCCAACTAAGATAATTAGTGAATACCTTCATTAGTTTTTCATTAGTGAAAATCTATAGCAGTTTGAATACAAATAATTAAGAGAATCGAAATATTTGATCAATTACTTAAGTTTTGATGCCATCGCAAAAATATTATAATACTCCCTTGAATTGCATGGTTTCATAATATTATTATATGTTACAATTGTATATTATCAATAATATATACAATTGTAATATATCAATTATACGTAATACGTTGTATAGCTATAAGCTAAAGCTGTTCACCGCTAAATATAGTCGTCCATCGATTGGGAGTATTTCCACTTCTGGCTAGCGAATTAGCGATCGTAGATCAGGGTTTCTCAAACTATGTTCCGAGGAACACAGGTGTTCCGATGAATTTGAATAGGTGTTACACTTACACTGGTATACATAAAAATAAAGATTATTTTCTTTATTTCGCTCCGATATGTATATATATATATGCGATATATATACGTTGCGGTGATAACTGAGTGTTCCGCAAAAAAGTCGGGATGATAGTAGGTAAATTATTATTCATCATTTTCCGGGTTCGCAAAGTGTTCAATAGTAGGTAAAGCTTGGGAACCCCTGACTTAGACACTGTTGACCGTCGCCGATCTTGCTGTTTTGTCATTCCGTCATCTGACATGGATTTTTCTAGTATTTCCATTTATCGACTTTCATACCCCTTGGGGTTAGACAGGCTGTTGGTTTTTTTATAACGCTACCACACAAATATTATAATAACATATATTTTTTAATAATGCTACTTTAAATGAAACCATAACATCGGATGTATACAAATGCTTAAAGTTTTAAATTATTATTATTATTTTAGTAAAAGATGATTCACGACCGAAACTAAAATGGCCAAAAAAATATACATTTGAAGCTTCAAAAATGTCACTTACAGCGGGGTGGCAGGAGGATATCAAAACATGGTACGTATATTTTAGAAACAAGATTGGTATTTAAGTTTAGAACATCAGAAGCGCTATGTATATGTTTTCTGTTAGAGTTCTGTTGAGCGAATACTAAGAAAACGTTTGGTGTTTGGTTATCCTATCGCATAGTTTTTGGTAGTAGGATTTCTGTGCTATCCTGTCCTGTCTAGGCAGAACACAGTGGCGTAGTGGTTAGCGTACCTGACTTTTACGCCCCTGGTACTGGGTTCGATTCCCATTCCGAAGCCAACATTCGTGCAAAAACTCAAATTGTTGGTTTCCGGATCTTGTTGTGTTGTGCATGTGAAATTTATGCATGTAAAACGAACCAAAGATACAGTTAAAAATCTAAGTGTTGGGCATAGTTTTCTAAATAAATAAAAAAATACTGCCGTGAAGCAGTAGTGTGCAAACATTACTGTGTTTCGGTTTGAAAGGCACTGAGAGCTAGTGTACTCACAGGGCGTATGAGACTCAAGAACAGATGTCTCCGGGTGACGGGCGATTTATGGTGTCACACAGATTTTTTCTGGGTGACTCAACATTTGTTATGGGCAGATGTTGCACTACTCACCATCAGATGAATGTTTTGCTCATTTCGTCACCTTATCCAATAAAATGAAATAATTGAAGCGGTGCAAACACTACTGTGATACTAGTGTATATACAGGGGATATGAGATTTAGAACCGATGTTTCTCATAGTGAAAACGCAACGCGGTTTTACACAGAAGATGATATGCAGATGCTTCTAAATAATAGCGCAACCATATAGCGCGGGCGTTTGCTAAGTCGTTCACCTGATGGCAAGTACATTACCACCAGTTGAACGACTTTCTTATTTCGTTACTTAGTTTCATTATAAAAAATGAATACGGCTGTTTTCCCATAACAAATTCTGTATTAACCAAAACATTTGTGTGGCAACTGCAACAAGTTAACAACCCTTCAGTAACAGTAACTACAACGAGTTAACCGAAACACACTATTGCTTGACGGAGCGGCAAAATCACTGGCACTGTATAGGAATCCTACCACAAGTAAAATATAATTAACGAAGTGTTGCGTTGTGTAGATGGCTGCAAACCAAAGTATCAACGCGCTTATATTGCTAGATATATTTCGCGTCGGGCAGGAGCCGATTGTTGTCCGGCTGAGTAAAATGGCATCTACCTCTTCCAACTTTTCTTTTTTTACTGTACGGACAGTCTTTATTCGTACGTGGTTCACCACGCGACGCATCTCGTTTACATGGGCTAAATGTGTAGTCGCAGTTATATGGGATAGCGTGACTATAAGTATGGTAAGTTATGTGTTTACCCGTGATTCACAAGTTTTTTTGGTTTGAGGAGTTCTTCTCGTATTTTTTTTTTAAATAAGACATGTAGTGACACTCAGATTTCTAGTGACGTCTATGTGGGTCGTCCACGTTTGTTTGCAATTATGAATTTGACATACAAAAACACCCAGACCCGAAATATCTAAATGTAGGTAATACAAATATTATTCCAATGTAGGGATTGAACTCGCAGTCTTTAACGCAGAAGCCAATCGCTTTGCTACTACGCCAACTGACCCAATATTTGATAATTAAAAAGTGTATTTGATATTTTACTTTATTTGTAAGGACTGCATAATATGATTAATTTTTTTTTAAGTCTCTATATTACTTATTTTTCTGAGTTTATTTTTTAATTAATTTTTAGTGCTACCCTAAATTCACCTTTAAGGACCAAAGAATACCTATATAATACTTACAATAATACAGCAGTTTATGTTAGTATTCAATAAGACTGTGATCAAACAAACGACGCCTAAACCGAAAAACCAACAATTCATGTTTTTTTACAAATCTTTGCTCCAGATAGGATTCAAACCCAGGACCCACGGCGTAGCAGACAGATACTCTGACGGCTAGGTCTTGCGATCGATAAATTAATCAGCGGCAGCGTGGAACTTAAATATAATTTTGACGTCATTATTTTTCAGTTCATTATTTTTGTACATACATACAGTCACGCCTTTTTACCATATAAGGGGAAGGTAGAAGCCACTCACGTAGCCGACTTTTCGCCCTCGCTGCAACGAGACGTGACGGGTGGCGAACGGGTTCACACAGATTATTTGCATTTATATTTAATGCCCTTTATAGGCGAACAAATAATAGATCTAGAGTGGACTATAATAATGGCGCAGTGAAATCGTTCGCAATTGCCTCAAAGAAACGAAGCAAAAATCGGTATGGAGTTAAATATGAGGTGAGTGCTGTTTTTCTGTTCTGTTTATCCTTGTGTACAATTTTTTCGCCAAATCTTCAAAATGTTCGTTTTTTGATTATACTATATTGTAAAAGCCGTGATAGCTCAGGGGCCGGGCGCTCGCTTTAACGTTTAGTGTTGAAGAACATCGTAAGCAAACCTGCATATCTGATAAAAAAAATATTTCAAGGACATGTGTAGGCCGCCAACCTGGATCAGAGCAGCGTGGCCGGCTCCAAAACCCTCTCAGAAATTAAACTAGGCCTGTACTCATCAGTGGGACATTTATAAGATGTTGTTATAATAACATTTTACGCCGAGCACGTGATAGATCAGCATTTAAAATCGCAAAACAATTTTAGTGGTGCCGGCGCCGGGGATTGAACTCAGGTCACTCGCGTATTATGAAATTTAACGCTCGGCCCCTCAGCTAAAAAAGTAAAGTAAAAAGTCTCAGCCTTTAAATGTCCCACTGCTGAGCACAGGCCCCCTCTCATTTCTGAGAGGGTTTTGGATCTAGGAAAAACCCGCCACGCTGCTCCAATGCGGGTTGGCGGACTGCACGTCTTCGAATTTTTTTTTTATTTCTCAGACATTCAGGTTTCCTCACGACGTTTTCCTTCATCGCCGAGCACGTGGTAATTCAGCACTTAAAATTGCAATTAACAATTTTAGTGGTGCCGGCACCGGGAAGCGAACCCAGGCCACTCGCGTACTATGCTACCACGGCTCTGAAATTCTGTATGCAACCTATAAAAATTACATTAGTATAAAACTATAAAATATAAGTAAATAATTACAATAATAAAACTGTACAATAATTAAATTTTACAGTTTTAGACAATATATGAAAATGCAGGCCTATTAATCTATACTAATAATAAAATTTAAGTGAAAACTAGTATTTATACGATGCCCAAATGATCCATTGCAGAATCTTTGTTTGTCTGTCTAAAAGTTTGTCTCGAATAGGCTCAGAAATGGTTCAACGGATTTCAATGAAAATTTTATGAACTAAAACAATAATTTGAACGTCTATGTTCTATTTCGATATCTTGCGGGGCTCAAAATATTTCAATCTAAATATTTGTAATGGAATTATCTTGTCAGCTTTTTTTACGCGGGCGAAACCGCAAGGCACAGGTAGGTAGTTAATATAAGATGATAAGGTTAAACGATAAAATTCAAACGTTTCATATATTTTTCGAGACATTAGTTAATCCGAAATAAAGTGTATGTTTTTTGATAAAGTGACGAGACGACCAAAACGTTCACCGGTGTGTGCAACGTCTTCCCATAACAGATGCTGTGTTACTCAGAATATTTCTGTGTAGCAATATACTGCGCCCGTCACCCTGAGATATAAGTTCTTAAGTCTCATATGCCCAGTGATTACACTCGCTCTCAGTGCTTTTCAGACCGAAACACAGTAATTTTCTAAACTACTTCTTCACGGCAGAATAACTGGCCCTGGGGTGGTACCTACCTGTTTGGATTTCCGCATAGAAATCCTACGACCAGTAAGACCTTGCTTATCTTTCTAAGACAACTGGTAATGTTAAAAATGAGAATTCAGTGTTTAAACATCCGTCGACTGAGCAGCATAATAATTTATCGTACAGAATAAAATTATTTGCAAAGCATTTACGATATCGGTACAGTTTAATGTTCTAGATTCTATTTGCGCATTTTATTTATTGTTTTAAATTGATGTCGCCGGTAGCAACTTTTGTTAAGTACTACTGAATAATAACTATGCTTCCTAGATTCATCCTGAAACAAATGAAGGACTAACAAATAAAATGGTGTGTAAAGAACTAAAGGGTACTATTTTTGATCGTATAACTCTAGACACTGTCTTGCCCAAATATTTAGAGGAGTTTGAATTTATTGGTACGTATGTTTTATATTTATTACCTTTACTTCAGTAAATTATTTAAATGTGAATATTTTGGCTAAACTGAATCAGTGTCTCCGACGTCCATGCTTTACGATTATCCATACTATCCATACTTATTTATTTATATAACTTTACATACAGAATGTATATAGGCGGATTAATGCCTGACATACAATCCATACTAATATAATAAATGCGAAAGTAACTCTCTCTGTCTCTCTGTACGTTTGTGACCTTTTAACGGTTCAACCGTTAAACCGTCCTTGTCGAAATTTGGCACAGAGATAGCTTGTATCCTGGAGACGGACTTAGGATACACCCTGTTTTATCCTGAAAATCATCAAATATTTCCCACGGGTAATTTAAAATAATGCGGTGACGTGATTCGCTACCCGTCACGTCACGTTTCCCGCGGGGGCAAAAAATGAGCAACAGGTGTGGTCTCGGCCTACCCCTTACATTGGAAAAAGCCGTGGTTGTATGTATGTATTATTTAACAACTTAGAAACACAGGCGGCACTCAATGGTCCTATTGTACCCGCGCCCGATGTTACGCTCATGCGATGATGTAGATGGTAGGCCAATATGCGTGCAGTAACTGGGAAGATCACAACACAACCAGACCCGAAAACTAATAATTTGTGTTTTTGCACAAATGCTTGCTGCGGTTAGGATACGAACCCAGGAGGAACTATGCCAAGGCAGTAATCAGGTACTGTGGCTACTAGAATATAAATAATCGATATAAATAATAATGATTCGTTAAATCCAACAATCCGCGCTTGAGCTGCGTGGCGGACTCTTCGCTAATCTTAAACCCTATTATAAAGGGCGTTAAATTATCCATAGATGCAACGCAACGGATACAAATACAAGGATGCTAACATCTTGCAAAATTATATAGTCGGAATTTACGTTAATTCCCTTAGAAGCGTCTTGTCATAATGTCATGTTTGCATGTTTTGAACACCCTTACTTTAAATTCCATTTTTTTATCAGTATTGACTGTAAAGAATAAATGATTCTTTCATTATAGGTTTAGATACAATGAGGGAAGGAAACTTATCAAAATATTATTTTCAAGACGTTGACCAGTCGAAAGATAGCAGGAAAACTTTAATCGTCAAATATGATGATGTTAACGAAAATTGGATTCCTGTCAGGTGATTTCAATTTCATACAATTTAAACTTACATACGATTACAATTTTGTACACATAGATTGAACATATTAAAAAAATCTGGAATACTCATCGAGTATTTCTAGACTCCTGTTAACAGTTACGACCTTGTTTTATGATTATATTAATTTTCCTTTCTTTCAAATGCGAGAAAGAGACATATCATTAAAATTTTAAATGATTAAAATGTAAGATTACAAGCGGTGATATTATCCAATAAAAAACGATATTGTTCAAGAAAAATATTTAATCATTTTTTGCATAGATTTGAAGACGTCGAATACAACATCTGGCTAGAAACATTGACCAAACACGATGTGTGGGAATTTCATAATTTTGATATTGACTTTAATGAAGATGTGTTCGATACGACGGAATGTAAGTCGACGTTGAATTTGATCGAATATATTAAAATTATTATAATAAAAATTGTTTTAAGCTAACTAGTACTTACACTCTATAAATACATTGCGTTATACACAAAAAAGTTTTTATGAAAAAAGTATTAAAAGTATAATGGCAAATACGAGTAAATACATACTATCGAGTTAACTTTCAAGACACAAACAATTAATAAATGGCTTTCAATGAAAATATAATTTAGTGAGTAGCAAAATTGTTATCATATTTTGTAGAAACAAATAAAATAAAATATATGGTTTTTCCACCACAAAGAACCATTATTCCCTGAACCTAACTAGTAACTGGACCGTTTTTATACATATAGAGTTGAAGTCTTTTATTTTGTTAAAAATTTAAATATCTGTTTAATTTCTTACCGCGGATATTTGTCACAACTTTATAAAACAATTATTAAATAACCATGTTAAATTAGATTTCTTTCCTTTTGTTTATATATTTTTAAATTTTTTTAATATATAACTAACTTACTTTTCTCAGACGACTGCGAAGAAAATTCAGTAAGCTATACTATGGAGAACCCAGATATTACAGATTATTTATTATTTATGGATGCAGAAAAAAAAGAGCATGTTGATCACAGCTTCGAAATGTATGCCTGTTTTATTTCAATTTTATTTTATATCTTTAAATTTATTTACATTTATTTTTACATTTATTTAAAAGAGAATTTGATATTTATTTTTTTTAGATTTAAGCGAAAACACGGCAGAGTTTACGTCGACGATATGGAACATGCAATGAGAAGAAGCATTTTCTTGCGTAACATGAGGTAGTTACAGTGTTTTTTAAAAAAATACTGAAACGTATTATATTGTTACTATTTATTCGAATGAAAGTCTTAATAATTGCTTAACAACAGGTTTTTCTTCTTACAGACTTATTATAACCAGGAACCGTCAGAATCTGGGCTACAAGTTAACTGTAAATAAATTCGCCGACCGAACTCCTGCCGAGATGAAACGTCATAGAGGCTTGATAAGGAGGAGGGAAAATGAAGTTGGCACTGTGTCATTTCCATACACTGAAAGTGAGATTCGCGAATTAGGCGAAAGTTTGCCTAAAAATTTTGATTTGAGACTAGCTGGACTAGTTACACCTGTTCATGGTAATTATGCCTTTTTTGTGACCGTATTATTTATGTTTTTGATTTTTATTATAATTAGGCTGCCACTCAGGTTTTCATGCAGACGTTGTCGATCTGCTAAGGTGTCAACGACATCTCTGTTAAAAATGACGTATATGTCGCAAAGCATGATGAAGCATGCTAACATAAGAAAAGAGGCTTTGTTTCATATGATAATCAAATAAAAAGATGAATGAAGATTCAGATCAATAACTATTAATTTTTTTATGATGAAAGAGACTCGTCGGTTAAATAACAACGCTGTGACTCAGCCTGACTTGTATATAGAACTATTACACATATGCGGATAAAAAAATAGAAACAAAGACAATTTGATAAGAACCGCATGTAAATAAGTTTGGGTGCGGATGTTAATAGCAAATTAACATTCTTTCTGTTCTTCACAATAATGGATTTCTGCGTAACGCCTGATTCTATTAACTATCTCAAATATGGGTTGCTAATACCACAAACATTTTAAAAGCTGCTGAAGACTTAAAAAACTTTCATGACCCACATAGTCAAAGTAAAGAAATTCTCTTCTTTTGTTTATAAAGATATTTTTTTTTAGATTTAATGTATCTTTACCACATAATATGCAATAAATCAGTTCTTACAATATTTAACAGACCAAGAAGACTGTGGATCGTGCTGGACTTTTGGAACTACTTCGGCAGTCGAGGGTGCGCTAGCTAAGAGCAATGGAGGCAGGTTGTTGAGACTTAGCAACCAAGCGCTCATCGATTGTGCTTGGGGGTAAAACAGCTTTATAACTTTTTTTTCCACAAAACAACTGGTTGTGTAATTTCAATAGTATTTTTTATATGAGAGGGGACAAACGAGCAAGTGGCTCACCTGATGTTAAGTGGTCGCCGCCGCCCTTAAAAATCCGCTATACCAGAGGAATCGTTCTTTGAGAAAGGAATAGGCACTTTTCTTGAAGGTCCCTAAGTCTTATCCGTCCGAAAAAAACCGCCGGCGGCAGCAGAATCCATAAATTTGTAGTGCGTGACAGAAAATTCCGCGAAAAATGCACTGTTGTGGAATGCCTACCATCAAGGTGGTGACGATGAAATTTTGAGATCTGCCACAAAGTGCGATGGTGAAAACCAGCAGCTGGAATTAATCTGAACAATTCCTCTGAACACTCCCCGTATTAAATCGTTTATCATAGTTTTTTGTTAATAGCTAGTGTTTTTCTTTTACTGTAAGAAAGGTACAAGACGAGTAAATTGTTGACCTGATCGTAAGTGTAACATTTGCCCATAATCGTTACAGTTTCGCCTACGAAATTCAGTTGCAAATTTTCGTGGGCCACTACACAGATAAATCATCAGTTCTTTAGTCTCATAATATATCCTGTAATTACATTAACTTACAGTGCCTTTCAAACCGAAACACAGTAATGTTTGGGCACTGCTGTTTCGCGTCAGTGTAACTGGCACTGCGATGGATGGATTCCTGCACATGAGTCCTACAACGAAGTACAAATTAGTTAAGACCAATATCCTTACTCATAGTACCTTATACATACATACATACTGTCACGCCTCTTTCCCATAGGGGTAAGCAGAGACCACATCTTTCCACTTGCTACGATCCTGACACACATCTATAGCTTCTTCTACTTTCATTAGCGTTTTCACACACGCTCGTCGGTTGCGGGTACTTTTAACGTAGGAAAGGAAGTAAGGAAAGGTCTCCTCAAAAGTTCACCGATGTGATTGTGATACGTACGCCTAGGTCGACCCTTTCCTCAATACCTTATATCCCTATACATATACAATATTACCACAGTACTATCAATTATTGCAAGTCATATATGTACAGGGGCTAGATTCTGGGTGAAGAATGTTCTGGGTGACACAGCATTTGCCATGGGCAAACGTTACACTTACCATCAGGTGAACATTTTGCTCGTCACATTCTACAACAAAAAAGAATGTAATTTATGATAATTTTAATTACTACTTATAACTGGTAAAGTTCATTAATATAGACATTGAATTCAGCTGTGATTTGAACTCACGTCCAAGATCACACTAATAGATTCTCTTAACTTTGCCCCACAGTTAACACATTGCGTATTTTCTCTGTGACGTAGGTGATGAAATTTTGTAATTAATTAAATTTAATTATTATATATCCTGTACTCAAGGTGACGGGCGCAGTGTGGTCTCACACATAAATGTTCTGGATGACACAGCATTTGTACGGCCAGACGTCGTAGCCAGCATCAGCTAAACGTTTTTCTCGTTGAATCACTTTCTCCGATAAACGAAAATATCGAAAAGTGGGTCAAAATTTTCTTACAAAATTTGAACAGAAAAGACAAACGGAGAGAGCTAGTTAAATAAAAGCTTGAAAAATGCATTTATTTTAGAATAAAAAAAATAATATTATAAAACACATTACACAATAGTAGTTATTATTAAATTAAACAACGTATGTATATTTGTAGTTTTGGCGGTGCCGGCTGTGACGGTGGAAGTGACACTGCAGCTTATAAGTGGATAATGAAACATGGTATGCCTACTGAAGAAGAATATGGAACATATGCTAATAAGGTACCTACATACATACATACATACATACATACATACATACATACATACATACATACATACCTACATACATACATAAGATCACGACTGTATCCCATAAGGGGTACTCAGAGACTGGGCACTCCCTGCAAAAACAGATGACTGCCACAATCCTTGTTTCACCAAAACAATATAATGCACTTGGTGTGATAGGTGGTGAGCCCATCGCCACCATGCGCTGTTGGGTGCACAGTGCAGTTTAATTCCTTACTCGCCTTTTACGAGATCCATTGGATAAGATGGAGTGGTAGTATTCTTTTAACGAGCCGCCACCACACTGCTAATAAGGTATAAACCATAAATAGCTCAGATTTTCAGTATAAATTCGTAATCAACTTCAGAAATTTAACATACGTCCTTTACTTTACATTCACTTTCAGGACGGTTTCTGTCGCATCGATAACATGACTGACGTGTACAAAATTCGAGGCTTTACAGATGTGACTCCGTTCAGTATTGAGGCTTTGAAGGTAATATCCATTGAAAAAATTTAAATACTGAATTCGGCTAAAATTATCATCAGTTTATAAATGTGATAAAATCCCTTACTTTACATATTCTTCATTATAGATCGCTGTTGTTAATCACGGTCCATTGTCAGTCTCTTTACATGCTACTGACAGTCTTTCCTATTATTCTGGTGGAATCTTCTATGACTCATCGTGGTAAGTCACTTAAATATTATTAATTTAAAGTTGTTAGGTTTATTCTTAAAAAAAATTGTTTTGCTAAATGTTGGTTGTATTACATAAATAGGTCAACTCACCCGGGACTCTCACAAAATGCCAGCGTAAAGAAGCACTATAACGTTGCTATGTTTCGTATAATAGGTGACGTCGACAACTTTGCATCGCATTGCGATCCAGGTTCGAATAATAGACGATCCCAAAAAGCCGTAGTCACAAATTGTTGGTATTCCGGATGTCATTGTCCCCTTTCTTCTCTTCTCTTATATCTTTTACTCTGTATTTTAGCCTAATTGTGATCTTACCGCATAAGCGTTATTTCGGGCGCGGGACGTCGAGATGAGTAATTGCCTATACGCCATAATATAAGGGATATTATGGAGTTGCAGTTCATAACTATGGACAGCATTCGGTTGTCGCCGTAGTCAAAAATCAGTCAAGAGGATATCATGATAAATAACATTCAAATACTGGCAGCAGGGCGTTCCATCGTTGTCCGCAGGGATAACAACGAACATCTTGTCAATTTTTGAACTTTTATTGAAGACGGACGTAGGCATACAAAAATCACAGAGATGACCCATGAATGACCATTTACCGTCAGGTGGACCGTCCACTCATTTGTCACTAAGAAAAATAAAAATAATTGTACCAAAAATATACGCAAAAATGTAAATAAGTAACTTATTTTAATCTAACCCATTTAAGCGATCCCACGATGCTGAACCACGAAGTCACTTTAGTCGGCTACGGAGAGAAGGATGGTGAAACTTACTGGATTGTTAAAAATTCTTGGGGAACAAACTGGGGCATAGATGGCTATTTCCATATCACAGTTCGAGACAACAACTGCGGCATTGCTACAGAACCTTCTTATCCCGTATTTTAAAATAATTGCTAGAAATGTATCTCTAGTTATTATTACTAAATACGTTTATACAGTTCTTACAAGGATTTTAAAGGAATGTTTTTGTATTTCACGGAATTATGATGTTGATTTATTTAATATAAATGTTGAGAGTTTTCATAAACATTAAATTTAGCATGTATTTTAGACTTACTGTACTTAAACTGATTTTTTTTTATTAGCGGCATATTGTCATTTTGCACGTGGAGTCTGTATGTTTATTTACGCTCGTTGTGTTCAATAAAGTTTATTTTAAAGGCTATTTTCTTTTCTTTTTTGAAATAATACAAGTGAGAACGAATACGTATGTATACAAGAAAACTCGTATTAAAATGCGTCACCATTTTTTTTAAATTCTCATATGAATTATAATAACAGTTAAAAATAAAAATGATGCTCATTATCATGTACCTATTCTTAATGCGCGAAATTTCAATCAAAATTTTGATTATTTAAATAAATTTATAATAAAAGCCGTTGATGATTTTTTTTAAATTATAAGATGTTTGTTAACAACGCCACAAGCTATACCAAGAATTTTGGATTTTCATTTTCTAGTTAATAACAAACTTACCAGTATGTTATTCGTTTTATTTTAATTTGTATGATTACTACTGCATCGCAGATGCGTTTACAGAAATAAATTGCACATACACAAAAAACCCAGGCCTTATATTACCTATAAATGGTTGTTCCATGTCGGTATCGAACCGCTTCAATAGGGGAAAAAGCTAATCGCTGCCAGTGCGACAAGCGAGCCGTTGTCGGAAAAAGGATTTGAAGATACAAAATGGTCTGAGGTCCTCACGAATCATCCTTGTGTTCTTTTGCAAGGATTTTTGGGATATCAAATCTGAATTAGCGTAAATATTAGGTCTTTACTTATGAAATTGGCGTTTTGTCGTACTGGCCATTTTGATCTGAAATATATCCTCTTTGGTTAAGAATTCCAAATTCAAATTTATAAATCCATTTAGCTAGTATATTTGAGTTTTGAAAACAGTCATTTATTTGTTTTTTTCCTCATTAGTTTTCTCTTTGGCGTCGCTCATCTCACACAATGGAAAACATGAAATCGCTTAATTTACGAGTCCGAGTTCTACCCTGGCACCAGTTCTATAGAAACAGCTCGAAGGATTAACAATGTATATAGCGCTGGTGTGGCAAAATAAAACAAGCTACGTTTTTGTTATTTTTTTTCAAGTCCAGGTTTTTCGAAAAAGCCGCAGTCAAACTCACTGGTGGTTAAAGCAGCAAACTACCGATCTAACAAAAACGCGACCGAACGCATACGTCGCCCGCGAAACGTGCTAGACGACACGGATGTGTCAGCACTACCTAGCCGCGATATGGTCAATCACGGCTAACACAGTATAAAATAATATATAATATAATACCGCCGTAGAAAGAGTCGCGCAACAGTCAACAATCACACCGCGTACACAAGATACACCCGCGTTCTAGGGCGGTTCTCACCGCCCAGAGTTACCGACACTATTCTTTTATCGAGCCGACACACAAGTCGACAGTCCGAACGGAGGTCCCCAGTCTCACTCGGACGGTCATTAGGCGGCTCAAAATTTTTAAGATATTCGACCTTGAGATAAGCACACAACAAATGCGACAGGGACCGAATTTGGATATTAATTAGTAGTTTATTTATTTATTTATGTTTGGATCAAACCAAACCTGGCAAGCGGGCCCTGGCTCGAATTCCCGAATTGGTTATACCATTTCAAGAATATTGCCCATGAATTCGGGACGAGACCAAACGCTCGCTCTTACGGATAACGGATTCCGATACTTCCCAAAGAGTGAAGCTGAATACAGGTATCTGTACTTATATATTAGAAAATGAAGAAGGAACAGCCTGGTTGACGTACTTCTTGCCGGCTGAAAGTAGTTTCAAAGTGGCAATACGCGGCCTGCCAACAGGAACCGAACCTACACAAAAAGCTTGACAACCTACACTTCAAAACGGAACACGTGCGGGCGAGAGAAACGCGCGCACGTAAAACTATTTACTTCGCACAACTCAAGCAAACCTCTGACTTCATACCGCGCAGTTTGGCGGGGGAAGAAAGGCCCTACTCATTGCCACAGGTGCCAAAGCTTCCGCCACACATATTTTTGCTGCCATCGAAAGCAGGCTTGCGTCTGCTGTGGAGGTAAACACCCAGCGAAGGAATGTCCGAGGCCGAGAGAAGAGCCAACAACCTGCGCGAATTGTAGACAGCATTGCATAGGGCCAACAATAAATCATGCCCTGTCTATATACGAGAGGCGCACAAGCGTCACGCAGGCACATTGACATTAACCGCCCCAAAGCCAAAAATACAAGAAAATCACATAGAAGAGACTCCGGACCATTTACATTTTATGGCCCTCAACGCGTAAGAAGAGGAAGAGGGGAGGGAAAGCAGATTCCCGTACACGCAGTACATCACCAGAAACACCCAGAGAGCCGGCAGTTGCACCGCAGCCGGCTCCGGAAATTAAAAAGGAAATTCAGAAAATTAAATAATACGAGAAATACCAAAGACACAACATACACAAATAAGCACACATGCGCTACCAATACTTCGGTAGCTCTAACGGTTGTTCGAAGACGATTTAATGGCTCTACAATCGAGCAACGACCCGTTTCCTGCCATACTAAGAGGCATCCTAAGCGTGCTCTCTGCGGACCATAATGCAAAAGAACCAAGATACTACCTGGCCTGGTTGAAAACGAAAATACTTACATACATACATAAGATCACGACTGTATCCCATAAGGGGTAGTCAGAGACTGGACATTCACTGCCAATACAGATGACTGCCACAATCTACGTTTCACCAAAACAATATAATGCACTTGGTGTGATAGGTGGTGAGCGCATCGCCATCATGCGCTGGCACAGTGCAGTTTAATTCCTTACTCGCCTTTTACGAGAACCATTGGATGAGATGGAGTGGTAGTATTCTTTTATCGAGCCGCCACCACACGGCATAAAGACGAAAATAAAGACCGTCAAAAAAACGTAGATCGCAAACGAAGATCGCACGCGCAAATCTAGTCGCCGCCCGCTCGCAGATAGGCAAGCTGGGCTTCCTCAAACGGGGTCTCACCCGGCTGGCCGGTCCGCGCTAAGGGTGGCGTCGAGAAATAATACCTATCACATAATTATGCACCCCAATCCCAAATTGAAACTACTGAAGGGGACAAAAGCCCTGGACAGTTACCCGGAAAGTTTTAGGAAACTACGATTTTTTAAGAGAGGTCTGCCGTTGTGCGCGTGTCACGTAAAAAGTACTCGACAGATTTCGATAAAAAAAAATAGTTTAATTTCTCAAAAGCTTTCTTATCTAAAAAAAAAATATCACGATATTTTCATCCATACTATCCATACTTGAGTAACCTGGGTTCGATTCCCGGTGCCGGCTCCACTAAAATTGTTAATTGCAATTTTAAGTGCTGATTTACCACGTGCTCGGCGGTGAAGGAAAACATCGCGAGGAAACCTGTATGTCTCAGAATCAAAAAAAATATTTCGAAGACATGTGCAGTCCGCCAACCCGCATTGGATCAGCGTGGCGGATTCTTCCTAGCTTCAAAACCCTCTCAGAAATGAAAGGAGACCTGTGCTCAGCAGTGGAACTGAACATAGGCTGAAACTTTAAACTTTTTATCCATACTTCCGACTTATATTATAAATGAGAAAGTAACTCTCTCTGTCCCTCTTTTTCACAGCTCTGTTAGGTTACTTTACAGGTTTGTTACTTTTTCACAGCTCAATCACTAAACCGAACATAACGAAATTCGGCACAGAGATAGCTTGCATCCTGAAGACGGACATAGGATACCTTTTATTAAAATCAAATAGTTCCCACGGGATATTTCATAAACCTATATCACTAATACAGCTAGTACAAAACGTAATAAATCATCAGCGTCTCCTATTGGTGTTCCAATAATGTAGGTATTGGTTTATGTTTCCACAAAAACACTCAAAGACTGGTCAGACCTCATCAGACACTCAATGGCCGCGACACGGGATCAATTAGAATACAACCTGACCCGCAAATCACCTGTTTGCTTTTCTCACAAATGTCTCCAGCTGATTCGAACGTGACAGTCCGGTACTCTGACTACTAGGTAACGAGGCCGTAGCCTTAGGCCACGATGTTCACAATATTAGATAGCTAAAAACCAATAACAACAAAAATGAAATGCAGAAACCATAGAAATCATTTATGGAACATATTATTTGCGTAAGGTATTATGTAGGTATCCAGAATATTATGAAGCAAAATAAGATAAAATATCTTGAGTACAGATACCATAGATACCAAATGCTATCACTGTGTAAAACTAATGATGGTGATACGTTATAATACTACTAACATTGTAAGATAAATAAAAAAGGGATCAACCATTAAGCGTTTGTATCGAATAGTTAGTCAGTGGTCTCACAATAATGCCGCAGGCGGAAATATTGTAGAAGTACTTTTATCTTCCAAACCGGAAAAGCTTTTAGTTTTTAATTATTCCCTTAGGCTTTGTCTGTAATGGCGTTAGATATGAAGTGGGAATTGATTAACTTTTTAAATGGCCTTTTAAAATTATGATTAGACATTAAACCACTAATTGCTCTGACATATGTGTATACTTTCAAAACTAACTTACATAAATCAATGAATCGATGAGAGCTCTCTTAAATTTTGTTGATAAAAGCTTTGTTACATTTTAAAAATAAACAGCGACCTAATGAACTGTTTATACGAGTAAGATTATTCAAAGTAGCATTAAGACGCTTTTGAATTTATGGATTTTTAACTTTACGGTTTCCCTTTTAGATTCTTATCTAAAAACGTTATCTTTAACGCTTCTGGCTTTTGGGGAATCGGGTGCTTGCAGCTAGAGAAAACAATGACGTGATGTATCTCTCTAGGGAGGTCTCTTGGCAATTGTAGCGCAACGACGAAATAGCTAATAGACACCAAATTATAAAAAAAGCGGTCAATACATTGAACTAATCGGTCTGATGTGACACCGCATGAAACCTTCGATGTAGTCGAGATTTTCTCTAATTCTAAGTTGTAGCTGCGTGCTCCGTAAACATTTCGTTATCTAACAAAAAAGATTAAAAATAAATGTTACAAAGTCACCTTGCACAATAAGATAGTGTAGTAAACTAGACAGAGTTCACGTTTCCAGTGAGATGGCATATCACTAGTAAATAAAAATAGCAAAAGCAATTTAATAAACTATTTAATTTATTTTTACCCGAGTTCATCTTACATTAGTTACTTACTGTAATATCAGTGCCTTTAGTTGAGCTCCCGCTGATGTCTTTCATAATAGCATCTTATGTTTTTCATAAGCGCCTAATTAATCTTTCTTGCTTTTTCAATTTTTTGCACGAGTAACTAGCGATATAACAATTCTGTTATGGATGGATGTAAGCAAAGTAGAAAATATTTAGGTTTTTTTTTTGTAAAATGTTCATGCACCTAAAAGACGTTGCGTACAACGACTTAATTACATTATAATGAAAACTCTTGTATTAATTATATATTTTTTATTTTAAATATGATTCTAAAAGTTATTTTTATTTTATTTAATTTGTATTATATAAATTTCTATCAAAAATCGCTATTCGTTAGAAACTTAGTAGGTACAATAACTTTAAAAAAATATATAGTTTATTAAAATTTAATTAACCAAGTAATGTCGACAAAATATTTTACACTATAATATCCAAACAGTAATGTGTTCTAATCGAACCCGTCCGGTCCCTAATTCAGTTTGATCGTTGAATTTTACTAATGTCTTGCTAGGAATGACCTTGACAGGGCCAATTCAAATGCAATTCTCTTTAGACTAGTTGACAGAAAGAGTTCAACTAAACAAATCAAACAATAGGCGTCTGCGGGGTTGTTTCGTCTATGTTGTAGGGTATTTTTTTTATAGAAGTGACGAGATAAGCAAAAGATTCACCTGATTGTAAGTGCCACGAATGCCCATAACAATTGCTGTGTCATACAGAATACATCTAGCACCACACTGCGCCTGTCCCCCTGAGATATCAGTTCTTAAGTATCATATACCCAGTAGTTACGTTAGCTTTCAGACCGAAGCACAGCAATTTTCGTACACTACTGCTTTACGGCAGAATAATTGGCCTTGGGGTGATACTTACCTAGATGAATTCTGATGATATCCCCAGTAGAACTAACGTAACCGACATTACTTAAGGAAACTTTAACAGAAGTGACAATGGGTAGCCACATAGTTGTAGAATCGAATAAGCGTTGAAAAATAATGGTTTGAAGTACAAACTCATACCGGCCAACATATAGGGCGTCCCCACAATAGATGGAACAACGACCTAGATAAGTCAAAAGATAAAAGGTGGCTCCGAAATGCTTTGTGCTAATCTATGGGGAAGGATCAGCAGAGGATTTGTAATAGCTGGGATGTAATTACGGGGATGATTATGATGATAATAATATTTATTTGTTAACATTAAATTATCATTCAAATTCAAATTGTAACTTCCCATGGAAAAAATCTGTCCTAATCTTTTGTACGTGCTAACAAAAGCCACACCGTTCATAGTAAATTACTTTATAGTGCAATGATAAATAAAAAAAATTAATCCACTTTATACGTATACCACTAATACCACTATATACGTGGTAGTCCTAATGTAGGGAATAAAAGCTGTGATCCTAAGCAATTTAAATTTAAGGGTAAGCTAATCGTAAGCCTGTATGCGTTTAATTGTATATTTCTATTTAAGTGAAAGTGTAGAGCCGTGGTAGCTCAGGGACCGCATGCTTGCCTTCAATTTCATGGTACGCGAGTGACCGAGTTCGATCTCCGGTACCGCCATCTCTAAAATTGTTCTCCAATTTTAAGTGCTGATTTACCACGTACACAGCGGTGAAGAAAAACATTGTGAGGAAACCTGCATCAGACTTTTTCCAGCTCCAAAATCCTCTCAGAAATGAGTACAGCCCTCAATAGTGGGACATTTATTGGTTTTACATCAATGATTCTAACACTATTGTGCATCATTTAGAGAAAGATGTATCATTTATTGACTTTACTTTTTTAAGTGGAAGTGCATGTTGTGTAGGAAAAAACAAAAAAATACATATACACAGTCCATTGTCTCCCGTTTTCAAAAATAATTTCTCGATACCTAGTATTAATTGCAATGGCCGTTAATTCGATTATTTATATAATGAATAAAACATTACAGTGCTAATGTTCCACTATCTCACCACTGACTTATTGACATGACACTTATATCTATCAAATTCTAGACATCAAAACACCCTTATGCATATACTACTAATTGATCAGCGTACCTGTCATCTAAGACTAGAGCCTTATTAATCTATGTAAATTATGTATTGTTTAACAGTATTATAATCTATTTCTAATCAGAGATGGTGGAAATATATACAGGTGAACGTTCAAAAGCAAGAAATTGATTATGATGAAATATTGTAAAATTATTTCATAGGTTTACCATCAAATGTGCTGCCCTACGTATTAATTTAAAGTAACAATTGCTTAGCACAAACGATTTTAAACTTAGGTGTAAAAAAAATTATAATATTGCTAGTGAAAGTGGAAGTGGAAGCTTCAAAGCATTGACTTAAAAAGTGCATGTGAAAACTGATATTAAAATACGTGTATATTCAATAAAATCGTTTATTTAGTTTCGCAAAAACATATTATCTGTTTTAAATATTAGAAAAATCTGATCTGAATCGAAACGCTACGGGGTCTAGGTTCGAACGCAATTACTACCAACATTTCTCCAAAAAACAATTTTCGGGTCAACTTGGGATAATGACGGGTACAATCCCCGTGTCTGTGATACTAACTACCTAACTTCTACGCCGCGGGTCCTGGGTTCAATTCCCAGCCGGAGCCAACATTTGTGCTAAAACACAAATTGTTGGTTTTCGGGTCTAGTCGTGTTATGATTGCCCCCGTGTTTCTGACACTGCATCCTAGCCTACCTCCGCATCTTATCGCATCAGCGTTACATCGGGCGCGGGTAGGTTGGGACGAGTGAGTGCCTCTGTGTTTGCGCGTACACTTGTGGCACTATAATATCTCCTGCGCAGTTGATAGCTCTCGACAGTATTCGGAAGTTGTCGCCGTGGTCGAAATCGGCTAGGAGAACATCATAATTTCGGGAGTGGGTGGGTTAGGATGTATGAATGCCTGTGTATTTGCGCCTAAACTTGTGGCACTGTTATATTTCCTGCATTTGATATTCTTCCGACAGTATTTGGAGATTGTCGCCATGGCCGAACATCGAAGAAAGATCAAGAGAACAAATAGGACAAGAATTAAACAAACCCAAGGTTAATTTTCTTATTAAGCCTTTTGTATAAGTTTTATTAATTACAGAATACAAGTTGATGACTTTACATCACAGTTCGCCTTTTTCCCTGATTTTCCTTCAACTTTATTAACAATTGCCTTTAGCACGCTTTACAAAATGCTGGCATTTTATGATTTGCACTGGTTATTTTTGACAACGACCACTTTAATTCGCTCCAAATTTGACCGAAATCAAATCCTTCCCAGTAAACTCCTCCCTTTTACAAACGTGAATGGCAAAAACTTTTTGTGAAATGAAATTCAAAATTGTATATAATAGTTAATTTCTTGTTTTGAAAGGAGATTATATGAATTCATAGATATAATGTATTCATACTTACTTGTCAAACAAACATTGAATACATGGATGATGATAACCCAAAGGAATGAAGTGATCGCTGCCAAGCTATTTCTATATCTTGATATTTATGATGTGACTGTTATAGTACATCATATAGGTTTTAAAAAGTCTAAAAAGAAAAAAATATCACTGAGTTCTTTGCTGGTTCTTTCTTTATATTTTTTTCACAAATCAGTGCAGTTAAAAAAATACTTTTAATGAGTATGTAAATATTCTGTGTTGAATAAAAAAATCTTGAAGTTTATTCAGCAAATGATCATACTACAATATAATCGGGGATGGCGTCTCCTTTTAAATATAAAACACTTGTGTTAGGAGACTCCACTCTTCCATAGCACTTAAATTACTATTTCCATGACATTTATATAGAAAAATAAAATAAAAATATGAAAAAAAATATACTAACAATATTTACGCCTAGGTTTATGTATTGCAGGTGTAAGTGAGTGTGTGTGTGAGTGAGTAAATGTGTGTGTATGTTTGTGTGTGTATCTGCGTGTGTGTGCACGAGTGAGCATAATTGTTCAATAAAAATAAGGTAATTTATATTTGTTTTCAATGACAACATGTTAACGTCATATCCTGTAACTTAAAGGAAATTTACTTCCAAATTACTCAGAGGTAATATTACAGAAAAAGAATTCAAAATATAAAATTAAAAAGTATGTACATGAATTGAAGTATCCGTACATTTTAATTAACATTAAAAAATAAGATCGCTTAGCCACCGTGCCAATTGAGCCTTTATTGGACTATTAAGTATAATTTGTATCTCTGCAATATAACATTGTTAAATCCTTCTTTAGACTATCAAAAATTTTACATAAAAAAGGTTGGCTCGTGATAAATTAAATTGCACATTCCCAATCACTCAGATCTGGAACAACTATCTGTAGACCACACAATTATTTGTCAGGCGTAAGAATCGAACACGTAACCCGTAGTGAAAAGATCAATTGCTTTGCCACTGTGCCTTACAGATGTTTTATATTTCTAATTACGTATAATTTTTATCCATCTACAATATAACATTATTAAATCCGAAATATCCAAATTGTTATATAAATAAAATAATTGCTGGTACGAAATTAAACAGTCAGTGCCATTTTGTATTTATCACTCCATCTGATGACATAGCAGCTTCCCACACTCAATTAATTCGGTAGCCAACTTCTTTGCTCTAGTAAATATTGACCCCTTTAAGAAGCCGTGAAATTTGTCGGTTTGCGAATGAATTTAACATACCTTTGCTTTGATCGTATCTTCGGTTTACTCATATGAGAGACTCTGTAAGAGGAAACCATACTTAAGACGATCATTATACATAGATAATAACGTTATTATGAAGTCGATGATAATAACAATATTATGTACTCGTATGTATAAAGCCATGCTTGAAATTTGTGAATAAAATATTACTACGTTTCATGGTATCATAAGGTAACTAGAAGAAATAAATAATTTTGAAAAGAACTTTTAATTGTTTTTCTGAATATTCTCAAATAACAGAAAAACATAGCTTTAGTACTGTATATTTTTAAAAGGTCAATTTTTTGTAATTCTGTGAGCCATTTACTCAAAACAAAGACAGACGAAAACATGAGTTTCTGAAATTCTGAATTATTTTGCTTCGAGTTATCATTTTTCCAACATTGAAATTTAACCGGGAAAAAAAATTTAATGTAATTTTATGATGTTTAAATTGAAAAATAACTTGTCTTTAACACCAAGTCCAATTCAAAATTTGTTTATATTCCAAATAATTTTCGGGTATTGAGATTCGCTCGTGTCTTTCATACTGCATCTAACTATACATTCTTCGATCTCATCGTATTAGACGTTAAATTGGGAACGGAAAAGTAAATATGAGTAAGGGACTCTGTGTTCTGTGCTAATACAGCATTGTCATGTATATGCAGATAGCAGGGTCTGCTTATAAGCATCATCTTAACGCATTACAGTGTACAATTTAATATAAACTAACGATTTTGGTATACAAAAGCATTCTATATTTTGTTTGTTTTCTCGCCTGATACGCATGTGATATTATTTGACACAATTTATTCAGGTTAGAAATTTACCGTGGTAAAATTCTTTTGTAACGTCTTCGACGTCATTTTTATGATTTAATATGTTAAACTATTAAATAATTTTAGGCACATGCCCTTAGGCAGAAAACTAGTAGATTGAAAAACTAATTGTCAACTCCATGAAAACTATTTCTCCGTGGAAGTTAGATTTAATTATGTATGAAAATGATAAAAAATCGTAAACATAAAATTACACCCGTAAAATTATACCGGAGCTTGAAATTATTTTAAAAGTATTGTGTATCAACATTTATAAACTCGCAATGTTTACAAAACCTTTGATCCTTCCGTTTAGGAAATAGGGCATCAAACAACATTGTATCAACACAAATATAATCTGTACAATAAGTTCTAAAACATACTCAATATTTTTAATACATACATACATATAGTCACGTCTGTTTTCTATATAAGGGGTACGCAGAGGTCACACACGTAGCCCACTTTTCGCCCCCGTGATAAACGAGACGTGACGGGTGGCGAACCAAGTCATCGCCATTTTGATACAAGTCAAAAAAATACTTACTCCCTATTGCATTCCCACGAGCAGTATAGTGACAGCATTGCATATTATGGCATTATTCGGCATGAAAAATCGCTGTCCGTACAATACCTTAGTCGCTTCTTATAACCCATCGGTAGGAAAGAGATAGGTGCTATTCTACTCTGCCGGACACCTATCGGCCTGAAATTGTTAATGTACAAATAAATGACGGCAGTCTTATACTGAAAAGGTTGCTGGTAGCTATTAACCTAACCGGTTATCAGTTTTGGCAATAGGTCGATCATCACCATCATCACTTCAGCCCATCACAAGTGCACTTCACTTCTTGAATATAGAACTTCACATAGATTACCACAAAGCACAGTCCTGAGCCATGGATTCAGTGATGGATCCAATCCAGTGACTTCCCCCAAAACCGTGCAGATCGTCGAACGAATGATTTTAAGAAAAATGTAAACAGATTATAGATAATTCATCTAGGAGCAAATTAATTTTAATACTTTTTGATTTAATGATTTTGGTTCAGCCATAACAAATAACAAATAGTAGGCTGAAATTCTTTTCGCATAAACTTGTATTAAAATCTCTTTGGCTGTACTATTTTTATCTGGCTGGTTTTGATGACATTAAAAAGGTTACATTTAAAAAAAGAAACTAATAAGTAATTTTTTGTTTCCAGCTATTTTTCATTAGTTTTTGTTTCTGTTGAAATGAGATGAAGATTTTATTTATTTCTTACAACAAATTACCATAACATTTAAAAACAGAATCGATGCTATAACACAAACAAAGGTTTGGTTTACATTAATTATCTACCATATTTGGTACAAAAAATGTCTGACATAGTTCTATTTGCCGATGATACATCATTGTTGTCAACAGCCCAATGAAACTCTAGATATTGTTTCCAAATGGTTTGCGGCAAACAATTTAGTTTTAAATGCAGGCAAAACAAAATGTCTACACTTTAAAATGTCTAAGTCAGCGCATAATATTAATATTAATTTACAGAATTCTAATCTTACGTTTGAAAATTCAACTATATTCCTTGGAATCACTATTGATTCCAAGTTACAGTGGGGAGCACACATTGAAAAAATATCTCCGAAATTAAGTTCTGCCATTTTTCCAATAAGAAAGATTAGACAGCTGACTGATGAAGATACTGGCAAATTGGTATATTTTGTATACTGTGGGGATCCGCAGCTGGATTGGAAACAATATTTATTTTGCAAAAACAAGCATTCCGGGCAATCTTTTACTTGGGACCTCGCGAGTCGCTACGAGAACTATTCAGGGAGACTAATATATTGACATTATACGTACGGAAAAACATTAATTTATTTACCAAAAAATTTACTGTATCCTGTATATTGGCTAAAACTAGAAAAACTTTTCTTAGTAGACTTATAAAGTTTTTTAATAAAATTCCTAAAAGTGTAACACAAAAATCGGACATGGATTTTAAAAAACGTTTCAAGAAGACTAAGAAAATAGATCATTATATAAAGGACAAAGATGTATGGAAATAACTCATACTAAAATTATGATGTAATTTTTTGTAATCTGTAATACGTAAATACATTATGTAATATAGCATTGAAAAAAGAAAGACCCCTGAGTTTCTTACCGGTGTAGATTTTGACGTTCATAAGAGCTTTAAACAAGCCTAAATTGAATAAAGAACTTTTGACTTTGAATTTGAAACGAAGCTTTAAACAAAAATAAAAAAAAATATTTACATAAAATATTCAGCAAACTCCGTTTTCTACGCATTTGTATGCTGCTATTGCGAGTTTCGACTGACTACAAGAAAAAATATCAATGTACTGAGAGATAACATTTATGTAACGTATCGCACGTAACAGGGGTGAGTTTTAAAATTTTATTACAAAAAAGGAAAAAATGCATCGTAAGCCCCGAAAAAAAAATTGTAACGTTTATGGACTGGACTAAGGCTTGATTTCACCAAATAATTTTAAATCAACCATTAGCTAATGAGTGTTTAAAAACACAGTTTAACAGCGCTATTAAATTAATGTACATCCTACGAGGTACAATTAACGGACCATCAATAAATGAAGCATTAACCGAATGACTTATGAAAACATTCACTGACAAAAACAATCACTGACACCATTTTGACAAATTCAAAAACAAACAGTGTAAGACGACTAAAATGAAATGTCTTTTATCATTGCTTTAAAAATTTATACTATTTTACTCAGTCGTAAAATATGTCACTTGATATATTATATGGTCGAATTAAAAGTAGCGTTCACCCAGTGAAATGCCAAATTAAGCGACCTGTGTTTTATTTTGCTGGTTTTTACTAATGTCAAATTGTGATTTGACTTATACAAATTCGGTTGACCGTGGAGAATTGTTTGTTTTGCTGATTTCACTTTTCTGTTATGGTGATGCAATTACATACATACATACATACAGTCACGCCTCTTTCCCATAGGGGTAGGCAGAGACCACATCTTTCCACTTGCTACGATCCCGACACACATCTTTAGCTTCATCTACTTTCATTATCGTTTTCACACACGCTCGTCGGTTGCAGGTACTTTTAACGTAGGAAAGGAAGTAAGGAAAGGTCTCCTCAAAAGTTCACCGATGTGATTGTGATACGTACGCCTAGGTCGACCCTTACCGGCTTTCCCATTCACACTTGCCTCATAAATCACGCTATTTCTCACTTTGTCAATCAGATTTACTCCAGCTATACTTCTCGAACTTCTCATTTCCACAGCGTTAATCCTACTTTCATGCTTCTTCTGCCAGACTCAGCATTCACTACCATACATAAGTGTGGGGACCAGAACTCCCCTATGTACAGCCAGTCGTGCCTTTTTAGATACGTTCTGGCTACACATAAAGTTATGCAGAGCTCTATTCACTTGATTTTCTGCTAATACTCTTCTCTCAATATCACAGTCATACTTTCCGTCTCTCGTAAATTTAGAACCCAGGTACACAAACTCTTTCATTGTTCCACTCTTTCTCCTTCAATCAGAACTTTGCAATCCGACATACTTTCTTCTCTTTCAAAAACCATTACTTTCGTCTTATCTACATTAATTTTCATTCCTTTGCTTTGTAGAGCACCATGCATAATATTAACCATCGCCTGCAACTCCTCCTCCGATGATGCTAATATAACCTGATCATCGGCGTATAGGACGCATTTGACGGTCAAATCATTCATTCTTAATCCAAACACACTCTCTTTCAAATCTTTTAAGCAATTGTCTATAAATAGGTTAAACAGCCACGGCGAAGCCACACATCCCTGTCTAACACCTTTTTCGATGTTAAACCAGTCTGTGTAAGCCCCGTTTACCCTGACACAAGCACTGGAATCCTTATAGAGTGATTTCAGTGCTCGTATCAAGCTGCCGTTCACCTCATACATATGCAATGTCGACCACAATTCAGTCCTCACTACCCTATCATAGGCCTTTTCCAAGTCCACGAATGCGCAATAGACCTTTTGACTTTGAGTCAAGAATTTTTCGGCTATGCTTCGTAAGGAAAAGACCTGATCCATGCATCCCATTCCTCTCCTGAATCCCGCTTGTACATCCCATATCTTCTCTTCAGTTTCATTCATAACTCTATTAATCAAAACCTATGCATATAGTTTGCCGACGATACTGAGCAAGCTAATGCCTCGGTAGTTTTTGCAGTCTTGCTGCGACCCTTTTCCTTTGTAAAGCGGTACGATAACGGCCTAACACCAGTCTACTGGTACGTTGCCGCTCCTCCAGCAAAGATTAAAAAGGCGGTACAGCTGACTAGCTACCACGCCCTGTCCAGCTTTCAGCATCTCAATCGTAATTCTATCATACCCTGCAGCTTTTCCCAATTTCATACTATTCATCGCTTCCACAATCTCTTCCATACTAATATCTCTTTCATCGCAACCTTCATTCATGTCCCCAGATGGGGCCTGTGCTCGTATATATTCTTTCTCAAATAAGCTTTCGAAATATTCCTTCCATGTCTTTAGAATGCTTTCCTCACCTCTCACAATACTTCTATCCTGATTTTGTTCAGTTGCGAGGTCGTATTTTGACCTCTGGCTGTTCTTATGGACTTCCAGAAACTCTTAATGTTGTTCTGAAAGTCGTCGAATAACCTCATATCAAATTCATCTCTATCATTCTCTTTCTTTCTTCTCACAACCTCTTTTGCCACACCTTTTAACCTGTTATACTCACTCCTTGCCATGCTTACGTCCTCATTCGTTGCTTTTTGCATTCTTTGATTGGCTCTTGTAGCCAACCAGTCCAGCCAAGCTTTCTTCTTCTCGGACACTGCCTTTTGAACCTCTACACACACAGTCTTTAACTTACATCCTTTTCTTCTTTTACTTACACCACACACTTCAATAGCAACTTCCACAATTCCTTGCTTAAACGGCTTCCATACTTTTTCAACCTCACATTCCTCATTTAAAGTATCAAACTGCCTGGTCAGTTTACTAACAAATTCTTCTCTCACCTCTTTCTCTTGCAAATTCTATTCACTTTTATGCGCTCTAGTACACTAATAGGTTCATGCACACGATGCCGCCATCGCTTAAAGAGCCCTCTTAGTCGGCTTAACACCAGAAAGTGGTCTGTGTGTCACTTTCTTTCTCAGTCTTTCATCCACAATCACAAAATCAATCATACTTCTCAGGTTCCCTTCTTCTCTAGTATACAAGTGGATCTTTTTATGGTCAAACATTGTGTTTGTTACCACAAGATTCCACTCCAAACACACTTCAAGCAGACTTTCCTCATTTTCATTCATTTCATTTTATCAGTCATACCTCCTCGAACATTCAGCGTAGCAAAGTGGCTATCCGCAGCCCAGTTTTCGCCCCCACGGGAAACGAGACGTGACGGTTGGCGAACCACATCGCCGCCATTCTGGTATGAGTCAAAATTCTTACTACCCATCGCGTTCCCATGAGCAGCTAGGGAAAATGCTGTCACCCAAACAGAGCCCCGCATGCTTGAGTAAGACTAGCCTTATTCTGGGGTCGCCCGGTCCCAGGGCAGGTCGGCACGCTAACGACTAGGCTCGCCCCTAGCCACGCAGCCATCGGCACGGCAACCATTGGCTTGGCGGAGTGGAAGGGAAAAGGATTAGGTAGGAAATGGACTTGGGGTAGGGAATGCGGGAGTTTGAAAAGGAACGATAAGGTGTAGGATACTACTATCTCGGAAGAAACAGGGGGAGACAGCAGTAGCTCGGGAGGCCGGGGTCGCTTACCCGGGTACCACCGTATTTGCCGGACAAGGCAAAACTAGGATAAGTGCTCCCTGGCCTGTATTGATGCAATTAATTTATAATAATTATTGTTTGTATTAACAAACAAATACTTATTAAAGTATTTGTTGAAATTATTGTGGCCTTTCGCCGACCGCCACAGCTAGCCCAATTATGTCTAAAAAACTCTTGGGAACATGTATTCTTCGAAATAATCTCGATGTTCTTTAAATATTCTTAGTTGTCGTGCTATAGTGTCTGAAGTACCTAAGTTTTCTAAAACCTAATTTTCAAATATATAATTAAATGCAACGTACATCTTGACCGACTAATTTAATTAATTTAATTAATTTAATTAATTAATAATTTATATAATTAATTTAACGGACATCTATACCAGTGATTACGTTAAATGCCTCTTTAGGATAGTTAAACACTTATTAGTTGTTAGCGCGTGGTAGAACATTCATTTACACAACAATCTGTTAAATAACTTAACAGGACGTTACATTAACAAACAGAGTATGCTGAAATCAGAACTAAAATGAACCTAATGCAGTGTCAGTAAGAGGAGCACAAAGTTGGTTTAAGTGTTTTCAGTCCGGCAATTTTGATGTTAAAGATGCACCTCGCTCTGTTCGCCCTGTTACGGAAAAAATTGACGCCATTTTTGAAAAAGTGGAGCAAGATCGGCATATCAGTAGTTACGACATAGCTGAAGAACTGGGAAATGACCACAAAACAGTTATTACCCATTTGAAAAAAGCTGGGTACACAAAACGGCTCGATATTTGGGTGGCACACGAGCTCACTCATTTGCGATTCTCTAAAGAGACGTAATGAAACCGAACCGTTTTTGAAGAGATTGATAACTGGTGATGAAAATTGGAACACGTACGACAAGAACGTGCGAAAAAGGTCGTGGCAAAAGTTCGGTCAGGCTTCACAGACTGTTCCAAGGCGGGTTAACTCGCAATAAGATGATGCTATGTGTATGGTGGGATTGGAACGGCGTTGTTCATTATGAGCTTTTACCGCCGAAAGGAACCATCGATTCGGATTTCTACTGCCAACAACTAATGAGAATAAAGCAAGAAGTTGAGAGGAAGCGGCGGATCAATAGAAAGGGTGTGGTCTTTCATCACGACAACGCTAGACCACACATATTTAGCCACTCAGAAAAAATAAGAAAGTTTGGCTGGGAGGTGTAAATGCATCCGCCATAAAGCCCTGACCTTGCACCTTCAGATTTCCACCTGTTTCGGTCTCTTCAGAATTCATTACGTAGTGTCAGGTTAACATCAAGAGAGGACTGCCAAATCTACTTGTGGCGTTTTTTTGCTCCGAAGTCCCAAAATTTCTAGAGAATGAGAACGAGATGAACCTTCAAGATGGCAAAAAGTCTTCGAACAAAATGACAGATATATACTGTAATTAAATGTAAATACACTTTAAAAAAAATGTCTGGAGTTTTCGTATAAAATGCGAAGAAACTTTTTCCCTAACTCTATATGTCTCAAGCAAACGGCATTTCATTTCATTTTATTTATGTTTCAGAAAAATAGAAAAATTGTAACAAACATTTTAATAAAACCGTAAAACTTCTCTGAAATAAAAAAAAAAATATGTGTGGTTACGACGTAAAAAATCCATTAACGCACTTCCTTCCGTGGGTATCGTAAAAGTCGAATAAAAGGATTGCCAAAAAACTATACGATGATATGGTATACTCTACTAATCGCTAATTCGCCCGCCAGTCGTGTTTATGGAAAATTCTTCCTGTTTGAGAGAAGCCTATATCCAACAGTGGATAGCGCACACGCTAATAATGATACGAACTAGAATAAAAAATAGTTTGTAGTTTTAGTGATCATTTGGACATATTTTGACCTCGTGAACATATTTTACAACTGGCTATCAAGATAAACCGATCTGTGTACGCCTACGTCCTACCCAATTATGCTAACATAACGGTTTAATTTTGAAAGTAATAGCGGTATATTAGATGCCTTTCACATTATTATAATTTTTGTTTTGATTGGGTGTTACTTAATATTAAAAAGTAAGTAACATAGTACAACATGTTTACATGCATTTACATTCAATCAATGTTGTGCGTGTGTTTATATCTACATATAGGGTCTGCATATGTGAATAAATGTAATAATTTAAGCCCACTGCTCAACATAGTACTTATATACATGCTCACCCATAGACTATCTCTAAACACAGTCCTGAGCCACCTGCATTCAAAGACTTCTCGCAAAATCTAGTGGGGGCGCCGTACACTTCGTTTTCTAACACGAGGTTGCCACTCGAGACCCTTTCTTCCCCAACACTTATCGGTTCTACGAGTTATATGGCCGGACTGGCCACTTCAGCTTGCTGATCTTGATCCTTATCTGTACAGCTAGATTTTGCCGCGGCTTCATCTGTGTAAAATTATGTAGATTTACTACATAACCTTGCCTTGATAAACCAATATATCCAACGGTGAAATTCCAATTTCAATCCATCCAGTGGGTATAGAAAAGAGAACTGAAATCAGAAATCAATTCCAATAAAAAATAAATTGAATAAGGTGACGTGACTCGCAAAACGTCGCAAACTTTTATTATTTTAGAATTGATTTAAATAAGCAGACGTTATCTTTATAGTCGGTCTATTTTATTAGAATTAAATTTATCGAGCTGAAAATTGCAAAGAATAATTAATTTGAAAAATAATGTAAGACTCGCATACAAGAACCCCTTATAATTTCGTTATTTACTGGTGGTAGGATTCCAATGCAGGAATCCATCTAGGTAGGTACCACTCCAGTGCCAGTTATTCTGCCGTGAAGCAGTAGTGTGCAAACGTTGCTGTTTTTCGGTTTGAAGGGCACTGTGAGCTAGCGTAATCACTGGGCATGTGAGACTTGGGAACTGATGTCTCGGGGTGACGGGCGCATTGTGGTGTCACACTGTTCTGGGTGACATAGCTTTTGTTGTGGGCAGATGTTGCACTTGCCATCAGGTGAACGCTTTGCCCGTTCCGTCACTTTTATTAAATAAAAAAATAAAAAATAAAAAAGTAATAAATAAAATGCATATATGTCCTAATTAACGGCATCATAGCATATCAACAGCATCATAGTATATTATTGATCTAGATCTTAACTTTAAAATAAGAAAATATCATATTTAATTTTTTTTGTGTATTTCTCCTACATTTTCGCGACTTTTCAGATAGGTTAGTGTTAGGATAGTGCTGTAAAGCGTCCGAAACGTCGGGTAAAAATAGTTCAAAATTAAACGCGATAAAATCCGTAAAAAAGTAGTTTTATTTAAATGTGTAATATTCGCGTAAATAAAAGAAAACATTATTTTCAGATAGGTATTTTAAAAATATTATAAGGTTCCATAAACCAGTTTTAACAAATAATCAGTTTTTCCTAAAATTCTAAAAAATAGCCCTTACTGAATACTTAAGATTAGAATAAACAAAAATTAACTGTAGCACTCAAAATATGGAAAGATAAAGATGAAAAGGACGTTAAGCACTGTGTGGTCAGACCAGTGGTTCAGTCAAAAACATTGCCATTTCGGTCTGTGTGAAGAAAACTAACGCCAAATGAAAATTTCACAAGACTAAATAAATCAATCAATATACAAACTAGGCAGTTGGCTACTGACAAGTGTCTTCAAAAGCATTTGCTAAGGCTGGAAAATTCATTTACTCTGTCATATTTGAATTAGTGGGAGATATTGAAGTTTTATTCAAAAGTTAGAGGAAATATTATTTTAAAATGTATCTGTAAAACTTTTTTCGTGTCTTCCGAAGTTACGCCGCCAAACATGTTCAAAGGTTATTATATAATTAGAAGTCGAATACAGATACTCGAAAGAAGTGCTTTGGCGAATCTGCTAAGAATTTATTTTTATTTCGTTTTGATGTTTCCTCCACCACCGAGGAAGTGCGGTAAAATAAAATGGCACTGAAAATTTAAGGCTTATGACGTACTAATCTAAATAGAGCAATATTGTTTGACATTGCTTAAAATTGGCTTAGTTTAATTTAAACGTTTTATTTTAGTGGCAAACTAGTGTAAGTAAATGTAACAGTTCCTCAACATTAATTGAGATGCTAAATGTTTCACACAGTCACAGAATGTTAACCCATCCGTATACAGAAACTTGAAAGCTCTTGTTTTACTTAGCTCTCGCTCATGACACATGACAGTAACATTGACTAGCATGCTTTGTTGTATGTGTATCTCCTTATACCTATAAAAGAATTTGAATGTAAAACTCATTTACATCATATATAATTGGTATAACATCATAGTCATTTTCTTAAAAAACAAAGTAAAGTCAGAGCCTATGAATTTCACACTTCTGAACTAAGGAATCCTCCAGGGTTCAGGAGCTGATAAGAGTCCGCCCCGCTGCACAATGACGGACTTCACATGCCTCAGCAATTGTTATTTTTTTAAATATAATTTCAGAAATGTTTTAAAAAAAAATCGAATGTTCTTTATAATGTAACGAAATCGTATTTACATTTTACTTTCTCTTTTAACAACATTTCCTAATCAAATACTTTATATATGTTCAAATCGATTTATATTCATAGTATTGTGCATATTTAATATTATCATTTAACAACTTTATCGCATGGTGGCGACATTAGGTTTTAAACAAGGTGACCGCCTATCATAGAAGTTTTATATGCGTTGCATCAAAATGGTTCGACTAGACTGGGAAAGTATCACGTTTTCAGAGAATACATACAGTAATGTCTTTATCCCATATAAGGTGTAGGCGGACTCCACTCTCGTAGCCCACTTTTAGGCCTCGCGGGGAACAAGATGTGACCGATGGCGAACCACGTCGCCGCCATTTTGGTACGAGTCGAAAAATTCTTACTCCCCATTGCGTTCCCACGTGGAGAATAGTGACAGCATTGCATTTTATTGTGTTATTCTGCACGAATACAGGCTAACAGCAAAAACGTCACAAAGGTAAGAAAGTTAATTTGCTAAGATCTTAGCAAATTAAATTTCTTATAATGGGTTTCCGCAAAGTAACGCCTGATTCTATTAACTATAGTTCACCTACAACGGTCCTACACCTTGACTCTTTATCGGCGATGAATTTATGTTTGGGCTCTAGTGATCATATGACATTAGAAAATATAGACAAATTTACCAGTGTACGGTTTTAAGGAATTTCCTGCCACGCTCAACTACTTTGTGGAATCGGTTTCCGCCAGAGAATATTGCGGACCGACACAACTCCCTTAAAGGAGTTTTACACCTGTTGAAGCCGACAATGCACCCGCAATCCGGATGCTATTACGGATTATCAAGGGCGGCGGTGATCACTTACTATCAGATGAGCCTAATGCTCGCCCTCTTCTAAAAAAAAGAGAAGTATATTTTTTATAATCGTACTAGTAAATTTAGTGCAAACCGCTTAGGTATCTGATATAATGTCTTAGAGGCACGAGGATCAAACAATTTTAAAGATTTAATTCATCTTCATTAAATTAACATTTCATTAACAAAACACGGTATTCACCGAAACAATAAAATTATACAAATGTTTGCATAATGTATTTTGAACGATCGTTCATCATTTACAGACCCTTAACGACATTAAGATATTTTATGACTGAAATAAATTTAATTAAACAATTCCCTGACCAACTGCGACATCATTTTGGAACCCTTCCAAATTAAGCAGCCGGGATGTTAATTACGGAATAAACCAAAGTCAACTCATCATGTTCTTCTGTTTAGGACCTAATGATTACCTCGTGTAATTTATAAAGCAATCACCAATTATATTTCCGATTTAGTGTAATTTGATACTCTTTGTTACTCTGATCGCATTGAATTAAATGATTACGTATGTACTCCTAATATTTTAAAATACGTCATTGTTACATAATGTGAAGTTATCAAGGTTTAATTTAAATTATCGTCTTTTATGTCTAACTTCAATAGGGTAAAATCGCTAGTAGACTTCCGATTTTTATTAAAAGTAAAGTAAAACTCAAGTCTGTAAATGTTCCACTGCTGAGCACAGGCCTCCTCTCATTTCTGACAGGGTTTGGGAGAAAAAATAGGGAAAAGTCGGCCAAGCTGCTCCAATGCGGGTTGGCTGGACTTCACATGTCTTGAAAATATATTTGTTCCTGAGACATGCAGGGTTCTTCACGGATTTTTTTATCAATAAACCATTTTTTTAATAATTATTTTTTATAATATATAAATCTTTTTGGAATATTTTTCTCTAGTGTTTCCTTACTCGTCTCATTAAAAACGATTGTTTATACATCATTGTCAAACAAATACATAAATTATTCAACGCGCACGTGCATTGATAAACGAGATATATAATCTGTATTATTCTCCGAAGTTTTATTCAGAAAACATTGTCGAGTACAAGAACTGTGTTAACCCAGGGACTGAGCATTCGCCTTAAATTTCCGGCTTCGAGCCCTTCTCAAAATGAGACGGGATCTGTGCGTTGCAGTTCGACAACTTCAGCCTTTCACTTTACTTCTTTTTTACTTAAATGCATTTATGAAATCTTTTCAATTTATAGACATAACGTGACGTGGGGTAGCGGCGTTAGTAAAACTACCGCCTCATCGCATCCTGTGAGTTTCTTAAGAATCAACTGAGGGGAATACCCACCAAAACTCATAGATTTCAACAGACGGCGGAATAACCATATCGAAAAATCGAAAACACGAAAATACACATACCGGTTACTAGTAGCACTGTCTAAGATGCGAAGCGTCTGGTACTGTAATCACTAATCTAGAGCTAAGCGTGGAGATTACGGTAAATCATTATTTCTTGGGAAAGGTTTATGTCCAGCAGTGGACTATTAACAGACTGATGATGAAGAACAAAAAGAAAATATAAAAATACACTAAAAATAAAAATTCTTATGTCAAATGAAACAATGAATAAAACGTTCGTTCATAAGATAGCCGTATTGAAAAGCAGAAGGTGATATTAACTTGAGCGAATGTGACCATTATAAAATAATAAAAGGAAACATGAATAAATTATGAATGCTTATACATTTTATTATTTTTGTAATGGTCACATTAATTCTGTTTAGTTCGAAATTCTTTCAGGCGATTAAACCCGACCGCAATTGTGGGCACTTAACTCTCGCATTCATGTAAATTGCAATAGTGAGTGTAATAAAATTTATTGATTAATCTTATTCAAGTTAAAATTTTCATTCATTCTTTGGTATAAAACCCTTTAATTATTATATGCGGATCAATTCAATTCAATTATATTTCATTGATACGTGTTCCAATAACTTAGAAGTTACTTAAATGGCTTCTTATTACTGTAAAATAACCTAACGAAAATTGGATGTCGAATGCTAAAAGTTGGCCATCCAGTAAAAAGGTTTTTTTATCTGATTTATAACAAAAGCATAGTAATATCTACAGAAAATCTGCCAGCGTAAATTTTAGCTCAATTTAAGAAAATCACAGCTTCTTATACATGGGCACACATATAATTACACAGTACCTACACACACTTACACTCACACACACTTACACACACACACACACACACACACCCGAGCACACACTCACACACTATAGTATAGACACATATTTTTAGCTTAGCTTTATTTTTCTAACTATATCAGTTTAAATTAACCTGATCCTTAGTCCGTGGGGTGGGGACCTGGTGATCTGTAATACAGGTATACTTGCGTACCTCAGACACCAGCTCCTCGCATAGACTAGACTGTAACAATATTTTACTGATAAGTTATATTTTAATGTACCTTTATATTATATTACGTTAATACTCGTAGTGTTGTAAGAAAACTCATCCAGTACGGGCGAAACGTCGTAAAAGAATATTATAAATAAACCAGAGAACTATACTCAGCGAAAGACTAAAACCGAATAAGAAATCGAATAATCTTAAATATTTACAGAAAATATTAGCAACTTGTTGTATTAATGAGCTGGGCACATTGTTCGCAGAACTCACAGACGTTGGAAAATAAAGTTTCTGGGGTTGCAACCTCGTATCGGCAAATGCACTAGATAGAGCGAATACCTATCCAATTTTTCGGGATGGCAATGGATTACCCCATCTCATGCCGTGAGTGTCGTAAAAGTCGACAGAGGGAAAATGAAAACCAGGAGATGGGCAGCAGCATCTTCCTGGAACATCTGAATAAATGAACTGCGGTGGCCAACCCGCCTGCCAAGCGTGACAACTATGGCGAAATCCCCCCAAATTGAGAGCTACAAACTTGTGCCAATCTATGGGGAGGCCTGTGTTCAGCAGTAACTGAAATGACGAATGGATGCTGGATGTTGTGAACCGTGTTTTGTTTAACTGTAAACTACCACACGCCGACACAAGTCTAAGGAAAGTACAAATTTAAGGAAAGTATACGTACCTAGAGATGCAACCAGCGCAGGAAAACTTTATCTCTAAAAAACTACGACTCAAAAGCATTTGAGAAAATCAACATCGCAAATTCCGTTTCGTTGATTAACCATCGTCACACGGTATAACAGCTTTGAAGGAGCCGCCAATTAAAATACCGCTCTCAGTGTTCAACCTGTCTAAAAAAAGGCCAATAATTCTTTTTTTAGAATTCGCAACTGTTACGTCATTAGAAAACAGACAAAGCTGTTAAATTCAACGAAATTTTACGCTCAATTAGGTTTAAAAATGTTACATAAGTAGCCAGTACATTCAATATAATAAATAATAATATATATCATAAAACTTTATAATAAAAATAGATAATAGCCTTTTGTACAAATTACAATTTCTTAACAAAAATTTACTTTACATGGATATTATTACATACAGTCACGGTTTTTTCCTATATAAGGGGTAGCCAGAGGCCACTAATGCAGTCCACTTATCGCCCTCGCGGGAAACGTGACGGGTGGCACACCACGTCGTTGCCCGTAACAATGACTGTTACATATTTAAACAAATGCAAAATTTGCTTCATATGTAAATTTATCAATAAATCAATATAATCATTTTCCTCATTAAATAAAAAGCTACAGAACAAAGAGGTGATCGCACAAATTACTCTATTGTTAAGAAATTATACTGTCAATGTGCCTCATTAAAGTTCTTTCCTTTTTACCGGACATATTGTGTGGCGAGGTGCGAAGAACTCGCAAAAACAAATTGTTCTTAACTGCATGGTTTTAAAAGGATGGGGCCGCCCGACTACCTAATGTATTGACACCATTTACAAGAACACTGGATCAGACTCTTACACGTACAGTCCTCAGCGTCGAGGATGTGACTAAAAAGATTTTAAAATTTACTGTCGAATCTGTTCACTCCTTAACAGTGTATCGTCATCATCACATCAACCCATTGCTGAACATAGACCATATCCCCATAGACTGACATAAAACACTGTCCCGGGCCACCTCTATCGTATATACACGCCACCACCTGGTTTCGGCTCGTGCGTATTGTAAAAGTCGACAGTGGGAGGAAAAGGAAAACCAGGAAATGAAAACCATCATCTCTAACTGCGATTTCCAACACGCTTGTCAATCATGGCAACTATGTCAAAATCCCCTCAAATGAGAGATATAATAAACTGCCCCGAAAGTGTTAGCTACTTTTAAATACTTATATTTAAATTTCATAGTACGCGAGTGGCCTGGATTCGATTCCCGGTGGCGGCACCACTAAAATTGTTAATTGCAATTTTAAGTGCTGAATTACCACGTGCTCGGCGGTGAAGGAAAACATCGTGAGGAAACGTGCATGTCTGAGAAATAAATAATAAATAATATTTCGAAGACATGTAGTACAGTCCGCAAACCCGCATTGGAGCAGCGTTACAGATTCTTCCTAGCTACCCAACCCAAAACCCTCTCAGAAATGAGAGGAGGCCTGTGCTCAGCAGTGGGACATTTATAGGCTGAAGCTTTACTTTTTTACTTTTACTCTTCCTGTTTAACCAATGATTATCAAAAGCCAAATAATCGCCATAATTAAATTTAAACAGTGCAATATATATTTATGCTATCTCTAAAACAATTCAACATTTAAAACTATGAATTAACTACCTAACTTTCTATATTCAGACCACTAAAAGGATTTGTCAATTAAGCCCACCTATCAGTTCGTTAATTTTTGACGCAAATTAAATCGAATGGAAGAGTCTGAATACGTAATAAATTTACATTTGCGCTAGTATTAAGTATTGCATATATAATATATCCTGCCCGAAAAAAGTTACCACTACTAAGCGGTAGGTATCGGTATATATAAGTTTCAGCCTATAAATGTCCCACTGCTGAGCATAGGGCTCCTCTCGTCTCTCAGAGGGTTTTTCGAGCTTGGAAGAATCCGCCACGCAGCTCCAATGCGGGTTGGCGGACTGCACATGTCTTCGAAATTTTTTTTTTCACAGACATGCAAGTTTCCTCACGATGTTTTCCTTCACTGCCGAGCACGTGGTAAATCAGCACTTAAAATTGTAATTAACAATTTTTGTTGTGCCGGCACCGGGAATCGAACCCAGGTCACTCGCGTAAAGAAAGAAAGAAGAAAAGAAAAGTTATTTTATATGACATCACAAATACACAATAAAATATTAAAACAAAAAAAACGAAAATGAAGTGAGAGAAAAAATAATACTATGCGTACTATGAAATTTATGGCGAGCGCCTAACCGCTAAGCTGTTACGGCACCGATATTGGTATGATTGAAATTAATTAGTATAATAATCATCACTTGATTTTTTTTTATGGAATAGGGGGCAAACGAGCAAGCGGCTCACCTGATGGTAAGTGATCACCGCCGCCCATGAACATCTACAATACCAGAGGAATAGCAAATGCGTTGCCGGCCTTTGAGAAGCTTGATTTACTTGTTAAGATGTAAATCAATGTTGTCACGTGGCGAAAGCATAGGAAAGTTCAGGAAAATGTAGCTCCCGAAAGACGGTTTTTTTTTGGGATAAAGAAACAAGGCAAGGAAAACGTGCACCTCATGGTAAGTGCAACGTCTGCCCATAACAAATGCTGTGTCACCCAGAACATTTCTGTATGGCACCACGGTGCGCTCGTCGCCCTGTAACATCATTTCTTAAGTCTCAAATTGCCAGTAATTACACTAGCTCTCAATGAAACATTTTAATGTTTACTGCTTCTCGGCGGAACAATTGGCCCTACGGTAGTGCATACCTAGACGGATTTATCGGCGTTGTACAGGAATCCTACCAATAGTTACTTAGTGCCAGTACTGTAAGCCAAGTATTTTGAAACATTGTTTTTAAAAAAACCTACATAGCATTTTTCCTGTATCCTGAGTTCGTTTTTCAGACACTAATTTTACGTGCATAACACAACTAGATGAGAAAACCAACAAATTTGTTATTATTACAGAATTTTTGGATCTGAATGGGATTCGAACTTGAGACCCGCGACGTATTAGTGAGGTACTCTGACCACTAGGCCACGCGGTCGTCAAATTTTTAATGTAACAATTAAATAAAGATTTCGAGCAGAATTAAACTGTAGTCCTTCGGAAGTTCTTGTTTTACTGTAACGATATTCTTTCCCATAAAAAAGGATCATCAAATTTGTTTAGAAATTATAGAGATATACACGTCGAATAAATATGAAGAAGATTCTATTTTTTATTTGAAGTCGGCTTTTAATTAATTTGTTGAAAAAAATATTTATTAGATCGAATACTTGAAAGTAATTTTAATGCATATTAATAGCAGCTAAAACCCCATAATTATTTTAATCGTACTTCTTTTAACATGTATAAAAATAAGGGCAAAACGTCGTCGACATTAAATAAACACGTTTGTATTTTGGTGATAATGTCCTCCTACAAACCATCTAGGTAGGTACAACACCATGCCAGTTATTGTGCCGTAAAGTAGTAGTCTGCAAACATTACTGTGTTTCAGTCTTAAGGGCACTGAGAGGTAGTGTAATCATTGGGCATATGAACTGATGTCTCAGAGTGACGGGCGCAGTGTCTCTCTATCAACTGTGTAGAATTATAATGCCACAAGTGGACGCGCAAAAACAGAGGAACTACCCGCGCCTGATGTAACGCGATAAGATCGAAGGTACTCGTAGGCCAGGATACAATATTAGAGATAGGGAGAATCACATAACAAACAGACCTCAAAACCAACAATTTGTGTTTTTGCACAAATGTAGGCCCTGGCTAAGATCGGAACCCACGGCCCACGTCGTAGAAGTCAGGTACTCTGACCACGTGGCCCAGCGGTCGTTCTCGTTTTTTTATTTTTTGTTGATGATGTAACAATAAACAAAATTAGATTAACCCACTTTACACAACAACTTTTACTTGACAACTTTTCGTAGGTGTATCGTATCGTGTATCAATATTTTATTATATTCGTAAATCTTATAAACCGAGCACAAAGCAGTAAATGGTATCTGTGCATGATGTGCCTATATACATCTACTTCGTAATGAAGCTGTACTCGTAGGTGTGGTGTCATACCCAAACACTATGATGGAATTCCTTGTTTTTTGTAATGGTTTTTTTTCTCTGAGAGCGTAGTCCTTGCTTCAGTCAGTATCTGTAGCACTCTACCACACGTAAAATAATGAAAAAAATTATTTAAAACTGTATTTTGTGAAGATTTATAGCTTGAGTATTTCACATAAGAAAAAGAACTCAAAACTTTTGCATAATATAGTTATATGTAAGAGGTTTTTGTATTCCTGATAACGACTATGACATTGAGATAATTATCATGATTTATCGGAATTGTTAACGATTAGCATTTAAATTGGTGACAGTTTTTTATTTTGGAATTTGTTTTAAATCTGTTTCGTATGCAGTAGACCCCTATTAAACTACTCGTATGATTGAGGCGATATATGCGATGCGTATTTCATTATCACTTTGTAGAGTATTTAAATTTTGTGACATAAATAACATACTGTTTTCCTATAACAATAATTGGTAATTTATTTTTATTAAAGAAAGTTTTTTTTGTAAAATAAAAAGAATACTTTAACAACCATAATATACGAATACGTACATATTTTGTCTAAGGCAATTGCAGTGCAAACAAATCAATCATAGAATCTACAGCAATAGTAAAATTTATTTGTAACTTGGAATACAGAAATCTATAGCACTTTTTCAGCACTCCCGTCATGAGAAGTCAAAACTATAAAAGCAACTGTTTCAAAATGAACAATGCGCGTTATATTTCATTGTTGATATATTTATTGTCATTTTTACAGTTTATGTAATGATATTACTCAGTTATATAACTATAAACGTAATTCTTTAATCACTAATTTCTAAATACCAAAAATAAGAAATATTAAGCTTTATAATTACGAACACTGAGATATTGAAGAATTATCTTTAGTTTGGTACATATAATTCGGGATATATTATAAGAAGTGCAGAAAAATTAAATCAATTAAAGTAAGTTTCCAATGTTACATAGGTACCGGTTGATAGTTCATCATAATTTTGAAAATGAAATGAAAATTGTTTATTTTTCGACCTAAGAAATTTAAATTTCGTTTGTCAAACGTCATTTCTTTACAATCTACTAGGTTTATTTTTAGCTGCACAATTTTTAGTTCGCAAGTTGTACAAGAAATGTGAATTGGACAAAGAATATTTGATAAATTGGACGTTACTACGAATGAAAGCAAGTAACTTTTCCTGGTGGTAGGTGTTTTAAGTAAGTTATACCGGTAGGATTTAATTTAAAAGGTAATATTTAATTTAAATGGTAGGATTCCTTTTCAGAAATCCATAGTAATACCACCGGAGGCCCAGTTATACTGCCGTGCCGTGAAGCAGTATGGTGCAAATATTAACGGTATTTCTATCTGAAGGTACTAAGAGCTAGTGTAATTACTAGGCATATGAGACTCGCACAGCATTTGATATGGGCAGACGTGGCACTTACCATCAGGTGAACGATTTGCTCGTCTCGTCACTTTTATAACAAAAATCTTCTCGATAGTAAGATTACTACGAAGAACTACGTCATTAAAAGACATACACAATATTTTATGGTCCCGTCGACGATATGTACGCCTACGCCCTGCTCAGATATGCCAACATAACGGTTTAGTTATGACCTATAGAACTATGAAAAGAAGATATCAACAAAACTATCCGGCAGTAGCCCTTTTACATAATATTGAACTTTGTGGAATGTATTAACATTAATTTGTGTTGTGATGTTATTTTATATTTTAAACGATCTTAACATTTTTTTTTTCTAAAATATGTTCTTATACGATTTCAAAGACTTAATCGAATTAAACAACGTCATCATCATTGCAGCTCATCACGGAGATTGTAGCAAAACATGGTCCTGAGCCAACTGGATCCATCGGCTTCCCGCAAAATCGTGCGGGTTGTCGTAGGGATCTCGTAGGGATCCCGCCACACTGCGTTTGCCGGCACAAGTTGTATACCTTAATCTTAAAACAAAGCTCTTCACCAATACAGTGATGACTTCTCAACCAAGACGTGATCCTTCATTTGTAACCGCATTAAAAAACTAAAAGTTGTTCGGTAAGTGATGGGAAAGTCTATGCTCGTCGTTTCTTTGCGAGATCATCACCATCAACGTCATCATTATTTCTTGAGGGACTTCGCCATTGTGGCAACACTTGGCAGGCGGGTTTGCAGCCGCAGTTTATTTATTCAGATGTTCCCAAAAGATGCTGTTACCCATCTCCTGGTTTTCATTTTCCCTCTGTGGACCTTTACGACACCCACGGGATGGGATGGGGTGGTAAATTCTCTTAAGCCGCCACCACAGGGTTATGAGGAAGAATCCTAATTTTTATAATAATAGCATAATTAGAGTACCTAACATTTTCTTATGCGCTGTGAGTGCGTTTTACGTTAGACATATATTTAGCGAAACAACCAGACTCGAAAACAAACAATTTGTGATTTTGCACAAACGTTGGTTCCGTCTGGAATTCGAACCCAGGACCTGCGGCATAGAAGTAACTACTACACCACACAGTCGTCCAATATAATTTCAGTGTGGTCGTGGTACAGGAAAATCTGCCTCCTGTTATCGTAAAAAGAACTTTTAACTATAGGGAAAGTCTGAAAAGTCGATTGGCTTTCATACTTACACAGACACACTTTTTACTCATAAGGGGTAGGCAGAGACCATTCCTGTAGCCCACTTTTCGCCCCCGTGGTGTTATAATACCTAGTTTTACCTAATGTTAATTTTAAGGTGTAATTTGCCAGTAAAAGTTAATTAATAAATTAAGGATGTGAATTGTAAATATTGTTATGTACCATAAAATACCAATACTTTTATTTCTATACGAGATGGTTGTCATAAGTAATTAAATACGCTGGACCGCAAAGAAAAAGGGTCGGTTATAAAATCTTCAATATCTTCAAAAGTACCTGACCTAGCTTTATGAAATAAAGACTAAATTAAAGAATATTTAATACATAAACATAAAATAATATATATTAGATAGACATTTTGATTTATTTTTGGTAATTGTATAAAAATAGAAAATGTAAAATAATGGTTGTTTTCGAATGTAGTACCAAAAAATTCAAATCAACTGTTTCGCGTTTGTTTAAGGTTTGCATTAAAAAAGTTATAAATATGGTGTAATGTACCAGGATCCTGACAATGCATGAAAATGGGCACAGTCAGCGAAGTACAGCGAAAACTGGTTGTGTGACTCTTTCTTCAGTTCAGTTCAGTTTACTGGTGGTAGGATTGCTATGCAGGAATCCGTCTAGGTAGGTACCACCCCGGGGTCCATTATTCTACCATGAAGCAGTAGTGTGCAAACATTACTGTGTTTGGGTTTGAAGGGCACTGTGAGCTAGCGTAATCACTGGGCATATGAGACTTAAGAACCTATGTCTCAGGGTCATGAGCACAGTGTGGTGTCACACAGAGGTTTTCTGGGTGGCACAGCATTTGTTATGGGCAGACGTTGCACTTACCAGCAGGTGAACGTTTTGCTCGTTTCATTACTTTATGTATGCGTTTGCCTGTAACTGGATCCAATCTTCGAAGACTAGGAACAGGCTGAACAAAGTGCACGACGGTGCAATTGGAGGTCTCGGCGAGAATTGGACTCTGAATGACTTGTCAAGAGTTACGTTTTCAAAAGAGTCTAGATTCCGAGACCAAGAGGGCGCTTTAACCAAGCCCGTATAGAAGAATCTGTACCATACCATGAAATACATGAAAGCCGCACTGAGCTACTGGTGATAGAAAATGGAACTTGATACATTTTTAGTGGACATGGGCGAGAATGCAGTTTTTATGCAAGACAATGCCCGCCCGCATACAGCTCAGATAGTATTTGCCTATTTTCAAGAAGTCGGTATCACGCACATGTAGTGGCCAGCACGCAGCCCCGACTTAAACCCCATTGAGCATGCATGGGACGAACTGGGACGACGTGTACGTCAGCGGAATCCACCGCCAATCACGCTACATGAAATAAAAGAAGCTCTAATAGAGAAATAGCAGAATATTCCGCAGCATAGCTCGCAGAGGCAACACGAAGTGAAAACGGCACATCTGTAGCTAATCTACATTTACGAAAATACTGGAAAAACTAGGCATTTTAATTTATTTTACATTTATTAAAAATAAAAAGCTTGAATTCATTTTATTTTCATTTAAGCGCATTAAAATATTCTTTAATTTAGTATATGTATCTAGATAATACTGTAATATATAATCTAAATTGCTGTAACAGATCTAACTTTTATTAAACTGAATTAATAGTTCATAGAAATCACTTTTATGAAAAATGTATGCCTAAAAGTACACTGCAACTTTATTTGATAGTGTTATTTGTTCCAGATATACAAACATTACTGTCTTTGTTAAAAGCATGACACTTAATTTTAGAATAATAATATTGATACTATTTGATGTTCAAAGGTTCTTTATTAATCTTTATACATACATAGATCAAGAATTTCTTGGGAGAGATCATCATAGCGTCTAATAAATATTTACTTGCATAATATGAGGACTACATATTTTTTCGTAGAACGTTTTATTTTTATCCAAATTCAAATTCATGCAATGGAATTTAGAAGAAACGCTCTGTAAGTAATCCCCCAAAATGAGAGCTAAAAACTTTTGCGCCTATGTTTAGCAGTGGACTAGTCAAAAGCTGCATATGCTGAAATATACACCCTGCACAGCCGCGTGGTGGTTGAATAAGAAAATCTTTCACTCCATCTCTTTCTGTGAGAATCATCAACTAAGGGAAATGCCTGAAAAATCTTATTTTTTCCGTCAGGTGGCGGAACAATCATATCAAATACCAGACATTATCATCATCATCATCATTTCAGCCCACACCAGTCCACTGTTGGACATAGGTCTCCACATAAACACGGTTCTGAGCTGCTTGTATCCATCGATATTGCGCAAAACCATGCAGATCGTCACTCCGTCTAGTGGGGTCGCCATACACAGCGCGTGCCGGTACGAGGCTGCCAACCGGGAATCTTTCTTCCACAACGGTTGTCAGTTCTGCGAGCTATATGGCCGGCCTATTGCCACATCAGCTTACTAATCCTAAGAGTTATGTCACTTACTATAGTCCTGCTGCAGATATCATCGTGACGGATTTTATCACAGAGTAACATTGAGCATAGCACTTTCTATAGCTCGCTGAGCGACTTTGAGCTTCCTCATGTGGTCTGCAATCAACCACGTTTTGGTACCATAAGTCATCACTGTCATCACTGTCAACACGAAAACATTTATATTGAGACATTGAAGTATACTCGACGAGAAGATGTGACTCAGTTTCTGGTACGGTGCCAAGCCCAGAGTTGGATCAAACAATATTCATATCGAAAATATACAGACAGGTGGCAGAACCCACGCTTCTAAGGTGCAAGGCGTCTGGGAATGCGATGGCCAATCAGCGCGCCAACCTTAGTGATTGCGGCAAATCTTACCTTCTTGGGCTGATGAAAGAAGAGGAAATATAACACTATCGTTAAGTGACACTTTGTAATTATCAATAAATAACAATCAATGCTTTATTTATCAAACGAAAATTATTAAGAATATAACGGTATCCGTTACATTCTTAAATAATTTTCGTTTAAGTATACGTTATTACAATGTTATTGTTACGAAGAGATCTTTCTTTCCTTTACTAAAACATTTGTTTTCATTTAACACACTTCATTGATAAAATTGTAGCACTTTATTCCTTTTTCAGGGAAGAAAGTGATGAGGCGCGCAAATTGTTCACTAGATGCTAAGTGCAACATCTGCCACGGAACCACATTGTGCTCGTTACCCTGAGTCATCAGTCTTAAATGCAAAAAAATATTTTTTGGGTTAAACAGATCTGGAATAAAGAATTAAGTAGTGTTTTTACTGACATAAATAATATTTGTACTTTGTTTTGATTTAGTGCATTTATTTTTCCTTAAGTTAATTTACATACAGGAGGTAACAAATAAAATTATATTAAATTATACACGCAAAAACTTAATAATCAAAAAAAATGTTTCAGAATAGTAGAACAATGTTAATAATTTTGATAACTTCAAACTGAATTATTGTACAAAGGTTCCACACAACAATTGAAAATAGGCTACAGTGATAGACACTTGGTAGTTGGAATCAACTGCGGCAATAAATTCATGAAATATTTATACCGCTGGAACTGATGTACTAACCGCAGACAATTTTAGAAACTGTCGGAACCGTAATATATTAAACCATCGATCCACCAAACAATATATTATCTGTCAGTTTTGTTACTTGTATAGTAAGTAGTTCCGTAAATGCATGTTATAGATATAATTCGTCATATAAATTAAATTTATTGATTTAACCTAGATATAACACAGAAGCAGAGGTGTAAGAGATAAAAAATAATTACTACTACACTACGAACTATTTCGATTTCTATATTTCTTTAAAAAATAAGGTGCCGTAAGGGTGGTCCCAAATACATTTGGTTAAGTTCTGAATTCTGATGATGGGATCCATGAGAAAATCATGCAAGTCTTTAATTCGCATAAGTATGTGGATGTCACGTTTTTAATCAAATAATTTTAAACGATTCTTCTTCATCTTCTTGTCATAAGGACATATTTTTGTACTTACCACTTTTTTTGATTCATGATAGGCTTATGCCAGGGCTTGCTAAACTAAATAAGCGAAGGAAAATATAGCTCTGAACTTAAGTATCCCTTTCCCCTCTTATTTTTATATACTATTTATCCCAACTGTCAGAAAAAGAAGTCTTATAGACCGTTAATTACGCGTATTTTACCAAAACCTATTGAACATTTATTTTAATAACTATCTTATGCAAAAGTAAATTAAAAATTGAGCACGTTTTCTGATGGTACGAGTATTATTTGCATGAACAAAAGCATCAGGCGTTAATATAAGTTTTAGCGCTTGATGGCTTTGTCAACAAATAATTTTAAATATTGTATATATGTAAGCCCTATACAATATTTAAAATAAAATTGATTGCCACAATAATTTGTAGGTCTATTTTTGGGGTTTTTGCCATAGTTGCCACGCTTGGCTTTTTCTGGTTTTCATAATGCCTGTATCGACTTTCTGTTGGTAAGGTATTACCGCTGCATAACAACCGCAACACCAGAAGAACTGCGGATGATTTGCTGACCTTTGAGAAGGGAGTAGGCTCTTATCTTGAAGGTCCCGAAATCGTTGGGAAAAACCGCTGGCGGCAGCACATTCCTCAAAGTGGTCGTGCGTAGGAGACAATCCTTTGAGAAGCGCACAGTGGTGAAATCGCGAACTTTCTATCTATCTTTTTAGAGTGACGACCTGAATAGTTTTTCTGCTGTTCAAAGAATGCACCTTACCGTGATTTCTATCTATGGGGGAGGCCTGTGTTAGTTAGTGGACTAGTAATGGGCGCAAATGAACTACATAGCTGTAGGCAAAAAAACTTCGTAAAGTGCACGTTTTCATCAGATTACTACTTTACGTATTATTGTAGTTTTCTTCGTTAAAGATAGGGCAAACGTGCAAGCGGCTAATCATCATCATCATTTCAGCCTTTCGCTAGTCCACTGTTGAACATACTCCTTCCCCATTGATTGCCAAAAAAAACATAAGTTTGTAGCATTAATTTTGAGGGGTTTTGACATAGTTGCCACGGTTTTCAGTGTTATTCCAGGAATGTTCCAGGAAGGTGCTGCTACCCATCTCCTGGTTACCATTTTCCCTCTGTCGACTTTTACCAAACCGACGGTTTCACTTGGTTGTAGATTCTCTTCAGCACCACCACACGGCACTTAAACCGCCGCCATACGGCAGGCAAGCGGTAGGAAGACAAGGGGTCACCTGATGGTAAATGGCCACAACAGCCCGTGAGCATAGTTGAAAGCGTGAATTAAAATATTGATAATCGGAGATCGAAAATATAAAACAAATATAAAATATTTGTATAAAACATTTGCTGCTGTTTGATATAGGCACTTTTCATCGAAAACTTCACAGTTAGCAAATTTACTTACTATTTTTCCAGCAAAAAATTATATTATGTTCTGATAGTACACGTCTTTGATTACATCGGAATTTGGACCATGCACTAAGCGCCATGGACCCAATAATATGTACCACTAATTAGAATTTAACATGAAGTAGAACGTCACCGAATGTAATCGTCAATACTATGCTCGAAGTTTTGTCATCACAAGTAGTTTTGACTATTTAACCTTTAAATTTATTTCTCCCAAATTGATATAATGATTTATCTTTTCATAATTGCTCAGAAAATATACTAGTTTCTTTTAACCGGAGCAAATTTTTCGGCACCCTAACAAGTTTTAGAATGTTGGTTTTGATTACAATTGTTTATTTGTGATGAAAGTATTTAAATTTTTATGCACGAACCTAGATTTGTGTCAATAAAAAATCTTAGATTCGACATATTTTTGACAGCAAAATCTTATTCAATAGTGTTTCAATATTGCAATGACATCAATAATGTCGCCCTTTCTCTGTCTACACAAAAGGAATTAATTTTATTAGATAATTTTTACTGGTGGTAGGATTTCCATACAGTAAATCGTTTAGGCAAGTACCACGGCAGGGTCGGTTATTTTGCCGTCGAGCAGTAACGCGCAAACATTACTGAGTTTCGGTCGGAAGGGCACTCATAGCTAGTGAACTTATGTTTTGCGCTGTGTGGTTCCACACAGAATTTTTGCATTTGGATGCAATAATTGGCGACCAACAGTTAAACGAGACAGCATTTAGGGTAAGCGTCAAAAAGGAAAACCTGCTATTCGAAGCATTTTGGAGGCCAACGAAATTTAAAAGATGTCACCATGTTTGTCCAGGTGCCCAAAATATACGATGAGGTGAGATGGAATGCCAGTAAGTTGTGGGTGATGAACTTTCTGCGATCGGCCAACGACGTACCTAGTTTAATGTTTTTTTTTCTTTTGATTCGGATATAACGAAGAAGCTGATGACACATCACTCACTCACTTTTACGAGTACTTTGAGTCTGGCATAACTATGCCATATAATAAATAATATATTCATTTTAATTGGTTGTTGTCCCATTTGTCAAAGGTTGTGATAATTTCCGAGCATTTTTCTTGCACTGACAACATAAGCATTAATTCACAAAAAAAATCGAGCTACCGAAATTTAAACCCACCATTGGATATTACCACTAGAAAACTTTCCAGGACAAATCCAACTAAAGCATTTTAGCGAACGCCTTTGCTAAGAAGAAAACAACTTTGTAATAAGGAAACTCCTTTTTTTATACATATACATGTAAGTAAATAAAAAAGAAATGTTCATAAGATTACGTTTCATACGAAATAAAAATTCAAGTTACAGTAGGAATTCAATTTAGCAATGTATGCTAAATTCGACACCAGTAAAATTACATTTTTGCTTTTGATCGTATATTGCGATAGTAAATTCGTAATCTTTTAAACTGACATTGTTAAATTTTTAGTTAATATAAACAACGAATTTAAAACTACTTCGTTGCGTAAACATAACAGGCTGAATAAAGTAATTAGAAGTTTTATTATATGCAATTAACTGTAAATATTACATTTAATTTCTCCATTACCATTAAACAAATATATTTTTTCTAATTTCTATTAAGACTGAAAATTAAAATCAAAGTCTTTGAATATTTATATGAATAAAGGCTGTCCAAAAGAACCGTCACAATGACATCAACATGCCAAAAATTAACGTCACCGTCCGTGACATCTCGGTGAGAAAGAGGTAGGTGCTATTCTGACAGACACCTATCGGCCATAAATTAAGAATGACAAAAGCACCTGATCAATCAAGATTGCTTTGATGAAACAAATTTTATAGATTTTATCGCGTTTAGTTTTGAACTATTTATAACCCGACGTTTCGGGCGCTTATAGAAAATATACACCTGAAGTTATAGAGGAGATCGGTTTTTTGTACATTTTTGAATAATTTTATAAATTGTAAATACAATGTTATAGGTGGTAACATCTAATCCGTAAAATTAGTTTTATTAAATGTTATTCGCGTAGATATAATCATCATCATCATCATCATTTCAGCCTATCAATAGTCCACTGCTGAACATAGGCCTCCTCCATAGATTGCCATAAGTTAGTAGCTCTCATTTTGGGGGGATTTTGCCATAGTTGCCACGCTTGGCAGGCGGGTTGGCAATCGAAGTTTATTTATACAGATGTTCCAGGAAGATGCTGCTGCCCATCTCCTGGTTTTCGTTTTCGCTCTGTCGACTTTTACGACACCTGCAGGATGCGTTGGGGTCGTAGATTCTCTTTAGCCGCTACCACACGGCAATATAAGAAATCATTAAGTAACAAAAAGGCACACAAAAGTTTCCATGAAAAACAATACAAAACGTACGTTCGTTTTACTTGAAGCAACCATTATCTGTATTGTATATGAAAAGTATTTACAGCGCGCCATAAATTACAAGTTTTTATTGCATGGACAATAAAGAATTATATTTCTATAATATCAAAAGAAGGCTTCTTAAAAACCACATATCACAAAGTTATGGCCTGATGCAGTCATATTCTGAAAGTTTACGGTTATTGTTGCTGCCATCTGAAAAAGCTATCATGGAACAAATGCTAAAAAGTTTCTTTTAACAAGATCAGTATTGTCCTATTAAGTCATGCGTTATGTACGGAAATTCCTTTTGCAACAACGCCACTTGTAGAATTTCGTAAAGTAAGTCAAAGAGCTTTATGGTTCAATGATCCTCAATATCGGCCTCTATACAGTCTACGGACACAGGTATCTCCCAATCAGAGATAATTCGATTTCGATTCGATTAGAATGTGAATTAAACTACGTAATTACGTATAATAAAGTCGCTGATACTAATTGTGATCAAAATTTTATTTATGTAAATGAGACGTTAACACGTATAAAATGTCATATAAGTATAAAAATATGTTACAGCTATTTTATTTTTTATTTTTATAACAGCGATATTATAACTTTGGTGGCAGAATAACTGGCACTGCGGTGGTACCTAGCGGATTCTTGCACAGGAATCCTACCACCAGCGAATTTTTTCTTGCTTATTTATTTTAATTACACAAAATCCCAAAAACTTTTGTTGAAAATGTTTTAATGAAGTCAATGTAATGATAAAAATAGTGATGCGACTTCGATGCTGTAGATATTCACTTTAATATAACAATTCTAGATGATTATAAAAATAAAAGCACATTACAAACTGGTCAAGAACTGCAATTCCTATAGCGACCTTACGTATGTTAACGTCAGCAACACTAGCATTTCGTCTTCTGTTTTGATATCTGATTCAGTCAAAATTGGTGAGTAATTTTCAGTTCCGCATCTATCAAACTCAATTACCTAAATCGTTATGTGATAGCTTATTAAAAATTGATGATGTATGATATGTAATAACGTCTACTGGTGATATTTATTTTAATTTCGCAAAAGATCAGCATCCTGTTATTTTTTTTACTGATGAGCATGTATAAGTAGTGCTAATACACTTGCGCCTGCCGAGCGTAGCAACTCTGTCAAAATCCCCCTAAAATGTGAGCTACAAATTTACGTGTTATGTGACAATTTATGGGGGAGGAATACGTTCAGCAATGGACTAGCGATAGGTTGAAATGATGATGACGATGATTTTTAAATAGATAGTATTTCGAGCAATTCCCGTTTTTGCTGTGTACATATTGTTATACTATTGTATAATTTATTTACGATCAGAACCATTACGTTCTGATCGTAAATAATAAGTATACAATAATTCATACACTCGATCGAAATCAAATTTTGTGATCTAAAAATATTATTGACTAGGTATTCTATCCTTTAAATTCTATAAATATAAAGCTTTCACTAATTGTTTTATGCAACGAAAAATAATTACGCGCCGTCTGTGCAAACACTAATTCCCCGCTCATTTTGCGGTCATGCTTCAGCATTATCCTGGCTGCGAACGCAACTACATATTGAATGAGCCTTGGTCTACAGATTTCCGCCTTATTACCTAGCAATATACAACTTCTGTCTTCGCCCTTATTTCTGTTGTACATGATAAAATTATAGTACGTATTGTTGAAGTAAATATACAATAGTTAATGTTTAATATAATTCATATTTCGTAAACTATACATGTGAATGATACATCGTAAAATATTAATGACTTCGAGGTGTTGCTTAAATATGCCTCACAGTCGATTATCGTGTGCGAGGATCCACTAATCCGTATCTACTTTCACAACTACTATTAATAAACAACGAAATTTGTAGAACGTGCAGTATAATTCAGTTTTTTTTTTGGAAAATGGAGAAGTGCGTGGAACTTCTTTTTGGACCGTTAAAACGCCGTCAGCCATTACGTGTACAACATATCGGAAACAAAAAAGTACAACTTTACTAATAAATTTCGTTATTAGATAAGTTGCTCTTCAAGTTACACATCTGTTTAAGTTGGACGCAATATCCTTTCAGCTGAATTAAACAGAACTCTTGCTCTTTCATAAGTATTTGCTAAGCAATCTCATCAGATTCCTTTCTCTTAAACCTTTTTCAGGAGCTTTAACAGAATACCGTAATTAATTTCTTTATATTAATACATGCATACATTTTCGCCTTTTTCCCGTATAAGGGGTAGGGAACTACCCGTAGCCCACTTTCCGCCCCCGAGGGAAACGAGACATGACGGGTGGTGAACCAAGTCGACGCCGTTTTTGTACGAGTCAATAGATTCTAACTTCCCATTGCATTCCCACGGGCTATAGTGACAGTATTGCATAATATGCACCCTGACGCTGCTGCCCCTCACTAATTTGAAAATCTTAGTCTTGTCTTATGTCTTGTGAAAAACTGTCTGTGTAAAAACTTATGTCTTGTGAGGTTTCCTGACATTTTCCTGTCACCTTTATCATCTCACCGTGCACACTATTTTAACGCTGCCACTAAACCGCAGAAATTTCTCGAGTCTTTAGAGACTCCCGTATGTAAGAATATGGTCTGTACCATATTCATTATATATATGGTATAGACCATATTCTTACTACTACATTTCGTGGCTTAACATTAAGCATTCCTGTCAACTGGTTCTTACTTCGAATCCAAGCGAAAGACAATATTTGTGAAAACAAATTATGTCCATATTATTTCGACACTAGATTAATTTGACCTTTGATCTTTACTTACTTCTTTACTTATTTTGAACACACAATCTTACTCGATAATTTAATTGGTAGGATTCTTGTGCCGAAATCTGTCTAGGTAGGCCAGGGCCAGTTATTCTGCCGTGAAGCTGTAGTGTGCAAACTTTACTGTGTTTCGGTTTGAAGGGCACTGAGAGCTAACGCAATCACGGGGCATAAGAGACTTAAGAACTTATGTCTCAGGGTGACGGCCGCAGTGTGGTGCCACACAGAAATGTTCTGGGTGACACTGCATTTGTTATAGGCAGACGTTACACTTACCATCAAGTGAACGTTTTACTCGTTTCGTCACCTTATCAAATAAAAAAAATTAAAAAAATAACATAAATCTCCTAAATATACATGAAATAAATGCTTAAATTCATACTGTAAAAATAGTTATGTAACTTTTTTTACTACTTGAATCTTACACAGTTTATAAATCAACAGACACACTTTATTAAACTCAGGGAAACATTAATTGATATAATGTGTTCTAATAAAAGTCTTTACAACGTATCTGTTAATTATATTCCTCACGCTCCAGTCACGCTTTTCTAACGTGTGAATTAAATATTAATAAAATTAAACGTGCGCCCTTAACCTATAAAATATAGCCCATTGAAAGATATATAGTTATAGAAAAAAATTATTTTGATTTCAACTGTACAACATGGGAGACAGTACAATATAGTTGATGGAATTGTTAGTAGAAAACTTCAATAAGTACCTAATTGTACTTTTTAATATACATGTTCCTGTTAAAACATTCATTTAAAAAAAAACATTCTTATCCGTGGATACATTACTAATGAACACATACTATGAATAAAATGGTAAGATTACGATATGAATCACATGCTAAAAGTAAAATAACGAAACTTGGCACTTATAAACAATACTACTAAAATCAAAAAAACATTGTAAATTCGGCAATCAAAAGTGATTTTAATAAATATATAAATTCGATGCGAAATTCTCGTACTTTATGCAAAAATGTTACCAATTTTAAGAAATAGAAAAGAAAAAAAATTGTCTGAAATACCAATTCATTTATGTAATCCCAATAATATTAAAAATCCTTTTCACGAACTTTCCGGTAAAAGTGAGGTTGTTGTTGTACGAGTCTGTACTCGCTATGAATTTGATAGATTTAGTCCAAGTACTTTTAAGCTTAACACTGTCAATGAGACAACGGTAAAATAATAATATTTTAAAACAAATGCACAAGGTGATGGTGGCATTACTCTAAACATGGTATTGTTAACTTTACCTCAGACATTAACAGTGATAAACAGGATAGTTAACAGATCTATTGAAACAGGCGTATTCCCAAAGCAATGGAAAGTGACTTTTGTGAAACCAATCCCTAAGAAGCCAAATCCCAGTGACTACAAGTAAAAAAAGTAAATTTGCATGCATTTGTTATGGGCAGACGTTGCCATCTACGTCCCATAAGTATTCTGCCTTTTATGTCTAAAATTCTGGAAAAGATGGTCAGTATACCGATGACGGAGTACCTTGAGGCAAACAATACCCTGCCAAAATGCAGTTCGGTTTTAGTAAGCAACCGTTCTGATGGATGTAATTAATGATATTTTAACTGCACAAGATATTGGACAATGAAGTATTAGTTTCGCTCAACATTTCTCGTGCTTTTGACACTATTAATTCGATACTTCTATCTAAACTTGCTTATTATGGATTTGATAATATAACAATAAAATGGTTTAAAAGCTGTTTTACTAATCGTTCATAATATGTAAGAATAAACAAAGATAATGACTCGGAATTGGTTTCTACTACTAGTTGCTAGCGGGGTTTACAAGGCTCTGTCTTAGGGCTTATATTCTTTACATTGTACGGATATCACTAGCACTATGGAGAACTGTAATAATGGTATATACGCTGATGACATTTAGTTATACACATATCTTTTAAACCCAGTGACAGTAACATAGCAACAATGAAATTAAATTTAGATCTGGACCGCATATCTGTTTGATGTGACCAATATAATTTAGTATTCGCAAATTTCTATTATGGGTTATTCTTTAGAACGCGTATTACAAGCTCATAATTTGGGCCTTGTTGTGGATGGGAGGTTGAAGTTTGAGGGACATTTACTGCAAACTGTGCGTAATTGTTTCTATAGTCTCAAAATGATATGTCGAATCCGGGAGTGTCTGACAGTGGACGTGGACTTGAGGTTATGTGACGCACTCATTCTACCAAAACAAGTCTATGCACACATTGTATTTGATTAATTTTGCTGGCCAGGTCCTAAAAACAGAAATCAGAAAAAATATAAATTGTAGAATGCCTACGCACGTTTTTGTTTAACAATTAATCGGCGATGTCGTGTCACTTATGAACATGGCTTATCGACGTACTCTTCACCTCCATGATAACCACTATGGTAAGTCCTACGTAGACAACTTTTTTTGTTATTTTTTATGATACCATTGTATTTACGATCTTCGACGAGAAAACGATCATTATCTTATAAAACGTATAGATGTTGATATTTTAATACATACATACATAAGATCACGACTGTATCCCATAAGGGGTAGTCAGAGACTGCGCACTCACTGCAAAAACAGATGACTGCCACAATCCATGTTTCACCAAAACAATATTATGCACTTGATGTGATAGGTGGTGAGCCAATCGCCACCATGCGCTGTTGGGTGCATAGTGCTGTTTAATTCCTTACTCGCCTTTTACGAGATCCATTGGATGAGATGGAGTGGTAGTATTCTTTTAACGAGCCGCCACCACACGGCTACATTGATTACAAGACATTATTTATGGTGTTTTCCCAGAAATCTACTATTTTGAGTTAAGCCAGTATTCTATTAAGCATGCAATATGCAATTATTATAAAGTAATATGTAATATATTTGCTTTGCGGTCACAGGTTAGATATGACCAAAATCTACTTAAAACCGCTAATTACATTCTTTCAACAAGATCAAAATATTCATTATTATATATTCTTAAACTGTATTGATATACAATAGCTAATATGCATATAATCTACTATATGTATATCAGATACTCAGGCAATTCTATTTGCTTAAAGGCGCAAACCACAGTTATTTGTGTGAATAATATGTATATATTTGTTTATACATATTTCTAAATTAATCTACATATACCAATTTACAAGATAAAGACTTCCAGTGATTTGAACCAGCAAAATAACGGAAAACTATTTGCTTACTCAAATATATGCAGTTTATAGTTAGATATACTCATGTTCACAAATTCCAGTACATTCCTGTGACCACAATATAAACTCTCACTTTATTCCGCTGTTATTCAATTTTGTAAATTTCGACCTACAGTGTATATCAGAGTATATCTACGTATACCATCTATTGGTTGGCCTCTAATCATTTCTGTCTTTGTAATGTTACAACAGCATTGCTTCATATCGATTTTGAAGTCTTGAGGATTCCAATCTAAATTGATTGAATTGTAATCCAATGGGATACCAATGGTGGATTTAACAGCATTTCAGTGATAAAACCGATTTTACTACATTATTATAAGTATTCAAACCATCGAAGACATTATGTCTGACTGCAATTTATTTTTGTCAAACAAACACAGCATGCAAGAACATTTTAATTACGTCGAATAATTTTCGATGCAAATAAAGTGACGTATTTTGTCTTGCCTTGTGCTTATAAAATGATTAAGTATGATAATAACTCATCCGTTATTCGACACGTTTGCTGGTGAAGTGAACAAAGCGAACCTATTGTCAGAAAGCAAATACTTGCTACGAAATGTTATTATAAAAAATACTTTTAATGTTAATTTAAGCATTGAATTATTATACTCATATTTCTTTTTTCGTCCTAGTTTTTTGAAATTTGTGAATTTGCGATACTGAGAGATAGCAAAATTTAAATTCAGTACCCAACTAGTAGCAATATTATAAAAAAAATTAAAAGGCTAAAAGTATACGTAGAGAAATACAAATAGAATAAACTTTATACACGTTTAACATTAAAAAAAATATTATCACTGTTGCAAAAACATTCTTGTTGGGTTTTATTACTTAAACTTATATAAATAAACTATTATATAAACTTAACTTGTTATTATCTTAAAAGACTGACTGAACTTACTAGAAACATTATTAATGTCGGTTTTCTGCGGCACGTGACAACTTTTGTGCGTGTATTATACACGCACAAAAGTTTTGTACGTGGTTGGGTTTACGCCTGTAGCTTGTAAATCAGCTTGACCAGTGAAAGACTAACTATAAGTTCTATCACAATACTAGCTGAAAAAAGCAGCATAATGTTGCGTGCCTTGGAACGTCGCGTGCGGCGTGACGAGAACCGGAGATTCAATTACTAGTAACGAAACTTTCCATCTTAGTTTATAGATATTTTAATTGCACGTCAAAGACCTCGTGTGTCATATACCTACACCCCTAAATAGGTAATTATGTGCTTGATTGTCACCCTAACTATATTAAGAAAAAACATAAAAAACATGGCTGAACTATTTTAACTGTTACTCTGTAAGTCATAGGTCACTTATAGACTCATATTTTTCTAGAATAACGTCCTGGCTACCTTCCACGTCATCCGGTAAAACGGTAGTCAATTGACAGGAGGAAAACACTTTTTTGCCTTAACAAAAGTAGGCATCGTATAAATAGCAAATTAACTTACATTTTGGCGTTTTATTTGAAATCACAGACACTTCAATTTATTATTGGTACAGATTTGTATAACAAACCTCACCTAAATGAAATGCAATATAGAAAGATTTAAACTGATTGGCACATATTTCTTATGTATGTACAAGTAATACACCTAGTGTAGAATCGTATATTACTCGATTGAGTTTTTATAATCTTAACATGATTTTTTTTATCAAGATGTATTTTTTGATATGTCAGTAAAATTAAGTATGATAGCATTAAGCCTTTGATACGCAAGTAATAGATTTCGAAGCTCCTTTTATAATTTTTTTTGTGATTTATCCGACGGCTGCGAAAACTTTCAAATACTTTCTGTAGCTATCATCTACGAAGAAGCTATGATAACGCTCAACGTAATGCTTATGCGATAAGATACTAGGCAGGCTCGGATGCAGTGTCAGTGACTTGGTAAGCACAATAGTACGAAAACGAACAATTTGTTTTTCCGTAAATGTTGGCTCGGGCTGAGATTCCAACCCGGAACCCGTGGCTTAAAAAATCAGATGCTCGAACCTCTAGGCCACGCAATTATCAAAACTGACAAGACAAGACAATATAACTCAAAATATAAAAAAAGATTAAAGGCTATTATAGAATAAACAAACTTAAATTAAATTAATTTACTAGTGGTAGATTTCCTATACAGGAATCCATCTAGGTAGGTACCACCGCTCGGCCAATTATTCAGCCGTAAAGCAGTAGTGTGTAAACTTTACTGTGTGTCGGTCTGAAGGGCACTGAGGGCTAAAGTAATTACTGGGCATAAATGCTCTCTCCCTGAGTTATCAATTTGTAAGTCTATGACGGGCGCAGTGTGGTGCCACACAGAAATGTTGTGGGTGACACAACATTTGTTATAGGCAGAAATTGCACTTACCATCTGGTGAACGATTTGCACGTCTCGTCACTTTCTCTTATAAAAACATTTAAAGATGCCATCATCGAATAAAACGCTGAAATTTTATAGTACAAGGCGTATAACATGGTTGAGATACAAAGTTAAGACCGCATTATCTCAGTAGGCATAGAAATCAAGTGAACCACCGACAAACCGGATGCGAATCCATTCTCCATCCATCTCCATTTTCACCACTTTATACTATTAATAATGGTATTAAATTAAATGAATATACGTTAAAATGTACCATTCATCATCACCATCATCAACATTATTTCAGCCTGTCAATAGTCCACTGCTAAACATAGGCCTCCCCCACAGATTAACACAAAAGTTTTTAGCACGAATTCTGGGAGGGATTTTGCCATAGTTGCCACAAACCCCAGGGGTTGGCAACCGGAGTTTATTTATTCAGATGTTCTAGGAAGATGCTGCTTACCATCTGACGGTTTTCATTTTCCCTCTGTCGACTTTTACGACACCCGCGGGATGAGATGGGACGCTAGATTCTCTTAAGCTGCAACCACACGGCATAGAAAAAAACTAATAATAGCTAAAGAATTACAAGCTTTCCTTGAAGTTGGAAAAGCGTTTAATCTATTTCATATTTATTATATTCAATGTTTTTACCAACTAATGTATTTGTTTACTGTAAAAGAAGATAAATCGTAATCAAGCGGCGATACCAATCAGGTTACTAAATACACGCTAGCAGAATACAGATAATGTTACGTCAACAAAAATATAATTTGTTTGGTTCCATTGATTCAAGTAAATTATATTATGATACATTAATGATATTAACTACAACGCTGTTCATTCAAAATATATGTACGTAATTTTTAAGAAACTTTAGTACTAACTTAAACTGAAAATTTCTAATGTAATGCTTAATTAAATTTATGTATGGGATATATATAGGATATATATATGAGCGACGACCTGAACGGTTTTGCGGGAAGTCGATGGATGCAGGTGGCTCAGGACCGTGTTTTGCGGCAATCTATGGGGGAGGCCTATGTTCAACAGTGGACTAGGATAGGCTGAAATAATGATGATGAGGAAATATATTAACGGGTAGAACACCTATGCAAAGTTTTACCAAAAACACATGGTCACCGTCTTACTACTACAGGTAGATAGTGATTCAGTACTGAAGTAAGGATGCATTATACGAAAGTCTCAAACTATAGTAATATGAACTGTCATATTACGATAGGTCTATGATATAAAATCAATAATATAAACATTATTATGATAGACTTGAAAATAATTAATACAAAGTTGCGTAAACCTTCCGTACCGAGAGGAGTCTCGACTCGAATCGATAATGTCTTATTGTGAGGTGTCTTGCTCGTGGACATCGGGCACTCCTGACGTCTTTTACGGATCAGGTAGAGTGTGTTTGGCGGCATACTCTATGTCTTAGTCGCTCCAGCATTATGATACCATAAAAATGGTACCAAAAGGCGTCCACTCAGCATAATGCCTGGGCCGATTTATGCCTCGACGGTAGTCTTCCGCGATGATATTGAGACCGTCTTAGTGGCTTGCTGCTTTGGTTGTGTTTTTAGTTAACAACAATTACTAAAGTCGATAATAATCATATTGCTACGTTGTGAAGAACAGGACATCCACAGTGGTTGCGTCCTGCATCTTGGTTAGGCTCACGCCTTATTACTGTACCCAAGTCGGGTCCCTTCATGACGGGGCTATAGACTGTCTGACCTCTAATATAACATCAATATTAAATAATACTCTCAGTAACCTTCCCACCTATGAATGATTAATGGAAACTTGTTTGAACTCGATCGAAGATACGTAATACTAAACGTCAATTACTCATATCCTACCTGTTAGCTATTATACAAACTTGCCTGACTGGTGCTTATAATTATAAAAATGGCTATGTACGAGGAGGGATCAAAAAAATGTGAGAACGACATATTCCTTGGTAAGAAAAAAAAATACTGGCAGGCATCTCAGATAAATATTTGCAGTATTAATAAAGAAAAAAACCTTCGATTTTTTTTGTATTTTTTGAATGTAGTCATTTATTGCTTCGTGTCGGAACGTGTTCTCGAAAATGGAGAATAACGAAATGCGAGCCGTTATTAAATACCTCTGTTTAAAAATTTAACGACGCAAGAGATTCATAGCGATTTGGAGGCAACATTAGGAGAGTCTGCTCCGCTGTATTCCACTGTCGCAAGGTGGGCTGCTCAATTTCGAGTAGGGAGAACGAGCACGGAAGACGAACATCGTTGCGGCCGTCCATCGACGTCAGTCACCCAAGAAATGTTGCGAAAGTCGAGAAAATTGTATTGAGCGATCGAAGAGTTACCATCCGATACTTAATTCAAGAAACGGGCATATCATATGGAAGTATTCAATCCATATTGAAACGATCTTTGAATATGAGAAAAGTCTCCTTTGAAGATGGGTGCCGAGAATGTTAACCGACAGTCAGAAACAAAATCGACTTGACATTTCAAAGATATTGTTGGACAAGTTTCAAGAAGATTCTGAAAACTTTTTGTCTCGGTTTGTAACAATGGACGATACATGGGCTCATCATTTTGATCCCGAGACAAAATAGCAATCTTCGCAATGGTAATGGCCATCATCACCAACCCCGGAGAAGTTTCGTGCCGTGCCATCGGCTGGCTAGGTTATAGCCTCAATATTTTGGGACTCAGAAGGGATATTGTTGATTGATTACCTGGAACGTGGAACCACTATTACAGGCCAATATAATGCAGTTTTAATTCCCAAGTTGAGGAATGCTATCAATGAGAAAAGGAGAGGGAAACTTCGAAGGGGCGTGCTGTTTCAACACGACAACGCACCCGCGCCAGGTTGGCAGTTACGATGGCTGGCATTCAGCAAGCTGGCTTCGAATTGGTTAAACCACCCCCCTTATTCACCAGATCTGGCGCCTAGCGATTTTTATTGATCCCCAAATTGAAAGAATACTTAAGGGGAAACAGGTACGAAAACAATAACGAGGTGATGGATGCCGTGGAGAGCTTTTTGCAGGACCAAGACCAAACTTTTTTGAAAGGGATTGAAGCCTTGAAATAGCGCTGAGCTCGGTTTGTAGAGAGACTCGGAGACTATGTAGAAAAATAAATTATTAAGTTATCAATAGTCATTATATTCTATCTCACTCTCACTACTTCTTGATCCCTCCTGGTGGAGCATAATAAGTCGGCCTCATGGCTGCAGTATAAACCGAACAACGTTGGACTCTTTTCAAGAAACACCCAAAAGAACCGGTTATTTAACAAACACAACGTAATTAATGGTCCTAATCGACACAAGCGACACGATCACACTTTATAACCTTGAGAACGATCCAAAGAAAAGATCAAATAAGTGTTCTGGTCACTGTTAAGTTGTCACCCTCTTATAGGGATTACTATAAACAAATGAAGCATCAAGTGAATGTCGCGCTATATTACTAGAAAAAAGCTTACTACAATACTTCCATTGAGAGCAACATTGGTAACCCGAAGATATTGGTCATTATAGGTATATTGGTCAAATCTTAAGGGATACTCCTTCCCGCTTAAGTAGTGAGTAATGTAGTAATTATATATTTGTAAAAATATAGACCTGCAATTTTAAAAGTTGGGATTGAAATGAACAGAATGCATTGTCTACTCTGTTTGAATCTACTCTGTACAAAAAACATTTTTAATAATCATAATTTTTAATAAATATATTTAACATGCCAGTTTCTTTATGATATAGAATCTTTTTAAAAGAAATCCTTTAATCTATTCGAATCAATTTCTTTCTAGCCTATAAAAATTTTTCATAGTTTCTAACATTTTGTGTAAATTGAAAAATTAAGACGACAGCCAATAAATGACAAACCAATAATCATCTAAAAGTAATTAGACTTTTAGATGATTATTGGTTTGTCATTAGTTACTTAAGGAGAAAATGAAGGCTAGTAACACTCAAAATTAAATTCGCAGTTATCCCATTAATAAACACCTTTCACAGCTGTCTGAGGCCCTAAGATAAGTAAAACAATTGAGTGGTACGTTCATATCATATGAACATACCTCAGTAGACGCCCAGCGAGCCCCGAGCACTTTCTACTATCTGACTCGTTACTAAAGTACATTCAAAGAAATAAACTAAATTAAAACATAGACATGTTGATGTTAAATAAAGTTTAATTTAAGATTACGCTTCTTGCAGTAACTTTAGTTTTCGTGAAAAATTCTTTAAACGAAATCAGTTTATGGAATAAATCTAGAAGCATAAGCGACTTCTATTACTTTATATATTAACGTGCATGCCAGATTTCTTCTTAAGAACTTTTCTTTTTTAATTACGATGCTATGCACTAAGATTCTTTCTTGTATCGGGAGTGCGTTTTCTAGAAATAAATTTCACTTGCACAGAACAACCAGACCCGAAAACCAACGATTTGTCTTTTTGGGCTAAGATTGGCTACTGCTGGGATTCTTACCCCGGACACGCGACCTAGAAGTCAGATATTCTTTCACTAGACCACGAGATCGTTGCCATTTATGAGTGACATATAACGGTTGTTAATGATTATCATCATTACTAATCAATTTGTTGTAGATTTTCCTGATATTTTCTTAAAAACTATGAATACAATTACAATATATATGTATATATATGTTATGTTAAGGATATATATATAATGTGGTAGTAGTATTAGTAGTAGTAGCAACAGTAGCAGTTACAGTTGTGGTGGTGGTGGTGGTAGATTTAGGAGTAATAGTGGTAGATGACATCCGCAGCAGAACTGATTACCATAGGAGTAGAAAGGATCTCAAGTCTCAATCTCGTACCGACTAACACAGGCGAACCCCACGACCTGCGCGGTTTTGCGGACAGGTCACCTGAAATGATGATAATTATGAATAGTTTGTGACAGCCATATAATGCCGGAGTTAGAGGATATGCCACCATATTTCATAACGTTGGTGTCGTCAAAGTCGAATATCCCTATGCCAGTAAAATCTCATGACCACCGACTGGCGGAACCATCCATGCTTGAATGATTCAAGCCAGCGACGGGCGGCAGTGTCTAAAGTGCGAAGTGTCCGTTACTACAATAAACTATACGCATTTTAAGTGAGGCAATTACAAAAAATCCTGTCAACTTGTGAAAACCACATTGAATGGAGTTTTACAGACTAATAAAGTATAAGAAGAACAGTACGACAAACTACGCTTGAATACGATATACAACAAGACAGGCAAGAATAAAAGTATGGCACCATACAGCAATGTAATTTTCTCATCACCATCAAATAGTAAAGAGTAAAATAATTTTTTACTTTATAATAACACTAGCTGTTTCCCGCGACTTCGTTCGCATGGACATGTCATGTTAGGTCTTGATTAAGTTAACACACATCCCACAATAAACTTATACCAAAACCGTTTTGTATACCACGTTTTGGGTTTTGCCATCCTTTGCCAAAATATGTAAGTTTTGCGCGCTGGAGACTCGAGAGCAAGCTACGTACAGTTGTCCATGTGAGAAGCACGCCTTTTCCAAATGGACACCTGCTACTTTAAGGGTCTGCCCCTGCGCCTTATTAATAGTCAAAGCAAAGGCTACTTTGAGTGGAAATTGTAGCCTTTTAAACTGGAAGGGCAGTTCTGTTGGAATAATTGGGATTCGGGGAATCATAACAGTTTCTCCCTTTGCCATTCCAGTCATTATGACTGCGCTAATGATGTTTCGTCCCAGTTGAGTCACCTGAAGCCTGGTGCTATTGCAAAGTCTCGGTGCATCAAGGTTTCTCATCAGCAGCACCGGAACACCAACTTTTAACTTTAACCTATAAGATGGCAGTCCAGAGAGTTCCAAGGAGTTTAGAAACTCTATGGGATATATGGTGACTTGCTCTGTGTCCATTACACTATCTACCGAAAGGTATTCCACAAAGTCTCCTTCCACTCGAGACATAATTTTTTGATTTATCTGCCTAACGATTTCATTCGATGGCGCTAAAATTGCTCTTTCACATAACCAATCTTTGTCCTCCACATTAGTTAGTAGCCCTGAATAAACTCGATTTATAAGATCATCTGCTGTATGAACAATATTACACAAATTGCTACCTAATGTTATCAGACCATTTGTGTCAGTTGCAATTTGACCTTCCCCGATTTTGAGAAGCTCAGCCCCATAGTTTCCTGCCTCTGCATCGTTGTGTAATTGCACTCTCATATTTATAGTCAGACTGACTTTTTTTACAAACTGCCACAATGTGGAAGTGATGCTTTAATTTCAACTGCTGGCGTACCTTTTGGTATGACAGGTAATATTTGTCTAAAGTCGCCAGCTAGCAACAGTACCATCCCACCCATAATTCGTTGGTTACCTTTTAAATCTTTCATTGATCTATTAAGAGCTTCAATAGCTCTTTTATGCGACATCGTGCATTCGTCCCAAACTAATAACTTACATTGTTGTAGCATTCGTGCACGGTCGCTATTTTTGCTTATACATATTACAGATTGGTGTATCTTCATGAGCTAAGTTCAGTGGAAGCTTAAGAACTGAATGAACTGTTCGTCCACCATCGAGCAACGTGGCGGCAATGCCAGAGGACGCTACTGCAATTGCAACCCCTTTGGCATATCGTATTTGGGCTAAGAGCAGATTAAGAAGAAAAGTTTTCCCTGTTCCTCCCGGAGCGTCCAAAAAAAACAATCCGCCTTCTCCACTTTCGATCTGCACCAAAATTTTACTGAAGACTGTTTCCTGTTCTGGGGTCAAAAGTGGAATATTGTTTCTTAGTTGCTGTTGCAGTACGACGGCATCATAATTCAGCTCTCGTGTTAAATTACTGCTTATCTCCCCAGTTCGATGTGGTTTATCCATCCCGAAACTGGATAAATCTTTTCCAGTCATATTCATTACATGGTCTTCCACTTTGGTTAGTGCTTCGTTGTAAACCAAATCGTTGTATTCGATATTTGCATTTACTTCTTGCAATCTGTGCAAAATATCATCCGCCATATCGTTCTTGTATATTTCTCATATTTGTAGTGGATTTGATAGCCCACAGGTTGCTATTAATATAGCAAAAAGCTCTCTCACTTTAGTAGCCGATCTGCATTGTATAGCCTCTTCTAGAGTTTCCTTCCAGTGGTTGTCGTTTTCTAATAATGCTTTGGCTTCGTATGCCTCTCTGAAAGTAGACATTACCTGCCCATTATGTTTTTTAAGATCGTCGAAGGAGGTTGGACCCCGCAAGTGGTGTAGCAGTATTCTTACACAAAAACATTCCATGCTGGTGACAGGTACTATATATACTCTTCCTAATGTAGTGCTCATTTTGACACCGGTGAAATGATGGCGGTGAGTGTGGTATTTTGCGGAGTGGAGAGCCGCTCACGAAAATTATCTTCGGTAAAAAACATCCGTTGACCATTCTCTAAATGTACACTGAGATGTATTACAGCGGGATGCCTTTCCTTTTTTCCTTTCCACACAGCTTCATTGCTACTGACATAGCGGCCAGACTGATATGTGTGTATTTCATTTAACAGATTTGTGTGCTCCGTGTTTCTAAAGTTAAAAGTAGCTTGGTCGGTACCTTTATTAATATATTTACAAATGTATTTTATTGCACGTACTGAACTGCAAGCATCTACGTTTATGTGAGCACTGAACGTTTTTGACAAAATTGGGGAATAAGGGACCACCCAGCTATTATCGACCGTAACGTCAGTACCATTTCGAATTTTCACCGATGTCGTTCGACCTCCGTTTGCTGGCGACCTTCGTCGATACAATGGGTATCCGTTTTCATTGTGAATCGTCTCTGTGTGCAGTTGACGTGGAAATTTCTTAGTACATTTCCCTTCTTTCATGCATGGTGATTGGGGATTCAAAGAACCACATGGGCCGTGAATCATATTTTTAACTATGACATCATGAAGTTCCTTGTCACTGCTTGGATCTGGAATTTCAGCACAAATAATATTATCAATTTGATTAGGTCTCAATTTGTTTTTCAACCAGAGCAAAATGTGTACATGAGGTAAACCTCGCTTTTGCCACTCTATGGAGTACATAAAGCATAATACTTCACCATATGTTTTCCCTTTAGCTATTACTGACATTAATTTTTTTACTTTCAATCTAAATACCCTTGCTGTTATATCATGTCTATCGATAGCTTTTTGTCCCGGCATTAATTCGTTGATTATTTCTTTCCATGCTGGGTTGCATGTGAAAGTAGTAAATAAGTCAGGACGACCATACGTACGCACGTAAGTGAAGGCGTCTTGAGTATATTCCTGTAGGTATCTTGGGCTATTCACAAACGACGACGGTAAAATAACCATTTTACCTAAATCATCAGGGTTTACGTTTGCGTCATTTGCTACAGCATCTCGCAGATGAATGTAGTTTTCCGCCCTGAGCTTACTTTGATTTAATGCTATAAATCGCAGTCGTTCACTTTCAACTTTCACAAACATATCGACATAAAACTGACTGGCTAATTGTCTACATTGTCTACATCATATTAAAATCATTGATACGTATCATCATGGAGAAGGCGTAATAGTCCATACAGGATACCTTTTTGTTTGGCAGGGGGAGGCCTGTCACCGGGTTGACGTGTGGTATTTCAAAGTGATAACCTCCCTGCCCTTTGCTAAATATTAACGGATATTGTAATGCGTCGTAATATTTATGCGTATCAGGCACCCTGGTTAACCTATTATCACGGTTATGTAAAACAATATCACGCGATCCAAACTGTTCGCCTGCGACCACGGCTGCGACTTCATTTATCAGTGGCGTATTAAATCGCCTTTCGTGTTCCCCACTTAGTGTACGATCGGGGTGCATCACTACTTTATAATTTTCACTCGGCATTCTCTCTAAAGCAGTTTTAAATGTGTTGATAAGACGATTTTCCCTGTGCAACATTCTTTGTATTTTCAGTACAGTTTCTCTTTCAACGCCTTCAATATTTTGACACCGGCGGTCTGCTTCGGTATCTTCATCCCCCATAAAATAAATCTGTAAGAACTTATGCTGTTCGCTGTTTAAAGGGAGCAAAGAGCCAATTCTGTGGTAAACTTGACCTTGAATTTTAAAAGTAGGCGAAAAGCCAGGCATTAGGACTTCCCTGTCTACACCAAATGAAGTCATTTGAAAACACGAATTGTATTTCCTTATTTTGTTTAAAAAACGTCGTGATTCATTAGCGTCGTTTATTACAAGTGTTTTTAGCGGTTCATCTGGCTCTCCTAGTAGTGTAAGTGAAACTTTCCCTCCGGAGCAACACATACCTGCAGTTTCCTCCTTCCATTTTAGTGCTTCACAATGACTACATGTTTGGTCCATTCTTTCTATAATTACTAATTGATGATTACCATTATCAATCAATGGATCATATTCAAAAGCAGCATAATTAAATGCCTGCCACGTATTGCGTTCAAATGTTCGTCTTCTTTCGAACTGTTGTTCAGTATTTAGAATTCGACGCCTTTGGGACTAACGTATCTGCAGTTAACCGAGATGCGTGTCGCTCAGCGTCTAAGGTCCGGCGAGTTTCAGTTTCCTGTAATGTTTCTGCAGCTATTCGAAGCGCATGTTGTTGAGCATCTAAGCTCTGGCGGGCTTGGGTCTGCTCTTGAGTTTCAGAAGCTCTCTGAGACGCGTGACGCTCAGCATTTGAAAGTCGGCGAGCTTGAGCTTGGTCTGATGTTTCGGCGATTAGTCGAGACCCATATCGTTGAGCATCTAGGGTCCGGCGAACTTGGGTCTGCTCCTGAATTTCAGCAGCCCTCTGTGACGCGTGTCGCTCAGCATCTAAAGAGCGGCGAACGCGAGTTTGTTCAGGAGTCTCTAATAGTCTGCAGGTAGCTTGTCTTTCAGCTTGCTCACGCATTGTTGCCTCAGCATTGTCATCAGTTTCTTGAGCCCTGCTAACTTTAGCAGCTCGTGCTCTGATAGAGCTACGCCCTAAGTCTAACTTTTGTCGTCGAGGCATGTCAGAATTAGCCGAAAACGTTATAACAACAAATAAAAACTATTACGCAGTACCTATGTATTAAAATAGATACGTATATTTAAAAAATCTCTCTAAGATTTACCTATTTAAGTTTTTCCTGAACACCTGCACTTAATAATCCTATCCTACCTACTGATTTTTTATTATTTTTTATTGTGGTTAAGGAACTAAATTATTATTTAGAGATTTTTACGCAATGAACATAGGCCTCTCATTGGGGGAGGTAGGTATATGTATGAACATAGCCACAAGAACTTGTAGCTTTCATTTTGGGGGGATTTTGGCTAGGCGGGCGGGTTGGCAACCGCAGTTTATTTATTTAAATGTTCCAGGAAGATGCTACTGCCCATTTCTTGATTTTCATTTTCCCTCTGTCGTCTTTTACGTCACCCACGGGATGAGCCATGGGTGGTAGATTCTCTCACGCCACCACGCGGCATATTAAACTAATCTAAATTAATATTGATGTTTGCCTTAAGCAAACTGTACACACAAACTTGGTCTTTCAGCAGAACGTTCAACTTATATAAACAAATAGACATGAGTCTCCCCAATTAAGCAGTACTCGCTAGTAATTGGAAATAGTCTCACAGCTTTGTTCTGCGTCATCGATATAATACTTATAATATACATGCTATGTCCGCGAGTTTGCGTTAATTTTAGAATATTCATATATCGCTTTTACATGTAGTGAAAAAACAAGAACTACTCTCAGTATTATTATCTGTTAAAAACTATGTTTTTCACTTATTTAATATAAGAGTTGATTTAGTAATCGAATATACATAACGAAAAATTATTCAAAAGTCTAAAATTTCAAAATCTTAACAAGCATTTATTTGTCTTTTTTTATAGGAAGAAGTAACGAAATGAGCAAAACGTTCACCTGATGGTAAGTGCAACATCTGTTCAACAATACAAATGATGGATTTCAGCGTCGCATCACACTGCGCATGTCTGTCTGAGGTAACCGCTCTCAAGGCTCATAGGCTCAGTAATTACACTAGTTTTCAGTACTCTTCGAACCGAAACATAGTAATATTTCTTCGCCACAGCTTCACGTCAGATAAGTAGCGCTAGATAGGTTCTAGACGGATTCCTGCTTAGGTAAATAAAACTAGAATAGACTAATGGTCGGACCACCAGTAATTTTATTCTAGTGTAATTTTATATAAATTATTGTATTTAAAACTTAACGTGTCATAAACATCCGTTCGAAACACTCACAACATAACTAGAATTAATATGAAAAAATTGCTTGAGAACGCGTGACTGATTGTCCTAGAATTTTTTTTAAAATAGCGCTTTTGCCTATCTGTGCTCATTATATGAAATGAATTCATTTACATTAAATCTTTCAAAGGTGTGATTAATTGCGTCATCAAATAATAAATTGTTAAAATTGTAATGCTAACCAGAAATCGGGATGAAAAGTGCGTACTTAACTTAGTTCTATCGCTTTTTTATGCAATCTTCACTTCACGCATATCTTCATTTCAGCCTATCAGCAGTCCACTGCTGAACATACGCCTCCCCCATAGATGGCCACAAAAGTTTTTAGTTCTCATGTTAGAGGATTTTGTCATAGTTGCCACGCTTGGCAGGCAGGTTGGCAACCGCAGTTTATTTATTGAGATGTTCCAGGAAGACGCTGCTGCCCATTTCCAGGTTTTTATTTTCCCTCTGTCGACTCGTCTATTTTTACGACTTCGACGGAATGAGATGGGGTGGTAGATTCTCTAAAGCCGCCACCATACGGCGTACGCAATATATAACAGCTGATTAATATTTATATATGATGAATTTGGCATGTTAAAACTTATGTTACAACTTTGAATCTGGAGTAATAAAAATGCTCAAAATTAAAAATATAGATAGCACATATATGTAAGTGTATGTGTCTAAAGTCGATGGCGATCCTAGTGATCCCATAGACCTTCGCAAAGGCGTGGGTATCGGCTTTATACAAGTAATTTCTACAAGCTGCCAAAGAATAAAACGCAGTTTCCACTCGTAGACGCTCTTTCTCCAACAGTGGTCACTCCTGTGACAAATACGACTAACTTAATGCTACTACAGCATATTCGTAAGGCTGCACCGGTAACTTTATGATAAAAAAAAATCTGCAGGCTAACTATAGCATTCGTTATGTCCTAATAAAATATACCGTTTATAGTGACTCAATTATATGATTATTATGATAATTAGTAAGATTTGAATTGTTCTTAAGCTGGCGTATAAGATTTTAACATTAAATTGATCAATATTTTGAATATTAATCAATTTAATGTTAAAAACACATTACGACACGACTTTCAGCGCCATGACGACTTTTCATGTAATTTAATTTTTAATTTGAAGACCGTGTGGTTAGTCCCAGCTAGAGCCAACATTTATGTAAAAACGCAATTCGTGGATTTTCTTGTCTTGTCTTGTTATCTTGTATAACATTTTATTTTTCATTAGTAAAAATATCTTGAGTCTCATATCAGTTAAAAATGGATATTCAATTTATTGTAGCTGTTATTTTTAAAAATAAATGTAAAGACATTGGCCTAATGTTTCACCCACGACATTGAAGGTAAGTATACCTTAGACCTACGTGATTGTCAATTTATGCATACGAGTAGCATTGTTGAAATATATTTGCATGGTATGAGCGAACATTCAATTTTTAATCTCTTTATTCTAATTGAGATATCGTTATCATCATCATCATCATTTCAGCTCATCACAGGTTCACTGCTTAAAATAAGCCCCCCGCTTACTGAAATTTGAACGTAAGCTTTTATTTGAAGCCAGTCCTTATTATAAAAAAGCGTAGGATATTTTCCCCTTGAATCGTCACACTCCTGTCGTTTCAGTGAACACAAAAATGGCAAGAGACCTGTGTCCAAGTGTGCGGCCACAGGTATTCTCTCATTTTTGTGGACTTCAATTATTATTAAGAGGTACCCAGTATTGGAATTATTTTAAGAATATAAAAGATTAATAATATTAATGATTCCATAAACTATTTGTCTTAGTTTCGATGCCTGCGTCCGATTCAGTCTTGCTCCATTTCATTCCGTCACTTTTATGCGGTCAACAAAGATCTTCATGACCAAAGTCAACTTTATAATAATTTTAAAATTATTATGCCAATTACAATAATAAATAAAAAATTTGGAAGCATTCTTCTCCTATTTATTCGGTTATATGCTCATAAGCTAAAATTATAGTTACATTTGACGACAAACTTAATTATGATGAAAATATTTTAATATATAATATAGAGAGAATAATAAAAATATGGTTATAATAATAAACCTTTTCTCCTATACATTTCAATTAGAGGTGGATGGAAATAGTCATATACTCGTATTTACTACATTTCACCAACTGTTGCCGTCAACAGTTTGCAAACTATTTGTACTTTTTCCGCGTGCTCATTCGTCCCTGTCGACCCATGTGGCCTCGCGCTCACTTGAATTATATTGACCCAGATTTTGTAAAATCGAAATGATTTTCAGAATAAATGTTTCCGAACCGTTATTTGTTAGCTATCGTATTATTTTTCTTTAATAACTGTAGAATTATGAGGTTTTTTTGTATTTCTGTGATTATTTAAAGCCGAACTAATCCATTCTCTCTAAGTCATACAAAGAAAGAACAATTCATTTTAATTATAATATGGTGTGTGTTAAAATTTTTATATACCAGTATATTTAACTATTTGGATTATACTGTTCATGGCAGCTTGGTGTAATGGTCAGTTAATCTACTTATTACGAAACTTTTTTTATAACACATGATTGTCTTTTACATAATAAATGATTTATAACTGCTCTTCCGACCCTGCATTCAGACCTGACTCTGACTATAATGTATTTAATAGTCTTATAATAAACCTACGTCACTATTTATTTTATTTTTTTTTTGGATAAAGTTACGAGACGAAAAAAAAAATTGACCTGATGGTAAATGTAACATCTTCCCTTAACAGATGCTGTGTTACTCAGAATATTGCTGTGTAGTACCACACTGCGCCTGTCACCCTGAGACTCAAGTTCTTAAGTCTCATATGCCCAGTGATTACACCAGCTCTCAGTGCCCTTCAGACTACTGCTTCACGGCAGAGTAACTGGCCCTGGGGTGGTACCTTCCTAGATGGATTCCTGCGTAGGAATCCTACCACCAGTATATACACCACCAAATTCGGTGGCATTCCGCTAGTTTCATGCAACTATGTTATTGATTAGAATTATCAAATATGATACTAATACTGAAGAAATTGTGAAGATTCACTCGGCACTGATTCTTTTCAACTTTTTTATTTGCATCAGAACTACCAAAAGTATGATGTTGGCGAAGATTACATGGAAATTGTTACTGTACGGTTAAAATAATGTAAGCATCAGTTGTAGTATTTTGAATCTATCGTCTCCTACTGCCATGAGAACAAATATTTACATACTAAAAGAGCTTAGCAAAACTGATGATTACAAAGGCTGTAAGCTTTATTGGACATATTCTGTGGTAATTTGAAATAATTTACAAGAACTTTTAACTCTAAGTCAAATCGAAGGGAATCGCGCCTCAGATTATATCACCGGAAATATAGTCTGATGCAGCAAATACGGTCGTAGAAAATCTCAATACCGATAATTGCTTAATAATAATAATTGTAATTATGCTATTTCTGCAATAATTTATAATGCTATAAGTATAATAACGATAACCTATTTTATTATTTATAAATTGTTTTCTTTTTATTACATGCATTGTAATTCCATAGCATATTACGCATTGTTGCATTAAAATGATAAAGCTTCGTCTATTTTCTAGCAATCATTTATATTGTTAACAATTTTTAAAGTTATTACAATCTAAAAAGACACATGTGTGCTCATCTTAATCTTGACATTTGCGGAGTGCTCCGTCATGAAGCTTTGTAGGCGAGAATTAATGAAGGAACTCTCATAAGCCTAGAGTCATTACTGAAACCTTGACTTTCAAATTGACCTTGAACTTTTGCAGTATTACGGATCGAGTTTTTCTTTAGAATTATTTTGAAGAAAACTTTTAGTAGATTGATTTCTTAAATATGGTCTTTGAAAGCGCATTTTTTATTTATTACTATATTTTCTTACTGTACAAATGATCTGTACGCCAAAGGTTGCGTTATATGATATAATAAAAATAATTAACATATTTGCGACTATATTTTCCCGCCTAAATTTAATACTGGAGGAGCGGCAACGTACCAGGACTGGGGCAAGGCTGTCTGTGTATCGCTTTACTAAGGAAGAGGGTCGTAGCAAGACTGCAAAAACTACCGAGGCATTAGCTTGCTCAGCATCGTTGGAAAACTGTATGCAAAGATTTTAATTAAGAGAGTGACGACTAAAACTGAAGAGAAAAAATGGGATGTACAAGCGGAATTCAAGAGAGGAATGATGTGCATCGATCAGGTCTTTTCCTTACGAAGAATAGTCGAAAAATTCGTAGCTTAAGGTCTATTGCGCATTCGTTGACTTGTAAAAGGTAAAGTTATATAAGCACTAAAATTACTCTGTAAGGGTCCCAATGCTTATATTAGGGTAAACGGGGCTTACACAAACTGGTTTAACATCTAAAAAGGTGTTAGATAGGGATGTGTCGCTTAGCCGGGGCAGTTTAAACTATTAATAGACAATTGCTTGAAAGTTGTGAAAGAGAGTGCATTTAGATTAAGAATGAATGATCTGACCATCAAATGCATCCTGATCGCTAATAGTTAGGTTATTTGAGAACCATAGGAGGGGGCGTTGCAGGCCATGGTTAAGATTATGCAGGGTTCTCTACAAAGCAAAGGGATAAAAAAGAAAATACATAATACGAAAGTAATGGTTTTTGAAAGAGAAGAAAGTATGACGGTTTGTGGAGTTCTTATTGAAGGAGAACTGTTTCTCTCCAACAAGTGAAAAAGTTTGTATACTTGTGTTCAAAGTGTTTAGCTTTACATAGATGAGTACTGGTCCCTGAAGTAACTGTAGTGACTTTAATGGACGAAGTGAGGAACAGTATGATAGAGGAAAGTTTAGGTCTTCTTCCACAGTAGAAGATGTACTGAGAAAAACAGAGAAACGGTGAAAGATAATTGACCATACACATTTTTTAAGCGAGTGTGAATGAGCAAGCCGGTAAGGGTAACGTTGGCGAAGGAATTAGGACTAGATAGAAATCGTTTTAAGGAAAGGCTACGTGAACTGACGACCTTGTATGAAAACGTTAATGAAAGTAGAAGATGCGAAAGATGTGTGTGGATCGTAGCAAGTGGAAAGAGGTGGTCTCTGCCTACCCCAATGGGAAAGAGGCGTGAGTCTTTGTATGTGTGTATACTTAATGACTTTCAAAACTATACATTTTAAGTTATTATCTTTATGTTTAAGATATTTTAAATAAAATATCTTAAAAAACGATATATATTGTTGGTACTTTTAATTTTCAGCTGATTAAAATTGGTTTTCTTGACATTTAAATAAAACAAACAATAATTTACAAACATCGGCATCAGCATTTTAATAATCACTGGTACACCTGAGCCTCTGCTAAGAAGTGAGTATTTTCCGTTATCGCTATGCTTGGCAGTCGAATTGGCGATCGCGGTACCAGACACCTCGCACCTTAGTCACTGCTGCCCTTTGCTGGCCCAAGTAATTTATCCTATTTTCCTCGATCATCATAGAATCTAGTAGACGTGGGTCATAGTTTCCTTTAAATCACTACATCGTACAAGCTCTTTGCAGAACACTAACAAGGAGTTAACAGTCAGCGTAGTACGAGTAAGACACCTGTTAATTACAGACAGGGCCTCTCTGACCGGTTGGCATTTCGCATAGTTCAATCATGGTTAACATGATAACATGTATCTTAGTTAGCACTGCTAGTAAACATACCTGAAGGGAGGTTTAACTACAGATTAAGGTGTTACAACACATTAGATACAACCTCCATTAGGGACAAGTTCGTCCCCCACGTTGTTGTCTGGATTAACAGATATATGTTAATCGCAATCGTATATTTATACGCTCGCTAAATTCGCATTCATATTAATGCTTCGTCAAATAATATGACAAAATTATTCAAGAGTATTATAAGATTTATTCAGACTATCAAGAAAAACTTCTGAATTTCTGTGCTTTTGGATTAATTAACTAGGATTTCCATAGAACTCCATATGTGAAATATTTCTTTACAATATAAGAAAAACGTAATTTATCAGTCTGAAGTAGTAGTTTATCAGTAAGAAGTATACCTTTACATCATAAAGTACCGCATTGCAGCTTCCCACTCTCACGTTAACGTTCGGTAGCCAACTTCTTTCCGATGCATTAATTATCACGGTGATAAGAGGTCGTGAAATTTGTCGGTTTGCAATTGAATTTAACATACTTTTGTTTTCATAATATCTTAGCTTTATATGTGAGTCTTCATGAGAAAATTACATTGAAGACGATAATCAAAAAAGAAAACTAAAAAAACCTTAAATATCGAGTGAAGTTGTGTTTTGACTAGTGGCAGAATTCCTATGGAAGAATCCATCTATGCAGTTACCATCGCAGTTCCAGTTATTTTGCCGCCAAGCAGTAATGTGCAAACATTAGTATTTCGGTTTGAAGGGCACTATTGACGAGGGCAGTGTGGTGTCACAAAGAAATATTCTGGGTGACGCAGCATTTTTTACGGATAGACGTTGCACTTACGAAGTTAACGTTGCTCATCTCGAATATCATCGTAAAAAAAGTTGTTAATAAAATGTATTAATGTTTGATTATGAATTGAATATTACATAATAAAAATAAAACGTTTTAAGAAGAATCATTTAAAATCCACTGAACTATAAACCTACGCTTACAATGAGAACTCCAACCTCGAACAGCTGATAATATCACAAAAGCTTCTCTACTGTAACTGCAATGCCAATGATGGTAATTTCTCATGATTTTAAAGACCGACCTTAGACATCATTTTTGCATATCAACTAGGTGAATTAATAATCCATGCATAATTTAACAAATATTTTTTCGCACCCGGTAATGCCTTTCCTTCGAAACTTAGAAGTTTTCAATAAAACTTTTTTGAATTATACTGCATATGTGCCATGTGTTAGCGGCATAAGGAAATTTAACGACCATCCCGTTGGAATCATAAAAGTCACATAAAGAAAATGCCGGAAAAGCTCGTGGTCAGCGATCGTCATACACAGGACGCTACGAGATCTATGTTCTTTTTTCCATATAACATCATACATGCCGGCACTAACTGGACAACACCGGTACCTGGACTAATAACTGGGAGTGGCATCTTAAGTACGTGACGTATTGTTCTGCAATCATCAACCGATACCATTATGTCGCCATGCTGTGCCCCTTAGCAGAATCTTTAGTGACTGACAAAGATACGAGCAACAAATACAGATGTGTTTGTCTACTTATTACTTGCCGCTTGCTCATTTGCCCGCTCTTACAAATAAGAAAAAACATATTAATAATTTAAATTCGAAAGTTATTAAGGGCCAGTTATTCTACCGTGAAGCAGTAGTGTGCAAACATTACTGTGTTTTGGTTTAAAGGGCACTGTGAGCTAGCGTAATCACTGGGCATATGAGACTTAAGAACCTATGTCTCAGGGTGATGGGCACAGTGTAGTGTCACACAGAAATTTTCTGGGTGCCACAAAATTTGTTATGGGCAGACGTTGCACTTACCATCAGGTGAACGTTTTGCTCGTTTCATCACTTTATGCAATAAAAAAAAATCAAAACCGCGGAAACCGCGTATAAAAAACAAAAAATATGACAAACGACAATAGCAACGGAAACAACAGTCACGAGTTAGGACGGGTTCCACCGCAGGCCAGTTATTCTGCCGTGAAGAAATAGTGTATAATCTTTACTGTGCTTTGCTGGTCATATGAGACTTACGGACTAATGTTTTTATTTTCACAGGCGCAATGTTTTTTTTTAATTAAAAAGTTATTCGATGACGTAGATTACGATACGTAATTTTTTAGATTTTTCCTAAATTCACTTTTACAACATCTATATGTCTATATATCTAGATGTATGATGGATTATCTTTCATCTCTTACAAACAGTGATTTTACATGTTGTACCAAAACAATAACACAACCATATTTTCGTGAAAAATATCACTTAAGCTCCCGTACTAAACAACTTGAGAAATAAGTAAAAACTAGAGGATAAGCAAAAGTATCATGTTGTGTTTTTTAGTAATTACGATATAATACAGATTCTAATCTGCCATGTGCACAGGCGGTAATTATCTCGAAGTTCGCAAATTTTTTTTTTATTTTTTGTACGTGCTTTTTCCATGACCGCAACTCAATTCATTTCAGTTCAACATTTTAATTTCAAACGTTACAAACCTTTCAAGGTTAAACGTTAAAACCTAAAATCAACTAAATAATACCAACTTGTTTGTCCATATTATAAGTAATATTTTGTTTACCAACAAAAAAATAACATTTACCTATATATATACCCTATGTTTGTTGTCGTTTCGGTGAATCATTAAGATAAATTGTTTTTTTTGTGTGGTGACTATCTGATCTATTAACTAATAGTAGGTACACGCTGAAACAGAAACATATGCAAAGTTATCAATCACCATCAAGTACTCCTTGGTTTCTTAAATCGATGAGTACTCAACATCTTTTTTTCTGTAAAACATTTAAGTGATTCAGAAACATTTAAAAACATTGACATGGCAAATTTCATCCCTTTAATTGCGCAGAACAACAGCTTTAATCAAACCGCCAATTAAAATACCGTTTTCAGTGATCAAATTATCTAAAAAAAACTTTTATGTTCTCTATGTCCACAACATGAACGACACATTAGATCAAGAATTTATATATATGGTTTGCAAATAGATATGAAACAGTATAAAAATGTATATCACATCCATTTTTCTCAAGTGCCCTAATATAATCAATATCCTTTACAACCAAGGTTTGAAAGATCGCTGTAGTATTCGAATGTATTTTTCTTTATGAAGAGTAAAAAATTATGAATAAATAACTACATTGCTCGTCAGAATAAAACAAAACAAATGTGTATTAATCATGCAGTATTTCGTAATATAAATACTTTTTCTGAGGATTTCTTTTGTCAATAAAATTCCTCTTATTAACACTTTAAGAATAGGGATAAAGGGTCTTCTCCCTTATATATACTATATATTATAAAACTTTCTTCTCATACTCTGATTTTTTCATGTAGTATCGCAGAATAGATTGATATAAAGTCATATAGTTTCGTGTTAGAGAGATAAAAAGTAGAAGAGATAATAAAAATTACATTGCAGTTCTTACTTCTGAGTTATTAATTCTCATTTATTGAAGCAATAATATATATTTAAAATAAACGAAAGTTCGGAAAGGTGATAAAATAACTTAGATTAGTGTATGAACATAATATAGTACGATAAATGTGTTGAATATCGTAATTCGTGTACTCGTCGTTGGGTTCAGTTTTCTAACCTTATTATATTTTACTTTTTATATGTACCAATAGAAGCTGTCTAAAATATATCTTTCGCGGACAAAATCTTGTGTTACATTCCACTAACAACATTTCATAGAATAATGTACATCTGTCGTACTTGTTATTGGTTATGTGTTATATAAATTACAATGTAATAATAAATTATGTTAAAAAGAGGTAAATAAATCATAATACTATACTGTGTTACCGTAAAAAAGTAATTTGATAGTTCGAGTTGTTTTTATGGACTAAGAGGCATACAGCTGGACCATAAACGACGATAAATATGATTTTATATGGTTTGTTGGAGAGCAATTACCACCATTAGTTGCCAACGTTATTAAATGTAAAAATTAAGATAAAATACTTATAAATGTCTTTGCCGAAAGATTATAAAATGTTTCATTCTATTACAGATAATGACTTATTACAAAACGATAACAATTCAAAAGACGATGATGACAATAAAAATGACAGCAGTTATGAAGATGATGATGATTATCAAGATGATAACAATTCAAAAAACGATGATGATTATGAAAATGACAGCAGTGATGAAGATAACGATGATGATAATCAAGATGCCTCGGTTTTTTGTGATACAATTATGGATAAAAAAATCTAACCTTAATTTTCACGTAAAAACGTCGGGTTATAAATACTTCAAAATTAAACGCGATAAAATCCGTTAAATAAGTTTTATTCAAAACGATTTTAGAATTTTGAGATCTAATATTACCGTTTACAGCGTACCTACCCTGGTATTACTTGATAAACGTACTCGTTAAACAATGCCTGAGGTTTAAAGAGGATTTAAAGGCCGAGGAAAAGCTTAAAATGTGATGAATCGGCGGCAGCGCCGCTTAACCCGTGAGTTTACATGAAGTATAAATTAAATTATCAGTCTAAAAATGTCCCAATGCTGAGCACAGGCTTTTTCTCATTTATGAATAGGGAATTGTCCGACTAGCTTCTCTAGTGCGGGTTGGAGAACTTCAATGTCCTCGAAATATTTGTATTACGAACATCTGTTTCCTCACTATAGATCGATATTTTTCCGGTACCGGAGATCGAACCAAGTTCATCTCGTACTATGTACTCGTAATTCAACGCGAGCGCCCAGCCCTGAGCTATCAAGGATGTTCGTACCTTTCTCCGATAATAGACCTTGGACTTCTCATCCGATACGTGAATACGTAAATGATCATAACATACGAGTAGATAAGACATGTTATCTATTTTATTAGTTATTACTTTTTGTATGAGGTATTCAATTCATGTTATATGAAAAGTATTAAAAGAATCATTAATATAGTCTACTTTTCCAAATAAAAGTAATACACATTTCACTGTAAATTTATTATTTTTATTAATGTACAAAACAGTTGCAGTGCATATGTCTTAATCAAAGAATATAATGCAAATGTAAGATTTAATTGAAACATGTGACTCGCAGGAAGTGACTGCTCTTTCCTTTCAGCACTACGGTCATGAATAGGTGAAATAATAAATTCAGGAGCCACTGGCTTTACTCTATTCCAAAATGAACAAAGCGCCTTCAAGCTCATTGTTGAAATGGCCATTGTCATTTCTACCACTGACTTGTTGATATTACTTAATGAAAACTTATATACACCCATATCTAGGTGTAAATTATAATGAAAATTCATCAAATTCGTCTTCTGAGTTGTAATGATAAGCACGTTAATTGTTATTAGGCCATTAAAAATTGAACTAAGTACTCTAAACATTCTGGCTAATATGGTTTGAAAAACGAAATATAACTTCACACTAGTATAACTCCTGTACCATTGTGTTCACAGACGTAAATTGCACATCCACGTTAACCTAAGAAAGGAAAAACTGTCTGTAAGTCATACAAATATTGGTCCGTGCGGAGATTGAACCCGCGCTCAAGCAGATCGCTTATTTACTGTATGAGTTATTATTATGTTTGTTTTTAGGTATATCTTAACTTATTTGCTTTTGTACATTATCCAATTATAAAATTCCATTTATGTTGAGAAATATAGTAGCAGATTAATTCACGGAAGTAGAAAAGTAGATCATCTCAGCCTCAGATCATTTCAGCCGGTCCGGAATTGATGTTTTTTTTTATTGGATAGGACGACGAAACGTGCAATACGTTCACCTGATGTAAAGTGCAACGTCTACCCATAACAAATGCTATGTCACCCAGAACATTTCTGTGTGATACTACACTGCGCCCGTCACCCAGATACATCAGTTCTTAAGTCTCATATGCCCAGTGATTACGCTAGCTCGCAGTGCCCTTCAAACCGAAACACAGTAATGTTTGCACATTACTGCTTCATGGCAAAATAACGTGTCCTGGGGTGATACCTACCTAGACGGATTCCTGCATAGGAATCCTACAGCCATTAAGGGTTAAGGGTTCAATTACTTATGCTACTTTATTTCCGTTCTAAATCTATTTTTTAGGTCTGTTAGTCACTGTTAGCCTGAAGGCTTTCACAGCTTCGCTGGTTTGATCAAAGTCTAATTACGGTTTTCGTATATGGGCAATTTATATCTGTAAAACACACCTAAGAAACGATTTAGTAAAGATATCGATACAATATTGGAATGCTGCAGCAGCCGACACACGACTATTACTCATATGACTTATGCGCTATAAATATGAGTAATTAAAAAAAGGAGTTCGTGTAATTAATTTTTGAATGGATGGACATGGATGAAGTTTGGATGGACAAAGTGAGACTTGATAAGAGAACGTTGTGGTGTTGTAGATGTAGTTGACAAAGATAGAGAAAGTGATACTTAGATGGTTTGCACACGTAGAGAGGATGGATGAAAGAGTATTAACGAAACAGATTTATGAGGCGAGTGGGTAAGCCAGTAAGGGTTAACGTAGGCGAACGTATCACGATCAAATCGAAGTAGTTTCAAGGAAAGACCACGTCAAAAGTACCCACAACCGACGAGCTTTTATGAAAACGCTAATAAAAGTAGAATAAGCGAAAGATGTGTGTCAGGATCGCAGCAAGTGGAAAGATGTGATATTTCCCTATGGTAAAAAGACGTGATGTCTAAATTGTATATGTAATTAAATAATTATCATTATTGTAGTACATAGTACCTTTCAAGGTATTTATTACCTATACATTATTACAAATATATTGAGATTAGGTACTTATATTATGCAAGCAATTTGAATACAAGCAACTTTGCGAACACTAGAATAAGAAAGCATTATATTAAAAATACTTTGGCATAGTGCCTCTGCACTTAACCTTGACGTGTACTAAACTGTTTGATACGTGTTTTGAAAATAGCCTGAATTAATAGCTGTTTGTGTCACTTTTATAAATAAAGGATAAAAGTGAACTGCCCTTAATTTATTTGATATGGTATTCCTTATTTATGAAAGAAACTAACGAGACGAGCAAATCGTCCACCTGATGGTAAGTGAAATATCTGCCGATAACAAATACTGTGTCACCCATTTCTGTGGTGCAACACGCTGCGGTCGTCGCCTTAAGAAATCAGTTCTTAAGTCTCATAAAGTCAGTAATAATACTAGCTAACGGTGCCCTAAATAGCGAAACAGTTATATTTTCATACTATTTGAGAACAAAAATCACCGACATGATTAACCATTCAGTCTAACCTCAGTACCATTTCCGCTTGATGGTGATTACAGTGATATTTTTAAGACGTGAAAAAACAACCTAAGCATATTGTTACGAACATTCCAGAACGTTATGTCCTCTCCTTAACATACAGAGAACTTTCTAGAAAGTTATGTATTCCCCTTTACGAATAGCCAAGTGTGATGTATTAGCAAATAACAAAGTTTCAGGATGAATCACGAACCCTGTATATAGGAATTTTAGATTTTTTTTCGGCGCTTTAGAATATTCAATGGCATATAAAAGTGCTAACGGAAGGCAAAGGTCTGAGTTTAGACAAGCTACATGGCGAATTAAAAGATAGCGACAAGTTGATTAATTTTAGTAAGTAGAGTGGCGTTTTATTGGTCCAAATCAGTAACAACATTATGATTATCGGCTCTTTCGGGCAGTGGATAAGCGATTGATTTAGTTGCGAGTTCGATTCCCTTATCATCGTCATCATTTCAGCCTACACCAGTCCAATATTCAACATATCCTCCCCCAATGATTGCCACAAAACATGGGACTAATATTTGTTAGGCCTACCGTTGTTCCGAGTATAGTTGTTCCGAGACTGTTTGCGTACTTGGTACATCCGTTTGTGTATGTATTATTTATGTAGAGGCAAATTATGTCTGTAAAACGTATCCACAATTCATAAGACATCCTAGTATTGGGCATCGTTTAAAAAAAAATATTGTTGCAATGCAGGATGTTTTCTCCACATATTTATTTTTCAGCTGTTTTCTTATTGGTATAACTGTCACTTTTTCTCGCTATTCTTGGAACTATCAATTGAATGTCCCTACCAATATTTCATCATCAACAGAACCTAAGTCAGACGAAAATTTCATTAATAAAATATATTTTATTATAATATACTCTGAGACGGGCGCTGAATCGCGATACAAACATTGTGATACGGATGAAAACGATAAGAAAAACGATGAGGCCTCATATGCAAAGACCTTTTTTTTTAATGAATTGGGGGCAAACGAGAAGGTGGGTCATGTGATGGTAAGTGATCACCGCCGCCCATGAACACCTACAATACCAGAGAAATAGCAGATGCGTTGCCGACTTTTGAGAAAGGAATAGGCTAACAGGCAATAGCATACGCGGAATGGTGCTTAATGGCCACTCACTTAACAGTGGGGGTCAACTCGGTTTTCGATAAATATGAATGGCAAATAAATAAAGAAAGCACTCGCTTTCTTGTTTGTATATTTAATTGTAACTAATCAAAAATATCATCGTTCGAAGGCACTCTCATCATCTTCATCATATCAGCTCACACCAGTCCACTGCTGAACATAAGTCTCCCAAAATGAGATTACTACACAACACGGTCCTGAGCAACCAGCATCCATCAACTTCCTGCAAAAGCCAGCAGTTCGTCGCTCTATTTATTGGGAGTTTCCATAGCTCGGTGAGCGACTTTGAGTTTCACTGCTTGTTTGCTTGTTTTCGGTGAAGTAATCGCTGTTAGCCTTTTGGCTTTTACAGCTTCATCGAATGCTGTGCTTGCGGGCCCGGGGCCCGCGTGCCAGGTTTGGTTTAACCCAAACATAAATACATAAATATAAACTCCTACTAAACATCTAAATTCGGACCGTTGCGTTCGCTGCGTGCTTGCGCTAATGTGAATATCTCCATAAAATTATAATTTTAAGTCATCTACTGACCGTCCGAGGGAGGCTGCGGGCCTCCGTTCGGGCTGTCGACTTGTGTGTCGGTAACACTGGGCGGTGAGAACCGCCCTGGAACACGGGTGAATCGTGTGTACGCGGTGTGATTATTGACTATTGCGCGCCGCTCTCTACGGCGGTCGCGCGTCGTGGTGCGTGTTATGTTAAAGCTATTGACTGTGTGTACAGTGTGGCCTGGATCGTGACTGACAGTATCGTGGTCAGGAAGAGCTGAGACGTCCGTGTCGTCTAGCACGTTTCGCGGGCGATGTTTGCGTTCGGTCGCGTTTTTGTCGGATCGGTAATTCGCTGCTTTAACCACCAGTGGGTTTGGATGAACCGCGGCTTTTTCGAAAAACCGGCGTGATATTTCTCTGAAGTGTTCAGAGAGTAAGGGCATTTCACAGTCGCTGTGAAGGTCTACGTTGCGTTGGTACCAGTCGGCGCCGGTGGCACCTCGCGAAAATTTATTTTGCACGGTTTGCAGTTTCTTTATACGATTGCCCGTGGCGTGTGCGAACGCGACGCATGCATGGCCTATGCATGCGTCGCGTTATTACGGGTCTAATGCATGTCTTGTAGAGGCGAATTTGAGCTTCATCATGCGGCCTGCAGTCTTGGTTCAGTAAGTTATCACTGGCAACGCTCACTGCTTGAAGACTTTTTTTGAGACATTGAGACATACTCGACAAGAAGACGTGACGCAGTTTCCCAAACGCTGCTCGGCCGAGTTGAATCCGACCTATTAGTTGAAGTTGAACTTACCTCCTCTTTTCATCTGTCCTATGTATACATATTCGATCGAGCATAGTGTTCCCAACAACAACCGATATAAGTGTGACATGGACATTAGACATGACCTTCGTCTTCTCCATGATCATCTTAAAAGGCGTTGGGACACTATTGAGGTCATTGAGCATAATGCTAAGGTTCTCCAGCAAATTGAAGGTGAGCAACGTATTCGCCACTGACGTTAATACCGCATTTCAGTACAGTAGCTTGAAAGCATCTTCCAATGCAGCGGTGAAAAGTTTCTGAAATTGCCTATTTTACACCTTTATGCAATTTGATCGGTTTCGTACTCTGGTTCTGTACTCGGAGAGTCATCGTCTTTATTGTATCTTTAATTTAAAAAACTGATATGTTAAAACTTTAATTATTAATACGTAAATTAGTAATATCACAATTAAAATTCAAGAGGTTTATTGCTGTACCCTACTGAAGTACTCAATAGCAACGAAGTAATAATGATTCAAAGTCACTTTGTAAATGTTAATAATTTACGACTGAACTAAATTGAACAAAACACTTCTCTGAACCACTGCTACAGCGTTTTGGATCCTTTCCAAGTTTATAATCCTAGGTGATTTTATTAATCAAACAAAAATGCAAATAGTTAATAAAAAATTAGTTGTCTATAAAATGGAATAAAAATGTTTTATAATTTTGAATTGCAGTTCTGAAATTAAATGATTAGCTTTTAAAATTAAAAAATATAATATATTTAACCGAACGTTTACAATTTTTTTTTAGAATTTATTACAATTTCGGATGTAAACATTTATTCATATTGTCCGAAACGACATGATTGTATCGCTGTTTATAAATTCGAGTTTATAACCAGGTAATAATTGAAATATTGATAAAATTTAAAAAGATTTCTTATTTTAAAAACGAAACCAACTAAACCTATCAAAACATAACCATAGCAAAACAACAGAAAGAAATTGAAATTTGGACTCGCTCAAGTAAGCCCAAAGATTCCGAACAATAAAATACAGCCACAATAATAGAAACTTAGTATTGGTAGTTGGAATGGAGAAAGTTGCAGCAATAATCATAAAATATTTACACTGCAAGAACCAACTGTAAACATTAGTTTTGAAATTTCCCGAATTTAAACGTAACTTATTAAACTAATACAGTTTTAAATCAATTGAAGCAATTTTCTATCCGACATCTTTGATAATTAAATAATATTTCTATGGTAAACTCCTGCAAGCTCTTGCAACAGCTTAAACAAACTGTTTAGATGACAGACACAAAAAACGAAAAATAAATTATTCTTTAATATATTACTGCTACGTACAGGCCTCTTCCCATTTCTGAGAGGGTTTTGGAACAGGGAAGAGTCAGCCACGCTGTTGGTGGATTTCACATGTCCTCGAAATAATTTTATTTCTGGGACATGCAGGTGTACTCACGATGTTTTCCTGTTACTAATAAGCCGCTGAGCGGCTCTCACAAAAACAAAAATCAGCGATAATAATGATGGTGGAAGCAGCGTGACGGTGTCCTCCCGGTTCTTTTATTCTCACAACAATTAAAAGAAGTCTACAAGATAATGAAATGGAAAATAAACAAAAATTTAAGTTGAGGTTCTTTTTCCCTTAAATTTGCTATAATACTTAATGCCTGAAAGACTCTAGCTGTGAATCAAACTTTACCGAGAAGAGCCGAACTGTTAATGCGCAGGTAAACGATGTGCCATGCCGCACGACGCAATCATGTGGTCGGCTAATTTTACGCGGATACGCACAGCTAGTGAACAACATTACACAACAGCTCTGTTTTATTTAGTTTTGTTTAAGAAAATAATAATTTTGGCGAAGTTAATTTTCTGCAATAAGTATATTTTTGATGTACAAATGTACTCGTAATAAATGTGCATTATTAACCAGTTCTTTTGTGATGTTTTACGTTTTTTTAATCAACCGTTTTTGAACCGGCGCTATAGAAATATCTTAAAGTTCGTAATTGTGTTATAATCAGATTACAGAACAGACATTGAATAAAATTGAATATGACTCAAAGGGTACCTTTAAATAATATTTCAGGAAAGCGGTGTTTTAGTTGTAAATGAGAATGTTTTATGTAGTAGAACCTTGCCTGCAGCTTTATACTGGCTGTAGCATGGCAATGGGTCACCTCCACTGGAGGACTATCACGCTGTTCCGGATTACCAGCGATAACCTTTTTATGAAAAAAAGCCCGTAACAAATACTGCGTCACTCAATACATTTCTGTGTGGCATCACACTGCGCTCCGATCCGTCTACGGCAGAAATACTGACGGCAGGATAACTGGCAATACGGTGTGTGAAATTAACAGTATATTGCAGTATATAGAACATTTCGTATGGAGAGTAACGAGGACAGAAGATCCAATTGGTGGCAAAGAGGCATTCCTTCATAATCCTCAGGTGTAATAACGTATCTACTCGTACATTTTGACTGAGATACATTCTCAGTGACCACTTACATCAGATGGTACGTTCTCGTTTGTCACCAGCTTTTAAGTTTACAACTCCAAATCGACTTGAACAAGATTTCGATATTACAGGATTTGATTTTTCATACAATTTCTTCATCAGCCTGTTTGAGTGCTAGATATAGACTTCGCCCAATTTGGAGTTGTAGCCACGCACTTTGCATCATAGACGCTGCAGCCGATCGCCACTCTCTGTCATTTAAATCTGGCATCTTTAAGATGATTATTTCAATGGATTGTAAGTACAACGTCTGCCCATAACAGATGCGTGTTACTCAGAATATTTCTGTGTAGCACGTCACTGCGCCTGACACCCCTCAAGGTCATGGGATGTCTCAACATAAGTTCTTAACTCTCATATGCCCAGTGATTACACTAGCTCTCAGTGTCCTTCAAACCAAACCACAGTAATGTTTGCACACTACTGCTTCACGACAGAATAACTGGGCCTGGGGTGGTACCTACCCAGACAGATTCCAGCTTAGGAATTCTACCACCAGATAAATTATATTCTATAACGCCGCCGCCACACGGCTACCATACCTTTTACAATACATATTCTAGATGAGTATGGCGATATACTCGTACATATAGTCGTCCGAGTTGCCTCCAGATCTGGACCGGACTGAAGACCAGTGCTGTGAAGTAACTGTAGCTTTCACTAAGTTCTGTCAGCGATTTTACGCCGCAGCACCTATAGTTTCTTAATATGTATTTTTTAACGAAGTGGTTATTTTTTTTGTTCCTTTTGATATAATGTTTTATTTTCTAGTTTTTATTTTGTGCTGTGTGTTTCTTTATCACGGTTAATAGTATTACTTACTTATATTATAAATATGCTTATACTTTCTTTCGGTGCGTATAATTAATTAATTTAAATTATATTTCCTAATTAATCATCAATCATTTTATATTATATTAATCATTATTATTTCAAAATAATAAATGTCTGCAAACCTTATCATCGTTAAATATGGTCCCGGTCAATTGTTCCCTGAATGTTGATTATGACGTGATATTTGCAAACATTCCCAAATATTATTTGATCAGGAACAGCCGCAATAACTACTCATGCCAATATTAACTGAACAATGATATGTATTGCAACTAAATGTGATATTGGTTGATAAACGAGACATAAATAACTTTGATATTCAAAAACCTAACCTAACCTTTAAAAATTATTTCAACTGTAAAGTGGATGGTTATTGTATCATATTAAAAAGCACTAGTAAATTAAATTAATTTTCCATATTGTGATGTATGACATTTAATTATTTAAAAAACAGTTCCCGAAACATTACAGAACAGTTTTTTTTTATTTATTTTTTGTTTGAAATACTGTATTGCAGATGCAACCTTGGATTGAAACGGAGCCTATCTAGACTCTGCATGATGAAATTACCATCTGTAAAGCCATTTTGAAGGTTTATTCAAACAGTATCAGTAAAATATACACAGACTAATAAAAACATTATAAAATTCATCACGCCGTCACGTTACGTATGTTTCGTAGGGGGTCGTTAAGTGTTGTATCGTCGTCGTGGTCGTTTCTGCCTATCACATGTCCCAGTGGACCATTCTTTAACTTGGGGCCTCGCGAGTGGCTGTGAGAACTATTTAAGGGGACTAATATTTTTTTACTATGCAGGAATCCGTCTAGGTAGGTACCACCCCAGGGCCAGTTATTCTGCCGTGAAGCAGTAGTGTGCAAACATTACTGTGTTTCGGTTTGAAGGGCACTGTGAGCAAGCAGTCTGAACATAGGCCTCCCCCATAGATATCCACCAAAGTTTACAGCTCTCATATTGGAGGGATTTTGCCATAGTTGCCACGCTTGGCAGGCGGTTTGGCAACCGCAGTTTATTTATTCAGATGTTCCAGAAAGATGCTGCTGCCCATCTCCTGGTTTTAATTTCCCTCTGTCGACTTTTACGACACCCACGGGATGGGATTTTTAGTAAATAACCTGAATAAAGTAAAACTGAAAATACACGACAGAAATTTGGCGGCATGACGTTGCCTAAAACATAGAGGCTACACCTGTTTTATACTGGATAATTGTTCAGTAATATATTGTAATTTGTATTTAAACACTTTATTAAAATTTAAATATACTGGGCTAATTTAATGTTATGTAATGTTCAATTTTGACTAGTCTAACCGTGGCGAATAATGTTAAAATGCTAATATAATAAATGCAATTGGCGGACTTATATAGCGGTCGCTGCCTAATAATGCAGACGCTAGCGAATACACGGTTGCACCATACACCACCTTCAAAGAAAAAACACTACTACTATCAAAATAACATTTCGCGTGACAATGGACATAAGATATTGGGTATGTTATAAAAAAATTCGGTAACGATCAAGTAACTTTTCTTCTCGGAAACATTAGCATTCTAAACACGTAAGCGAAACGATAAATTGGATGTGTATTTGTCCCGATACACGTCAAGTGGAATAAAATATCGGAAGGCTTATTTAAAAATAAACGTCTTATTTAAATATAGAATTTTTGTATAATTAAATAATATATATGAAAAAAATATTTTATATTCTTTTTATTTATATATATTACAGTTATTCAAATTTGGCTACCTTATTGGACCTTATCGGTTGTAGAATATTCTTTAAATTCATCTCTGCACACTCGGATTGTAAGAAGTATGAAAATTAGCAAGCGTTTGATAGCACGACCTTAACATTTTGAGATAATAATAATTAATATAATATGATTGATGATGAATTCAGAAATATAAATTTAATTAATTAATTATACGCACCCTAAAAACGTATAAGCATATTTATAATATAAATATGTAAGTAATAAATTTTATCGCGATTAAAGAACATAAAAAATAACATGAAAATAAAATATTATATCAAAGTGAACCAAAGAAAAAGATAACTAGCTACTACGTAAAAACATATGATATAAGTATTAGAAAACTGTCTGTGCTGCAGCATATAATCTAAAACTTACTTTTCAGTTTCTTTTCTTTATTCCATGCCGTTGTCTTCGACTTCAAATAAAAAAGCTGAGAATTTAAAGGTCAAGTTTGTCCCAAAATTGACGAACTCCTTAAATCAAAACCCGAAATACGCTTAAGTTTTTAGCTTTTATGTCCTAGTCTTGAATCTTCACCGAGCATAAAGCAGAACAGATAGTTTCAAGAAGCAACCAAAAGGGACAACGAGCATATTAAGAGAACTAAACAGGCAAAGCTCTTGCCGAGCGTCCTAAGCGAACTTAACAAAAACAGAAGCGCCCGAGAAAAATCGGCATCTAGTTTTGAAGTTAGAAATGTAAATTTAGTCTTTCCTTAGGATGGCCTAAAAACTTTTCAGTTAAACAACTCTGTTTTGAGTTTGGATTAAAGCCCTTAAACAATCTTTGGACTAGGAGAGACTAGTTAGTTTCGCCGAAAAACCAAACATTTGCTTCTTTACAACTTACATACACATGGTACATGTGTTGACAAGGACGTAAAGTCTATACTGATGCACCTCTTCGTACTTTCTACATACACTGAACGTTTATTAATCACTTGTTTATTTGTATCCTAATTGTATTATTATTTATTTTTATAGAAAACTCTCAAACTGAAGGATACAACGGGCGGTCTCGATACCCTGTCATTGTCTAGGAGATGAAAAAAAGTGTTAAATAATACAAATTGTAGATAAAAATTGAAGTAAGATTCCTGATTCCTGGATTCCGTAACAGACTTCCCTGGAGAAGAAAAAAATATTTTAGGTAATGCAAATTCTGCCGTCAGACAGTCACGTGTACTAACAAGTATACAAATTTTGAAATCTTTTGAACCTTAACCGTTGTGCAACGGTTCTAGCATTTTAAATAGTGTATACTTGTCATTGCTCATGACTGAACAAATACCACTAAGTTTCGGTCTGGACACTGAAGCTAGTTTACAGAGCGCATTAGACCTTAGAAACGTGTTTTATGTTGAAAATGGGCCAACGGAAACTTTTTCGACTCATCATTTAATTCTCTATGGTGATGATGATAATCGATCTACATATTACCTATTTTGACAATGGCGGCATCTTTCGGTTAGCAACCAGATGTTACGCCTTGACGATATATTGATCTTGACGAAATTTTGTACAGAGATTGTTTTATTCTGGAGACGGACATGGAATATATTTTATACGGGAAAATCAAATATTTGAAACGGAATATTTAAAAAAAAACTTAAAATTGCGGGCATCAGCTAGTAACATATATGTGTGAACTATTTTGTTGAAGTATACGCTTTGAAAGTAGTTCACGGTTGTTATTCCCACACTCTCGTTAACAGCTCGGTAGCTGAGGCGTTTCAACTGTATGAATTATCACACTCATAAAAAGGCGAGAAATTAATCACTACTACTTGTAATTTAACAGCAGTGAATTATTTTAACAGGACTCTTTCATTCTAAGAAATTAGGATTGGGAAATATAGGAGTTTCATTAGTCATTTTCATAGGTAATCTTAACGTTTATACTTAAGCACGATTCTCCTGTAATAGTCATTAGCACAAAAAACTAGCTACTTTTAAAAATCGAGCGATGCGAAAAAACGAGACGTGATGACAAAGCGGACCTTTTATGGGTTTTTACTATCTCCATCTTCTGCTGCAACTGGGCATAACAGTTAAATTATATATTTTTTTAAATCCCTTATTTTTTACATTCTCTTACATTTTAATTAAATTAAAGCGTCTCATGAAAAAAAAACAATGAAGCTGTTTATTTGTTACTCGTAATAACTAAAAAATCCAAACCAAAGGACAAACAATCAGGTTTAAACAAAAATTATATTTCTCTTATATTTTATTAGTCCAGCAGTGGACTTCTAATATTGCTAGAGCTATAGTATTTGTCAAAACAAATCCAACAAGCCCTAACATGATGAAGCTGTCTTGCTAGTTAAGGAGTTTCTGTGATCAACTTCCAGCGCCATCATCAGCTCCATGGTATCATAGTTTTGCATTGCCCCCTACGCTAAATAGATAAGCTAAAATTTAGCTCAATCGGAAATCTGAAAGTAGATCAAAAGTCTACAAGATTAGAAAGACACACGGAGGTAGTTCAATAAAAGCTTGTAAATAATAACAAAATACTAAAAAAAAATATATATATAGTAAAAAAGTATGTTTTTATCTATTGTCGACGAAAACACACAGTCATGCGAGAAGGTACAGAAGAAAAAAATACACTTTATAGCAAACCAAAAACAGTAACAAAATAAATGCAGATATACTTAAAATTACAAGGTAGTAAAATGGGCGGCGATCTCAATAGTCGTGGATGAGAATCGTGAAGGAATTCAAAACTTTCCTAAAGATAAAAGGGGTATAAGGAGTGAACAGCACATTCTACAAGAGAAAGAATCTGAGCATTCCTGCAAAATTGGCAACCGCTTGAGCTTGCAATTGAAAAACGAAATATGATTACCATGCGTAAGCCAAATATGAATCTACGCGTTTGGTTATAATGTTTTCAGTATACTTCATGTCACTATTAGAAATTTTGTAGTGAAATTCAACACATCAGCACAGAAAATTCTTTTTTTAGTTATAGCCAATCTTAACATAGAATCACCACCCATTACTTATCATATAGTTTCTTCTCGTTCTGTTTATGTAGTTTTCGCATTGTACTTTTTTACCAAAAATAAACAATAATGAGTGAATCGCGAGAAGGCAAGTCGTAGATTGCCTGCATCCTTTCGTAAACACAAAGTTAAAATTTTATATACACGTGTATTGAATGGAAATCTGGGGGATATTTTGGAGAAAGCTTCGAAATCACTATGATACACACAATAACAATATATCCAAAGTAAAACTATTAGTAGGTTTTCAGACTTTTGTGTCAAGCGATCTTCAGACGGCAGTGTAAAGTCTTAAAGGTCTACGTTTCTGTATTTACTTTTGCTATAAATCTTATTCTTAGTTTTATTTAAAAAATATATAAAAATGGTTTAAGATTCCTACGATCATAACAAATCAGTGAAGTCAAATACATGGCTTTAGTGGTAAATTAATTACACAGCAACTTTCTGAAAAATAAAACCCTTGCTTTGGTCGTTTTCAATTACGTTGCTGTAAGGCTTGCCAGTTTAACGATTTCACTATGGGAAATTACGACGATAATTCATCGCAGTATGCACGTTGTATATTTTCGTAATTTTTTCACGTTTATATCTGAGCCCATTACTCTAAATTGTTTAAAAAAGAATGTATAAATATCATTGAACTTTATAATATGTCAAATGTTAAAAATGGTAAAAGTTACGATTACAAAGATTTCTTTAAACTATCAGTCGCCCAATAGTCGAAATTCGACCGCAATTCATTTACCCTTTTTATATTGAATTTGATGAATCTGTAACGCATGTATTAAAAATAATTTGCACTCCTTCTCCATATAAACTTTAACTATGTCAAATCTCGCACTTCTGCGTGACAGAACATGCTTAAAAAACCGGTCAAGTGCGTGTTCGCCACGCGCAGTATTGGGTTCCGTAGTTGCCCGTCACAATATGTGGACTTAGAAGGACTTTTTGTTTGATACTCTAAACATATTAATTAAGTTGATTTTACCGTTTAACGGCTAATAAGGTCTTAAGAATGATCATTAAGACGTCAAATAGAACGATGGAACGACTGAAACAGAAGTTATAAAATCCTACTACACAAAGGAAGTTAAAAAATTATTATCTATTTGAGTACCACCTCATGTAGAAGCAAGCGGTTGTACTAAAGATTGATAATAACCAGCGTCATATCAATCTTTATTACAACCGCTTGCGTGTATCTATTAATTTGAATACTGCAGCATTGTGCAGTATCTCCAAATATTGTACTCATAAATCTCCAGTGATGATGTTCGATGGACGGTTTGTAACGATATATCGGTATTACACATTATCTTCCTATTTACCATGAACACTTTAGATCTTTTAACAGAGATAGATAACTCATTGAATATCAAATGTCATTATGTTACGAGTACCATACCTGAAGAGTGCGGATCTGTGTTAAATAAATATCCCATAAACATTTTACATGTAAATGTCCGGAGCATGCAACGTAGCTTTGATTATTTCCTAATAATTTTTGCAACCTTACATATTTTGTACTTATATATTTGAGATTTTTGAGAAGGTTCTAGAACCTGCATCTTACTTTGTTTTAGAGCCGTCAGTAAGGATTCTGAGCTTCACTGACGTAGTACTTCTTATGTAGGTAATTTAATTTCCTATATTTGACGAATTTGTCGCAGAAAGGATACGTGTTCAAAAAGCACTATGAGTAATTTGGTATGCAGAATTTTAAAAATTAAGATAACAAAATTTTAATATAATAATTAACAGAAAAAAAAATATGTCACATCCAGCAATAGGCATTTTTATTCATTTTTATTTCTTTTATTTTTAAAACTCAATCCGATGTAATCAAAATGCATCGGATAGAGCACTATAATCACCGTACTTTAATTGAAAATGAAATGAGATTTCTCAACACTTAGCGAACGATTCATTTAATTATATTTCATATTTATTCTCCTTGAAAACATTTTAAAATATGCACAAATAATTGTGTAAATACATCTAATAAAACCTGAAAATTATTTAATGAAACCGTTTTGACAACTAAATAATAATAATTGTTTGTGAAGAGTAATTAATAAAATGAAATCACCGGCAGTAGGACGAGTAAAAAATATTTATGTACATAAAACGTAAAATCAATTTTATTTACAAAGAGATGAAAATGAACATTCGTTCAAAGGCACTGCTTATTTCATTTTGGTATTTCCATGGGCAACTGGCCAAAATCCAGTAGGCCTGCTAATATAACGAGAAGAGAAGCATAGTCAGAATTCAGTCAAATTCTATATTATATATTATACAACTACACATATTGCATCTACAAACATAAATATACCAAAAAAGTAATCAACTTCACAAATAACTTTTAAATACATACTTAATATTTATAAAACTTTTGTGGCAGTGGGGAAAGGCAGAATGGTGATCGGTTTTATAGGATGGCTATTTTAACAGATTTCTAAGACGCACTCTATACATATAACTAGGAGAATGAACAATGAATCGATCTTGCAAAGAGGAAGCATTATGAATTATATTGAAAATCAAGCAAAGGTTTTGAGTGTTCCTGTAAAACACTTAAGCCACTGAAGCTGCTTGCGATAGAAGGAGACGTGGTTAAAGTTCTGAAGTCCAAAAATGTTACGAATGCAGAGTTTTTGCAAGCGCCTAGGTTTATTTAATTGTTATTGTGTAGCATCAGTAGTTCATCAGCGTAGTTCAAAATTGTAGAGTATGGATAGTGGAAATCTTACACGAGGGAAAAACTCTAAAGACATTTTAACGAGTGGAAAACATGATTAATTTTCACTAACATAGGCGTTCCATGATAATTTACTAATGACTATAATTAAAAGCAAGCTGTAGAATGGTAGAAGAGAAAACATTAATGGACTGTTTTTCATTCTCTACAGACCGTCGTATCCATTTTTCTTACTGTTCGGCCCTTAAGTTACACTCCTTTGAAAATCTTTAATACTTCGTAATTCGTAAGTTATTAAATATCTATTAACTAAATAACGGATTTTTACACTTATTTTTACTGTTTTATACAAAATATTAAGTATAAAGACGATAAGAAAATATTAAGTATTTTTATAGCAAAAAATCTTATTTAACTTTCAAGTTAGTTACAGGGAGTCAAAAAATAACTAATCTTTATTAGCGTCAACGTAAATTATGTTGCCCTTCTTCTGTCGGCTCTAGTGGCAATAATTTTATCACCATCTTGTCAGTTCGCTAAACGTAATTAAGAGGCTAAACATTGAGCCCTATTGTTTTACCTGCCCAAATTTGTTTTGTTTATGTTTTTTTTTTTTGAAAACTTACGGGCACGAATCATATTGACATTGACAACGGTGAGACCAACTATAAAATACCTTTTATGAAAACTAGTGGGTAAATAAAATTGCCTGGTGACGGCGTAAGAAAATCTGCGCCCGTCTAATCTAGTGGGTGCTATAAGACTCGAGAAACATCTATACAACAGCATCTAAGGTGCGAGGCGTCTGGTACTGCGATCGCAAATTCGCATGCAAGGCTTATTGATCATGGCAAAATCTTCCTTTTCGGACGAGGTCTATGTTCAGCAGAGGACTTTTATATATATTATCAAGCTAATAATTATGATGAAATTAACTTATCTTTCGTACCATGGGAAGCTACGAGTATAAGCTATTACGCTCACGACAAAACACTGGAATTAGGAATCCACAAATAATGGCACTTTAGCAGATGATATATGACCCGCAAGATCGGATTAATGTTTTATATGTAGTTTGGAACTCAGAAACTTTAATATCGTGATGTTGAACGTACGATTTGTCTCTTCAGCTTCTCATGCATCAATATGTGATTTGTGTCAAATCTGTTTTTAAATTAAAGGACGTATGTAATTAAAGCTTTTTTTTCTCTGCTCATTGAGAAATCTGAATCACAAGTGATTTTTTTGAGATTGAATGTGGTAGGTATTAAGTAGCAGATAATATAGGAAATCGTTGATATGTATATACCAATGATAAGGTGGAGAGGATATCAAACAACAGAAATTACTTTTAGCTTTGTAGGTGCTATGCCTTGTGATGAACTAATATTGTCCTATAATCAAACTTAAGAAAATCCAATACATTGCAATTGCAAATACATTTTATTGCAAAATTTTAGATGTTTTTTTTTTTGCTAATACTGTAAAAATACATTTGAAGTTCTAGATATGAACTTCTAGTAATTTTTTAATGGTATTAGTATTAAAACGAAGGCCAACCTACCGTGTAGTTGCGGCTCAAGAGAATCTACCACCCAATCTCATTCCGTAGGTGTCGTAAAATTCGACAGAGGGAAAATAAAAAAAGGAGATAGGCAGCAGCATTCTCCTGAAACATCTCAATAGATAAACTACGGTCCCCGCCTGCCAAGCACGACAACTATGGCCAAATCCCCCCAAAATGAGAGCGAGAAACTTTTGTGGTATTACTGTTACTAGTCCACTGCTTAACATACATGGCTTCCCCAAAGATTGCCACAAAAGTTTTTCGCTCTCATTTTGGGGGGATTTTGCCATAGTTGCCACGCTTGGCAGGGCGCTACTAATGTTTAATTGTTTTTATTTGGTTTTTTCTCAAAGTCTGTCTTTCAGTTAATGTGCATTGGTTTTATAGTTCTTAATTTAAAATGAATTAAGAAAGAAATCATTATGCGCCGTCTGAACAAACGCTAATTGCCTAGCTCGTTTTACGGCCATGATTTAGTAATATCCCGGCTGCGAATACAACTGCATATTGTATGAACTTTGGTGAAAGGGATTCGCGCCTATTACCCAGCAATCAACAAACTTGTTCCTTGCCGCTCCTCTCGGTTAGGCTTAATTAAGTCGAGTTGCTTACAGTTGTAAATTATATTCTTTAAGACACTTAATAAAAATTGTTAATCTCTAAAATTCAACATAATTTTATTTGCCCTCTTATTTTTATTTACAATCTCAATGTGTTTTATTAACACGACTTCGATAATTTTCAAGCTACATTTAAAAATAATTAAATAATAGCTTTATAACTATTTTTTGTTACTATATTGATAAAGAACCTTCCTAACGAAGTTTTGCAAATTTCTTTCGTTAAAATTTGGTCATTATTAATTTTATATATAGCAGGTATAACTGAATACAAGCAAAACACCAAAGTTATAAAATATTTCAAGCGAATTATTCTTAGGGAACGAAATTATAGTCAAGTAAGCTTTGTTCAGAGAAATAGACGTTCTTTGTTCACTTCCAAGAGGAACATAAAGAAAGTAAAACTAAATTTATTGCTTTGTCAGTTTAACGAGGAGAGGCATTTGTATCAAGACGTGTCAATTTATCTATTTACGTGTTACGTACGTAGAATACGTACGTAAAATACAATTCAATATTACCGTTTATTAAATTCTTACATACAAGAATGTAAACAGAAAGTATTAGTGGAGACCACGGTAAGAAATTATACGCATAAATAAAATTACTTTATTTTTATAACTTTGTTAAATTATTTACACTTTTATAAAGCTTGTTAATGTGACTCAGTGGCCAGCATACCATTTTATATGTATGTCGCGCTAAACCATAACAGTGCGAAGTCACAGAGAGTAACTGGCATTGCGGTGGTATCTACCGAGGAGGATTGATTCATAAAAATCCCATCGATTCTACTGGCAGTGGAATACCTATGCGGGAATACTTCTAGGTAGGTACCACTGGAGGGTCTTCTTGATTATTATTAGGGATTATTCTTGAAGCAATAGTGTGATAACATTACTGTGTTTCGGTCTAAAGGGCACTTAGAGCTAGTGTAATTGCTAGGCTTTTAAGACGTAAGAACTAAGTACGACGTAAGTCTTAGGGGACGAGCGCAGTGTGCCACACAGAAATGTTCTGAGTGACACAGTATTTGCTATGGTCAGACGTTGCACTTATCATCAAGTGAAAACAATAAAACTGCTTGCATACTTGACAACTCGATGAGCGCAGTAGCTAAAAGAATGGCTTCTGCGCTATGGGTCGCGAATGCTATTGCCACACGGAAAAATATTTATGTCAACATAAATACACGGAAGGAGTGTATCTACAATTTACGTCTGTAATCGCACCTAAGATACTAGGATATTATACAGGGCAACGGTTTTATAAAGAAAAATTCTTAGACATATCATGTTTTCAAAAATTTTAGTTTCTTGTATGCATATATTTTGGTATTAATAGTGCATCAGATCTCTGATAGTTTACCAAAATAAAAAATCCACTGTTTTTCATTGGCAACATCAAATATGATTGAACCTCTCAATCTTGGTCATATAAAACTTACGCAAGATTTTAATCTGTTTGTCATTACGTGTACACGTCAACTTTTTACACGTCGGATCAAAATTTAATGTTGTTTCTTGATGTATAATTTAAATGTAAGTCTTAGTAACATTTAATTTAAACTTTATAACTAAGCATAATCATTGTTTACAAAATCTTATAAAGTTACAACGGAAAATGCAGTAAAAGAATTAAGATGTAGGGGATGCCAAGACATAATATACCAAAAGTATAAAAATGATACAGTTTAATTTTTGTACTTGGCAAGTTTTCAAATAACCTGCCCTGAATCTTCCACAGCATTCATGTTTTGGCAGAATATACTAGACACAATAACAAATAGTAGTGAAACTAATAATAATTGAAAGTGAAATTTTAAATATATGTTTGACTTTACTGTTAAAAGTTTTATGTGGTGTACCATTACCCGTCACTTACAGTATTATTGAAGAAATTATCAAAATTACTTCTATCATTTGTTTAAGAAAGGACGTTGTTTTTAAAACTACGATTCTTTACCCAGTTTAACGTCCCTCATCAAGCGGAATGCTTTGCTCGGGCGGCACACGGTGATAGTGTATATTACCTTCACCACATTTTTTATAATGTGAAATGAAAGTAACATTACTTATTATTAATTGACGCCGTATAGTATTTTGTAAAATATAATCATTAGTGTGCAAACGTTACTGTGTTTTGGTTTATATATATTTTCGGTGATGTAATTGCTGTTAGCCTTCTCGGCTTTTACAGCTTCATCGGATACTTGTTTTGTTTTGAAGAGCAATGATAGCTATTATTTTATATGGATAGTAATTATTTTATATGGGACTTAAGAACGTACATCACACGGTGACGAGCGCGGTGCGGTGCCTCGCAGTAATGTTCTGGGTGCATTTGTTCTGGGCAGACGTTGAACTTACCATGCAGGTACACTGCGCTTGCCCTAACTAGGTCGTACTCAATATAATTAAATTATTATGAAGAGCATTTGTTATAACTTTGGAAAATTTATAATGAAAGTTTCCTGATTATTTTATGCGTTACGATAAGTAAGATATTACTTAATGAAAATAAAATGTAAAGCAATATAGCATTTCCTTTAGTAGTCTTTCTTATAATATACGAGTACAAAAGACAAAAATATACTGAAGCGTTATCAATTGTTTTTGACTCCTACCAAAATGGTGGCGACGTAGTTCGCCATCCGCCACGTCCCGTTTCCCACGGGTGCGAAAAGTAAGCCTACCCGTTATATGGGGAAATATTAGTGATTGTATGTATGTCATTACCATAATTTGTCATATGCTTTTACAATATGCGAAAAGACTTTTTGAAGTGAAATTTCCTTAGGCGCAAAATTTCAAAGTCGAATTTGAGTGCAGCTTCTTCGGGCAACGTTTCTGCTAATTCTTAATTTATCAATTAATTTATATTTTTTATATACTGAGCAATTATTTTACAGGGAGTAATAATTTTGTTAAATCATGTTTATTTATTTTAATCGAATTTCTGGGGTATAATTTTCACTTCTGTCACATGTATTGACTTGCATGCGCTTTTTTATACATGGAGTAATAGTAGCAGGACGCTTGCTTTAAATTACATAATACGCCAATGAGCAAAGTTCGATCCCCGGTAGCGGCACCACTAAAAAGTCAATTGCAATTTTTAGTGATTTTTCAATGAGCTCGCTTAAGAAGATCTGGAGTCGGCAATTTTTTTTAGAAGTAAAATTAGAAAAAATCAATATGCACCAAAATATGAGTATTAAAGAGACGTTTGGTTTCAGAGATATTTTTGAATTAAAACAGTCTTTTAGTAAAGATATATATCGAAATAAAATGTTCTTGTTATTTATTTTCAATTTTATTTATTTCCAAAAAAATTTATCATTTATTTTTATTTTTTATACTTTATTTTCGGAACTAAAGTGGGTCAATTGAAATTAACAAATGTGTCTCTCGGTAGCCTGCGGCTTATAGGTTGCCGACCACTGTAGTAGACTATATTAGAAGTGCAGCGAAGTGAACTTTTTCAGCTCCAACAACGAGAGAAGGCCTGTGCCCAGCTGTGAGGCATTTTTAGCTGGAAACGTTAAAGTTTGGATGGTGATTGTTAATTACTGAGCGTAAGCTACTTAAGGGAAAGAGACAACACAACCACAACGGCTTCTAATTGTGTAATCACACGATAAGGCCGTGGTAGAAACCGAATAAAAGAACATCACCAATTGAGCAAACATTATCAAGATTCTGATCGAAACTTATTTAAAAGTGGGTTACTATGACAATAGGTACACCTTAATGACATACCATAAATTGCAGTCTTAGTAGTGTTACATTAGTAATACTGCAAGATACTACGTACGATTTAGAAGTACATATCGACTTAGAGGCCACGCGCGTTTATCAATCAAAATTGATTAAGTTCTGTCCAATGGGGTTGCGTCTTCAATAAAAATTTGATACTTCTACCAATATTACTACCATAGTTTAGGCATTCCATCGTTCTATGATTTTTTTACTATTGATTTTTTTGTGTAACTGTGTAGTGTATGGTTTTATGAGTAAGTGTTACTGGGCATATGAGACTTAAGAACAGATGTCTCAGGGTGTCGTGGGGTGTGCTGCCAAATTAAGATGCGGAGTTGCGTAAGTTTTTCATACCAACATGAGACCGCGGTAAACGCAAAATCGAACCGATAATGTCTTATTGAAAGCTATAGTATCTTAGTGCCGGTGGTAAGCGGGTCTGTTGTGGTAATACTACTTGCTCGCGGACATGGTGCACTCCTGCCGTTTGTGGTAAGACCGATGTGTTCTAGTGTACTTCACTATAACACATCGGTCGTAGTGTACGAGTATCTTACGGATATGGAAGAGTGTGCGGAACTCCTGTGTTACAAACATACTCATACCCCATGTCGTAGTGCTCCATCGGTACATGGATATTATGTCACTAGCGTCTCAGTGGCTTGATTATGGTATCGTACGTTGGTGGTATTTTTTGTTAACAACAATTACTAAAGTCGATATTAATATTATTGTTGCAGTAACTATTCAACTTATACGTTAACAATTTGTATACAAGTACGCATTCTAAACCTTAAAACAAAGAAAATGACTCCATATTCGTCGATATGAATATGTTGTGGCAATCAGAAGAAAAGATGTATTGTAAACATGACACAAAAGAAGACGAGACTGATACGAAATACCGAAACTCCTGCAGCGTTTTAGCATCTATTATAATTTCGTATTTTAGCATTAGCTTGATATTATTCTTCGTCTTAAATTAAAATAGATTAGTTTCAAGTACCGTAAACTAATTCTACTTTAGAATGCGTACTTGCATTCTAAACCTTAAAACAAAGAAAATGACTCCATATTCGTCGATATGAATATGTTGTGGCAATCAGAAGAAAAGATGTATTGTAAACATGACACAAAAGAAGACGAGACTGATACGAAATACCGAAACTCCTGCAGCGTTTTAGCATCTATTATAATTTCGTATTTTAGCATTAGCTTGATATTATTCTTCGTCTTAAATTAAAATAGATTAGTTTCAAGTACCGTAAACTAATTCTACTTTGACCCATTTTTTCCTCTTTTTTGACGTCTGTTATCATTCCTCTGTATTAAATAAATACATTAATTCTATTTTTAGATATATTGAGTACACGGATCTTTTTTAATATTATTTCCAAAATATGCAAAGGTTGTCTAAGTATTTTATATATATTCTTTGGTGTAATTTGAAATACGTGTAATAAGTGTAATTTATTAATGAAAAATTTTGTAAACAAAAAACAAGCGGACTTTCGAAGTTTAGCGCAATGTAACAAAAATTTACTCAAAGAAGTTACAACTTCCTAAGAACGCCTAGAGACTAGTTGTTCCGGAACTTGTTAACAGACAAACTCTCGCCTGTCTGTGTTCATTCAATTTACACTGAAACTTTCATGGTTGTGATTGAGTAAAGTTTATTAGCAAATTCACGTTTATAGGAAAATTTTAGTTATCATAATTAGTTATTATTACAGTAACGAAGACGGGCGGTCATTAAGAAGTATATTGCATGGTTCTGGAGAAGTAAACTGCTTCTTCTTGGGTATGCTTGGTAATTCTAAAACTCTTTGGAGGCTTATAAGTAGGATATATTATAACGCAACATAGCTTTGATTTCGAGTGAGTTAAAGTTATAAGCCTTGTACTAAATGCAAAAAATAAGACCTATTCATGTAGGGCTGATCTACATAAAAAAATCATGATGGAATGACTTAGTATCACATCATACTAGTATACTTTCACTAGAAGGACCACATTCAAAATTATTAATTAAGTAACTTACATTGTAAATTAGTTCTCTGTCTGAAATATAAGCTACCATATAACAACCTCAGAATGTTATTATTATCCCTGGCAGATTCATTTTCGTAGCATCAGTATTTAGCATAGTGAAAATGTCAATTATCATAACCTAAAATCGTTCACTAAATCTTGTAGACACCTCTACAAAACGTTGTCAACAAACTAGCTTTCAGAACTACCTATCTTTTTTTATAGGAGAGGGGACAAACGAGCTAGTGGCTCACTTGATCGTATTGATGGTAAGTGATCACCACCGCCCATGAACATCTACAAAACCAGAGGAATAGCAGATGCATTGCCGGCCTTTGAGAAAGAAATAGGCTCTTTTCTAGAAGGTTCTTAAGTTGTATCGGTCCGGAAAAACAGCTGGCGGCAGCATATTCTATAAGGTAGTTGAGCGTGGTAGAACATTTCGGGACTTATCTACTAAATTCCGAAATACAATAGCATATATGATATATAGCTCAGGGGCTAGGCGCTCGCTTTTAATTTCATAGTACGCGAGTGACCTGGGTTCGATTCCCCGTGCCGGCACCACTAAAATTGTTAATTGCAATTATAAGTGCTGACTTACCACGTGCTCGGCGGTGGAGGAAAACATCGTTAGGAAACCTGCATGACTGAGAAATTAAAAATATTTCGAAGACATGTGAAGTCCGCCAACCCGCATTGGAGCAGCGGATTCTTCCTAGCTCTAAAACCCTCTCAGAAATGAGAGGAGGCCTGTGCTCAATAGTGGGACATTTATAGGCTGAAACTTTACTTTACTTTATATGAATATGTATTATAGTGGTGCTGTGTAGTTTTAAACAGACTCGAAATACTGTGTTACAAAAACTCACATTTATATACAATACGAACAACACCATCATAACAAGCAGTACCTGCAACCTGAAAACAGCCCACTGCTGAGGAAAGGTATCTTCCAAGTTGGAGGATTTGTCGTAATCGCAACACTTAGCAGACGAATTGGCGATTGCGGTATATCTCATTGCACTTGTTGCACCAGTCGAAGGTGCAACTGATACTGCGATTCTCCCCATCAACAGTCTGCATAAGTTAGGTTTGGGAATTAGGAGATCATTATTCCGCCACTAGTCGGAGTCACGATTTATCTATTTTTCGCTTTAACGACACCCCCAAAATGAGAAGATGTATCATACATACATACATACAATCACGCCTATTTCCTATACTTCTCAAATATCTTATTTTCACAGCATTAATCTTCTTTCATGCTTCTTCTGCCAAACCCAGCATTCACTACTATACATAGGTGTGGGGACCAGTTCCCGCTATGTACAGCCAGTCGTGTCTTTTTAGATACGTTCTGGCTACTTATAATGTTATGAAGAGCCGTATTCACTTGATTTACTCAATATCACAGTCATACTTTCCGTCTCCCGTAAACTTAGAACCTAGGTACACAAACTCTTTCACTTGTCCCATTCTTTCTCCTTCAATCAGAGCACTGCATCCGTCACACTTTCTTCTCTTTCAAAAACCATTACTTTCGTCTTACTTACATTAATTTTCATCCCTTTGCTTTTTAGGGCACCATTCATAATATTAACCATCGCCTGTAACTCCTCCTCCGATGATGCTAATATAATCTGATCATCGGCGTATAGGAGGCATTTGACAGTTAGATCATTGATGATGCACCCTAATATCTATATATGAATACGTGTGAATATCTATACGTGAAGACAAAACTTTGAACACCCTCTTTATGCATATTGCGCGAAGGGTAAGTAAGTAAGAGATTTGTCATAGTTAAAGTGTACATAGAGAAAGAGTAGAGAAAGCTGAAAATTGTATAGAATTCGTGTTGCAAATACATTAAAATGTATTAAAAAAAATATGAATTACGGTCGAATTTCGACTATTAGGCGACTACTACTTAACATAAACTGATATAAATTGAATAGAATGTTAAGAATATATATGTATACATAAAAATAGCTAATGTTTGTGGAAAAGTAAACCCAATCGCGGAAAGCTGTGAACGCTCTGCCATGACAAGTATCACAAGGGTAACGGGGGTCGGAAGGGAAATCAATTCAATCAGTGTCATTTTCTGTCGAGAAATTTATGTGTTTTCGATAAAAATACTTTGTTTTGTCAGAACCCATCTCGATCCCAGGTGACCCAAATTGGTATAAAATGAACACTGCTTATTTAACTGTTAACTTTTTTCTTATGTTTTTTTGGGGATTTTATTTGTTGTAGATTCTATTTCAGATGTATTAATTTCCTTTTTATATTTGTTTATCCTTAATTTTCTTATACTTATAGAAAATGCATTTACTTACAATAGGCTTTCTTTCTAAACATAAACTCAATTAACTATTCTGCTGTACTTTTATCATAGTCATTGTCATTGTGTGTCATGTCATTAAATAACTCTTATTTATCAGGTTCTTAAAGAAATATTCATTTTAGTTTCGCTCGTCCTCAGTTTATCCTACTCGTATCTATTGGATTGCTAGAATTTTGCTCCGTCTCAATATATCACTTTTATTGAAAAGAGCGTCTTGTAACGCGAATAATTGAAATCCCAGCCCACGGGTTTCAATTATTCGAGCTGATGTTTACACAAGTAATATAAAATATTACTTGTGAAAACATTAGTCAACCAACGTTTTCTCTAGTACCAGAAAAAAATAAAATGCTGAAAGAAATTTTTTTCGATAATTAAGGAATGCATTTCCAGCCGGAATAGATGTGAGTAACTAACAATACTTAAAAATATATAATTTTTTTTGTTATTAAAGTAAATATTTAAATCAATACTAATATTATAAATGCGAAAGTAACTCTCTTTGTCCCTCTGTTTGTTTGTTACCCTTTTCACGGTGCAATCGCTGCACCGATCTTGAGAAAATTTGGCACACAGATAGCTTTTATCCTGGAGACGAACATGGCATATTTTTTTTATAGGAGAGGGGGCAAACGAGCAAGTGGCTCACCTGATGGTAAGTGATCACCACCGCCCATGAACAACCGCAATACCAGAGGAATCGCGGGTGCGTTGCCGGCCTTTGAGGAAGGAATAGGCTCTTTTCTTGAAGGTCCCTAAGTCGTATCGGTCCGAAAAAACCAGAAACATCAGAAGAAACAGGGTTAGCGATAGCACGCAGCCTTGTGGAACACCAGCACCCACAGACTTGAAGTCCGAGCATGCACCGTCTACTACGACCTTGATGCTCTGGTCTGCGAGGAAACTGGTGACCCAATCGCATAATTTCTCGGGAAGCCCATAGGACGGAAGCTTCGAGAGAAGCGCTTTGTGCCAAACCCGATCAAAGGCCTTCGCTATGTCCAAACTAACTGCCAGGGCCTCCCCCTTGCTCTCGACTGCCTCCGCCCATCGATGCGTAAGGTAGACTAGAAGATCACCAGCTGAGCGACCCTGACGGAAACCGTACTGGCGGTCACTAATCAGCTGGTGCTCCTCTAGGTACCTCAAGAGCTGGCAGTTTATAATGGACTCCATCATTTTGCAGAACAAGGAGGTGATGGCGATCTGTCTGTAGTTGGACGGATCTGAGCAGTCGCCTTTCTTAGGGATCAGGTGCACCAAAGCTGTTTTCCATGTGTTCGGGACGACGCCTAGAGAGTAGGAGTAACGAAAAAGACGCGTTAAGACCGGTGCCAACTCCGGAGCACACATCCTCAGCACAATAGGGGAGATGCCATCGGGCCCACTCGACTTATGGATGTCCAGGGAGAATAGTGCTTTGCGCACAGAACTCTGCAAGAACTTGATTTCCGGCATAGAGCACTCACATCGCGGGATGATCGGCGGCGTGTTCCCCCTGTCTAAGAGAGACGAGTTGGCCGCAAAAAGGGAGCCTAAAAGATCGGCTTTCTCTTTTGCGGCATGGGCCAGCGAGTCATCCTCTCTGTGCAGAGATGGAAGGGATGGCTGACAGAAATTCCCAAGGACAGCCTTGGCGAGAGACCAGAATGCACGAGTTCTCGAAGGGAGGCGAACTAATTTCTCGCCAATTCTGCCAATGTGCTCTGATTTTGACTTGGAAATAGCTCTTTTGAAGGACTTAGAGGCAGAGTTGTACTTCTTTTTCAGTTCGCGAGTTTTTACATCTCGAGACGCCGATGCTTTAGCCCAGGTCCGGTAACACTCCTGCTTTTGGCGTGATGCCATTTTGCAGGTGCGACCAAACCAAGGCTGGGATCTGCCACCGATGGGCACGACAGGATGGAATAAAGAGTTCCATACCCTGAAGTACAACATCAGTGACAGATTCAGCAACGGCATTCGGATCATCTAGTGAGAAGCAAACCCGCCTTCAAGGGTAGGATGCAAAGAAGGACCGCATCCCATCCCAATCTGCTGACCTATAGTGCCACACACGGCGGTTGCTTCCAGATCGCAACCACGATGAACAGGTGAGAGGCACCGTACTTCGGATCAGACAGTGATCCGAAGATCCCAGAGGGGCATCGACGGAGACTTGATATCTGTCCGGATGAGAGGTCAGCAGAAGGTCCAGCAGGGAAGGCGTATGATCCTCCACGTCTGGAGCTCGCGTTGGCGAAGAAACCAGTTGTGTCAGATCATATGCCAAGGCAAAGTCATAAACAGATCTACCCGCATGATCGATGGTATGAGACCCTAGCCAATCGGCGTGGTGGGCGTTAAAGTCGCCAAGTAACACGATCTCTGCGGATGGGATCTGCTGTAACAGGGAATCTGCAGCCACTGGATGTGGTCGATGAGTCGCTCAGTTTCGGTGTTACCGCTATGGGACCTATAGAGGCACCCATAGACGCGAGGATGCGCCCGACACCCTGAGACATCAGTTCTTAAGTCTCAAATGCCCAGTGATTGCACTAGCTCTTAGTGCCCTTCAAACCGAAACACAGTAATGTTTGCACACTACTGCCTCAGGCAGAATAACTGGCTCTGGGGTGGTACCTACCTAGAAGGATTCCTGCATAATAATCCTACCACCAGTAAAAATGATCATCAATGATTCAGTATGATTACGGGTTACTCAACTGAATCTTTGAGACATCGAAGGTGTTACGTTGATTTTCAATTTATTTTTATTCGTTATGACAATATTACATTGTCATCATACATTGAATTTGTATTTTATGCCACGCTGCTGTTTTTTCGACCTGACTTACATCTACAATACATAATTAGCAAACAAAAACAAAGATAAGTAATATGCTTATATGTTACATTCCACTGCTAAAAACAGGTTTATTTATACTTTGAGACTAAAAGCCTTTTTTATGACTGAGTTCGATTATTGTTCACGGAATTTTATTTTGTTTTATTGGGCGATCGATCCTGTAGAAAATTACTTGAGTAGAGTCGATATCAACGTCTATATTCGCAGTTGTAGATGTTTGTTAATAAAAGAATATATTATAGAATGATTTTAATAAAGAATACATTTTCTCTGATTACCATTACAACATTTATGAAGCAATATCGTTTGATATTGTGTTTGATTTACAATGTGTCCATTCAATGTGGTTTTATCAGTGCAGACATTTATATTAAAGGGGAGACATTCTTTGCTAATTAAACTCTGTGTTAGTTAACGACATTTTTTTATTGGATAAAGTGACGAGACGAGCCAATCGTTCACCTGATGTACGCGCAACGTCTGCCCATAACAAATGCTGAGTCACTGAGCCCAACACCTTGAGACATCATTTCTTAAAATAAACTAAAATTTTAAACGATCGTGTGAAACTAACTCATTGATGTAGCATTATTTATCCCTTGACAGCAAAGTCACAAAAATTATATAAGCAAAGTCACAAAAACGATATAAGCATTCTATAAGTAAGTTAAAACATAAGCAAGAAGTGTATAAAATGTTTTATTATAAGATTAAAATAAAATGCAGTATACCTATTTCCATACTAAATTTTTTTGTACTTTGTGTATCTAAGACTATTTTATTGATTAGATAATGATTACTGTATTATACTATACTTTATTTAAAAAACTGACTTGGTTTCTTTTTTTTTCCAATACTTTAACATTTTTCGAACTTTTGATATAATTCAAAATTGTCTTTAAAATATAATGTCAAATAAAATATATTGTATTACCATATAGTAACGGCCCAAGAGAATCCAACCACTATAAAAAGCTGTTACCCATCTTCTGGAATATTTATAATCAACTCTTGCGACATTATGGATTCTGTATTGCAACCACCACGTAGCAAATTACACGCTGCGGTCCTACTTTACCGTTCTGGATTAAAGGAAAGCCAGTTTTATTATTATAAACGTCTAATAACCATCGTAAAAACTGAAGAAGTCCAAAAACAAATTAAATAATTTTAAGCACGAAGTTTAAAATTGAGTTAAATAGCACTATGTAATTATATAAAACGAATGTATAAAGTTTCAACACAAGTGCTTTAGGTAACTGTAAACTAATTTCTATTTCCGAATAATAAATGCAAAGTATATTTGTGACGAGCAGAGCCTGTGACTTTATTAATTTAAAAAAAAATAAAAAAAAAATAATAATTTTTACGTGAAATCAGTTCGAAAAGACAGCGAATACTTTTTTTAAGTTTTATTTATTTTTTGTCAAGTAAACGAATTTAGAAAAAGAACGAAACTAAAATTTAAAATTTAGAAAAGCACTGGCAGACTTCTATTTTACTTATTTGTATTATGTGTATGATAAATAATTTTCTAGAATATGATAAACTCCTTTGAATTCAAATGGATAATCGATACGTAGCACTGAATGGAGAAATGGAAGTGGAAATGCAGTGCAATCTGTTTTTGTTTGTATTTTGAAAGCAAAAATGGAACGTCTGTATGGCAAAATCTTGATAGAACTATCTGAGAGAGTATATCTGCTTCAGCCATTCCAGTCTCAATTATTTTTGTTAGACTTAATTAGCTAATAATAATACGAGTAGTAATTCTTTATTTCCATAATAATTGTACAGTAAAAGTAGATTGCATCTTCTATCATCTAGAATAGACAATTGTAACTTACTGTCGGGGACTGGAACCTAAAGTAAGTCTGTTCTTTATTATACGCCCCCGTTTCCCGACCAGGCGAAAAGCCACATCAGTAGCCACTGTAACTCACAACGGGAAAAAGGCGAAAATATACGTATGTTCCAGATACTCACTCCTCTGTAATGAGAAGGGAAGGAAGGGAAGTGAAAAGAAGAAGAAGAAAATTTAGAACAATAGTTTTTGACAGAGTATGAAAATATTCCTTTTAAGCTTTTATTTATATTTTTAGTAGTTATTTTATTTAAAAGCAAAGTTTATTTTGACGAACGTATCATGCAACGGTTAGCATACGTAATGTTACTGACTCAGTAACGATAAGATTTTAGTAATTGTGTTAATTGTCAAAATTCAAGCTTATATTTTTTGAGGCCCATGTCCAGCAGTAGACTTCAAATGTTTGTAGGGCTATACAGGGCAAACATGGCAGAGCTATCTTGCTTAGTTGAGGATTTCCTACGGCCAACTTCCGGCCCCATCATCAAGCCGGCTACGTAGTACCATATTATTCCATTGTCACCGAAGCTACATAGGTATGCCAAATTTGAGCTAATCGAACATCGGAAAGTAGGTAAAAATTTACTTACAATAAAGCACAGGTTGTATTGTTTGCCCCGGATAGACTTACAAGAAAAGCAAGTTAAATTAAAGCTTGTAAAAATAAACTCAACTTTAAAAGCATTCGATATACCGCAGGGGATGCGTTAATGTGTTAGAATTATTCTTGACCGCGTACAGGAAACAACAATTCTCTGGGAATAACAACCCCAACCCCGTAACTTGTTTAATTTGGAATGAATAAAACACAATGTAATATTCAACTTTTTATTACGTTTATTCTCACTGGCACGATATAGGAACGATACTATTTACAGACAAAATATTGGAAAAAAGTCTCTGAACGAAGTACCTAAAAACTATTACTCCAATAAACCTTTATCGTTTTTCTTTCATTTTTAATATTATTAATGAGACGAGCAAGTCTTTCACCTGAATGACGGTGTCACCAAGAGCTTTCCATGGGAATGTTCTATGTAGCGCCTCTGCGTTCGTCACCCCGTGTGACCACTTCATTTTCTACGATTCTACTTTAGTTAAGGGCAAATGTACTAAAATCTACTTAATTCAATTTCAATAACTACTTTCGTCTTTCTTCACTCTAACATGTTTGTATTAGGAATGTATGTTTTTATTAAAAATAAAATTGAATAAGATAATAATAGATACGTATACACAAAACAAATACAACAAGACTGGTTAGGTTTAAAAAAATACTAATCTTCCCTCAGCCGATGCATCGTATCGAAGAAACGTGATAGTCACTATTCAAATGTTCCAGAAATATTGGTTGCGGTTGGGATTCGAACCCAAGCTTCTGGACTCAGTTAATAAAAACACTAACCTTCGAGCGACTAAACTAAACTTCAACTTAAAAAAAACTATTTCATTTTAACATGAAATATATGTTATATGTAATGGAAAAATAAATTTAACAAAATATTATATTAAATTAAAAAAAAATTATTCATTTTAACATGAAATATATTTTACGTAAAATCCACGACCTTTGTGTGGATTCATTTTAGCTTTTACATTAGCATTAGCATTTACATTAGCTACAGTGCCCTTCAAACCGATGCAAAACTACTTGAGGACAAATTAACTGACACTGCGTTGCTTCAATAATCATAAATCACAATTCTATGTTTGTAAAAACTTGTGAAGGTAGATATAGACATTACACCTGGGATGGAATACGTTACATTTCACCAGCTGTTGCCCTCAACAATTGCAACTACCATTTTCCGCACGCTCGTTCGTCCCTGACGACCCGCGTCGCCTCGCGCTCGCTTGAATAATATTGACCCAGATTATGGAAAATTATTTCTGGGAATAAAATTTATGAATCAGTATTTGTTAACGTTGGTATTATTTTTCTTTAACAAATGTAGAATTATTCGGTATTTCTTCTTATTTGTTTTATACGTTTTTATAACATTTATAGATATCTAAATCATCTAAATCATTACAGATTACAGACATCCTGAGTCAACGAAGTAAACAATGACATACACACAAAGTCATCTATCTGCTGAGATGTGGGATGCTGTGTCGTCATTGTAACACATTTTTGACAGTCAGTTGAATTTACTCTGACTGCATTGTTTACATTAGATTGGCCGTGTGGTGACGACGTTAGAGAATCTGTCACCCCATTTTTGTGTCAACCGCGAGGCCTAGAGGTCAGAGTACTTGGCTTCTACGCCTCAGTCCCTAGGTTCGAATCCCAGCCGTAGTAGACAGTTGTGCAATAACACAAACTGTTGGTTTTCTGGTCTGATTGTTTTGTGCATGTGAAATTAATGTTTGTAAAACTCACTCACGATACAGCTAAATGGAGGAATAACCGACTGAGAAAATATCCGTCCAAAAATACATTGACTGGTGACAGGAAGCGATGCATCTGGTAATGCGATCACCTAACAGGGTAATGAACATAAGGCGCTTCTTCGTCTCAATCATCTTGTTCTCTATTTAACGCCTTTGCTATAAGATTGGAGGAATTATCAGATGCACAGGGACAATAATACTACAAACTTGTTAAGAAAAACAATATTCGTGATTTGCACAAAAGTTTTCCAAGGATTTGAGCACTGAGATTTGAACCGACAACTCTCTAAATCCGCTGAGCATACGGATGTAACAATTTAAGGTTATTTCCGCCATCTCCAAAATTAAAATTAAAACTGTATTCGTCAGTCTCATAAATGATTTTATTGAACAAAAAGTACCATAGCAAAAAAAAGGTTTTATTTCCTCAGAGTTGGGTAACTATTTATCTGATGCGATTGTGAATTCACACAGATGTAACTTTAATGAAATTTGATCGTATCGGATTCCGATGTACAGAGGAAGTTTCAATATTAAAATTCTTTAGTAAGTAGAACTAAATGTAACGGTTGGGAATATTTAAAAATATGTTTTTTTTATTACTATTTCCTTTTATTTGATATGTGTCTCTTATATCGTATTATACATAAGTATTGAAATAAAAAATAAAATGTAAAAGTCGGTTTTAACCAACTTAAAATAGAGGAGGTTTTTAATTCGTCTATATTTTTCTTTGTTTATGAACCGATTTCAATGATTTTTTTATTAGAAATAAGAATATCATGATATCGGCATTAAATAAATTATTTTTTTCGAGTCTGTTGCCTACCTGTGTTGAAGCTGTTCCGTTATATCTGATCCTGAAACCGACCCTTTCTCAGAAGTAATCGCATAACGTATTGAAATAAAAAAGGTTAACGAATGAGTGCTTTTGTGTTTGCGCTATCGTAGGTTATACTGTACTATAATGTGGCAATGTGTAGAACATAATCACTATTATGTATTTTTGATAAAATTACACTTACAGTCTATTCCTAGTTCTGGATGTATTGCTTGTGTTTCCATGTACCTAAAAATGCTTCAATCCACATGTATTACGATCATATCACTTACCACCATCGACAGTATATGATAGAAATACGATTACATATGGACTGATCATATCACACCATTGACTTCATCTCAGGAAGAAGAATTTTATTGAAAACATTTTGGTACGAGTCAAAAAAATCTTTCTCTCCATTCCCACGAGCAGTTTAAAAACAACATTGCATATTCTGGTATTATATATACAAAACCTTAGTCACCTCTTACGAAACCTCGATAGGAAAGAGGTAAGTGCTATTCTACTCTGCCGGATTTCTGTCGTTATTTATATATATGCATATCCTCGTATATTATGTTAAAGTTTTTTATGCATAGTATAGTATACAAGGGCAATCTTTGCGTTGATAGCAATGGTAAGGATATCGACAATAAATTTTTAAAATTAAAAATAATAAACTGATACTGTACATTTGTCTTTGAAGTATTATAGGGCAGCAAAACGTAAAGAGCTAGTCCTTTACGTTTTACTGCTAAAGTCGACGAAAACACGGGTTACTTTCAATTTAAAAAATAACTGATAAATAATCATAATAATCATAGTGATAAATCATACGTTTAAACGATCTTGTTATAGAATTCCATTATTACTAATTCTTATTCAAATACCCATATTGTAATTGAAATTAATCTGTATGCAAGTGAAATTTTTAAAATAATTTTAGTCATCTCACTGTGCTCATAAAGTATTCATTCCGGCTTCCGTTGCGGAAAATACTTTAAAAGTCAAGAGCAAACAAAATTTCCAAGTGTGAAAAAAAAACAATTTTGTCGGCAAGCCGGGAATTTTATCCACAAAGATATATGTTGAAACTTTCATAAATAATTATAAGACAGACCACAATTTCTATCCCGCAATTATGACGGCGATGAAAATAAAAATAACGACATCATATTTTTCTTTTAACAGACGATGTCACACAGTGGAATTTATTATCGTGGGTGCATAAATTGCATATCCACAAACTCCTACTAGATCCGGAACAACTGTAGTACATATAATCTGTAGGCCATGCAAATTGTCCCGCTCGGGATTCAAACCCACGACCCCTCGAATCAAACCAATTTAGATTGCGATGCGAACCAAGTGCTTAGCCACTGCGCTAACATAGGAGGTATCATTGGTTATTTTAAGTGATTAAACTGGACAATGGATGTGGGACAATTAGGAAAGCTGTTAGTGTAATTCTAAATTACCCTATAAATGTAACTCCTGGTTTCAGGTCAACCTTCTAGTCAGAATTGGTGGCCTAAGTATTCGAAAGGTATCCAGCGCAGATCTACCGGCATTCTTGTCATCAGCTCATAATACGATAGACCTCGTTGCAAACATTAGCCCATCACTTCGTGATGTAGAGGTTTCGTATTTGGCTGAGGTCAAGGACGGTTTGCGTGTTAAAGTTCTATTACACCAAGAGTCCCTATTAAATCCGGCTTCATATAGGCTGGTGGCATTCATATTATTGGTGGTAGTATTCCTTTGCAGAAATCCGTCTAGGTAGGTACCACCCCAGGGCCAGTTATTCTGCCGTGAAGTAGTGCAAACATTACTGTGTTTAGGTTTGAAGGGCACTGTGAGCTAGCGTAATCATTGGGCATATGAGACTTAAGAACTTATGTCTCAGGGTGATGGGCGCAGTGTGCATTTGTTATGGGCAGACGTTGCACTTACCATCAGGTGAATGTTTTGCTTGTTTCATCACTTTATCGAACAAAAAAGGAAAAAAGAGGCTCTGGTATGTGCCGGTCTGCATCCTAATTTGGAAAATGTTACTTGAAGACTGAAGAAGTTCTACAGTGCTTTGGTAGGTGGTAACTGAAAACTAGTAGCCGAAGCCTATCAACGGAAAGTGGTGCTGCTCGTTTAGCACTACCCAGGTCACACGTGTACGGAGTCAGGATTCAAGTATTTCCTACGAACGCGAGCATTCCCCAATTGAAAAATCATTCTCTGTCACCAGTCTGGGTTACATTATATTAATATGTACAATCTCAGTACAACATTCAGTCAAAATCAATGCCTCTTAATTGTAGAACGTTAGTTTTAATATAACAATGGCTCGAAGTCGTAGAGTTTGCAGCCCAGTGTTATAAACGTGGGAGGCATATTAATTCTGTTATCTACAGGAGTCAGAAAGCTGTCCGTTTTCAATAACAGTTTCATACGTAAAATACTACATAGCCGTATTAATAAATATCAGCTATCTATATTATAATACGTGAAGAGAACTTTTGTTCTTCTTTTTATGCATATTGCATGCACCCAGGATTGTGAGATTTGGCATAGTTAAAAAATGGAGAATAAAGGAGAAAGATAAAATTTTAACATAATATGTGTTAGAAATACGTTAAATTGAATAAAATAAAATATTCATTTTTGTTCGTACTGACAGTGTCAAACACGTAGTAGTCTGATGTTTGTTTAAGTTCATACTGCTGAAATCAAAACTCTTAATAAAAAAAAAGTAAAGTAAAGTTTCAGCCTATAAATGTCCCACTACTGAGCACAGGCCTCCTCTCATTTCTGAGAGGGTTTTGGAGCTAGGAAGAATCCGCCACGCTGCTCCAATGCGGGTTGACAGACTTCACATATCTTCGAAATATTTTTTATTCCTCAGACATGCAGGTTTCCTCACGATGTTTTCCTTCACCGCCGAGCACGTGGTAAATCAGCACTTAAAATTGCAATTAACAATTTTAGTGGTGCCGGCACCGGGAATCGAACCCAGGTCACCCGCGTTCTATGAAATTTAAAGCGAGCGCCTAGCCCCTGAGCTACCACGGCTCTCTTAATAGTCTATGGTCAAACAGTCAGTACAGTAGTGATTGTCGCCAAAGAATTTTTTATTTTATTGTGGCATTTGTTTTCAGTTGGCATGTTTAACAAACAGTTGCTCATACCTCAATAGCGTTACAACTTAAATAAATATGAATTACGGTCAAATATAGACCACAAAGCGACCACAATTTATTCTATAAGAAATATTTCTGGAAAACGTAATCATACGTAAAGAAAATTCTAACTTAAGAGTACTCATTCACAGGTGTATAATATTGCTTATTAATCATTAAGCCATGTATAGTACTTTTTACTAGTGGTAGGATACCTATGCAGGAATCCGTGTAGATACCACCGCAGTGGCCGTTATTCTGCCGTGAAACAAGCATTACTGTATTTCGTTCATTTGAGTAATTTATTAAGTATTCATTCAATTGAGTAATTTAACATTTTGACAGCTGACTGGTGATCAGGAAAGTATTCGAACCACATCCTTAAATATTCATTAAAAAATAATTTTAGATTCAATTTAAAAAACTTTGGTTCCTTGTTTGTGATACAATAAGCACAAGTTCTGTTACATAAAGTTCTCTGGCAAAGGTTTCACAGTTTCAGTGTAAATTCACAATCACTCATGTATACACTGCGGAGTTAATTAAAATACTTCGAATTGGAGCCGATGTTAGATGTTTGTGACTGTAAAAGCAATTTCCCCTGAAGTTTTTATTACTGTAAGGACTCTTATAAGCTATTTACTGTTTTGTTTCCTTTAATTGTTTTCTTAAGCTTGCAAATATTGGTAGTTGTTATTTTATCCGGTTTGTTATTGTGCTAATTTGTAAATTTCACGATATCTTCTACAAAACTCTCAAACTTTCAGTCATTTTAAAAACTTTTTACAAAAAAAATTTTTTTTTTGGAGAAACAGACGAGACGAACTAAACGTTTACCTGATACAACAACCGCCCATAGAAATGTTGTGCCACCCAGAAAATTTCGGTGCGGTACCACATTGCACCCGTCCGCCTGAGACGTCAGTTCTTAAGTCTCATATGATTACACTAGCTCTCAGTGCCCTTTAGACCGAAACACAATAATGTTTGCAGGTTACTGCTTCACGGCAGAGTAACTGGCACTGCGATGGTGGAATCCTACCACCAGTAAAATACTGATTTACATTCCACAACACTAACTGAGGCTTTTACGTTATTGGAGAGAAAGTTAAATTGCTAAGATCCGCATTCAAATGTAAGTAACGCTCGATTCTCCTATTGTAACAAACTTAACAGTGAAGTAATATATAATACATTACTTCTAAAATTCTGCTAACGCGGTACGGGTTTTGGTAAATTGCTAAGATCCGCATTCAAATGTAAGTAACGCTCGATTCTCCTATTGTAACAAACTTAACAGTGAAGTATTATATAATACATTACTTCTAAAATTCTGCTAACGCGGTACCAAAACCCTCTGAAGCAGTGTGTTTAAAAGTTGATTAAAAGAAATGATAGTAAAATGACTTCTACAGTTGGCGGAATAACCATGTCTGAATGTGGTGATTACAGCCAATCCTCCCAACTTAGGAGGGGCCTATGTCCTGCAGTGGAAACAGGCTAAAGAAGAAGAATACATATAGTAAATTTTAGTGTAGGGACAGAGTGCCCCTACACTACCCAAATTATTGCGTTAATTTAGAACAACGATAACCATAAAATTGTGTGTAACTAGTGTCTATTAACCACTATGTATATTATTTATGAGTAAGCTTCGTTATAATCGTTAGAAGATTAACTGTAATAACCATCTGTCAACACATAATTGCTATTACGTCTCGTATGTAACTGTGATATCCGTTACTGTAGTTCGTCGCCAAACTAAATCCTGGATCCGATTTCCAACCGAAGCCAATGAGCCAATTTATATAATGAGAGCCAATTTATGAGACACATAAATAATTGGTTTTCGAATCTAGACCTATTGGAACCGTCAGATTCAGGTGTATTGTCAGTAAACAAGGCAGGTTTCTGTCAATACACCTGAATCTGACCCTATCTCTGATCTTGGCTTGGGAAGAAATTTCTATCTATTTTTATAGAGTTCTATGTATGTGCATATTTTGTTCCAAACTTTAATCTGCCCTAAATTTTTAATTAAATTATCTACAATTGAATTTAACAGCGCGAATATCACAAACAAACAACTATTTTCTTAGCAACAAAACGTCGAGCATTCGAAACATCGGGCTATAAATAGTAAAAGTTAAACGCGATAAAATCCGTAAAATTTTAAGTAAAAGTTTTTTATAATATAGAATAAATAAATAAAATAAATATAAAAGTTATTTATATTTAAGTATAAAGTGACGAAACGAGCAAAACGTTCATCAGATGGTAAGTGCAACGTCCGCCCACAACAAATGCTGTGTCACCCAGAATATTTCTGTGTGACACCACACTGCGCCCGTCACCCTGAGACATCACTTCTTAAGTCTCAAATGCCCAGTGATTACGCTAGCTCACAGTACCCTTCAAACCGAAACACAGTAATGCTTGCACACTACTACTTCACGGCAGAATAACTGGCCCTGGGTGGTACCTACCTAGACGGATTCCTGCATAGGAATCCTACCGATAGTTTCATTTAAATGTGTAAGTAAAGTAAAGTAAAGTTTCAGCCTATAAATGTCCCACTGCTGAGCACAGGCCTCCTCTCATTTCTGAGAGGGTTTTGGAGCTAGGAAAAATCCGCCACGCTGCTCCCATGCGGGTTGGCGGACTTCACATGTCCTCGAAATATTTCTATTCCTCGGACATGCAGGTTTCCTCACGATGTTTTCCTTCACCGTTAAGCACGTGGTAAATCAGCACTTAAAATTGTAGAACAATATTAGAGGTGCTGGCACCGGGGATCGAACCCAGGTACTACTCGCTTACTATGAAATTAAAGGCGAGCACCAGGCCCCTGAGCTACTACGGCTCTCGCAGTGCCACACAGAAATATTCTGGGTAACACGCGCATTACTATGGAACGTTGCACTTAACATCAGGTGAACGTTTAGCTCGTCTCGTCCCTTTCATAAATAAAAACGACCGTCTTATAAATGTTTGCTTCGTTGTACATTTATAGTACCCGATAGGTGTCCGGCAGAGCCTACCTCTTTCCTACCGAGGTGTCGTAAGAGGCGACTAAGGCATTGGAAATGCAACGGAGAGTCTTTGTCGTTTTTGACGTGTATCGTAACGACGGCGACGTGGTTCGCCAACCGGTACGTCTCGTTTCGAGGGCGAAAAGTGGGCTACGTGAGTGACCTCTGCCTACCCCTTATATAGGAAAAAGGCGTAACTGTATTATGTACATTTATAGTTTAAATGTTATATGATACCAATAACCTAAACATATTTATTAAAAATATTCACAAACTAAAATTTATTATAGTGCAACCAGAGACATGCATATGGTCTCATTGTCTTCTTTTGCCAACAAACCAAGATGATGAGGTGCAAATTTAAGGTGAAATATATGACCGCAAAAACTGTTTTATTATTATATTTAATTAAATATCTGTCAAAGGTTTGTATGAAATAGTTATTAACATCACATTTTTAAACTACACTGGTTCGCAAATAAATCTTTGGAAAGAACCAGCAACAAACCCAGCGGGGATTTATTTTTATTTTTTTAGTAATTTTAAAAATAATGTACAATTATTATATAGATAAAGAACTAGCTTCGTAGCTATCACCTCATTCCCAGCGATTATCATCCATGTATTCTTTAATATTATAGTAACCCTTTTTAAAAAGTCTTTGTTTAATATAAAGAAAAACTTTTTGATTGAGAGACTGTGCACTTTCTGGGATTTTGTTGAAAAAACGTACACATTGCCCCATAAACCTTACTCACTCAGTGAAGTCGAGTAACTGGCGTTATTAATTTGTGTTTGTTTAATGTTCTTGAGTTCATAAAAAACGTTTTTATGTACATATCTAGAAGTCAAAGTTAACATATTGATTTCTTTAAATTATCTCTAGGGGACACTTTATAGCCAAGGTTAGAATTAGCTCTTAGGGCTATTATTAGTTTCTAATTTTCTTTACAGCATAAACTGCAGAGCTAAGTCTACTTGGTAGTTTAGATATATATATGAACCCCATTGAGGTTTCTCGTCCAGAGTTATTCCAAGAAAAACAGTAGTATCCGCAAGGCTCTTCCTCATTTACAAGCACATTTACATACAATACATAGTTTAACGTTAACATTTGGTGTAATGAATTTAAAATATTTTGTTTTATTGCCGTTTAAAAGCAAATTGTTAACGCTACACCAAGGTACTGATTTTGAAATAGCATTATTCTCCTCGTCATGTAATAATCGTTTCATTTTGAAAATCAAAGATGTATCATCAGCAAATAATACTATAACATAGTTTTAGATAAGGTATAAAAACTGCATGAGCTTAAAAATGGCAATGACACAGTTTGCGAAGATCTCATGAGAGATTCTGTCCAATAAATCCACTCTGGTACTGCTGACAGTGAAGAAATTTTTGATTATGTACTTCCTCCGTTTACATTTGTAACTACCGCGAATTTGCACAGACATTGTATTTTTGTATTACTGAGATAAATTATCACGTACCCGTACACATTACAATACCAATTGAAGAAACCTGATCAAGTCTGTCAGTTTCAGTAACGAACGTAATCACTTATTCAAATACGTCTATTTTAATAGGGTGCTTAGTGAACGGCGAGCCAGATGAATAGACGAGAACGCTCGGGGCTCGTTTGTCCAGACAGGGTCTGTAGTCTTGTGATATGAAAATCACGTAGTAATATTCCACAATGTATATATCTAGATTTTAATATTTTATATAATTCATAATTCGGGCAGCAACGTTTGAATTAACAATATTCATGATGCTATTTCTGAATGAAACAGCTCTATTATACTTATGAAAACATAATTGTAGTGAAATCAAACTGCATTGAAATACAGCAAATCTTCAATAAAGTCAGATTATTAATAAAAATAATTATTATGACATTCGAGACCGACGCACGAGCACTGCTTTCCAAAGTTTTGCAATTAGATTTAAGCCTTATAATCACCAACTCTTATCCTGCTGTATTGCACAAATAGCTCTTTGCAAAGTACCAGAGATTAGCTTACTTTTCAACAAATTAATATCTATAGAAAATACTGCCTTTACATACATCGTAACTATATTAAAATTAGCTTATGTAATGTACTTTGCGCATAAATTTCATCTACTCCAAACATTAATTACGTAAAAGTATCATCAAAGTAAGAGCAAAAATCGTAAAGGATAACTGTAGCGGTGGGAAGCATGTTGTTATTGCTTTTAATTTATTATAGAAGTTCCGATACCATATATGACGCTATTATGCATTTTTTTTATTAATAAGTAACAAAAGCGCAAGGGTAGTAGGGTTTTTACTTTTATAAACTAAAATTTTCCGAATTTTTGAGTGTGTTGAATTGCATACATTGATTGTCAAAGAAAAATAACAAAAGTAAATATCAAGTTGTATTAAATAAAGTTTCAGATTTATTTCACAAAAGGTAAAACCAATTACGGAAAGTCGGGAACAAACAAGGCGACGTGTTTTTCTGCTGCGTGATACGAATATATTGCGTCGGGGTCACACAGACGCCCAAATTCAATCAGTGCGACATTTTATTATTCAATTACGTCAAATTTATGGTTTTATATTAAAACAATTTTGCATAGCAAAGAGTTCCATACGTAACTATAATGAAAGAAGAATTTTTAAGTAAATAATCACATTCCAATTAGTTAACATCTTCTGTTCATCAAAGTTCCATTTCATCCAACCGTATCCAATTTTTTTTAAATGCCCGTTGGAATATTAAATTTTGTACCTACGTGCTCATACTCATATAAGAATACTAAGACTAAAGACTAGTTCAACTCTAGCTTTCACATCTAGTAAAACGTGATAACATCCCAAAAAGTAGCATGGACGGTATCCGGTGAAAACCCGCGTCTAGGCGCTGTTATCCAGTATCCCAGCATAAAATCCTGATATGGTGACCCTTTGTGTCACTTTATGTTTAGTTAAGTTGGATTGTTTTTTTTTGTTTTTTTTATTGTAGTGCCACTTTTTTCTTTCAATGTTGGAGACATGAGCATCAATACAAAAAATTTTATATAAAAAATAAAATAATCGTATTCTGCTGAGCACCTATTCCCTAATCCTGAAAGAACACGTATCATTAACATTCTGCGTCGTCGTCGGCGAGATTAGCTACTCGGAGCAGAGTGACTAGGGAAAAGTTTAAATAATTTAACTTCAGATGTGAGCTGTCCCTTTCAAACATTTGAATTTCGAAACCACATCAATAATTTTTTTTTGAAACTCAAAAATTAATAATGCTTAACACTTTTTTATCGCATTTCCCGTACTTTTATTTAATTTATTTATTTAAGTTAAAAAGGGGTTACCGGTTCGACTTAAATATCCATGATGATTTTTTTGTTTTAGGCATTTTGAATATTATGTAGTTTAAGTTTAAGACATTTTGAACATTATATACTTAGCGTTTAATTTTGGGCATTTAACGGTAATAGCAATTTCGAGTAAATTTTGTCGCTCTTTGCCGACCTTATTTATACATCGCCCACCGGACGTAATAAGGTGGCAGAATATGTTACGCTGCCACCAAAGGCCAAGCCCTGATTTTGCTCCATACACCATGCCATTATCTGTAATTTCATAGTCATAGACTAGTGTTCAGCGTTACTACGAGTATATACATGCAAATTGTATAATTATGGAGTTATCTATGCGGCTCAGACCGTCTCTTTTGCATCATGGTTTCGAAAGCTGACTACTCACTGACCGAAACTATTTTCTAAAATAAAAATATCTATAAATATAAAAAATATCTAAATGGTGTAATATGTATATAAACGGTTAAAACAATTGGGTTCTTGGTACCAAAATAGTGTAGTGTTTCGTTCTGCTTCACGGACGGATAACTGATCTGTACTTACCTCGACGGATTCCTGCATAGGAATCCTACGTTGGTGTTAGTTTTGGCATTACCTGCTAATACAAGAATCATCATTGCCGTTTGCCGTGGTGAACGTCATAATGAATTCAATGTTCACCTCAAGAGATGGAATCCGTAAGGCATTTAAATTCAAGTCCACATTCAACGAAGACTGTTGGTGATGAAATTATTGCTTAAGTAATTATGACAGCCTATCGGGAACGACGAATCAAATTTTCTGTCTGAAAAAACTATGCTAACATTGGGATTTCTCCTTAATCGTTAACGTTTTATTATAATCCGGTTTGGAATGATTTAAGTACTGATGAATTTTGTTACAATGAAATACGCAAGGAAAAGGATGTCCATCGAAAATTAACGTAATTTTTTTTTGTAGTGAATATTTAATATTGATTATTATTTATTAAAATATTTTTAAAATTTATTATTATTTTATTTTTTCTAACAAAACGATGCCTCCACACTCGTGAGCTTTATTTTACAGAATACATTTCAAATGCACAACACAACCAGACCCGGAAGCTAACAATTAGTGTTTTGCATAAATGTTGGTTCCGCTTGGGATTCGAGCCCGGGACCCATTTAGTAGAATTGTGTTCTTATTAAGTCCAATTATATAGTCTACTACAGGAAAATTAGCTGTATTTCCACAAAGAACAACCAGATTGGCAGCCGAATAATATATGACTCTTATTAATACTCCGATCATACTTGACCAATAAGAATTAACATTTATTATTCCTGAAGATGGATTATTACTCGTTTAAGTATAATTTCCTTTCCCTAACAGTCTCTTAAGATATGTACTAAAACGCAACTTTGTTAATAACGGGTTAATGACCGAGAATCTCGTCTTTCAAAGCTCATCCAATATGCAACAGAAATCGCAGCCGGGAGAGTTACGAGTATGACCACTTTCCAGATTTACATTTAAAATAACAAAGCTAACAAAAGAAATTCAAACTAATGTAACTGCATATTTTTTGAAAATTTAACGTCAATTATTACAGGATAAAGCGGGTTAAACATAAAGATGTATTTTAACATATTCAGCAATTATAATTTGATTAAATATTTTAGAAAATGTAACTTTATTTTTTATTCAATGAAACGAAAGCCATAATTTTTGATTAAATGTATTCCAGGCCTTTTTTACGAGTAATATATGAAGAAAAACTGCTTTTACGTAGAGTAAGGTTATTGTTGGGAACACTGCGATCGAAGTTGTCGACGAAGATGTATACCTAGGACGGATTGTCCGACAAGGTAGGTCCAACTTCAACCAAGAGGTCAATCGACGGATCCAACTCGGCAGCGTTCGGGAAACTGCATCTTCTCGTCGAGTATACTGTACTCAATCCCTCAAAACAATAGTGTACACCCAGTGCGTGTTCCTAGTGATGACATATGAAACCGAGACGTGGTCCTTCACTGCAGGTCGCATGAGGAAGCTCAGAATCGTGCAGCGAGCTATGGAAAGGGCTATGCTCGGAGTTTCTCTGCGAGATAAAATCCGTAACGATGTTATCCGCAGCAGAACTAGAGTAACCGACATAGCCCTAAGGATTATCAAGCTGAAGTGGCAATGGGCCGGTAATATAGCTCGGAGAACCGATAACCGTTAGGGAAGAAAGGTTCTCGAGTGGCAACCTCGTACCGGCAATTCCAGTGTAGGGCGCCCACTAGATGAAACGACGACCTACACGGTTTTACAGGAAGTCGATGGATGCAGGTGGCTCAGGACCGTGTTTTGAGGCAATCTATGGGGGAGGCTTATGTTCAACAGTGGACTATGGTAGGCTGAAATGATGATGATGATGATGAAGGTAATAGCTGACAAAACAAATATTCACATACATACATACAGTCACTCCATTTTCCCATATAAGGGGTAGCCCCCGCGCGAACGAGACGTGACAGGTGGCGAACCACGTCGCCGCCATCGGTACGAGTAAAAAAAAAATCTTACTCTCCATTGAGTTCCCACGAGTAGTGTAGTGACAGCATTGCATATTATGGTGTTATTTTGCACGAATAAAAGCTGTCCGTTTATTACCTTAGTCGCCTCTTACGACACCTCGATAGGAAAGGGGTATTGCTATTCTACTCTGGACAACTATCAATTAACCAAAAAATATTTTTTTGTTATATATCAGCAGGGGTGCTCAAACTCGAATTGCTGGCGATAAACCTCAATATTGTTAGACGATACGATCCATCGACTCTGTGAAGCTGCAAGTATGTGTGATGCAGGATTGTTGTCTTTGTATGGTGGCATAGATATTAGTTTTCAGCACAATAAACATGTTTTTGGTCAAGGTAAGTGTAGGTCTGCTCTAAAATATCGATGAAAAAACTCATAATTATTCAAAATTGCGAGTTCATTGATTGTTAAATACTAGAGTATTAAACTTAACTAAAGAGTGATGATTTTGGATGTTGAAGCGTGGCACTGCATATCCTCAGCATACTTTTCATAAGATAGTACGTAATTACCGAGTGCTCATCGCAAACATGACAACATTATGTTCGTCAGTTAGTCGATTGCGATATTTTGACTTAATTATCTTCATTTCAGAAAATTACGTCTGAGTCTCATCACTTCTTTCGTCGAGAAAATCTGTTATTTCGGGCAATAATTCTTGAAAACTTTCTAGTAATTTTCCGCGACTCAACCAGCTAACGTCAGTGTAAAGAACTAAATCAGTGTGTTCAGCTGACTCATCAACTTCCAACTGCAATTTAAAGAGCCGTCGTCGGAAGCTACGTGCACGGATGGAATTCACAATTTTTATTGCAATGCCCATAATCTCCTCCACGTTTAGAACTTTTGAACACAAAACTTGTTGATGTATAATGCAATGGAAGGAGAAAAATGAAGGGAAATCGTCATTAGCTCGACACAATGCCACAAAACCGTTTTTGGTTCCTGTCATTGCTGGTACTCCATCGGTTGCAATGCACACTAATTTATACATTATACATATCTTCGCCACCAATCTTTTCTTTCAGAGGAATGATTGTCAGAAACTCTTCCTTAGCCGAAATGTCGGAAAATCCTTTTCATAGTTTTTATGAACCGTTTTATGATGCCTCTCTAAGCTCACACGCTTAAGTATTGCAACTGGCGCACGGCAATTGAGACAAATGCACTTATCCTTTACCATGCAAAAGAAAAATTCTTCCTCCCAATTGTTATTAAAAAGATACGTTTTATTTTTCTTCGCCGCACTCATTTTGTATTATTTATGAATAAACTTTGTATCGACGTATTGCCTTCAAGTTACATCTCAGACTGACTCCAATTCCTGCAGGCGCATCATTAATATCGGTGCGAACGAAGTCTCGAATGTTCCCGGCAATCATTGACCGTTTGAGCATCCCTGCTCTATAGCATATAATATTCTAAAACTTATCAAATCAAAAAGTCCACTAAGGCCAACTTACTAAGTAGTAACTTATTAACGATGGCGTGACCTAGTAATCAGAGTACCTGACTTCTACGCCGCGGGTACTGGGTTCGAACCCTGCCTTTTTTTATGCAAAAATTGTGCATGTAAAATGTATGTCTCTGTAAAACGCACTCACGATACAGGAAAAATCCTAGCATAGGCACTGTTTTATTTTCAGCAGGAATCGGTCTAGGTCGGTACCACCGTAGGGCTAGTTATTCTGCCGTGGAGCAGTAGTGTAAAAACATTACTGTGTTTCGGTCTGAAGGGCACTGAGAGCTAGCTGACGGGTGCAGTGTGGTGCAACTCAGAAATGTACTGAGTGACACAACATTCGTTATGGGCAAACGTCGCACTTACTTGCTCGTCGCTCGTAACTTGATCGTCTCGTCACTTTCTCCTATATTTTTTTAATAAGGTTTTGCAATCAATAGAATTGAAGTGTTAAGATTAAAAACCAAATTGTCTTTTATCTGCACATTTCGATTAAATAATTTTCAATATGCCTATTACACAAAATAAAAAACTATATTGTTTATATATATATAACGTATAAAGAGACAAATGATGCAATTATCATCCGCAAATGCTGGAATTCGTGGTTGGCCGATTCAACATTCATACAAAAATGATTTCCTTTATATGTCACAATGCGTTCAACGCACGAATTATTTTAATGGAATAATGATGTATCTCAGGATTATACTAGACATTAGTACGATGTTATATAAGTAGCAGAATAATCCCTAGTGTTATAAATGGGCTGTTTATGTAAAACAAAATGAAACATGTTGGTGATGTTAAAGCTTGGGTAAGTCTTAACATAAATTTTATTGTAAAACTTACGAAAGCGGTGCACGTGAGTCGTATTAGAGCTTAAAACTCCGTCATAGCTATATAGCCTATCATCCATACTAATATTATAAATGCGAAAGTAGGTCTCTTTGTCCCTCTGTCTGTTTGTTACCTTTTCACCGCTCAAACGATCTTGTCGAAATTTGGCACAGAGATACGAGTAGCTTTCATACTGGGGACGGAAATATTTTTACGGACCGTTTTCCCTGAAAAATCGAAATCTTCCCACTTGGATATTTAAAAAGCCGATTTTCAAGAAGCCACGCGGTCGAAGTCACGGCATCAGCTAGTATAATATATACAAAAATAACATTTACACGCAAAAATTATTAAGTATGGATTATTTTGTATTTCTTTTTGAAAACATTTAATATTTACTGGTAGACTAGGCTAGGTTTTGTACAGAACTGATACATACATAGAAAGTAAATTAACAGCCTATGAACGCACACTGCTGAAGCACAGGCCTCACTTCGAAAAGGGTTTTGGAGGCGGTCAAACTCCGCCACGCTGCTCCAATGCAGGTTGAAGAATTACATATGTCCACAAAATATTTTTATTCTTGAGGCATGCAGGTTTCAACGGGATGTTTTCCTTGAATCCTAAGCACTTGGTAAATTAACACTCAAAATTGTAGAACAATTTTAGAGAAGCTGACACCGGGGTTAGAACTCAGGACCTTAGCGTACTATGAAATTTAATGAGAGTGCCCGGCCCCGGAGTCCCTGAGGTACCACGACTCAATATACATATATTGACGACCGCGTGGTCTAGTGGTCAGAGTACCTGACTTCTACGCCGCGGGTCCTGGGTTATCCCAGTCGTAACTATAATTTGCGCTAAAACACAAATTGTTTTGGTTTCCGGGTCTGGTTGTGTTGTGATTGTCCCCGTGTTTCTGACACTGCATCATAATAGGCTACCTCCGATCTTAACGCATCAGCGTAACAACGGGCGCAGGTAGGTTCGGACGAGTTAACACACTAACATTAACACACTACGCACAAACACTAAGGCACTCCTTAGTGTTTGTGCGTACACTTGTGGCACTATTATATCTTCTGCGCAGTTGATAGCTCTCGACAGTATTCGGAAGTTGTCGCCGTGGTCGAAATCGGCTAGAAGGACAATGATATATTTTTATTAAAGTGGTAACGCTTCTTTACCTCTCTTAAAATAAATAAAAAATACTATTTGTTTGTTTTAATAGACAAAATACTAACCAGTTACATCCATTGAGATAAACAAAATTACATAAGTTGTATGTTGCATAATATTAAGTGATTAGACTGGTGGTTTAAAATTAAACCTTTATTGTTGAAATGTTAAAAATTGTATGTAATTGTATATTTTAACAGACGGCCGCTGTGTTCCGCTGTGTATCGGCAGACCGCTCATCAAAGTATATCATATTTTGGAGGTTAAAATGCATGAAACTTTCTAGCCATATTTGTCTATGTTGTCAACTTTGTCGAACCCGATAGGTGTCCGGCAGAGTAAAATAACACCTACCTGTTTCCTACCGAGGTGTCGTAAGGGGCGGCTAAGGTATTGTACGGACAACCTATTCGTGCAGAATAGCACCATAATATGAAATTCTGTCACTATACTGCTCGTGGGGACGCAAAGGGGGGTGAGAACTTTTTGACTCTTACCAAATTGGCGGCGATGTGGTTCGCCGCCCGTCACGTCTCGTTCGCTCCGCGGGGGCGAAACGTGGGCTTCGTGAGTGGCCTTACGCCTACCTCTTATATGGCAAAAGGCGTGACTTGCGTATGTATGTATGTCAACGTTGTTTTTATCGTCGCTCACTGATCACTGATTTTGACACTAAATGTTCTTATTGTTATTCTCTGCTTCGGCTTATGGTTGACTGGAAGAGAATGCTTTTAGGCATTCAGTCCGCCATTTGTACCACTAGTGCATTAAAGTTTGAATAAAATATAAAATAAATAAATTTGTTATAAAAGTGAAATGTTAGCTAGTTTTTTAGATAAAACAGTTTGCAGCTAAGCCCATATTTCGACTGAAAATCAGCGCCGAGGCTGTAATATCAATGCCACGGCCATCGCTGAGCGAGAACCTTTTCGGGGCAATGCTGCCGCGGTTCCCCTTCTGGGAAACGCAGTACGGAAATGGTCTACACAAGTTGGCCTTGGGAAGAGACGAATTTCGAGGTTTTTGTAGGAGTTTATGTTTATTAAAGTATTTATGTTTGGGTCAAACCAAATGGGCGGGCCTGGCTCGTAAGCACAGTATCCGATGAAGCTGTAAAAAACAAAAAGGCTAACAGCAATTACATCACCGAAATTATATATTTGGAGAGCCCTAGTCAACGTAGACTAACTCAATTTGTCTAAGTCCCTGCGTATTTATAATTATTTTCGGTTAATGTAACCTCGTTAATCTTTGTGCAAATTAAAGGATAGTTGTAAACACTGTTTTCAGATCCGAAAACCCATTATTTATATTTTGCACAAATGTTGGCTCCGGGCGGGATTTGAACGCAGGATCCACGCCACAATAGTCGAGTACTTTTAGCACTAGACCACGCGGTCGTCAGCAAATAGTTAAAGTACGTACTCACTCCTTTTATGAACATAATACGTAATTAAATGTTTATTAACAGTTATTTAATACAACTTGAAATCAAACCGTGCGCGTGTTTGGTTTTAGATTATTCTTTGTAAATTTTTACAATGTATTTTTGAGCAAGAAAAACGGATAACTACGGAGTTTCTTTCGCCTGTTTCTTCTCTGTCAGAGGATCCTCATTAGCAAACGGTGGTAGATTGTAAAAAATGACGTTTGACAAACTATATTTATTATGTAGCAAATTAACTTCCTTTCCTACATTATAAGGGATTTCCACAAAGTAACGCCTGATTCTATTAACTAAACGAGATTTATATTTCTTACGACGAAAAATAAAAGAATTTTCATTTAATTTCAACCGATGTTTTAAATTAGCAGTTCATTAACGATATTTTAATCGATATGGTGTCACTGTTCATACATAAGAGTACATGGCTTGTGGGAGTAAAGATCTCGAATCTTTCAAATAAGTTCCGAATAAGCAGTAAAAAGTAAAAATAAAAAATACCAGATACCTTGGATGTGTACTGCTAGAGTCCGGCGACATAGATGACAATGTCAGAGCCCGTGGTGCTGCTTGGGGTAAATGGCGGCAGGTCACAGGGGTAATTTGTGATCGCAAAATACCCCTTAAGCTCAAAAGCAATACGGGTTCTCTTATATGGAATTGAGACATGGACGACCTTGGCCCGACATATTCAGGAGCTCCATGCCACGGAAATGAAAATGTTGCAATGGATGTGCGACGCTAAACGGAGGGACCGTATTCGTCGCTGCGCTGCACTCGTTACCCTGAGACATATGCCCTGTTACTCTAGTTTTCAGTGCCTTTCAAACCGAAAGACAGTAATGTTTCCACACAGCTAATTCACAGCAGAATAGCTGGCACTGCGTTGGTACCTACCTAGACGGGTTGCTGAATAGGAATCCTACCACCAGTAGTCTCTCCAGACACCAAGCGAAAACGCAACTACAAAATTATTTAATAATTCATAAGGTATTTAAAAAATTTACATGTATATAATTATACGCATAATTAATTTAAGCGCTGATTAAAACTGACAATGTCGGTGTAAAAGGTATTTGATAGCCTTAACCGGATTATTGAACTTTACGATAGGCAAAAATTAATTAACAATTAAATATTTGTATGCCAGCAACTTTATTGCTCCGATTCACATTTTCAACTAAAATTAATTAAATGTAAGTGAAGGCGGCCGCGTGGTTTACTGGTCATAATATCTGACTATTACCCCGCGGGTCCTGTGTACGATTCCCAGCCGAAGTGAACATTTGTGAAAAAACACTAACAGTTGGTTATCGGTTCTGGTAGCGTTGCGCATGTTAAATTTAATACATAGGTACATACAATCACACCTCGACCGATATTCGGACCCAGGACCCACGGCATGACAGTCAGGTACTCTAGCCATTAGATCACGATCGTTTCTTTCAATTTTTTTTTTTGTAATAGGTGGCCTTGTCCTGACGTTGAAAAATAATAAGCATAATATCCATCATTCGAATCGTGAGTTATGAGTTCATACAAAGAAATTTAAAATTTTCTCAACTAATTCTAGATGGTACAAGCAAAATTTTAATATGCATCCGGAATATTTGCAATCGTTTGCATAATATATAACAATAGCAAAATCCAAATAATAGCGATTCCCAAAGTTTTACAAGAAATTTCTAGAGTTCGTTTAAATTTTGCTTCAGTTATTTGTGTTTTACTCAGAAAAAGTACCTTTATTTGCGCGAATATAGAGGACCGCTTATGTTAACTTCCATAAATTTTTGAGGATTTATTTGAATACCTAATTCATAATATTTTATGTTGAATGAAGCAAAGGTAGTGAAATAGTACTAAAACGTTAAGAGAGATGGTAAAATTAAAGCGCTACTTGTAGAAGACTACTGATGTTACGTACTCCGGCAGCATAGTCTCAAGGCGAGGACCTGACAAACATATCAAGGACGAAAATTAATCGTGTCTCGGTAACTTATTACCACTGTTAATAATAATAAAAACTTTTTTTTTTTACATTATTGGAATAACCTTAATTTTGTTGAAACTTACGAGTATTATATTTATGTTAAAATTAGAACAATTGTTAAAGATCATATAAATCAATGATACAAGTAAAGCCATGATAACATCGTTCTCCTCAAATTTCGTGGTTCGAGCATGGCCAAGGTTCAATCCCGGTGCCGACGGCATTAAAATTGTTAATTGCAATTTTAATACACGCTCAGCGGTGAAGGAAATTTCATCTCGAAAATAAGAGGACGAGGAGCAGCTACAACAGGAACAGGCAACAGCAGAGAGAAAATTAGAACTCAAAATTGTAATTCATAGTTCACAGTGATCGAACCCAGGTCATTTGCTTACTATAAAAATTTTGAGATTTTATGAGGAATCATAGTTTACCCGAAATTATTTTTATATAGGGTTTATAATACATACAGATACATTGCATTAACTGATGACAGTAATATCTACGCATGCTCAAGAAAATTAAATAAACCTAAAAAATACACAAATAACTTTATTAATGTAGCGTGTTTATAAAATAAAACTGAATTTAATTCGTACTTGTAGCTAAAAATTCTAACTCGTACCAGTTTTCATCTTAAGAGTTGTTTACTAAATTGGAAATTGTATCTTCTTGACAAAGGGTACAAATTTATTTTAAATATCCGTTACCCAGATTCACGTTTACAAAACATGGAATTTCTGTTTAATAAATGAAGTTACGTCCGAATGATTCAAAACAAATTGCATTACTTTGTAACATTTCAGTGTTTTTTTTTATATATCTACAACCTGTTTCTCTTTTTGTATATTATTGATATATTTATTGTTAATAATTCAAATATTAATACATTTTTTTACGTGTAAGCTAAATATTAAAAATAAAAATACTGGATACTTAAATGACTTACAATATTTTTAGATACCTAAATGACTTACGATATTTTTACGATATTCGTGCAGAATAAAACAGTAACAGTCACTATACTGCTCGCGCGAACGCAATTGAACGAAATTTAGACTTTTGACTCTTACTAAAATCGCACTAAAATATAATCAAATTTATAAAACTGATTCTGATTCTATATTGGAAATAATAAAACGGTCGGCAAAAATAATATAAGCGAAAAAAAACCGATTAGGTTAGGTTAGGCTTAGGGCTTGTTTCTCAATCATCTGATAATTCTTATATCTGAGACACATATGCCAGTTTCACAGATTTTCTTTTCAGATACTGTTAAGCCGCTATTTTTGACTCTCAGTTAAATTTTTCAGTTTTAGCGAAATGTATCTTTTATTTAGATTTTATTTGATAATCTTCAATAGTCATATTTAGTGTTTGTGTTCGCCACATTCAGTACTTACTCGTATATTTTTTTTATTTGATAAAGTGACGAGACGAGCAAAACGTTCACCTGTTGGTAAGTGCAACGTCTGCCCATAACAGATGCTGTGTTACTCAGAATGTTTCTGTGTAGCACCACACTGCGCCCGACACCTGGAGACATCAGTTCTTAAGTCTTATATGCCCAGTGATTACGGTACCTTTCAGTGCCCTTCAGACCGAAACACAGTAATGTTTGCACACTACTGCTTCACGGCAGAATAACTGGCCCTGAGGCGATGGTGTTTCCTTGGGCATATTTTGAGATTAAATTTTGATATGCTGACCATCACAAATTTTTCTTTACTAATTTTATTTTATCTTAATTAGATAAGTCTTAATCTAGTTTGAGGATAATCAATGTTTGTTAATGTAGTTAATAAATAAATTCCGTTATTTATTAACTACATTAACAAACATTGAATTTGAATTTAAGCTAAGAAAAGAACCAGGTGCATCATTGTTCTTGTAGCAGAAAAGCTACAGAACTGCCTTGTTTTTTATTGTATAAACAGTCGAAACGAGCAAAACACTCACCCGATAGTGAGTACAACGTCTGCCCATAGGAAATGCTGTATCACCCACAACATTTTTGTGTGACACCATACTGCACCCATCACCCTGAGACATCAGTTCTCAAATCTCATATGCCCAGCGATTACTCTCTTATCACAGTACTGCTTCACGGCAGAATTACTGGCCCTGGGGTGGTACCTACCTAGACGGATTCCTGTATAGGAATCCTACCACCAGTAAATTATTGTATTCGCGATAAAAGTTTAATTATTTAAAGGAGAAAGTGGCCATTACAGTAATGTAGCTATTAGCGTAAAATACGCTGAAACCAGAAGAAGCGTTAATTAAATTAAACGTTAAAACTGTCACGTTCCCCTCCGCTGCCACTGTCAATTAATCACAGTTTTAATTTAATTATGCGTATAATTGCTTACATGTTCATTTTCTGACTGATGTATGTATGCTCATATAATAAAAGTAAAAATGTACTGAAGTAAGTTTTTTTTTAAATAAAAGAATCAGAGGAGATATTATTTTATCGAGATGGTGACACTACTTATAATCAAGTGGACTATGTACCTACCTATGTACTGTATGTGTAGAGGAGAAATTTTCATGAGAGGTTGAATTTTTTATTTTAAAAAAAATCAGTAATAATTTTAACATAAATAAATTATGATTGTACTCATAATATTCGTATACTCTACGCATGTTAAATCACGTTTTAAAAGCTAGTAAAAATATAAATCCTTATATTATTTATTTTTATATATTTTTACTAGGCCAAAATTTTACTTATTTGGAAGGCCAAATAAGTAAGTAAAATTTTGAAAACTAATTTTTAACTACATTTTTCGTTTTGAACATAGACCTTTAAACGCTCTTTGAAAACTTATTGTAGTTTAGACTCATTGCATTTGACAAATATGGGTATGGTGGTATGAGTCGAGTCGCTGGTGGACATCGAACTTTTCTGTGTTTTATAATATTTGTCAAAACATAATCTATTATAATACTGTAACGGCTTTGTTTGGAGTTATTGCTCTGGTTATTAGCAACCTGCACCTTGACATCTGCGCAGATTTTTAAAGGAGAGTAGACGAGACGAAAAAATTTAAACAATATAAAGCGTTCACCTGATGATAAGTGCAACGTCTGCCCATAACAAATGCTATGCCACCCGAAAATTTCTGTGTGGCACTTGTGCGTTGGTCACCCTGAGACATCAGTTTATAAGTCTCATATACCCAGTCCGTAGCTCTCAGTGCCCTTCAGGCAGAAACACAGCAATGTTTGATACTACTACTGGTGATACTTATCTAGACCGATTCCTGCATAGGAATTCTTCCACCATAGATATTATAATGCCGTACGTATTCGTGCATCCACAGTATCACTTACTCCACTTCCCCTTTCCGTATCTGATGTAACGCTTATTCAATAATGTAAGTGTGTGAAACCATAAGAAAATCAGAATAATATCTATTAAACAAAAGTTTTGTTATTTACACTAATATGTGTTCCTTCCAATCTGTTAAGCTCTTTGATGACGGCCAATCTTTTGTCTTGAGCTCTGCCTATACACTGACTGCTGATCAACGTGATAGAACGTGTTAGAACGCTATTTATGTTACCCAAATGTGGCGTTACACCTAATAGTGGGAAGTTCTTCCCCATCTTTTTGAAGGCCACTGTATCCTGTTAAGCGATTACTTATCCCTATATAAAATACTAGCTGACCCGCCCCGGCTTCGAACGGAAGTTATTGTTGAAGTGATACTTCTTTGTGCGCAATGAGAGTAAAATTTGTAAGTCGAATTGGAGTGCAACGTTTCTGTTATTCTAAAGCAATTTTTACCGACTAATTAATAATTGTTTATATACAGAACAGTTGTTATACCATGTGTTATAGTTATTTTTGTTAATTCAAGCTTATTTAATTTTATAATAAATATTAATATATATAATAGTGGTCGCCTTGTGGTCGAAACATACGTACATACAGTCACGCCTTTTTCCCATATAGTTGGTAGGCAGAGACCAGACACGTAGCCCACTGTTTGCCCTCGCGGAAAACGATACGTGACGGGTAGCGGACCACGTCGCCGAATAAAAAAATAAGAATAAAAGTATAAAAAAATATGAAAAGGAAACTTAAAAAAAAATTCGTAATTCATATTTTCTGTATAAACGTTATTGAGGTTTGTGTAATTATTTGTTGTCAACATTTCAAAATTCCCTCTTCGAATCTCTATTGACTGTCTGTTTCTGACTGACAATCTGTTTGACTACAGACTGTTATGTTATTGACATTGACAGTATGTTATATTTACTGAATTTAATGTATTTATAACACAAATTGCATATAAATTTTAGCTTCCTCGCTTCATTTTCATACAAACTTTAACTGTGCCAAATCTTCTTCGTGCGCGTAATATGCTTAAAAAAGGAATACAAAATTTTCTCTTCACATAGCAGTGTATAGATCTTTTAAGCAAATTCCTAATATGTATATATTTTTCACTTGTCATGTGTGATACACTCTCTTTTTTATATTAAAGTACACATTTACATAGATTTATACACAGACAAACAGCACAAGCGCGTTGACCTGTTTAGGTAGTAAATGTTCGTATTTTACGAACGACGACAGTTCTTAGCTGGTCTCTATTCCCAGAACGGAATATGTATGCTAAATTTCAAGTCAAGCTAGGTCTTGTAGCTTATGTGATAACGTGATGAGGGAACTCGCTATCGCAGAATAGGTAAATTTAGTAATTTTCAGTGTTCATGACTTCTTCAACTATCGCCCGATCTCTATACTAACAACGTTTTCACAAATATTTGATAAGATCTTTAGAAATAGGTTTACTGAATTAATTGAGATAGCAAGCTTACTTTCTCAAGAGAATTTAGACGAGGTTTTTGCGACGAGGGAAGTTTACCTCATTAGTGTGTGGCGCACCACCTGCAAATAATACTAAAATAAATAATTAATAAACACAATTAAATAACACATTAATAAACACACTAATTTTGATACTTTTGATATGTTTGCCAATATTTGCATTTTCCTAGAAAAAGTCCTAGATTACTTAGCTTTCGATGCTCTTTTATTAATTTTACTTCAAAAACTAAATTCAATATCAAATTTAGCAGATAAGACGATTCGAAGTCGGAGGAAACGTGAGTGTATCACAAAGTGTAAATTTAGGCATCCCGCAAGGTAATATATTAGATCCCGCGCTGTTTACAATATAATGTAGAGTGGATGAACCATATACATTCAATATAGACAAGCTGTAATAATTTGATCCGCTGTTGACTCAGTTACTATTTACTATCGTCGTCTGGCTAGTTTCATGTCTTTGCAAAGGCAAAATTTGGAATGAAGAAGTATCTACGTGATTGTCTAATTCTATTAGTACTATTAATACTAAAATGATAAAAAATATATTTTTTCATAATACAAACGCCATGGAATCTTATGGGGCGCTTGCTTTAAATTTCATAGTACGCGAGTGACCTGGGTTCGAACCCCGGTGCCGGCATCTAAAAATTAGTTCTGCAATATAAGTACTGTTTTACCAGTATTGGACATTTAAAGTCCGCCAACCCACAGAGGAGCGGCGTTGCGCCCTCTTCTCGGCTTCAAAGCCCTCTCAAAAATGAGAGGAGGCCTGTGCTTAGCAGTGGAAATTTTTTTAGCTGTTGCTTTACTTTTCTTTCATAAAACAGCTGCCTCAACTCTAAATACCAATTTCAATCTTTTAAGTAATACATATCATAATACATGTCACAAGTTTGATACCATCGCTATTGAAAGCTTTTTACATTTTACCAGTCCCGCGGTCGGCGCAGTGTCTTATTTTGTTTTGAATTTCAAAATAAACAACGATTTGATGATAAAGAATCTAAAAAGCTTGGATTTACATACAATTATGACAATCGTTTTAAACGAAGATACAAAATCATTAATAAGTTGAGGTGTCCGGCTTTTTTTCCCAATATTACCCAAAAGTCCGGCTTTACATGCTGGTCAGTTCCGATCCGCAATACAGTGCTGCAAAGTACTTTCTAGTCCGAAGTTCTGGGCCACACCACAACTGTTTTAGGCCTGGCAGCACTCACCATCAGGTGAACGACTTGCTGGTGTCGTTCCTTTAAGTTTTCTTCCAATTAAAGCAAATAGACGTAGCAAAATAATATATGCTTATTGATTAAAACTTAAACTTCAGAATCCACATAAACTTCTTGTCAAATTACGGTGTGGTGCTTCAGAGTATCGACAGAGGGAAAATGGAAACCAGGAAATGGGCAGCAGTATCTTCCTGGAACATCTGAATAAATAAACTGGTCTAGCAACTATAGCAAAATCTCCCCAAAATTAGAGCTACAAACTACTACAAGCAACCAATGTTCAGCAGTCGACTAGTGATAGGCTGAAATGATGATGATGATGAAGTATGCTTTACTGTCTTGCAATTAATAATAACGTTTTGTACAACCTCCTGAAAAATTAAATGGCATACAATCATTATAAGGAGCACTTCTAAATCAAAGAATAAATGTTTAGTGTAGAAATATTGGTATCCCAGAAGACGACTCAGAACTTAATCGCCAAGTAAGCTGTCGGGAGCGTCACGCAGAATAAATATTATTTGTAACCTTATACGGGTAAAATTTGCTTATAACACATATATTGCTTGAGTCGACGACAAGATAGGGGTCATGTTTATAAATACAACAGGCGTCTGTTTAAAGCTCTGTTAGGGAAACTTCTTATGTAAGGATGATTCGCAATATAGATTCTCAAGTACCCATGTTAACGCTACAGGGCTAATTAAATACTTCAAACTGGAGACTGCTTTAGCTCTGACAGTAAAACTTAAGTTCTTTGAAACATTTTGTTGTTTCCTTTGAAACATTCAAGTTTTTTTTTTTATTCTGTAATTATTTTAATTGATATAAAATAATAATATTGCATTCAATAAAACCTTAACTAGCACATTTTTCACAATACATTAATAAAAAATTACGCTTATTTAGTAACTAGCTGTGCCCTGCGGTATTACCTGCGTAAAATAAGCCCACCACATGATTGCGTCGTGCGGTACGGTATCTCGCTAACCTGAGCATTCACAGTTCGGCCTATTCCGACAAGCACAAGGGCCGCATAACAATTCATCTCCAAGCCGCAGCCGATCGCCTGGGCGAATGGTTCCGCAAATGGAGAATAGAGGTAAACCCCGAGAAAAGCGTAGCGATATATTTCTCGAGGGGCACGCCAAAGCCCGCTAGACGAATTCACACAATCGGCAACAATCAACTAGGCACGATCACCCTGTTCGGACGCGCTATTCCCTGGGAAAAGAGCGTCAAATACCTCGGGGTCACTTTAGACGCAGCGATGTCGTTCGCTGCACACATAAAAAACGTTCGAAATAGAGCGGCTTTTATCTCAAGTCGACTATACCCATTAACTTGCTCTTCAAGCAAAATGTGCTTAAGACACAAACTTCGCCTCTATAAGACTTGCATAAGACCCGTAATGGCCTATGCATGCGTCGATTTCGCTCACGCGACGGGCAATCAATTAAAGAAGTTACAGAGCGTTCAAAATCGATTCTTGCGAACTGTCACCGGAGCGGGTTGGTACCAACGCAACGTAGATCTTCACAGCGACTTGAAATGCCCTTAATCTCTGAACACTTCAGAGCATTATCACGGCGGTTTTTCGAAAAAGCCGCGGTTCATCCAAACCCGCTAGTGGTTAAAGCAGCAAATTACCGACCAAATAGAAACGCGACCGAACGCAAACGTCGCCCGCGAAACGTGTTAGACGACACGGACGTCTCAGCACTCTCTGACCACGATACTGTCAGTCACGATCCAGGCTACACTGTACACACAGTTAATAGCTTTAATATAACACGCACCACGACGCGCGACCGCCGCAGAGAGCGGCGCGCAGCAGTCGACAATCACACCGCGTACACACGATTCACCCGTGTTCCAGGGCGGTTCTCACCGCCCAGAGTTACCGACACACAAGTCGACAGTCCGAATGGAGGCCCGCAGCCTCCCTCGGACGGTCATTAGACGACTTAAAAACCTTTTAGAGATATTCTAAATCGCGCAAGCACGCAGCGAACGCGACAGTCCGAATTTCGAGGTTATTGTAGGAGTTTATTTATGTATTTATGTTTGGGTCAAACCAAACCTGGCACGCGGGCCTCTGGTCCGATGAAGCTGTAAAAGCCAAAAAGGGCTAACAGCAATTACATCACCGAAATTATAAATAACAGTTCGGCCCTTTTCGCCAAAGCTCTTTCGGTTCTCAGCTTGAAGCACCTTAAGGCGTAGCATAAATTTTTATAACCTAGAACATTCGTCAATATACGGGCTATCTAATTTTTTAAGCAGATTTTTTTAATCGGATTAGTATTTATTGATATAAGAGCAATTCGTAATAAGATAAATTCGTAAAAAGTTCTATGAGTTTTTTAAACTACTTTTTGAGATATTAAAAGAAATATCAAACTGCCATGAACTAACATAATCCACAAAGCCCTAATTTCTACAGTGTTTTAGATTTTTACCAGCAATAATATTTTCGAAGCAATAACTAACTTAGATTACTCTCTAAAAAAATCCTCTACCTGCCAATGAAATTCCCGACAAAATCGATTCAGCCGTATCGGAGATTAGCCCGGACAAACAAAAAGAAAGACAGTGAAAAATATTAAAAACTGATGTTTGAGTTTTGGTAATGTTATCCGTTTGGTGGATTAAGAGAATCTACCACCCCATCTCACCCCGTGGGTGTCGTAAGAATCAAAATTTACAACAAAAGGAAAATTAAAAATAGCAGACGGGCAGCAGCATCTGTCGGAACATCTGAATAAATAAACAGCGGTTGCCAATACGCCTGCCTACATTCAGCAGTGGACTAGTGATAAACTGAAATGATAATGATGAATGTTATCCTGCAAATTATGACATGAGATTAAGAAAAATGCTCTATTGCATTGATTATAAAGTTACAGACAGATACTTCAATTTATTTATTTGTTTAGATTTATTGTGATAAAATATTTTGAAATGTATCCAAACACAATAGCTATTAATTTTTTTTAAGGAAAGGTGAATGAGCATTTTCAATATGAAAATGTACCAAACATGGGCTTAGTAATAAAAACGACAATATAAGATATATAAGATTTTTCATAACTTAATAATACATATTATTTCGTCTTGTAATAACCTATTTGTACTCTCATTTACATGCACTAAATATTACGATATTAATCATTGTATTATGTAGTGTATATTTAAGTGTATTTAAATCTACATATAATATAAAAATAACGGCTTAATATTATAATACTTTCATTAAAAAATATATCAAATTTCCTAGTAACGAATGACCCACCTCTTGTGCTTTCATAAGACTGTAATGACGGAATACTTAAAGATTAAAAGTAATTTATAAACTTTGATATCAAAATTCTACGGATGTTAGATGTTTAATATTATATGTGGTGTTTTAATTAAAATTATAATCATGGAATTGGAAATGTAAAACGAATAAAAAGTACTCTGCTGCCCTAAAGTAAAAACTGATATGGCATTTATATACTAAGATAAATAATAACAATTTTGGCAACTGATTTAATGAAATTTATTATTAATTAGCTACCAATACACAATATATATAAATTAGTGTGCATTTCAACCCATGGAGTACCAGCAATGACTGGAAACAAAAACGGTTTTGTGGCATTGTGTCGAGCTAATGACGATTTTCCTTAATTTTTCTCCTTCCATTGCATGATACATCAACTAGTTTTCTGTTCCAAAGGTTCTAAATATGGAGGAGATTATTAGCATTGCAATAAAAACTGTGACTTCCATCCGTGCATGTAGCTTGCAACGACGGCTCTTTAAAATGCAGTTGGAAGATAGTGAGTCAACTGATTGAGACGTCAGGTGGTTGGGTCGCGGAAAACTCCTAGAAAGGTTTCAAGAATTATTGCCCGAAATAACAGCTTTTCTGGACGAAAGAGGTGATGATACTCAGATGGTAAAAAACGAAAAATGGCTGACTGATTTGGCATTTTTGACAGACATCACAATGCATTTAAACACCATTAACTTGGATCTTCAAGGTAAAGGAAAAACTATTATTGAGATGATAAGCGCAATAAACGCATTCAAAAGTAAATTGCAACTTATGATAGATCAACTAAAAAAAAAGATCTGAAACTTTTTCCGTCCGTCGTTTAAAAAAATCCTTAGTTGAATTATGATATTTATGAGGCGGAATTATCAAATATTTTGGGCCGATTCGAAATACGTTTTTATGATTTCAGTAAATTGGAAAATATCGCATCATTTATGAGTTATCCTTTTTCGTGTAAGAACATTGAGGAATTAGCTACTGCAATAGCAAGTCAGTTTAACATGGACCGCTGTTCTGTTGAAAATGAGTTTGATTATTTCAGATATACCTCAAAGCCACAGCATCTGATACAAAATTCTAGTGTTTTATATCTGAAGATAAATATTCGAATCTAAGGCAAATCGCGCTTCAGCTGACGGCAATGTTTGGGTCAACTTACTTGGGCAAATCTGCATTTTCTGAAATGAAGATAATTAAGTCAAAATATCACTATCGACTAACTGACGAACATTTGTCAGCGATTAGCACTTAGTATTTACGTATCATCTTATGAAAAGTATGCTGAGGACCTAAGTTTAACACTAGAACTCTTTTGTTTTTTAACATCCTATAAAATTTGCAATTTTGAATAATTATGAGTTTTTTCATTGATATTTTAGAGCAGACCCACACTTACCTTGACTAAAAATATGCATATTGTGCGGAAAAGTAATATATATGCCACAATACACCCTACCTAAATGACCATTCTGCATCACACATACTTGCAGTGCCTCAGAGTCCATGGATCGTAGTCTAACAAATATTTTGGTCGATCGCCAGCAGTTCAAGTTTGAGCACCCCTGCTCTATGCTATGCTCAGTACAGTGCCTACTGTAGGCACTGTACTGAACATGAGAAAAGTCAACTAGCACTACCGCTGTTATCTTTCTTTCTTCCATACCTTGTCTAATGTCATCAGTAACTTTGATTAACGCAGTTACAGTGCTATGACCGGGGCGAAACCCAGACTGATAAGTACTCAGTAGGTTATGTTTCGAAATAAACATGGAAATTTGCTTGTTGTTCACAACACAGGCTTCTAAAATTTTGGAAAGAAAGGGCAGAATTGACATTGGAAGATAATGATTAGGGAGCTTGGGAACAGAAACTTTAGGAAGAGGCTTAACAAAAGCCTTTTTCCAGTGGCTGGGATATTGACCAGAATCTAGAGAAAAATTTAAGATGTGGGTAATTGCCGGGACAGGATGTTCTAGTATAGTGACCACCATATGTCTGCTCATGTCATCGCAACCCACAGCCTTACATTTAATATCCAATACGAACTTCTTAATTTCATCCTGGTCAACAGGAGAAAAATTGAATGCCGGAATGTTAAGAGATTGCATTGACGCAATAGAAGCCATAGTTTGAGAACGGATTGTAGGGTCCATTGCTTTGACACAAGCGAAGTGTAGATTTAACTCATCAAGTGAGAGAGAAGGTCCACAATCCAGTGTGGCCGGCTTGCCAACACCAAAAGTTCTAAGGAATTTCCACACTTCGGCAGATGATAAATTTATACAATACAATAATAGAAATTTGCATCAATATAAATTAATATTAATATATTTAAATGAAACTAATTTTACGGATTTTATCGCGTTTAATATTTTACTATTTATAACCCGACGTTTCGGGCGCTTTACAGCTCCCATGGTCACGGGGGGACTGTCACGGGGGACGTAAAATTAGTTTCATTTAAATGAGTAGTGTTCGCGTAAATATAAGAAATCATTATAATATTAATATAAATATAATATTGCAGCGGAATTAGGAAAACACGTTTTTGTATTTTTTCATTTTACTTATGCCTACAAAAAATTATAAAAATAAAACATCGTAAGGAAACGGGCATGTCTGAGGAGTAAAAATATTTCGAAATCGTGTGAAGTTCGCCTCTCCCCGTCCTCAAACCCTATCAGAAATGACAGGAGGCTGTTTTTTATCGGTAGTCGTCTCTTCCGTCCCATCAGGGGCGCCGGGAAACTGTCCGAGGCGTTTTGCCCCCCTGCAGTAGTGTCCATCGCCGCGCGTGTATTTAAGTTTGCCTTCTGCCATTTTGGTATTTCACTTTTTTACTCGTATGTACTTGTAGTAATATATTACTATTAACTTTTTCACTTTCTGGTATGATTATTATAACTTAACATAGAGTTTTTAACTAAATAATAATATATTTCGATGATAAACAAAGTAAACATTTCTGTAGCACATGAATGGGTCGGTTCGATCGTTTATAAATCACGGCCTAACAAAATTTCAGCACAAAGTAGCACCACATTTTCATTCTACAATATATGTTCGACCGTTGTCATCGACCGGTCTGCCTTTGTCATCTTTAATAACGTAAAAAAATCATCTTACTCTAATCTGATTCTTTAAACAAAACAATAATACATCTTATTTTCAAAAGAAATATAACTAACGAAACTAGTAAAACTAACCTGAAAAATTGTGTATTTGGTAAATTTAGTCGCCACTTCTCTGAAAGTTTGGCAAATTGAATAAACTCACACAAGTTACAAACTCGACTATTTACCTATTCTAGGTCTTGAGCCCTTAGAACTACTCCAAAAAAATATATTTAATCATATACATATGTATACATATACATATTTTCAAGTACCTTTTTGTCAGTCTGTCTGTCATGTCATGAATTTTACAGATTATAGTTAACTAGCTGAATCTCGCGACATCGTCTGCGTGAATTTAGATTTTTTTTTAATTTAATATGTTTTATTTTATTAAATTTAATGTATTTGTAACACATATTTCCAAATTTAAATTTACATTTTACATTCTTCGCTTCTCCATACAAAATTTTTCTATGCCAAATCTCACGCTCCTTCGTGCGCGCAATATGCTTAAAAAGATGTACAAAGTCTTTACTATATAATATTTAACCCACGAGATTAACACTGGATCGACTTAAAATATGTTTAATTGCAATTGTTTTACCAGTTCGGATGTTACAAATACTTTTCGTTAATATCCCACACAGCGCCATCTATAGTATAATAGCAGAACCGTTGATTATTAAAAACTGTTATAGGCATATTGAAAAGCCTACGGTTTATTGAGTAAGGGACTTAAATCTTCCATGTAAAGTTGCTTTGCACCGTTTCATTTTCGTTAAGGCCACGAGGGTCAGGAAAACGAGCACGCAAAAGCACCAGCCTTCCCAGCAACAGCGGCGGAACTGATCTGTGGCTCCGTGCCGACCACTCCTCGGCCGCGAAGGATAGGAAAAGCAGCGCTACGTAATAGCGTCACTCCTCTTTCTTCGCCGCCCTACCCACGGCCGCATGGTGTGCTCCCACCAGAGTCGTGGAAAATGGCGTATCGCAATATCGTAACTCCTTTTCCCCGCGACTCCACGTCGACTAGGGAAGACAAGGTGAGCGACTTCAACATATTGCATAGAAGTGACGAATCATTTTACATGCACTGCATAATCTAGTGATCAGATCACCTAACTGTTGTGCCGCGGGTCCTGGGTTCGAATCCCAGCCGACATTTGAACAAAAATACATATCGATGACTCTCGGATCTTGTTGTGTGGTGATTGTCCCTTTGTTTATAGATTTCGACAGTATTCACCGTAGTTAGAAAATAGGGCAGGAGGACATCATCATGAAACTTTAGAATACGTAACATTAAGGCGTGTGGTGGCGGCTTGAGAAAATTTGAGCCTGCCAAACGTGGCAACTATGGCAAAATCCCCCCAAATTGAGAGCTACAAACTTTTGCGCCAATCTATTGAGGAGGCCTATGTTCAGCAGTGGACTAGTAGTGGGATGAAATGATCATGAACGCCTGTTTCTATTAAAAATTAGAGAATTCTAAAGCGTGGTTAGGTATTTCACGTCTTACTAAGGAAGATGTCAAATATATCGAAGGCCTCCGATTCGAAGCGGAATAACCGACTAAGTTATGCGACTAAGTTATGTTACCTTAAATATTAAGCAGGCCGTATTGGCGATCGTGGTACCAGACACCTCCCATCATAGACGCTGCTATCCGTCACCGATCTGTGTATGTTCAGTCTTCCATTTTTCCAAATAGTCATTCCGCCAGCGGTTACCACAAGATTTTCCAGGTTATCTGTTTTCCTCTATATCTAAAAATAATTTCAAAACCTGGGACGAAATTATCTAAGCGTTAAGATATGCGGCACAGCGACATGCGTCAACAGAGACGAAAGAGTGAGCGAAAAATGAGCAGTCGTCATTGACGTCAGCTGCTCGAGAAATATACGAACATTAAAATATAAAGTATTTTTGGCTTACGTTTACGGTTATATTGCCAAAAACATGTCACCTCAATTGTATACGATCTAAGTTTTAGGGTACAATAATTAAAATGTTTTTATTCGCAAACATTTACGTAAGCAACGCATAATTTTAAGTTAATCATATGTTTTGCATAAAATTGGATAAATATGTAGACTTCATCCGCAGATTCCACCATAAAGAATGCTTCCAGTGATAAGCGCAGTCTATAAACTTCAGAGTTATCACAACCAGATGGACGGGGAACCAACTCTTTATTTACTGGTGCCAGGTTTTCTACGCAGGAATCCGTCTAGGTAGGAAGCACCGCTGTGCCAGTTATTCTGTTCAGAGTGAACAGAGATATTCTGTGTGACACAGCATTTGTTATAGGCAGACGTTGCAATTACCATCAGGTGAACGTTTTGCCCGTCTCGTCACTTCTAACAATAAAAAAAAAATATCTATCTTCTTTAATCGTTGGACAAGATGGCCAAAGCAAAGATTTTATATGTATTTCTAAAATAGAACTGCTGCTATACAGAGTTTTTAGTAAGGATGATTCTGAAAATGTAGTCTTCTGCTGTATGCTGTCACTGATAACAGAAACTATGTAACATTTTGAACACAATATAATAACAAAACTTCTAGTTCCTGGATTGGTTTTCAAATAAAATATAGTATCAAGAAATATAAATCATCTGTAATTTGGAAGTACTTATTATTACTCTGTTGGCAGCAAAAAGATGATTACAGTCGGAGGTTGAAGCTAGTGATGCATATTGGAAGTCTTGGAGAAGTTGAGAATGGACTACCGCGAGCTAGTTATGACTACCTAAAATGGCGGCTTAAGAGAAACTTCCACTCCATCTCATCCCGTGGGTGTCGTAAAAGTCGACAGAGCGAAAATATAAACCAGGAGATGGGCATCTCCCTGGAACATCTCAATAAATAAGCTGCGGTTGCTACCCCGCTTGCGAAGCGTGGCAACTATGGCAAAATCCCCTAAAGTGAGAACTACTAACATTTGTGATAGGCTGAAATGATGATGATGTTGATGAAACATTTTGTACGAGAAGTATAATACATGAAAAAGACTACAAAGAAGTTTTTTTCATTTTCCATCAGATTACGCAATTTGGGTACCTAAATTATAGTAATGTAAAAATCAGGTTTTTCATATTAGTCAATAATTCGTTGTTTTATTCTATGCCGTTTTTCTATTCAAAAAATCAGGAGACTAATAAAGAATAACAGATTCACTTACGATCATTGATTCTCATTCTAATTTAACAGAATGTACGCTTATAATTGAAAGACGAGCGTAATGATCAGAACAGGCTAGTCGGCTCGTTCTGCTCTTTATTGTACCATGATTTAACCGTATAGATCCAGTTTCATGAGACCTTAAACGATAGAAGATATAACTTCTAATAATAAAACGTAAAAATGATTTCAAATCAAAATAAAATATCTATCTAAACATATCAAGTTTTAAATCCGTAATATACAAACACAAAAGAAATCAGTTTTCTAAAATTTATCTTGTGCCGCATGATATGATATCGAGGCTTTGGCAAGTTTTTAACAAGAAAATCTGACCCACATTCGCCGCTCCAAGTTTTGCAATTAAAGTATAAACCTCAGCTTGAACAATGCCAACTTGCATCAGCCTTACTACACAAAAAGATTTCTATCACGTACTAGGGATTATCCCACTGCTTAGTTGACTATAAATTAACATCCACAGAGTACACCCGTCCAACATGTCCTGTTAAAACTTACGTTAAGTGATGAACTAATAAAACCCTTAACACTTTAACAGAATCCTATTCTTTAAATTAAACGACGACCGCGTGGCTCAGTGGACAGAGTACCTGACTTCTAAGCTGCGGGTCCTGGGTTCGAATCCCAGCCGGAGCCAACATTTGTGCTAAAACATAAATTGTTGGTTTTCGGGTCTGGTTGTGTTGTGATTGTCCCCGTGTTTCCCAACACTGCTGCATCCTAGCCTACCTCCGATCTTATCGCATCAGCGTTACATCGGGCGCGGGTAGGTTGGGACGAGTGAGTACCTCTGTGTTTGCGCGTATACTTGTGGAACTATAATATCTTCTGCGCAGTTGATGGTTCTCGACAGTAGTCGGAAGTTGTCGCCGTGGTCGAAATCGGCTAGGAGAACATCATCACCATCATTCTTTAAATTAATAAATTATCGCTTTACATTTAATAGTACGCGTGTGACCGGGTTCGATTCCCGGTGCCGGCACCACTAAAATTGTTAATTGCAATTTTAAGTGCCGATTAACCACGTGCGGTGAAGGAAAACATCGTGAGGAAACTTGCATGTCTGAGAAATAAGTAATATTTCGAAGACATGTGCAGTCCGCCAACCCGCATTGGAGCAGCGTGACGGATTGTTCCTAGCTCCAAAATCCTGTCAGAAATGAGAGGAGGCCTGTGCTCAGCAATAGGACATTTATAGGCTGAAACTTTACTTTACTTAAGCATATATAATTCATTGGTATAATAAAAAGGCTAGATGATATTTTTAATCGTCTTTCCGATGTTTTCTGTTTTATTTATAAATTTACTTAAGTTAGACAAGGTGAAGTAGCGCAGTGGCAGAGCCCTTGGCTTCAGCGCCGTTCGATTCCCGCACGGGACAAATATCTGTATGGCTTACATATAGTTGTACTGGGTCTGGGTGTTTGTGCATGTGGAATTTATGTCTGCAAAACGGTTTTAAAAAAATAAAATAAATAATAAATAATAATGACCACATTTTTTTATTCTGGTGCATCGGCAACATTGATTAATTAATGTACAATAAAGAATCATTTTATTAAAATTTTGTAAGTTTTTTAAAGTATTAAGATACTAGACCAAGAAATCGTTCACCTAATGGTAAGTGCCCAAAACATAAATTGTAAGGTCTACTATGGCACTGCAATGCGCTTCTCCTCTGTAGTTAGATATAAAGTCTCGTATACCGAGTAATTTCATCGTTACAAACTGAATACAGCAATGCTTGTACACTACTGCTTGGCTTAAAAAATTGGCACTGCGACCTGCCTAGACGAAACTCTGCATATAATATCTTTCAGTATAAAATCATTCATAAACAAATCAATCGTTTTAACGTAACTAAAACGAAGGAACCGTTTGAGTAAAGAATTTAATTTATTATCAGTTAGACATTTTTTTATTAGTCGCCTCAAATTTTGGTAATATTAATTGGTGAGTATTTTGTAACTTCCAGTCCATGTACGAGTACATGATACAGCCAATGTCTAGGATGGATCTGCCAAGAGAAACTTTTTTATCGTCATTTAAATTTCGTTTTTAATAAATAACACTCTAAAAGCAACGTTAAATTTATTTCTCCGCTCATTAATTCCATCTACTCCCAATTTTAATTAGGTAAATGTATCATCAAACTATGAGGGAAAATCGTTAAGGTTCATTGAACCGTAATGCGTTGGGAAATGTTTTACTTGTAATTTATGGCAGAACTTTGAATAGCGTATACTTTTCAAAAATACTATGATATTTTAAATATTTATATATATACCAAGACCAACAATTCTTTAATATTATAACTACATAAAAAAGTTACTGATACTGCCGCGAAGCAGTAGTGCGCAAACATTACTGTGTTTCGATCTATATAATTTTGGTAATGTAATTGCGGTTAGCCTTTTTGGCTTTTACAGCTTCGTCGGATACTGTGCTCACGGGCCAGGGGCCGGGGCATGGGTAATAAATAATACTCCTACAAAAACTTTGAAATTCGGACTGTCGTGTTCGCTACGTGATTGCGTGATTTCGAATATATCAAAATAATTTTAAGTCGTCTAATCACCGTCCGAGGAAGGCTACGGGCCTCCATTCGGACTGTCGACTTGTGTGTCGGTAACTCTGGGCGGTGAGAATAACATACCAGCCAGCTCCGGTGGCAGTTCACAAGAATCTATTTTGTACGCTCTGTAATGTCTTTAAATGATTGCCCGTCGCGTGTGCGAGTTTCGGTCTGAAGAACACTAGTAGCTAATGTAAATGCCGAGCGCAGTTGGCACCACGCCAAACACAAAAATCTTCTGGGTGGTACTCCATTTTTTATGTAGAGACTGAACACTAACCATCAGGTGAACGATTGATTTGCTTGCCTCGTCATTTCCATAAAAATATATTTTGGCTAATGATAGAATCTTCGGTTTTCTTAACTCACCTTACGAAACGAGCTTTTTGTTTCTTTTTTACGCCGGTATTATGTGAGAACAAGAATCATTCCCGATCGATCCTCGACCGACTAGACCATTTATTTGGCATTTTTCCACCACAGCAACCATTTCCGAATACTATCAGAAGCTAAGGCGAGTAAGGAATTAAACTGCACTGTGCAGCCAACAGCGCATGATGGCGATGGGCTCACCACCTATCACACCAAGTGCATTATATTGTTTTGGTGAAACGTGGATTGTGGCAGTCATCTGTTTTTGCAGTGAGTGCCCAGTCTCTGACTACCCCTTATGGGATACAGTCGTGATCGTATGTATGTTTGTATCAGAAGCTATCAATCGCGCAAGAGATGTAATAGTGCTTTAATTATACGCGCAAACATAGAAGCACTCACTCTTCCATACCTACCCGCGCCAGAGATAATCGCGATTATGCGATAATATCGGAGGCAGGATAATATCGGACACCGCACGTGTCAAAGACACGGGAATAATAACCACACAACCATGTCTAAAAAAACCACAAATAGTTTTAGGTCAAATCTTGGCTCCGGCTGGGATTGGAACCATCCCACGTAATGACCAGATCAGGTCATTAGGTGGCATGATCCCTATGCAAGACTCCGTCTAGGTAGGTACCACCGCAGCACCAGTTAAGTACCGTCAAGCAGTGTGCAGACATCACTGTGTTTTGGTCTGAAGAGCCACTGGTAGTTAGTGTAAACACTGGGCGTGTTTATGAACTGGCGTCACAGGTCGACGGGCACAGTGCGGTGCCACACAAAAATGTTCTGAGTGACACATTTGTTATATAGGCAGATGTTACACTTACCATCAGATGAACGATTTGCTCGTCTCGTCACTTTCATCCATAAAAAAGCCACGCGGTCGTCTTATATACTTGTTTCATTGTACTTACGTACGTAGAAATGTACTTAAAGAACATACATATGTTCTAATGAAGGTTTATGCTTGATGTAACTTCAAGAACTTACGTCATCCTGAGTATATTACGAAGCCAGCAGTTAATTAAAATTAAGCGGTCAGCCTGCGGCTTCATCGAAATCAAATACAGTGCTACCAAACTATATAACTATCCTTCCTTAATTTTAGCAACTTGTTCAAAGTCAACCTATGCTCTTAATATGCAAAATAGTTTTCACTCTATTCATTTTCTTTGTAATTTCATAAAGCAGAAAAGAAAAAGTTCTGAAGTACTGTCGGCAACAAAGTATACTAAATAACTATATAAATTATACTTCCATATAATAATTGTACACATTGAAACATGAATTCAATAAAACTAATTTTACTGATTTTCTGTAAAATAAACGCAATAAAATCCATAAAATTTCTTTTATTAAATGGGTAGTGTTCGCGTAAATTGCGTAAATATAAGAAAGTAGCTGATACCCTAGTAAGTATGCAATCCCTCAGGAACCATCAATTTATCCAGTATAAAAAGTAGCCTATATTATTTTCGGGCCTCTAAACTGTCTGCATACCAAAAATCAGGTCAACCGGTCACTCCGCTGAAACGTGAAAGACGAAAAAAAAAAACAATAAACTATCAAACACACTTTCGGATTTATAATATGTGCAGGATCAGTACGGCAACGTAAAGACAACATTTATCTTCACTGTAATAAAAAATATTGTTTATTCAAAGGTAAGCGGCAATAAATATAGCGTAGCGTACGAATTTTAAATCTATGCTATACCCTATTCACTTTTATAATAACACCAGCTGTACCACGCGGTTTCACCGGAGTAAAATAAGCAGATTGACTGCGCTGTACGGCAGGGTACCTCGCTGACCTGTGCATTCACAATTTAATACAGAATGCAACCGTACCTTTTATGACATGCGTGGCACTGTCATAACGATTCGCTCCTCTCGCTGATAATTCCAATTAAAAAAAAAACGTGTGTATCGTCAGTGAAACCGTCAGATCAATACAAATGTATAAAACAGATTCTCTGTCTGCTTTTCTGTCCTTAGGGATATAGCTTTAAGCCCTTAAAGCTACTAAAATTTGACTAATTCCGCTAATGACGAGGATTACATCTTGTCGGCACCAAAGTCCGATTAACTTCCATTATCCATTATTAGCGCAGACACAAAGGCATAACTCATCACCTTCCCGTACCTGATGTTATGGTTATGCAGGATATGGCCGGAAAAGTAATGATCTGTTATTTTGCACAAATATAGACTCTCGTTGAGATTCGAGCATAGAACCCATTACTTATCAAGTAGGTACGCTAATCACTGAACCAAGTAGTGATAAAGTCTACAGTCAAAGTAATCAAAATCACGGACTCAGTAATGTTTTAAAGAACTGAAAATAACTGTAATTTACTAATTTCTTATATTACACATTATTATTTTTAGGAGTTACTTCTAAGGGTTAATTATATCTTAAGACTTTAGAAATCAACTTACTAAAGTAACGGCTGTATAACTTAATATAATACATTTCAACATGTCTTACTTAATAAAGCTGTTTAGCAAAACAAATTTATTAATAACATCAATTAATACTGTAAAGAGCGCCAAAACGTTTCATGTTCTGCAACTTTACAGCATTATTCGTAATAATTTTAATTGAATGATATTGCAACAACTTTCAAACAAAATTAATAACGTTCCGGACACATTGAGCGTGTCTGGGCAAACAAAATTCTAAGTTGCTAAGTTGGACAATCAGAATAATAAAGTATTAAGGTCTAAGAGAATAAGTTTTTAACTAAAACAGACTTGCTGACTTAGTTGCCATTTTTGTAAGTTTAGGTCAATATTTTTGGAAATTACGATAACAAGATCTAAAACTGATTAAAGAAAAAGATAAATATTTATTTACATAAATATCATTTTATTGTTATTTTGATTCCCCATTGATACATATTGTTTAAATTGTTATGTCGAGAATTACAACATTATTTATATATCAGTTTAATTGTTGTCAATGGATGTGACTGGGCGAACAAAATTCTAAGTATACTAAGTTAGATAGTATTCAATTTTAGATCTCGTTATCGTAATTTAAAAAAAACTTTCATATGATGAGATTACGAGTACCAACTGACGTAAATATAAACTCTCTTTCCCTTTGTCCTTTTGTCTGTTTGATACGTTTCCACGGTTCAACCGCTGAACCGATCTTAATGAAATTTGACACAGAGATAGCTTTCATTCTGATATATAACAGGATATTTTTATTTGGAATCAATTGGATTTTTAATTCTACGGTATTTAAAAAAAAACGACGCGTCGTGCTCGTGTATGATAAAGACGAATAAACATATTAATGTCAACTTCATTTTACAATTACGCTCAAGCCTTCTCTAATTTTTCAGAGGATGACAGAGTAGGGGCGAAGCCACCAAGTAGATGCGGGAACACACACAATTTAAGACGAACGCTTGGCCTATGAGCTACCGCGGTTCCAACCTTACCTAGGTAACTTATATATTAAATGGCCTTTTTAGTAAAAGAATAAGAACTCGAAGTATAATATTGAAAACCTATATTTTCCCACGATTATCGTTAGATTTGACTAGAATTTGAACTGAAAACATTTAACTGGACAGGACAACGAAAGCATATAGTAGACAAGTGTACATATACTTCTCTACTATATGCTTTCGTTGTCCTGTTGTTCTCTTAAGCCGCCACCACACGGCGTACATAATTTCGGTGATGTAATTGCTGTTAGCCTTTTTGGCTTCTACAGCATCATCGGATACTGTGCTCACGGGCCAGGGGCCCGCGTGCCAGGTTTGGTTTGACCCAAACATAAATACTTAAGTAAACTCCTACAAAAACCTCGAAATTCAGACTGTATCACGTTCGCTGCGTGCTTGCGCAATTTAAATTGTCTCGCGATTTTGAATATCTTCCACACGGCGTATGGAGCCTATGGAGCTCCAAACTTGATTATGCGAATTTAAGAGTTTTATGAGTTTCTCGTGGATACCATTCAGAGACTGCCCCTTCATTTACTTAAGCTTTTCATAAGATTACTTGTTCATTTAGGTTACCAGATCAACTGCGTAATCTACCTAAAAGCCCTTCATCTGCTTAAGCCTTAAAAATGATCACCTCTTCGTTAGGGTAAGCCAAATTTTTTGGGTTATGGGGTAAACAAATGGATAACATATTAAAGGTAACCCTTATTTAGTGACGTGAAATGAAATGAAAATTCTTTGTTTTTCGACGTAAGAAATATTAATTTCGTGACTTCATCACGCACGACGAGTGGCTGGAAGAGAGCCACTCGTCGTGCGTGATGGAGCCCAAACTTAAACCTCTTGGATAACAAATAATGCAAAATTTGGAGGAGAAGGCCTGCGTTAAACTTCACCAGATTTTGAAATCTCATAAAGCATCCCTAATTAAAGCAGTGGTTGATATACACACATTACGCACATTATGCGTGATGCGGTCGACGACTCGCCTCGGAGAAAAATTTTTAAAAATTCAAAATCCATTTTGAACACAGACTGTTTTTTTTTAATTTTTTGAATTGAATTGAATTATATTAAAGTTATAATAATTTTGTAAAATTTAAAATTAGCTTGTTTATCTAGTTTATTATTAATTCTTTAAACAGTTCTCTTAGCGAATCACGAAAGCGCATGACAAAAATTGCGCAAACTGCTCTTTTCTGTATACTAAAGACTGTATTCACGTCAACCGCTTATCCACATAATTATATACTATAGACATCAAGCTGTGAAAATAACTAAAGGAAACTAATCTTGCAGTAGCTATATCCGCACCTTTCACAGTGTTGATCAACACTAACCGAAAAATAATAATTACTAGCCGACTGCGGATTTCACGTCAAAAATGTTTGCACAGAACACATATAGCAGTAACTTCGTTGGCTAAATGGCTTGTTGGGTTATTTTCAATATACAAAACAACTTTATTAACATTTGTAATCAATGCAATAGGCTATAGAAACGAAAATTGTCTTTTTTTTTAAAGTATTCTATATCACAGAAGAAAAAAAATAGAAATTATAAATTGTTATTGCTTAAATTAGACTTTAAACAAACTGGAAACGGAATTTGCCTCGCTATGCTCAGCAGACAGATTTGCGTTCGCATAACAAGACGCGTTAATGACTCTTAGACGCTGCATCCCGACAGCGTTATTTAAGATGGTTGTTCTGCTATATAAGCTACTCTCTTACGGTCACCCACAAAACCAGATAGGGGGATTTATTCAGTACTAAACAAATTTATCTTAAAATTCTATAAAAGTATTATGTAGGGTTACCGTGAAAAAAAATTTTTTTTTTTTCAGAAATTTATTGAACTGATAAATATAGGATTCCAGCAAAGGTCAGAAGCCCAACAAAGGCGATAATGATTTTGAAAATCTGAAAAAAAAGGATTATTTATTATGTAATATACTCAATAAAATCGTACACAGCTGTAGTGAGTAGTCACTATAAACCTGTCCTGATCATATGACTTTGGTCGTATAGCATTGACATATTATACTATCTACGACTATCTATGATGACGCTGTATGCACAATTAAGATATTTCTCTAAGCTCTTCTAGGTTGAAGACAGTTTGAGTTCAGATTTGGGTAACATATGTAGATATCTTCTTCAATGAATATCCACTATTGATCATGCTGACATCAGTACAAGCAATAGAGGGTAAAACAAAAGTCTGCACAAGCATGAGCATTTATGGGAATAATCTTTTAGGCAATGGTTCGAAATTTTTGGTACAGACTTTGCCTCTGATTTAGATGACCTGTACATCCTCAGTCCATTATGTTATCTAAGCCAAGACGAGCAAAAAAATGTGCAAACACGTAGTTATTACTAACTGCCAAATAAATTTTACTAATGATTGCATATTGAACTGTGGGTTCAAATCTCAGCCAAAGTCAATGTTTGTAATACAATCATTACAGATTTTTCGGGTCTTGGTGTATTGTGATGCCAAGACCCGAAAAATAAAATAATGTCCATGTTCTGGTTTTAACCGTAGTACCTTCACCAACATCATTAAAGTTTCATACCCTATTTATTATCTTTAAATCTTTACAAAAGTATAACAACATTGCATTGGAACGGAAGATTCGATAACCGAATTCCTTTGAATAAGAATTGCGAAACTTTAGCTTTAGACAAGTTAAATACTGTAAAATAGCCAAAAACTTAACATGTACAAAAGTTGCGTCATTGTTGAATTAAAATATTTAGATGCATATTAAAAAGTAGTTTTATAATTGTTTTAAATGTCTTCGCTTATACGAGTATCATTGATTAATTACTAGAATATTCACCTTGTCTTGCCACTGTCGATTACTCACACATTGACTATATGGCATATTTGTGAATGATACGGAATTGTACAAAGGAACCCATATATTTGGTAAAAGCCAAAATAGAAAATCATCAACTGATTTCCGAAACAGATACGAAGGTCGAGTCACCAAATCTCGCATCTGTAAATTGAAATTTGTTTAATATTTATTAATTTAAATAGTCGTCAAGAAAACTAAAACTGACTTAAGTTGATGTTTATCTAACCTCAACGTAATTATACATAGCTAGGTCACTGATAGCGAATACATCTTTCCACCTTGTATCAGAAAAGTCGGAGAGAATCTTTGCAAGGTCATCATTATGTTTCTTAAATAATTCATCGAGAATAGTGCAGTCTTCAAATCCTGAATTCATGCCTTGGCCGTAAAATGGCACCACAGCATGCGCAGCATCGCCAATGACAAGGGTTTTGTCAGTAACATTATAGGGTCGACACTGAAAGAGTCGCATGAATGATTTAATAAAAAATTAAAATTATATGTGCTCTATGAACTCAGGATCGTATCGTACCTTAACGGAAACTAAAGGTAATGCTGAACCAGCAAAGAAGTCTTCGATTAATTTCTTTTTTCCTATTAGGGGAATTGCATCCGCAAAATACTTTCTAAAAAAGGCCAAAAGCTTCTCTTCAGTATCGATTTCATTAAACTTAACAAATGGCATGAATAGTGTAACGGTCCATGTGCGGTCTTGGTTTGGTAAAGCAATCAACATAAAATTTCCTCTAGGCCAAATATGCAAAAACTGTGAAGGCATCTGAAACTGTTAAATGAAATGTTAAGAAATATTCTGATGAAATTAAAACCAAAATAATAACAAGAGAACGATTGTTAATAATAACGATAAATCACTGTAATATACGGTTACGGATAAATCTACATCGTTAGGGCATCGTCAATCACTCAAGTTGTTTGTATTTGTACTAGTTAAGTGAATATTTTGCTGTTATTATTATGCTCGGTGAAGTTCATTATAACAGTTACATTGAAACATTTCAAACGTATAGATATCAAATATGAAAAAAGTATTTTTTTTATTCTTATTCATTATTTTAACTTTCCATACAAGTTCTTTATTAGGTCAGATAATTAATTATAACCATTTACTGATTAACAGTAATGAAAACCGTAACGGAAGCGATGTGCAGTGTATAACAATCATATTAAATAAATATTTTACGTGCAAAACCCGTGTTACTTTGGTGTTTTCTAATGCAAACGTTGATTCTTTAATAAAGTCGATTAACAACAACGAATGTTACAGCACCGTTCTCCGGACTTATCAAAATCAAAACTGGTATTTCAGAACTAAATTTTACCTTATTGTAGCACAAGATGTTAATGAATTTTCCAAAGGCATAATCCAACTAACAAAAGATATACTTTGGAATCCGGTAGCTAGTTTTATTATTCAAATGAATAATGTGACAACAAAAGATTTACAAAACACATTTCAGATATTATTAAAATATAATATTTATAAAGTGGTTCTATTAAATTATCTGAATAATGAAATTGAAATGTATACTTATTTTCCGTTTGATAACAACAACTGTGGCCAACATTTTGACACGATAGTAAGTCTAGGGTATTGCAGAGACTTTGATGGCATTTTTGAAATATTTCCAAACAAAAACCGCAATGTATTACGTAATTGTACAATCACAGTAGCAGCAAATGAAGATATTCCAAATATAATCTTAGAATCAAGCAATTATACTGTCTTCGGAAAATACATAATGGGTATGGAACAATATCTGCTAGATAACATAGCGGCACTTGAGGGTGTTACTATAGAGTATCAATACGCTACCGATAATACAACGTACGGCGTCGTTTTACCCAATCGAACAAGCACTGGAATACTTGGTCGCCTACAAGATGGTAAAGTTACTATGGCAGTTGGAGGATTCGTTTTAATCAAAAATCGTGTAGAAGCTTTCGACTATATATGGGGATATAATTACGCAGATTTAGTTTTACTAACACCTACTAGTGGTGGAAACGTTTGGAAAAAAACCTATCGTGAGTTTGGAATTTATACATGGATATTAATTATAATAGCCTACTGTTTAATGACCACAGTAACAATGATTGCCCAGAGATTACTGTCACCAAAACAAGAAGATTGCGTGATTTTAAGTATGAAAATGTTGGCATACTTTTTTGGACACACTGATTACAAGTTACTTCAAAATACGAGACCTAAGATAATCATTATATTATGGGCATTGTTTACGTTCTTTATTTATAGTTTCTATAACACAGCATATTATAGTATAGTCACTGGTCGTGTCAAGGAACAGGGAACATTTGATAGTGATGAAATAAGTACACTTCCTTTTAAGGCATGCATAAGTGAATCTATAATAACTTTTTTTCTGTATGCTTACAACATCAGTCTGCCAGTAGTTGATAATGAACCAGAATGCAGATTCGTAGAAACTGCTATGAATATAGTTGCTTCAAGACACGATATGTATACAATTGAAATGTATTACAGCTATAGATTGAGAGAATTCAAATACATCGATGAAGATGGAACTCATCTAATGGATTCTTGGGACTTTTCAGATGACATTGTGACGACTATCTACGTAACTCGGGGATTCCCGTTAAAAGATAAATTTCAAAAGTACGCTTTATATATGTTTGAATCAGGATTATTGCAGCGTCACCTAAAAACCATTTATATTAAAAATCTTAATTCCATGCATTACCCAAAACAAAAGTTTAAAAGAATTCGAATTATCGATTATAGAATCCATTATTCTATTCTTTTGACTGGAACCGTCGTTTCGTTCTTTTGTTTTGTTATTGAAAGATTTAAAAACGAACCTCGCTTTAATACTATAATCTAAATAAACACACCAGGTTAATGATAAGTGAAATATTTTACTAATTCTTTCGGATCTGATGACGAAGTAGCTGTTCATAGTTTTTTTTTTTAATTCAAATAAACAAAAGGGAGATTATTGGACATTTTTTGATAATGTATTGTTAATTCAGTAGCACTGTATAACTTATAAAAAAGAAAAATTGAAGCATATTTACTAATATGCATAATTTTATTTAATAATCACGAAATTCTAATTAGTGACCTTACTTTATACATTATGTCTTAAATTCTATCATTATGATTTAAAAAAGTTTATAGTTAAATCCACTTCAAAAACTGTTCTTTATCGAACAGATGCAGAAGTCCGTCTAGGTTAGACCCATCACAACTGCCAAGCAGTAGTGTGTAGCATTACTGTGTTTCGGTTTTAAAAGGCACACTCAAGATGAAGGGAACAATATCGCGGTACTGTAATTAATGTTGAGGCTGACACTGCAACTGCTGTAGATAAACGTAGCACCGTCGTGAACTACTAGTCCTCTCATAAAATAAAATAGTACCTGAACGTAGCAGTGAACGTTGTTTTGTTTATTTCCATTTATTAATTTTATGCGAAATATTCAGTTATTAGTATTATTATTCAATAATTAATTTACAAAGGCCTTTCGATGCTTGGACCATATCTCAATTAACGCAATTTTGAAACATATCGTTATTTTTACTTGTAATATTATGTTTACAAGCACTGATAGTTTGTTTCAGCTACGCTAGATTTTTTGGCCCGTAAAGTTCAAGATATATAGTCATAAATACCATATATTTTAATAATTTTAAAATCAATTATATTCGGATCGACACTCTAAACTGTTAAATTTCATTGTTTTATTAGTAAATTCGATTCTATGAAATTGAAAAGATATTGCGATGATGACAGGTTTCGAAACTACGCCGGTAGAAACTATTGTTTTTTTTTTCTCACTCTTCAACTACTCAAAATTCACTGCATCTACTCAAGCCCATATTATACAAATACATATATATTTGGTTTTTTTTGCAATTGTGGTTCGTTAACAATTGGTGTAAATGGACCCATGTCTTTGCTTTATTCCACTAGATGGCTTTGCATTTAATTGTTTCGTTGTAGAAATAAATCTCGGAGTAAATTCTTGAATAGAAAATTAGAAGCAATTCAAGAAGTCATTCTAAATGTATGCATTTGTTAATAAATAACTTTAAAAATTGGTGAAAAGCAACTGTTTTCATATAAAGCACTTAACTAATTGATGAAATTAACCGTCAAAGTCCGTACCTCACCATCATCAGTGGGTGGTATGCACAACTCCATATATCCATGCTCAATGTACTTTTGGCTATAATCGAAAAGAGGTTGCTTCATCATCGCTTTACGAACAGCTGAGAAGGCGCCGTCAGCACCAATAATTAAATCAGCATTCACTTCTACGGTTTCATTACTTTTTGTCCTGTAAAACAATATTTTTTTTTTAATGAAATCCAATATGAACCTGTTTGAGTATTTTACGTGTGGCCAATTTAAAATAGTAATTTCTCCGTCTAACGCAGGTCAAGATATTTACAGAGCGATTCCCTTAGCAGGCTTTTGCCTCACCTATGGGATGAGATGAGATGTCAGATTTCTCTTAAGCCTCTGCCACACAGAACACTTTACATAATTATATTTTTATGTATTGAACTGAAATAAATATAAATATATAAAATGTATGTTTCTGCTCTTTCTTCTGTCCTCGACTTTAAGTAAAACCTTTGTTGCATCATCCATGTCGCCACATGAGAAGCTCAAGAAATATGTCATATGTCTAACATCGCGCTATTAAAGTTTCTGAGATGCGAACTATACTCGTACATACAACATCTAAAGATTACTGGTTAGTTAAGACGTTCTCCCCTGATTAGACTATACGATCCGGCGGGTAACCACCCTTTTCCTTGGCAACATCATCCGCCAAATCTTTTTTCGTCGTCGTCGTTTCAGCCTATCACAAGTCCACTGCTGAACATAGGCCTCCCCCATAGATAGCCACAAAAGTTTGTAGCTCTCATTTTGGAGGGATTTTGCCATAGATGCCACGCTTGGCGGGCGGGTTGGCAACCGCAGTTTATTTATTCAGATGTCCCAGGAAGATGCTGCTGCCCATCTCCAGGTTTTCATTTTCCCTCTGTCGACTTTTACGACACCCACGGGATGAGATGGGGTGATAGATTCTCTTTGTCCGCCACCAACTTTTTTACTCATTAAGAAATGTATACTTATTTCACAATTATAAATAATTAACGGCACTTACTTCAAAAATGTCAATGAACCCTTCTGCAGGTTGGCATTAATCAGTTTGTGATTAAAATATTTATCCACGTTGTCGTACTTTTCTGATTCTGAAACGTTGTTTTTTAAATTATATATTAAAATTACATCACGTGTAAAATTCAGATAAGCTTACTAAATTATAAGTTTTTATAATTTCTATAACGTCGCTTAGTTTAACAATTGAAACATTACAATGATGTATTCGTACTTTAACTTTTTTACTAATGTTTACAACTGTTAATTTAAGAAAAGCAATTGTTTTAATTTTATAATAAATAATAAATTATCAGTAATAAGAAGGTGCAGATAATAATTAGTGTAAGATGTAACGAAAAAAATATCCATACAAACCTTTTAAAAGTAAAGAATTCAAATAGTTACGTCCCACAGAGTAAATACACTGAAAAATAAAAATTATAATAAAAACAACAAGTACAGTAAAGTAACAGCATATAAAAATCTTATTGTTGGGGACAGTGAGATCTCATTTTTGAAAATGTTTTTCCACTACATGACTCTAATGCAGGTTGGCGGCCTTCATATGCTCTAGATTTTATTTCAGGTTTCGAAAAATTCTTTCCGTCACAAGTGCAAGTGGCAATACTAACACATGTAAACACTAAAAATTACAATCTTCAGTTGACTTTTGGCGCCAACTCGAAAAGTGGCAGTAGTGTTTTTATTTAATTTTGTAATTTCTGTGTATACTAGGTTTAGTTTGGAGTTTTTATGTTTAATATTGATAATTTATTATGCAGCATGTGCTCCTAAAAGTGTACAGTGATTGAAAAATTCAATTCAAGACCAAAATTATGCTTTTCGTTTTGTCTCCATAGGTCCAGCAAATCTTCAGTAAAAGTCAACTATCATTTTACTGTCGATCAAAATTTTGAAGTCTTGCAGCTTAAAGATTGTATACTTGGATATGATTCCTTATAACCCTGCAAAATAGTTTATGACTGTTTCCTTTAATAAATAAATAATACAATCTTCAGTTATTTTGGTGCCGTCGTCGGGTATTGAACTCTGTTGATTTTACCTGCCTTCACCTCTCAGAGAACGCTTATGGGAGGCCTATATTATAGAAAATTAATTAACGGCCCAATTTTCTATATGTTTTTATGAGTGGCAAACAAGCATAAAATCCGACCTTAGTCGCAGACAAAGATACGAATAATGACAGACAGACAGACAGTCCTTAAAAAGACACCCTTCGGGTCAGTGATTCTATCTGTCGGTTGTAGTGAATCACTGAAACGCAGCGGATACGTATACTCACGAATACGATAATATTCTGTGACTACATGGTTTTTTCAAAGAGGGGCCGACCGATTGACTTGATATATTTAGTATTTTCAGTAATCTCCAATACGGGGATGCATTTTCCAAACATAAAACTTTAAACAAAACGTAAATCTAACCTGATTTGTCCGGGCATCGTATGGTATGACATACGTAGAACCATCAACTCTGTGAATATTCCGTCCGACCATAGGTATACCGTGATCTCGAATCATGTGTTGCTCCAAACCTACGCCTTTCAGGGCTTTTCTTCCACGCACGGATAGAGCTAAATTAATGGATCTCCCTTTCACACATGGTGTCTTTCGAATATCTATAAAAGTATCGGCATCGATCAAAATGTGATAAAACTGGTATATAAATATAATACATAATTGTACAATACGCAAAGGTTTTAAGCAACGTCGAATATTATAGGTTCAATATATTTGTTTTTGGAAATAAGTACGAGGCGAGCACATTGTTCATATGATAGTTAGAACAACGTCTGCCCGAATGCATGCATTTGTCACCCAAAACATTTTTTTTTGGTACCACGCTACGGTCGTTACCCTGAGACACCAGTTCTTAAGTCTCATATTTTATTATATTTTTTTATTTGAAAAAGTGACGAAACAAGCGAAACATTCACCTGGTGGTAAGTGCAACGTCTGCCCATAACAAATGCTGTCACCCAGAAAATGTGTACGTGTCAACACACTGCTACATGGTAGGGTTGTAAGTTTTGAATGATACCCGTAGTAGAAGTGTCGCAAGAGCCGAAATTGAACAGTACGATATTAATCAGAGAACGATAACCACTTAACTTTTGTTACATGAGGTCACGTATTGGACATATTCCATCAATTCTTATTGATTAATTTCGATTCGAATTCCAAGTTAATTATTAACGTGGCCACAAAGTTTTTCAATTTTTCTATTTGTTTAATGTAGTAAATTAAAGAGAGTAACCATGTTATCTTTAAAGTCACCTGTATATAATATTGTACCTATATAGGGTATTTTTGTGACAATAAGACTAAATTTATTTATTTACTTTAATATCTCAAAAAGCTCTTGATTTACGTAAATTCAAATATCCACGTGTATCAAATCACCGGCATAACTTGCTACGAATAAATTAATTATTATGTATATAAACGTAAGAAATCATTAATCTATACTAATATTATAAATGTCAAAGTATCTCACTCAGTCCCTCTAACTGTTTGTTACCTTTTCACGTTTCAACCGCTGACCCGCTATCGACAAAATTTGTCACAGAGATAGCTTGCATCTTCTAGCATACATAAATACATACATACATACATAAGATCACGACTGTATCCCATAAGGGGTAGTCCTCCTCCAGTTCCTCTAGAAGGATATACAATTCTTTAAAAAATAGTTTCCACAGGATATTTAAAAAAACCAATATCCACGCTGACGAAGTCGCGGGCAGCAGTTAGTTATACCATAACATCTCAGTCTACTTGACTTGATGCTGTAACCACCAATACAAAAGTAACCTGTCTGTGATATTAGAGTTTAAGGTGTCGAATATCTTTCTAAATCAATGCGATGTAGAAACATATGTCTTTCACATTTTTAAATATAGGTACGCTCCATTAGGCTCAAGCTAAAGCTAAGACGTGACAATGAGGTGATAACAGATTTGATTGAAACATGCCGAAATTTTAAAAGCTGCTTGAAATTATAAAAGATCATACACGCATATACATACGCTTTAGAGCTTCAGTTGTAAAGAAAAACGGAAGAAGTGTCATGGAAAAGCGATCAAATATATTTTGTAAATTATTGGAAAGTTGTATTTTATTATTATTGGTATTTTGCCATAGTTGCCACGCTTGGCAGGCGGGTTGGCAACCGCAGTTTATTTATTCGGGTGTTCCAGGAAGATGCTGCTGCACATCTCCTGGTTTTCATTTTCCCTCTGTCGACTTTTACGACACCCACGGGATGAGATGGGGTGGTAGATTCTCTTAAGCCGCCACCATATGCACGTAGTAACTGAGAAACTAACTCGTCTTTATTTCATCTCAAACGGTCCTGAAGTAATATAAATTCTAATCGAATGTAACAAAATATCGAGTAAAACTTGTATTTAATAAAATACAAATTGTATAAATTTATTTAAACATAGATGTCTCAAATAGCACGTGTATTGTAATTTATGTAAACTGATAATGTATAAGTTATTATTATTAGCCCGCTCCGGTCGTGCAGTGTAAATTTAAAGAAACGGTCAAGTGCGTGTCGGGCCACGCGCAGTGTTTGGTTCCGTACTTTTCGCGTCACTATATGCGGACGTCGAAGGGGCTTTACGTTTGATACTCTGAACATATTAATAAAATTAAGTACACGGTTTAACGGCTAATAGGATTCCTTGCATGTGGTGGCGGCTTAAGAGAATCTACCACCCCATCTCATCCCGTGGGTGTCGTAAAAGTCGACAGTGGAAAAATAAAAACCAGAAGACGGTCATCTTCCTGGAACATCTAAATAAATAGACTGCGGTTGCCAACCCGCCTGCCAAGCGTGACAACTAAGGCAAAATCCCCTCAAAATGAGACCTAAAAACTTTTGTCGCAATCTAAGGGGGTAGCCTATGTTCAGCAGTGGACTATGATAGGCTGAAATAATGATGATGAACGTCTAAAAACGGGTCCACATAGGACGACGGTAACTGAAGAAGGCTAAAGAAGGGAAGTTAGAAAAAATATTATCTATTTGAGTACCACCGCATGTAGAGGCAAGCGGTTGTAATAAAGATTGATAACCAGCGTCTCGTATTAATTTGTATTCTGCAGTATTGTTGTGACTGAGATAGTCTGCGTTAAAATCTCCAAATAGTATGCAAGACCTGTAATGCGATAACAAATTACTTACAATTACAGCACCTACTGCGACACTGTTGGACACTAGACTCTAACAAAAATTAGCACTTTAAAGCTTAATATTTCGCAAACGGATCCCTAAATCGAAAAATAGTTTTTACACTCCAGCAATATCTTTGAAAGATCTATCCAATGAGATCCTACAGCATGAGATAGACGAGAAACAAAATTCATTCCCAATTTAAGTGTAGGAGAGACACCCTAAAAAATTATTTTCAAGATTATACTTTACTTATTATACCATTTTGTTGGCGTGATTAATATGTATAGCAATGCCAAATTACAGCTTTCTGTACTTAAAGTATCTGCGCTAAGCCGCAGACCGACGAAACCCTAAAAAGTAATTACTAAATCTTGCTGACCTTCACGATATTCGTAGAGACGGACATGATGTCCTCTCTTGGCCAAGTATAAAGCTTCCAGTGATCCGACCTGTAAATTAATTAAAATTCTATTATAAATAAAAGGATTAAATGTAGTAAATGAAAGTGAAGTGCATTTGTATCCCGACAGGAGGACAAAACTTTGTTCATAACATTTTTAAGGAATTTACATAGACTTAGTTTGCATAATTTTGTAGTAGAACAGGGTGTCAAAGAAATCTCGAATATTCATTTAATTTTAGTAGTCTTTCCTTATAATAACTCCTTATAGAATTACTCCTGCATCGGGGGTACAGGAACAATCCAATCCATGCAACAATCCAATTGTGGGGCATCGTTTAAAAAAAAATTAATTTCCTCATCACATTCAATTTACAATTATAATTCGGTTCAAACAACCACAGAAATTCAGAAAAAAGCTAAAAATTAAATATTTATTTTTAAATTATTTAAAAAACTTATTTAAAAATTGTTACAGTAAAGACTAATAAAATACATATAATAAATTCTGCATATGATATGGAAAGATTAGACCAGTGAATGCATTTTTTTAATAAAGTCTAAATAATATAAATATATTTATATATTTTACATTTCATTTATAATATATATTTTACATTTAATTTATACGTTTTACAATTACAATTTTAACTAACATTCATCATCATCAATTCAGCCTATCACTAGTCCAACTCTGAACATAGGCCTTCCCCATAGATTACCACAAAAGTTTGCATTTTGGGGATTTTGCCGTAGTATAGTAAATTTAGCCACCCTTGGCAGGCGGAGTGGCAATAGCATTTTTTTTATTTAGATGTTCCAGAAAGATGCTGCTGGCCCTCTCCTGGTTTTCAATTTCCCTCTGTCGACTTTTACGAAACCCATGGGATGATATAGGGTGGTAGATTCGCTTGAGCCGCAGTAAAACGAACATTAGAAATCAATAATAACGCTGCTGTTGCACTCTGAAGTATTTTAAAAATCAAAAATTTTAGATTGAATTTATACTTAAATTTAATTTAACGATTAAAATTTAATTCGATGTAGTACGTACCAAACCACCACCAACGACAATTATGTCTAAGGGCTTGCTTTTAATTCCGTTTGAAACCATAGTCATTTTATAAATTACAGGCTCAAAACTTTTTCAACTGTGAGAAACAAAATAAAATAGAAACTGTTCAGTTAAAAATAAAATAGAAACTGCGACGAATAAATACGGTATCGTTGACAAGACTAATATTTCTCAATAATTTCTTGAAATCTCCACGCGATGTATATCGGAAGTCTCCCAAAACACAACTAACCAGTATAAGCGAAGTGGACATCCCAGTCCTAATATGTACGCATGTGTCTCAACAATTATGTTTATGACAATTACATATTTTATTCGTGAATTGGGTTTCTAAGCACACTAGTTAATAATGGTTTTTAATAGGGAACAATTAACATGAATTAAGAATAATAACAATTAATAATGTAATGGCATAAGCATTAACTTATCTCAATACTAATACAAACGAACAAATGACAACTTCCTTATAATGATTGAGTACAAATAACAAATAACGATGTTTTATAATAAAACAGATAAATACTTCGTATATATTTATGCATCGGTAACCACACTTAGATGATTTTCTCGGAATAAATTTGATTTTTTTATTTAGTTTTAGTTTTTTTAACCAAATGATAATGTATTTTATTGATGTTACTTTTAGAGTTTGTACCATAACATAATAAATCGATTAGCCTACTACTTACTGGTCCCGTGTTCGAAACCCAGCCGAAATGACACTAATTATTGGTTTTCAGGCTTAAATGAAATGTAATCGTCTCGTGTCTCTGACGCTATCGGACACTTTGCCATATTTATTTATTTATTCTTTATTGTATTCACCTTTTTTAAAAAGAGGGATTACAAAGGGCGGACATAATGCCTTTTGGCATTCTCTCCCAGTCAACCTAAGGCATATAGAGATATTGTTATAGGTGCTTTACACACTAATGGGGCTAAAATATATCTTATTAATAATAATTATATTTAAAATCATATTTCACTTACATATATACATAGATATATTACACTTAAATATACATACACGTAGAACTGATATATACATACATATTACAGAATGACCGATGATAGCATTGTTGGTATCAACTTACAAAGATGATTTTAAAAAATGTTCTTGTATTAACCTTCCTAATCTCTTCGGGTAAGGAGTTCCAGAGAAATGTAGTCTGTATTACAAACGAGTTACCAAAGAAATCGGTGAAGTGTTGTGGAGTACTAATCTTAAGGTTAGATGAGGAACGAAGATCCCTATCATGGGTAAAAGAAAGGTACTGAAATTTATCTTTAAGATACGAGGGGGTAGTAGGATCATTTAAAATAGAGAATACATACATACATACATAAGATCACGACTGTATCCCATAAGGGGTAGTCAGAGACTGGGCACTCCCTGCAAAAACAGATGACTGCCACAATCCACGTTTCACCAAAACAATATAATGCACATGGTGTGATAGGTGGTGAGCCCATCGCCACCATGCGCTGTTGGGTGCACAGTGCAGTTTCATTCCTTACTCGCCTTTTACGAGATCCATTGGATGAGATGGAGTGGTAGTATTCTTTTAACGAGCCGCCACCACACGGCTATTATAGAGAATAGAACAAGTAAAATTCTAGAATTACGCCTCTGTCTGATAGTGAGCCAGTTCGATAATAAGAGATATGGTCATACTTTTGAAGACCAAAAACGTATCTGATGCAGTTGTTGAAAAGGCGCTCTAGCTTGTTAAGAAGGTCATTGTTCAAGTCTATGTAACACACGTCTGCATAATCAAAAATCGGTAAAATAAGCGTTTGCACAAGCATGAGCTTAGTCTTGAAAGGAAGGAAATTTTTTAAACGGTAAAGTAATCGCAACTTGGCTGAAACTTTTTCGGTAACATGTCTACCCCAGTTCATATTGTTATCAATATTCAGCCCAAGATTCTTTACTGAGCTAGTAAAAGGTATCACATTATCATTATAATAGACGAAAGGCAAAGCGTCGCAGAAAATATTACCTAACATTCTTGAGCTACCAACAAGCATTGCTTGGCATTTCGTAGGATTGACAGAGACTATCCTATGACCTATCTTACTGTTTAAGCATTACACACTAAAAAACCCGAGTTAGTACCGATATCTTCACTACAAAATACGGTGTATCACAGGAAAATGTTCTTGGACCTACCTTCCTTATTTATATGAATGACTTGACTGAATTACAACTGACTGGTGGACAAATCTTTTCGTATGCAGGTGCTACAGCATTGCTTTTTAGGGGTAAGAACTGGCCAGTAGTTATTAAAAGTGCCGAAAAAGGTTTACATGCGTCATTAAATGGCTACACCTAAATATACTTAGTTTGAATACCAAAAATCTTGTTTCATGACTTTTTTTTATTTACGACTCGTTGCCGCTGGAAAATAACTTTACTTTGACCACTTATATTTGTATAATCACTAAAACCGATAAATGCAACTGTTCTCAATTCGAAAGGGTTACCTCCACTAAATATCTGGGCATCATTCTGGACCAAAATCTATCGTGGTATCCACATCTTGAGGAGGTTGCAAATAGGGCTAGAAAGTTTATTTTGGTACTTAGATACCTACGAAATATATTTGAAGAAAAATTACTGACATATATTTACATAACACAGCATTTATTACAGTATAATTTGATCCAGAATATAAAAAAATCTATCACACCAGGTCAAGGGTGTTGTGCAGTAATCAGATGGTTGATGTTAAAAAATGTCCATTCCCAATAAGAGAAGTCGATCCATATCACCCGGCTCTTGAACTGACAATTTGCGTACTAATTGGTAACTTACCAACCCCTCAAAAAATATTTAGACCCAGATACAATTTTTTGAAAGCAAATTATGATGATATAATAGCGTCACTTAACAGTATTAACTTGCACCAAGAATTAGCGTTACAGGACAATGTTAACAGCATGTAGGAAAAAATTCATGTAATTCTCCGTAAAATAATCAATGAACATGTCCCAGTAACTAAAAACAAACCTCTATAGGCTTAATTTAATGTTTAAAAAAGAAGTATAAGTATCACATTAAATTTAAAAAATATAACAACACTCTTCATGGTCTTGAATTTCAGTACCTACATAAAGATTGCTCGAAACTTATAAAACAATGTTACAACAATTATATCACCTCAATAGAGACCGAAATATCGAAACACCCGAGTTAGGAGACATAACAGCTAATAACCGTGAAGATATATGTGACTTGTTCGCTAAACACTTCTCCTCTGTTTACGAGCTAGATAGAGGAAATATAGTAACTGAAACATCTGAACCGGCGTCATATATAGCAAATACGAGTATTTATCTGTCGCAAAAATATATTGTAACAAAATTAAAGAGACCTGACTGTTCGAAAGGTCCTGGTGCAGACAATATTCCACCAATATTAGTCTATAAATGTGCTGGCGCGCTGACCCTTCCATTGTACATAATATTCAACTCATCTTTAAAGAGTGGGTTATTTCCTTATATATGGAATGAAGCAAGAATAGTTATATAAGATATACCCAGACAGTCTAGCCCTTCACACCAAAACACAGCAACGTTTGCTCACTACTGCTTGACGGCAGAATACCCGGCACTGTGGGAGTACCTACCTAGACGGATTCCAGAAAAATCCTACCACTATCTATAGTTCTGATTGTCATACCTTACATTAAATAAAATATAAAACCGTAATGTAATTATTCTAGGAAAAAAATCTTAAGTGTAATTAAACTGGCTGATGCCCGTGACTTCGTACGAGAGTCACTTTCGAATGTATTATTCATTACGTGCAACTCTTAGTATTTAATATTTGGTATATGGCAGCAGCATCTTCCTGGAACATCTGAATAAATAAACTGCGGTTGCCAACCCGCCTGCCAAGCGTGGCAACTATGGCAAAATCCTTCCAATATGAGAGCTACAGACTTGTGGCTATCTATGGGGGAGGCCTATGTTCAGCAGTGGACTTGTGATAGGCTGAAACGACGACGACGACTACGACGACGACGATATGGATAAACTTATTTTGTAGTTATTTTTATACGTGTTAAAAAAAACATTTGTACATTTGTTTGTATACCTAATTAAAATAAAATAAAAAAAGTTACTTAAAACGTCTTATTATTATTTATCAAAATTTTCAAATATATAGCAAGCAGTATGGCAGCCAATAATTAAAACAAAACTGCTTACTCATTAAAATGTAACAGTAACGACTGATTTTATTTTTCATGTTTCATCAAGTTATTAATAATCTATTTGTGAGAGTAAATATTCGTAATACAGTTAATTACCACTTAATTATGACGATTTATATTCAATTTCCTGATTTACATACTGTTATATGTTTGATTTATTCAACATGTTTCATCGAAATGTTTGTTACCTAATCGTTCGAGTTCAAAATGTTTGATGTAAACGTTATCGTGGAAAAGTTTGAGAATGTCACCATCGACGATATCTGGTACCAGTATATTATGGCCGTTGAACATAATTAATGTTAACCACGCGATTGGAAGATTATTTTAAAATGTTTGGATCGGTCAGATTACTGGACCACTGAATCTTCGGCCCTATGTTCGGATCGAAACAAACAAACAAAAGTACAAAAACCCAAATTGTTTATTGTAGGCTCTGGTTGTGATTGCCGTGTGTCTTTTACTTCCGAACGTGGTCGTAAACCGGCGAGAAGAACATCTCATTGTCACACACAGCCATGTAAACATCTTCAAGTGCATTTGTAAACTGCTTCAAGAATAGTAATTTCTTTTTTACGCGAATAATATGTACTACATACATAAATATTTCTTATATTTACGCGAATATTACACATTTAATAAAACTTATTTACGTATTTTATCGCGTTTAATTTTTAAGCTATGTATATATTTATACATATATAAAAAAATATGTATTTAATTTCGTTTCATTTTCATATTTTATTACCCGACACTTCGAGTTTTGCTACTGCGTTCAACACTTTTATAAGTGATCTTCACTTTATACGATATAACCCCGCTGGTTCTTCTTCTGGACGGTCAACACACTTCTTGTACACAGCTTCAACCTCACAGTTCATACTTATACAGTCTAAAAAGTATACTCTTAAACAGCTTAAGGAAAAGATATGCTACCCGCATCCATACACTGAAGTGTTCCACAATTTTATCAAGCAAGTCTTGGGTAAGGTGTAATCTTACTATTACTACCAGTACTACTAGTACCAGTACTACTAGTAGCATTACTACTTCCTTGGTAACATTGTGGACTCTTTTAGGACTTTACTGAGCTTTCCAATGTGGCATCGTTAAATCTCCAATTCTCTTTCCAGTTAAAGTAAAATCAGTTTCTGGGTATCCAGCAATCACCCGGCAGTGATTATACAACACCGTACGTTACTCTCACCTGATGTTAAGTGATCGCCGCCGCCCATGAATATCTGCAACACCAGGAGAGTCGCGGGTGCGTTGCCGGCTTTTGAGAAAGGAATAGGCTCTTTTCTTGAAGTTCCCTAAGTCATATCGGTCCGGAAAAACCGCTGGTGGCAGCAAGTTCCACAAAGTGGTCGTGCGAAGAAGAAAATTACTTGAAAAGCGCACAGTGGTAGAATGCCACCCATCGAGGTGATATGGAAGGAATTTGGTGCTTTGCCGCGATGCACGATGGTGAAATTCAGCGGCTCGTGTGATTCCGAACGATTCCTCGGAATACTCCCCAAAGTATATACAATAAAAAACGCAAAGACAAGCAACGTCTCTTAGCAAGGCCAGTGGATCAAGGAGATCGGAAAGAACCTGGTCGTCGATGATTGGAGCCGCGTCCAGAGATGAGAACTGTGTTACATGTGTGGCGGTACTTGCGCCTTGTAAGTCATGAGCCTTTTATCATATTTTTATTGATATTAATTAAAAGATTATTAATATTTTTAATACTTTTAGTGTATGGAATATTTTTAGAATAAAATCTATATAAATAAAAACCACTAGCCGCATATATGAAAGATACTTGAGAACGACTCGACCGATTTGGCTGATTTTTTTTTTGTTTTGTTCGTTATTGTTAGAACAAGGTTTATATGGAATAAAATATCTGGAAAATCCACCGTGGAAGTCGGAAATTTGGATAGTATTTTTGTATTAAAAATCTCCATAAAAAACTGACGTTTAGTTTGAAAATTTCAGAGATAGAGATTTTATGTTATAAAATAAACATTAAGTACTTAATATTTTTTGCTAAGCGCGCTTCTCATTGTCTTCATTAGTAAATTGCTGCGGTGCGAAGCCTAGTAACTAGTAAGTTACTTGCTAAAAAGAATCAACATCGAATATATAACGTCTACGGTTAAATTTAAAATATATATCCAATAACGACTATATTAACGACAGGAAATGAAAACCATATTACGTTGAAATCGGATTATGTAGTACACAATTGAAATACGAACTGCGTCATTCGAGACGAAGCGAGCGTTTCAAATTACGTACCATAAACTTAGCGGTTTACGGTCGACTGTCTGATAGATTATAGAGTAAACAATCATTATTTAGCACATAGAATAATAATTTTTATAAATTAGGCTGCTGATATTAGTACATTTTTTTACATTGTAGGGTAGTAACAATGGAAAATAATCAATTTTATTCTATTAGTGTCATTAGAGGCGGTCAAGGGAATAACTGTTCTGTGGGAATAACTAATATGATTGATGATGACCGGATGGCCTATTAGTTAAAGTACCTAATTTCAACTTGAAACTTGAAACTCCGCAGTCTTTCTTTTTAGTTCAACATCATATTACATAATATCATATACGAACACACATAACCTCCTAATAGATACCAAAAGTAAAGATAGAGAAAGTTTCAACATATCCATGGGGTCCATACCCAAATTTACAAAATTTGATGGAATGCAAAGGTTGCGGGGCGGCGCTGTTATTGGCTATTTCAAAGTCGTACTTTTAATGCCCGAGCTATAGGGTTGCGACAAGGAAGGCTGGTAGAGTCGATATTAATTAAATAAATTATCGACTGTAATTATTTATCAGTTAAGTTAAACGTGATTTTATTAAACATGGTTTCCAAAGCGAACTGTGAAGTAGGTTTTTAGATTAACAAACATACACACAAGCACGCACACACACAGGCACGCACGAACGCGCATGCTCGCACACTTGTACTCCATATAGCTCACTGCGTCATTTTCATTTTTTAAAAGTGAAGCTTGGACTCCGTAACATTGTTTTCAACAGCAAAATACATGGTTTGCAAAAAAAATGGATCGCTACTGCTTAAAATATCGTATAATTTAATATAGAAGTCAGAGAGTAGACAGGCCTGACTTCTACGCCGCGGGTCCTGGGTCGAATCCCAGGCGGAGCCAACATTTGTGCTAAAACACAAATTGTTTTCGGGTCTGGTTGTGTTGTGATTGTCCCCGTGTTTCTGACACTGCTTCTTAACTGACCTCCAATCTTATCGCATCAGCGTTAATTACATCGGGCGCGGGTAGGTTGAGACGAGTGAATGCCCTTTTTTTACGTGGGGAAATCCTGCATGGATACCCGACTAGCCAGGGGGGCAGCCGGGTTATGTCGGACTCTTACCGACTAAAACCCCACGGTAGTCTCCATCATCGCTTTAGAGGGGTCACGGGATCTCCGTTCGGAACGCAACCGTGGCCCCTCCAACGCTTCGCTACATCAATAGCCCGACCCGGGGACAGTACTCACTGCCCCCAGCACTCTCTCGGTGCTGTCACGATGACTCGAGACCACTTCGAGTCATCGTCCTCCCCGGGGTCGCTTTACTGGCCGTTCGGGTCCCCTATCCCGATTGCCCGCGATCCCGAAGGCCCCGTTTCTTGGGGCGTCTGGTCCGGGGCATCGATGCATCGCAAATTTGCGTCATTGTGCCCTGGAACCAGTTTGCCTCCCTTTCAGGATCGGACGGAACCTCTTCGTCTCTTTCTGGCCATGCCGCGACGGTGGCGGCGGCTTCGAGCTTGTCTCGATCTAGCCGCTTGAGACACCATCGACGCGGGGGGCTGCCTTCTCGGCGGCTGGAGCTTGCATCGGGTCGGCGAAGTGCGACATCGAATACGATGTGACGGTGGTCAGAGAGCGTGACCACCTCCTCCGCAACCCCAAAGCATACGCATTGCAGAGGGAGTCGCCCAAGTGAGATCCACGACCCACTCCCCCTGCCACCATACGCATGTGCTTACGGACCCCCGATTCACTAGTCGGAGGTCCAGTCGAGCCGCCCACTCCTGTACGGTCTCTCCCTTCGGATCGTCTCGAGTGTTCCCCCACACCCTGGAGTGGGCATTGAAGTCTCTCAAGACGTGTGTTTGCGCGTACGCTAGTGACACTGTAATATGTCCTTCGTAGTTGATAGCTCCCGACAATATTCGAAAGTTGTCGCTGTGGTCAAAATCGACCTGGACGACATCATCATAGAAATAAATAATTTAGTAGTTTAACTGGTAATTTAGTAGGTTTCCTATCACCTAAGAAGATACTACCGCAATGCCAATTTTTCTGTCAACAAGCAAAGGTGTGCAAACAACACTGGATAACGGATTGAAGGGCACTGAAGATATTGTAATTACAGGCAAAATAGACTTATGATCATCAGTCCTTAAGTCTATTTTGCCCTGGCATATTGACGACTGCACTATTGTAACATGAGATAACGGTCTCATGTTAGAATAGTGCAGTCGTCAAAAAGTCTCAAAGTGCAGTGCAATGTTACACAGGACACTCCAACACAAAGTTCTGGGGCACTCCGTAATTGTTATGGGTAGACGTGGCACTCACTGTGAGGTGAGCCACTTGCTGAGGGTTAAGAGTACTTTCAGTCTTAATAAGTATAGATAACAGACGGATAATGGATATTGGTTTTTAAGATTCCCGTGTGAGCTATTTATTTTTTTTGGACAAAAAGTGTTCTAAGTCCATTTCCAGGATGTAAGCGCTCTGGGCCAAATTTCGTCAAGATCGCTTTAGCGGTTGAGCCGCGAAAAGGTAACATACAGACAGAGGGACAGAGAGGGTTATCTTTACATACATACATACATAAGATCACGACTGTATCCCATAAGGGGTAGACAGAGACTGCACTCACTGCAAAAACAGATGACTGCCACAATCCACGTTTCACCAAAACAATATAATGCACTTGGTGTGATAGGTGATGAGCCCATCGCCATCATGCGCTGTTGGGTGCACAGTGCAGTTTAATTCCTTACTCGTCTTTTACGACATCCATTGGATCCATCTTTGCATTTATTAGTATGGATAAAGAACTAAAAATATTAAGTGCACATAACTTCAAATCTAAATATTTACAGTCAGTCGTGAATGAGTTTGAACGAAACTAGTTAAACCTTATAAAATATCACCAGATTTTAAAAAAAACACCTATTAGTAAAATGAAACGCTATCAAAACCATGGACGGACGTGACTTCATAATCTTTTTTCGTTTTTACAAATTTACATACATTTACTCAAATCAATTCAAATCGTTCGTGAAGCAAGCACGTGTCATACAGATCCTATCATTTGTTTTTAACGTCATAAAATTTAATTACAAGTACATACAGCTATCTACGATATGAAAATACTCTTATCCATGTTTATTCTATGACAAACAATAAATTATGATTTATGAGGAATGTAAGCGTTATTTTCTTAATAATTATTTTACTCTGTATTGTACGGACAGCCTTAATTCGTGCAGAATAACACCATAATATGCAATGCCGTCACTATACTGCTCGTGCAAACGCAATGGGTAGTGGGATTTTTTAATCTTACCAAAATGCGGCGACGTGATTCGCCACCCGTCATGTCTCGGTTCCCGCAATGGCGAAAAGTGGGCTACGTGAGTGACCTCTGCATATCCCGTGCAGTGGAGGTCGTCGTCTCGGGCGTAGTACGCTGCGCCGACGTTTCGGTTCACGCGTGAAGCGTTGAAGATATAAAAGTAAGTAAAGTAAAGTTTCAGCCTATAAATGTCCCACTGCTGAGCACAGGCCTCCTCTCATTTCTGAGAGGGTTTTGGAGCTAGGAAGAATCCGCCACGCTGCTCCAATGCGGGTTGGCGGACTTCACATGTCCTCGAAATATTTCTATTCCTCGGACATGCATTTTATTTTTCATTGTAGAACAATATTAGAGGTGCTGGCACCGAGGATCGAACCCAGGTTACTCGCTTACTATGAAATTAAAGGCGAGCACCAGGCCCCTGAGCTACCACGGCTTGTTGATTGGAGATATGCTTCAATAAATTGGCAAAGGACAGATGTTGTTATATGCCCTCCGAATGAGAACGAAGAAGGGAGCCCCTTCTTCGTTCTCATTCGGAGGAGAGAGAAGCCACAGGAGTAGTGGCTGCGTTTTATCGCGGATGAGAACCAGAGTTCCTTCTGTAAGAGGTGCTGCCGAACTGTGCCACCTGGTCTTCTGTTGAAGCAAACAAACATACTCAAGGTTAAAGCGCTGCCAAAAATGCTGTTGTATGTACTTCAGTCGGCAGGAGCGCTATCAAGGAGTACCCTTGATAGCGCTCCTGCCGACTGATGTTAGTGTCGGTCACCTGCGGATGCGGAACACCCGTGAGTGGTCGTCCAATTAAGAGCGGCGAGGTTCAAGAGAAAGGAGTCAATTAAGAACTGCCTCTATGGAAATTAAACAAGAAGTCATTTCTTCGTGGACTCACCGCCATTCGCCATCGATATTCTTTGTAAATATTTTAAATTGGAATGTTTAATTATTAAATTTTGAATTATAGTTAGATTTGTCTCGATCATTATTAACACTAAAATGGCAAACTACTTCTGGCAAATTAGGTTTTGTGTTATTGGTAGGAATGTTAGGCCATTTATTTTCTTCAAATTGCAAGAAAGACGGTCCATCCCACCATAAAGAGCAATTATCGATAAGATCAGCCTTAATTCCGCGAGATAAAATGTCTGCTGGATTGTCTAATGATGGTACATAGCCCATGTACAGCCAGACGTATTTTCTTGGATTTCGTTTACTCGGTTACGTACGAACAGTTTAAGTATATTTGGTGACGTACCTAGCCAACCTAAGACTATTGTTGAGTCACACCAAAAATATATTTTACTATATTACTACACTCGGCGTCAAAAAAATCGCACATCCGAAAAAAATAATTTAAATACTATTTTAACACAACAGGCCAATGGCAATGTTGTGGTTTGAGGGTATCATTCGAAAGGTAATTTCATGAGCTTTCAGGAATTTTAATTGAATTTTACTTTTATAACGAGACGAAAGAGAAATTAAAGAAAAAGACAGGGTATGTACAAATTTGCAAATTAATAATTAAAAAAAAAACTTAATAAATACAAAAAAGTTCTTAAAACCTAGTGTTACCCCCCCTTGCCTTGATAACGGCTTCCATGCGATCTTTCATGGACCTTACAAGGATCGCAACAGCCTCTTGGGGTATTTGTTCCCACTCTTCAAGTACCGCATCTTGGAGCTCTTGAAGAGTGGCTGGAGCTGGATATCGAGCTCGCACGCGCCGTTTTAGGTCATCCCAGAGATGTTCTATTGGGTTAAGGTCTGGACTTCGTGCTGGACAATGCATAACAGAGATATCGACCTCCTGTAAATAATCCCGTACAGTAGCCGCGATGTGGCAACGAGCATTATCATGCATTAACATGAATCCATCACCGACATAACCAGCATACGGGACCACATGTTCCTCCAGGATTTCAGTAATGTACCGACCAGCATTTAATGACCCTTGCCCACGGCCACCCCGAGTCCGGGAAACGCACACAAGTTCCGTTTTCCCGTCGACGGAAATGCCGCCCCAAAACATACACGAGCCACCCCCGTATTCGACGGATTCTTCGAAGCAGGGTTGTGTGAACCTCTCCCCCTGTCTTCTGTAGACCCTTCTACGTCTGTCATTGCAGAAGAGACAGACCCTCGTCTCATCAGAGAAGAGTACGGTCCGCCACTGTTCTAGAGTCCACTCGCAATGATTGCGAGCAAACTCTAGGCGATCTCTGCGATGCTGTGCAGTAAGTTTTGGACCTTTAGCAGGTCTATGGGCTGTTAAACTCTTTTCGTGTAACCTTCTTCTTATCGTAGAAACACTCACAGATGTTCTCCGAGTTGATCGAAGCTGTTGTTGCAACTCAACAGCATTTGTAAAACGGTTTCGTAAAGATGTCGTAACGATGAAACGGTCATCTCTTTCTGATGTGCACCGTTTTCTTTCAGATCCCGGTTTTCTAACATAACCACCAGTCTGCTGAAAACGTTGAAACACCCGTCGAACTGAAAAACGGGACAGATTCAACTGTCGAGCAACGTCACACTGCCGCATCCCCGACTGGAGTAGGGCAATCACTTGAGCGGCTTCTTCAGAGCTGGTGTCCATCTTTACTTGTTCTTACTTGGGTTACTTGTTCACGTGTATTCACTGCAAAGTCTAAATTACGACTGGCCCATATTTCATCCAGATCGACCCTTTTATACCCTTTTTAGGTGGTGTAACTAGCGTCCTTACTAACGAGCATTTGACAGTGTTTATTTTTGACGCTCTATAATGATAATTTTTTTAATGATTTCATGATTTTTTTATTAATAATGTAAAGCTATTCAAATACACATTTCAAACATACCAATATTTATATAAATATAATTCGTTTCTAGCCATTACAGCCATTTTTCGCGCAAACTCAGAGAGGTGCGATTTTTGTGACGCTGAGTGTATATAATAGAGTCACTTACACTACATATAAATGTAGTGTAAGTGACTCACGTACCTTAGTACACAGTCTTGTACCCAATAAAGCCCCACATAACTCAATCCGCGGGATGGTGGTTGGTTTGATGGCTGCCACACAATAGAATTAAGTAGTTAAGTAGTAGGACCTTTGACTTATGTTCATCAAAGGATCGAACGTAGGCCGCTGCGCCGTATGCCCTTTCAGAGGCGTCACTGAAAATGTAGAGTTGTATGTCTACAGATGAGTCACATGTAATCCATCTAGGTATCCTAACAGTGTTCAAGAGTTGTATGGTTTGAACAAAATCAACCCATAATATCGGAAGAAACGACTTCATCCCACGAACATTTGTCAATCCACAGTCGTTGCATTAAGAGTTTTGCCTCGACAATGCATGGGCAGACTAAGCCTAATGGATCGAAGATCTGCGATATTACAGATAAGATATGCCTTTTCTTTAATTTACTAGAGTCAGTGATGTTTATTGAAAATGAAAAGGTATCAGGAACGCATTGCCAGTTTAGTCCTAACGTTTTAGACATATCGTTGGTACTCAAGTTCTTAAATTAAATTTACCAGTTTTAAAAGTCTTTACGATCATAAGTCTATGTCAGAGTGACATAGACTTATGGTTTCTTCTATGGAAGCACAACCAGTCAGAATATCATCAACATAGAAGTCATGGGTAATGGCACTACGTACTTTATCGTCACTGCATTCATTAGCTAATTGCAGTAAGCATCTAGTAGCCAAAAAGCCAACCAGGCGCTGAGGCTGTATCATAGGTGACGGTGTTCAAAGTGTAGGTTTTGATAGGCTCTGATTGATAAAAACGCCATAGTATTTGTTGCAGAGAGCGTTGATTTGGATCTACTAACACCTGTCTATATACGTTTATCTATATACGTACATCTTTTCAACGTCCGTGGTCACAACATATTTATGCTTGTGAAATCGTAACAGAATCGACAATATGTCGTCTTGTATAGTCGGGCCGATCATTTGTATATTGGTAAACGATTTACTAGATGTTTTCACCGCAGATGCGTCGAAAACTACACGCAGTTTTGTAGTAGTGCTTGACTCCCTCAAAACGCCATGATGAGGAATTAACTACTTGCAATTACCTACAATATTGTATTTCTTTTCTGTCGTGTGACATTTGTTGAGAATTTTTTGAATGTTGAATGTTTCTCAAAGCGCTGTTCTAAAGATAAAAACCTGCGTTTGGCTATAAAATATGAGTCACCCAAAACGTCAGGAGACTCCTTCAGCGGGATAGTGACAATAAATCGATTTTCGCTATCAAGCTTTGTTGTGTCAGTAAAGGTTGGTTCGCAGGCACGCTCTTCTAATGATAACGCATGATGTGGTGATATAGTGTCAAGTTCCCAAAAACGTGTTAAGTCAGGATTGACATCTGTTGTGTATAAGTGATTACAAAAATGTGACGAACGAGAAATTGATGATGGATGTTGAAGACGGACTATGGGACCGGATACAATCGATCCTAATTTAGTATCCCACAATTTTGGTTGACGTTTGCCTAAGTCGATCGTCGCGTGTCCTAAAACATTCCAAAATACTTCAGCTCCAACTAGAATGTCGATAGCTGACGGAGTGTAGAAAGTAGGATCAGCTAACTGTAGTCCTTTAGGAAGAGGAATGCTACATATGTCGAACATTGATGATGGCAAGGCCTTCGTTATTTCGGGTAAAATAAGACAATTAATGTCTATCGTATAGTCACTGTATAAAGACTCAACTTTGAGTTTGCATGACTGTGTGCTAAAGGAAGTCTGATTGTTTATACCCGTTACGGTGGACCTCATGCCGTGCCTTGACAAGCCTAGTCGGCTGCAAAGACCTTGTGTAATGAAGTTAGCAGTGCTCCCATTATCCAACAAGACACGGGGGCGATGCTGCTGGCCGTCGTGGCTCACAGCGCGCACCAAAGCTGTGGAAAGTAAAACAGAATGCGCTTCTATATAACGCTACATTGTCGTGATTAGAGGCCATGGGATCTTGATAAGATAAGATTAATAATAAATTAAGGCTCAGAAACTTCAATGTGCAAAAGGGTATTGTGCTTTTTTTTACAATACTTGCAATGGGAAAGTTTACATTTCTTCTCATTATGTCCTGAACGTAAACAATTTAAACACATTTTTAATTCTTTGGCTTTCTGGATATGTGTTTCAACAGGTAAGCTTTTGAATTGTTCGCATAACAAACTCCACGCTGACTGATAATTCTCGCTGTTAAAGTCGAGATTTTTTATTATTTCGGATGCACTGTCTTTTACTGATGCTCGCAAATAGTGAAATTTGTTTATGTCGTCGTTACTGTGGATTAAGGAAAGGAATGTGTCCCTGAACTCAAGCCAGCTCTGATAGTTGCCATCGAAACGAGGTCAATCGATTTTAGGTAAGCGAACTAAATTGTCATTAAGTCTGGTACAACCTGGTATCGAGTCTGTGGAGTTCGCTATACCGCTTGCACATTCGGGAAAACGGGCACTGGATGCGCCAATGTTGGATGAGAGGAGGTGCCGCCCTCGCGCTACTAGTGTGTGATATTCTACTTCGAACTGCGCTCGCGCAGCCAAGGGTTCCTCCGGTTTTTCGGTCAGCATTTCTATCTCCGTCGTCCGTAATTCATCGTATTGACCATATAAGACTTCAAATTTTGATAGTCGTCCTTCTAGATTAATTCTAAATAGGTCGGACAAAGTGGATGAATCATTAAATTTGGCTAAATAGTTACCGAACACTGCAAGTTTGCCCTTCAAAGCAATAAGTCTCCTTTGTAATTTCATTTTTTCAGCAACTTGTTTAGCGGCGCTATTACCAGGTTTATTTCCTCGTAACTCGGGCATTGTTAAAACGTGTAATATGTGCTATGTATAAACTAAACGTGTGATTATTTAATTTTCAATAGAAGCGATATATAGATGTTTCGTATCAAATAATGAAAATGCATATTCTACGCCGATAATAAAAAGCAAAATACAATTAAAGCACTTAAATAACTATTAATCAATGGAGAGTATAATTTACAAACAGGTAGTAGATAGCAACAAAGCGCTAAGCCGTGCGGTAATGATCTTGACCGAGTTGTACGGCGGTAACAGCTGAGCGATGCGTAGTACTATACTCGTACAATAAGAAAGTATAACTACTTGAAAATTTAACGCGCATAAAATTAGCTATAAATGATTATTGACGCATTTGAATTAATTAATTGCGATTAAATAGAAGCAAGAAATAACGTTCTTAAGGGAAAAAATGATGTGAAAAGCGGGATATATAAGGAATTAATTGGAACGAACTCACTCAAAACGTCTGATTCCCATCCACAAGGTGACTTTCCCTGCAATCCTAAGCCAGCACAGAAGACACAATTTTTCTTCAAGTTGGAAGTCCACCAAATTTTGCAGGGCTTTGTAGACTCAAATTATTTAAAAAACGGGGTTTCCTAGTTCTTGAAGGCGGTTGAAAGGACCATATGTTGGATCCTAAGGCAGGAAATGAAAGTAGCAAGCGGACTGTAACTATACGAGTATTATATAATAATTTTGAGATACCCGTTGGTAGCGTGTCCTTAGCGAGCGCGGAGGATTATTGAGGTCAAGTGTAGGTCGTCGTCGCAGCAATCACCTCATTCGCAGGGGTTATCATCATCCATGTGTTCATTAATATTACAATAACGCTTTTTAAAAAGTCTATTCAGTGTCAGAGATTTGAGCACCATACAAATCATTTGTATGATGCTTAAATAATGGATGCGGTCGAGATATCAAACCAGGTGGACTTAGCAGGTACACTAATCACGGAGCAACTGTTATCAATAAAACATAAGTTACGTATAAAATATTATGTTAATGAAATGATAAAGATTTTATACTGGTGGTAGTGTTCCGATATAGAAATTCCTTTTAAGTAGGTATCATGAATACCTCTACCGCTAAGTTTAAGCATATAAGTTTTAACGTATTTAAAGAAATGATTAATAATAATTAAAGTAACATTTCCGCCTCTTGTCTATATAATTTTAAACTGTTTTAAATTACATATAAAAGGCAAAAAATATAAGTATTTAAATTAATATTCAAAATATTTAATAGAGGTAGCGATTTGTTACGTGTATGGAACAGGATCTAAAATAATGATATAAAACAAGTTTTAGCGTATAAGTGTATACAAAATTTTAAAAAAAATTAAGCTAATTGGAATATTATACAATTGGCTAACTCATTAATGTCTCATTAATCAATTGTATAATATTCCTATGAATGCATGCATGTGAGAAAAGTGAGTAAAGACTCTCCACTAAAAATAAAAAATAAAAAAAATAAAAAAATTGCTACTGTTAAATTGCTGCTCAACATAAAGACAATTATTAATTAATCAATAAATATTCATTAACAATAACAGAAACTTTGCACGAAAATGTTGCACTCATATGCGACCTTGAAATTTTACTCTCATCACGCCCAAAGAAGTTTCACTTCAAAATAAATATCTCTATCAAATTTACTGGTGGTAATTCCTGTGTAGTAATATTCCTAGGCAGGTACCAACTCAGGCCAGTTACTCTGCCGAGAAGCAGTAGTGTGCAAATATTTCTGTTTCGTCTGAAGGGCACTAAGCGCTAGTGTAGTCACTGGGCTGGCTAAGAACTACTGTAAAAAAAATTGGTTATGATTGTAAGTTTGAGCACACGATGTCTATGTATGCAGGCCACGTAGCTGCGCCAAGAGAATAAGGTACGTAATTGGATTTTGTTCATATAAGAAGTACTATAAATACTAACATCTTTCAACGATAATTAGTAACTAGTTATATAAGCTATATTACAGCTATAGTAGAAGCTAAACAATACGCAAAAAACTTGATCACCAATGATATCTTTAAAATTAAATAAAAGTAATATACTGGTGGTAGGATCCCTGTGCAGAGATAGGTACCACCCAAGGTCCAGTAATTCTGCCGTGAAGCAGTAGTGTGCAAACATTGCTGTGTTTCGGTTTGTAGGGCACTGTGAGCTAGCGTAATCACTGGGCATATGAGACTTACGAATTTAAGTCTCAGGATGATGGGCACAGTGTGGTGTTACACAGTAATTTTCTGGGTGACACAATATTTGTTATGGGCAGACGTTGCACATACCATCAGGTGAAAGTTTTGCTCGTTTCACCACTTTAAACAATAAAAAAAAATTATCATCCTGGAGCTTAAACCTGATGATATGGATGACTGAAGATAAAAATTACACTGGGAATACACCATGTTGTGCAAGTTTACTATTAAAATTTCTACAAGAAAAGTAAATCCGTCCCTATTAACATAAGAGGAAAGATGGAACTCAATCTTAAGTAAGAAATTAGACCGTGCTCTGATTAAAAGCTGAAAAATCAACTGAAAGAGATATAATACACAAAAACAACCAAACAGTAGCCCTTATTTATTTCCAAGTCCACATTATATATTGCTCCATTTACTATTTATGTCTATTTGTTATGCAACTTGCCATCTAACTGTAAGTAACTATAATTGCTAAGTGTTACCTGCAACTGTAATTTGTCACTAAATGTTTGAGTGGCAAACACTTGAGGAGGTAAACTAACAATACTATGTAGTTATGTCACATCATTCCAACCCTAGTACTTTGTTTATAACGCCTACGTAAGCATTGGCCACCCGGATTAGACGGTAATTAGAGTTTAGCGATAACGATTCCCATGCTATCCGGTTACAGTATTGTCTTTGTTTTAATAACTAACATAGAATAAGATTCATTCTAAAATTAACCACCTTCGAGAGAACATTAAATATCTTTTAATAAGTTTTAATTGTTTTTTTAAAAAGACTAGCGAGGTCCGTCGCAATTTAAGTGGCGCAGCCGGTAGGATATCCGTATATATATCTCGCTGTTGCATTAACGTCTATTAGACCCCAAAATCGGTTTAAGGGTTAGTACAGCCGGCAGGTTCGGATATCCTCGAACCAAATAAATAACTTCCGCGACGCACGCGCATCCGTTTCCAAATCAATCGAGAGCTCGTGCTGGACCTGCGACATCGCCGAAGTGGTCAGAATCACCAGGAGGACATGGGGTTGAACAGACTGTGAGTAAACCTTTTCACTTCCTGTTTACATATATCCCGTTCTTTTCCAAACCTTCTGAACTAAAATCGTCAGATCTAATTAATTGAATTTATTTGATTTTGTTGACTATAATATTCTTGTGTAATTTGCGTAAGATTAGTAAAAGTAGCGTAAATATGTCGGTCACGGTTATTCCAAAAGACATTTTAGATTTAATTCCAAAATACGATGGAGATGAAAAGTTATTAAACTTATTCATTTCAAAATGTGAGTACGTTTTAACATCTTCAGGAGGCAACGAAAATTTGGCACAAAACTTATATCGGTTTCATGCCTTAAGTAGTAAGCTTATCGGTAGAGCCGCGACTCTACTAAGCGACAACCCGGATGTTAGGACGTGGGAAGCTTTAAAAAATATTTTAACCCAACATTTCGGCGACCCCCGTTCAGAAGAGTGTATTGCTATTGAGCTTGAGTCCTTAAAAATAAAACACGGGGAATCGTTTATTCAATTTTGTAATAGAATACAAAATATAAGAAGTTCATTATTCGCTAAAGTTCAACGGATTCGTGACGAAGGAATTAAGGCTGCAAAAATTATAATTTATAACAACACAGCCTTGAACGTGTTTTTATATAATCTTCCAGAAGACTTAATAAGAATCGTTAGATTGAAGGGAACCTCCACCTTGGAGGATGCGTTAAGTGTAGTTACAGAGGAACTTAATTTCTTCACACAGTACAATGCAAAAAACAATAAAATTAAACCCGTACAACAATTAATTCCACAAAATATTGCTAAACCCTTAGCGTTCCAAAATTTAAATCCAACGTCAAATAACTTTAAGTTTGGGATTCCTCAAAATCAAGTAGGGCCAAAATTTTTGCAGCCTAGCACATTCGCTAATACTCCACAAGGTTACCGTTTTGGGCCACAGCAAAGTAACACGATGTCACGTAATTTTAACCATCCGTTCGCCCAGCAAACACGAATACCGTATCAAAGCGGTGGATTTAGATTTGGCATCCCTCAAAAGCAAGGTTCAGGATTCGGCATGCAAAATCAACAGCAACCCAATCAATTTAAGTATGGCATGCACCAACAACCCAACCAAATTAAATATGGCTTTCAACACCAACCTAACCAGTTTAAGTTCGGCATCCCACAGCAACCACCTAAAAACGTTATTGACACGGACGTCTCTATGCGCACTGCGCCCATTAGGCAGAATATGACAACAAATGACTTATTCTATAATGAAGAACCATCGACGTTCTGTCAAGATGCTCTTCAGTACAATTCCGAAAATAATTACTACGATTACTGTGACAATCATTTAGAAGAATTTCCTTTGGACAATTATTGTTATGAAAATCCAAATGAACCCGATAATTGTATCGAAGATAATGTAGTGCCTGAAAATTTTCAGATGACAACCCCCGACGACACAGTGAAATAATTCATTTGAATTATTCCGACAGTATTTTGAAATTACCTCACATTATAATTCCAGAAATCAATTCAAAATTTTTGATTGACACTGGCAGTAGTCGGTCTTTTATTAGTCCTGTAAAGGCAAATGAATATTTCGAAAAATTTAAATATCACGAACCATTTACAGTCGTAAGCACTCATGCACAAAGCGTTCATAACGAAATAATTTTTATACCACTATTGAAAACATTTAAATGTAAATTACCACATAAGTTTTATATTTATGACGTAGACGGTAGATATGACGGCCTTATTGGGTCAGACCTATTAAAGAAATTGGCAGCTAATATCGACATGAAACATCAAATATTGCGGACACCTAATGCAGAAATTCAAATAATTTATAATCCACCTTACGAAATAAATTTAGAACCAAGGTCTGAGACCCGCGTAAAAATTCCTACAAACTTACAAAGCGGAGACGCAATAGTTAATTTTACACAATTTAGTAAAGGATTGCGTATGCCCAGTGCTTTAGTTAAATGTGAAAATTTCTTTGCTGAAACTGTCATACAAAATATCTCTAATGAGAAGGCTACCATTAAATTTACAGATCCATTTAATGTTACTCTGTTTGAAAATACTGAATGTGAAGTAAATGTGACGATGTCTGAATGCGAGATTGATAAAATTCTTAAGGAAAATCTAAACAAGCTTCGTTTAGACCATACCAATGAGGAAGAACATATGGCTATTACTAAATTATGTTATGAATATCGCGACATATTTTATAGTGAGAAAATTCCACTTTCATTTACAAATCAAGTAAAACATAACATAAGAACCGTTAATGAAGATCCGACATATATAAGACCTTATAGACACCCCCCTTTTCAAAACGAGGAAATACAAAGTCAGGTAGACAAACTCCTTCAAAATGACGTTATCCAAAATTCCCACTCACCTTGGAGTGCGCCCGTTCATTTGGTACCTAAGAAATTAGACGCAACCGGTCAACAAAAATTTAGAATGGTTATTGACTATCGGCGTTTAAATGAAAAGACAGTAGACGATAAATACCCTTTACTTAACATAACGGACCTTTTCGACAAACTGGGTAAATCAGTATATTTTAGTACTACCTATTGTCATCATATATATCACTTGCCAAATCTATAATATTATAGATTTGGCAAGTGGTTATCACCAAATAGAAGTTAACGAAGCCGATAGGTCGAAAACTGCTTTCACAACACAATCAGGGCACTATGAATTTAAACGTATGCCCTTCGGTTTAAAGACAGCTCCAGCTACGTTCCAACGTGCAATGGATAACGTCCTAAGACGTCTTCAAGGTCTTCATTGCCTAGTTTACCTCGATGACATAATTGTTTATTCATCTAGTCTTCAAGAACAGATTGAAAAATTACGAAAAATTTTTGATCGTCTCAGAGAAACAAATTTAAAAGTAACTTTAGATATGTGCGAGTTTTTGAGAAAAGAAGTTTTGTATTTAGGGCATACAATCACTAAAGAGGGCCTGAAGCCTAACAATGATAAGGTCAAATCGGTATTAAAATTCCCGTTACCTCGAACATCCACCGAAATAAAGAGTTTTCTCGGACTAGTAGGCTACTACCGAAAATTCATCAAAGACTTTGCTAAGCTCACACAACCGCTCACATCTTGCTTGAAAAAGAAAAATAAAATTGAAATAACCCAAGAGTATATAGAGGCCTTCGAAAGGTGTAAAGAACTTTTAACGAATGCCCCGCTTTTGCAATATCCTGACTTTTCTCGACCTTTTGTCCTCACTACGGATGCATCGAACTTCGCTCTAGGTGCAGTCCTATCTCAAGGGCCTATTGGTAGTGATAAGCCAGTTGCCTTTGCCAGCCGTACGTTAAACGATGCTGAGACCAGATATAGCACGATAGAGAAGGAACTTTTAGCAATCATTTGGGCCGTCAAACATTTTCGTCCCTATCTATATGGAAAAAAATTCACTATATTTACTGACCATCGCCCTTTAGCCTGGTTAAATTCTATAAAGGAGCCCAATAGTAAACTTATCAGGTGGAAATTAAGACTAGCAGAATTCGATTACGAAATTATTTACAAAAATGGAAAACAAAATTGTAACGCAGATGCCTTATCTCGTATTAGAATTAATGTTTTAGACGAAAAAGACGACGTATCTATGAAAGTTAATTTAGACAAAAAGGAACAAAAACTACAAAGATATTTAGATAATGTTGTCACTGAAATTGTACAGCTTGGGAAACAGAAAAAACCATTACAACCCATAACAATTTCATCTGATTCTGAAACTTTAAGCATTTCCTCTTTAGACGGTAGACGATCTCCGTATTCAATGCCCTCTCCGAATAGTAGCACTGCCACCGCCTCCGAAGGGCAAAGTAGTATACATACAGTACATTCGGCTAAAGATGTAGACACAGCAGGTATCCTTATTCTCCATGAAGCTATAGACACAAAACCAAACCAAATACTCGTACATACCTGGAACAGAAATGAATGTTCAGTAAAAAACATGTCTAGGGATAAACAAAAAATATTAGAAGTACACTTACCTTTGAATAATTATGAGCTAATTAAAGGTTTTCTAAAAGAATACATTAGACCTAAGATTAAATATTTCTTTTACTTTGAAGATAATCTTCACCGTGATCAATTTTCAAAAGTTACGACACAACTATTTAAAAAGGGTAGTGTTAAATTTTATGAATGCACTGAGAGGATAATATACATAGAAGACGAAAACGAGCAACGTGAAGTAGTTCTAAAATATCACTTGGGTAAAAATTGCCATAGAGGAATCAAAGAAACATTAGTACATCTAAGACGAACGTTTTACTGGAATAACATGGGTCAAACGGTAGCAAGCATCATTAATTCATGCGAATTGTGTAAGAAAATGAAATACGATCGTAAACCTTTAAAACCAGAAATACAATTGAGTCAAACTCAATCGAAACCATTCCAGGAAATATTTATCGACACATTTTCAATAGAAGGGAAGCATTTCCTTACCTTAATTGACGCATTCAGTAAGTTAGGACAAGCTATTGAAATAAATAGCAGATCTACTCCCGAGGTAATTAGAGCCTTAATAAAATATTTTTCATTTTATGGAACTCCTACCAAAATATGTTCAGATCCCGGTATGGAATTCAATAATGTACTGATGAAGGAAATGCTAGCATTATACAAAATCAATTTACATATTAGCACCCCGCACAATCCTAACTCTATGGGATTGGTTGAAAGGTTCCATTCAACTATTACCGAAGTGTACCGTATCCCAAAATACGAACACAAAATCACCGATGCAGCATCTGTAATGACATATGCTGTTATGTCTTATAATCACTCTATTCATTCCACAACAAATCTCACGCCATTTGAAGTAGTATTCGGACACACAGAATCCAATAGTACATTTTCTGTAAATTTCGATAAGCAGTACACTCAACAATTAGTAAAGGAACATGCTAAAAGAACTAAACATTTATACGAGTATTTAACCAATAGGATGATTGATAGAAAGGTTACGGTAAAAGAGAAACGTGCAGGTGAATCGCAATTTGATATAGACGTAGGTGATACTGTGTTCATAAAAGGTGTCAATACAAGACGAAGTAAAGATAAACCTCGCTATCAGAAAGCTCATGTCACTGGTACTGTTAAAAGAAATGTAGTTAGAGTTGTAACCAATAAAAGAAGCACTACGGTTCCTATTAAAGATATAAAACGCCCTTCACAGGTTAATCCTTCTGGTGATCCAAACAATGGGAATCCAGGCCCTTCATCTGCTCCGGATTGACAAGAACCCGGGATTGCTACCAGTTAATGAAGGTCAAGCCTTCGTCACCTATGACAACTGGAGAGTGATTAAGATTTTAGATTTAAACTTAATTTACGAAGAATTAGAAACAAGTGTACATAGATATAGGTCACTTAAAAAGCATGTTCAAAGTTGTTTTAATATTAAAATATTTGATTCGGATTTTACTGACGTTGAAACGCAAACAGATTACGCTATGAATATTACCATTGAAAAGTATAGACAATTGTTCCCTTCAATGCGATTAAAAAGAGGCCTCCTCAACCCTTTAGGCTCTCTGATAAAAACTATTACAGGTAACTTAGATAATAATGACGCTATAACATACGAAAGGTTAATAAATGAAATGCACACCGAACAGGACGCGATTAAAAATAAAATAACAATAGTAGCCGAAATGGTGGGTTCTTTTACGAATATTGCAAATTCTACTAAAAGTAATTTTATACGAATAGAGGAAAGCATTCAGAATATAAATAAAGCTTTAAATGAATCGAACCTTTCATCGACGACAAATGCGTCATTGAAATCATGCAGTTTCATACTAACATTTCCAGCTGCCACCCGATTCCTGTAACTGTGGAAAATGTAAAGATATACCGTGTACAGTCAAATCGTTGGATTATTTATTCATATCCTGAAACAATAATGAGTCAGTTCTGCGACAATGAAGTAACTCAAGAAATTATACAGGGAACTTACCTTTTAACAATGGATGTTAGTTGCAGAGTGGAAATCAAAGGATATGTTCTGAAAAGACATCAGACTCTAGGAAAGGATGTAACCTACCTGAAGCAGCCAGTAATCAGCTTACCTGAGATAACGACTGACTCGCCAAGTATGCTAATGAAGCCCATCAACCTCAATGGAATCGACTTAGCTGATGTCCAGTTTCTAAATTTATTATTGCAGAAAAGTAGGAGTGAATTTAGTAACGATAGTGAGTTACGTAATAGTAACAAAAGTAAAATCGCCTTTAGAAGTGTTAGCTTAGTGAACATTGTAATTTTAGTTATAATACTGATTCTTTTATTTGTATTTTTTAAGCATAAACTGATTAAAATTTGTATAAAGGAAAAGCGAGATAATCCTTCAGATAATCTCGAACTAGCGGAGGGAGGAGTTATGTCACATCATTCCAACCCTAGTACTTTGTTTATAACGCCTACGTAAGCATTGGCCACCCGGATTAGACGGTAATTAGAGTTTAGCGATAACGATTCCCATGCTATCCGGTTACAGTATTGTCTTTGTTTTAATAACTAACATAGAATAAGATTCATTCTAAAATTAACCACCTTCGAGAGAACATTAAATATCTTTTAATAAGTTTTAATTGTTTTTTTAAAAAGACTAGCGAGGTCCGTCGCAATTTAAGTATGTACAAAACAAGATGTTATGATGTTTACCGCCGTTGTTTGTCCTTTAAATCTATAAAAAAAAAAATCCACATTTCCTTCAAAATATAAATCAATATTACGAAAGTACCCATTTATTTCAAACGTTAAAACTAAAAATTAGCAATGAGGAGATGATCCTGGTAAGAATACCAGGTCATAGTCATAAAATTATTATATTCTCATCGGTCCATAACATGTGCGCATAATTATTCGATGTGGTGCGAAGTGGGTGAAAATTAATTAGATTTTTTTTATTAAATGAGTTAGTTACATTCATACATAACTATACATACATACTTACGTACATACATACATACCAATCATAGTATACTCCTATCTAACACCACAGTGTAGTTGACACTAAAAACTTTTCCTAAAATTCACACTATACACAGAAACACAAGCAGACACACACCCACAGACACAGACCCACACACACACACGCACGCATGCACACTTGTTAAAAATACCGGTCAAGTGCGTGTCGGACTAGGCATAGTGAGGGGTTCCGTAGTGGGGAATACCGTGTAATGGAAAATATCACATACTTCGAAAACTAAACGAAATACGAACTAATTTTCGTTGAAATAGTTGTCTAAGGTAGACCCACCTTACTTATTTATATTTTTTACGACCTATAAGGTCTATCTCCAAATATTTCTATCTATTTCTTTAAATTAAATAGATATTTAGAAACTTCTTCATTGTTTTTCAAGATCTATTTAACGATACCGTACACGTTTAAGTGCTTTGCAATTTTTTTTCTGTTGTATGGATGGTGTGTCACCACATTTTTTTCGTTGTACAACTACACCATTGTACAACGGTTCATAAAAAACACCTTCCTACAAAATTTCATCCATAAAATTCCAACTGCGTGTTAAAAAAGTAATAATTTCTTCAGCAGTCGTTACCACGTTTCTCAGTAATCGGGAACCCACCGTTTGATTCATACACACATAAAAAGATCGTGGTGCATGTTAGTGCATTAATATGTTAGTGTTTTCTCTTTGCAAATTCAGAAATTTTGTCCCTCAGCATTCAGTATGTTTCTGAATACAATTATTGAACGTGTAATATAAATAATAATTATTATTTATTTTTCAGGCATGTTGCAATACGTAGTATTATTGACCATCACATATCCCAAGGCTATTAGCGGGGTAGAAACGAATGTTAAAATTCTTAATAATTATTTTATTAATTGTCAGAATGTATAATCATATGTATTTTATAGGATAAAGTTGTTACTTTCTTGTTAGACGAGCAAAACGTTCACCTGATGATAATGCTGCAAATGCTGTGTCACACAGAACACACAGTAATGTTTGCACACTACTGCTTCACGGCAGAATAACTGGCCTTGCGATGACTGGTCCTTCATAGACGGATTCCTCTACATATGGATAATATAATGTATAGCTTAAATTATAACGTTAAACAACATTATAATTTCAAGGAAGTAAAAGGGATATAATTATGACGAATATTTTTATTTACATTTTTAAATTACATTTAAGCACCAAAAAAAGAACTACTTGAAAACAGAGTATTTTGCATGATTAACAAGTGACATTACAAGATAAGAAATAAGTGACATATCAATAGATATCAAGTTTAATAAATAATAAATAATTTTATTTCTGAATCTTTCAAAAAGTGTACCTAACAATTTACTTCTTAAAGTAATTGCTCGCATGTCATATTTTAAATGTGTCGCTATTTGTTATTTATTGTCTTAATGTTCAACGAACATTGATGCGAAAATCTACCACCCCATCTCAACCCGTGGGTGTCGTGAAGTCGACAGAGGAAAAAATTAAAACCAGGAGATCGGCAGGAACATCTGTCTGGAACATAATCTGAATAAATAACAAGCGCGGCAACTGTGGCAAAACCCCCCCAAAATGAGAGCTACAAACTTGTGTGGCAATCGATGGGGGAGGCCTATGGACAGCAGTGGAATAGTGATAGGCTGAAATGATGATGATGATGATGAAAATTAAAGCGTATAAATTTTCGCGCGAAAAGAAATCCCATATCGCTGTATGCGCGCTGTAGTAAATTCGCCATCATTCCCACCTTTTATTCCTGCACAGAAATCCTACCACCAGTGGTTTATAAGGGAAGGCAATGTTAATAGCCTTTTATTATAATATATATAGCCATATATAGAATAGCCGGATATGGCTGTATAAAATGATACATAAAGATTATATGTATATGTAATTTAATATAGCGATAGTAGCTCGGGACCGAGCGTTCGCAACAATAAATTATTTAAAGCAGTTTAAGTTCTACTATAAGAAAATGAAAATATCCGACTACAAGGCCTTTCCAATGTTCAGATCGGAAATCCACCACAAATTGTGGACCACATTGTGAATGAGACTGCTACCTAAATCAATAGAAATTCTAAACCATGTCTCATATTTAGTATGTTAAACATTTTCTTTAACTGTCTCTACACCGAACGTGGAAAACATACATCAGTTTTATTCAAAAAAAAAGTAAAATCAAAGTAAACCTACAAACGTTCCACTATCGGGAACAGGCTATCTGTCATTTTTGAGAAGGTCATCAAGTAAGACGGAAGGAGCTGTGGTGGCCGGTCGCTCACCTTAAATTTCATAGAACGCAAATGACCTACCTGAATTCGATTCCCGGTGTCGGCAACTCAATGCAATTTTAAGTGCTCATCGGTGAAGAAACTTGCATGTCGGACGAATGAAAAATATTTCGAGGACATGCGAAGTCCGCCAACCCGCATTGGAGCATCGTGGCGGACTCTTTCAGGCTCGAAAACCCTCTTATAAATGAGAGGCCTGTACTCAGCAGTGGGATATATATACTTATACTTAACACTTTTTTTTAAATACCGCGTACTGCTGTCGCCAATCCGCCTGCCAAGAGTGGCTGTTATGGCAAATCATGCAGAACGGCATCCGGCCACTGCAAGGCCAGTTATTCTGCCGTGAAACATCGCAACTTTCGATTTGTAGGGCACTGAGAGCTAGTGTAATTACTGAGAGTATGAGAAGTGATGTCTCAGGGTGACGAGAGCAATTTGATGCCACACAGAAATGTACTGGGTGACACAGTATTTATGGGCAGACGTTGTACTGGTACCCGTGGTAGACCGTGGTAGCTCAGGGGATAGGCGCTCGCTTTAAATTTCATAGTACACGAGTGACCTGGGTTCGATTCCCGGTGCCGGCCCCACTAAAATTGTTAATTGCAATTTTAAGTGCTGATTTACCACGTGTTCGGCGGTGAAGGAAAACGTCGTGAAGAAACCTGCATGTCTGAGGAATAAATAAAAAATATTTCGAAGACATGTGAAGTCCGCCAACCCGCATTGGAGCAGCGTGGCGGATTCTTCCTAGCTTGGAGCTAGGAGGAGGCCTGTGCTCAGTAGTGGCGCATTTATAGGCTGAAACTTTTTGTGCTCAGTAGTTGTACTTAAAATCAAGTGAACGTTTTGCGTCTTGTCACTTTCTTCTATAAAAAAAAACAGGAATGCAAGTTTTCTCACTATGTTATCTCTAACCGCCGTGTACATATTAAATGATTATTATGACATATTAATTGATGCAACAGCATCAGGGACTTTAGTATATTTAAAACAATCTCTCGACTCCCTAAACATTTAGTATTTTAACCGTAAGTAAAACTATAAGTCGCCGCTATCGAAAACACACAGACCCAAGACGGACAGCAGCGTGTAAGATGTTACTTAGGTATCGGATACGGCGATCGCTAATCCATGTTCCAAGCGTGGCGCGAACGGCAAATCCTTCATTCTTAGAAGAGGCCTAAATGCAGCAGACTTTTGTTGGGCTGATAATGATGATGCTCTTACGATTTATTAGTAAGAAATGAAACACCAACCTAACGTAACAATTTTATTTTTATCTTTCATAATTTTCTAGTTCAATAATCATTTGCGCTTATAATTGAAAATACTTAAAAACTCATGTTAGACGGCATTGATGAAACATCTTCCGAAGGGCTTTGACTCGAACTGAATGAGCTGAGTGTTTCCCGCGTTTCTTCTTTTATCTTGAGATGTTCTGTACTAGATGGTGGTCTAGGAGGTAGAGATTTGTCCTTGTCTTTTGAAGGTTTGTCTTTACTGCTGTGCTTGTGCTTGTGTTTATGTTTGTGCTTCTTTTTCTCCTTTTTCTTTTTCTTTGCCTTTAACAATAGATTACAAAAATATTATTTAATAATAAATTGCTCAAGTTTGTAATTTTGTTAACATGTACTAAGTCACCATGTGGTGGCAGTAAAAGAAGATCCATCACATTCGCATCAGTAAGTATTTTATTTATTTATATTTTATCGGCTAGTCTGAAGTAAAACAGCAGTTCCTTTAAATACACGCTATATCAAAATCAGATCTGAGCCGTTTCAATAAAAACATATTTTTAATTCGCCGTGTGGTAGCGGCTTAAGAGAATCTACCACCCCGCTCATCTCGTGGGTATCGTAAAAGTCGACAGAGGGGAAAATTGAAGCTAGAAGATGGGCAGCAGTATCTTCCTGGACAATCTGAATAAAAAAACTGCGGTTATCAACTCGCCTGTCAAGCGTGAGAAGGCAAAATCCCCCTAAAATGGGAGCTACGACCTTGTGGCAATCTATGGTGGAGGCCTTTGTTCAACAGTGGACTAGTGACTGAAATGAATATATTATTCATTCAGAATCATATTCATGTGGGTTAGTAAGAAAACATAAAACTTAGAAACTACAATTGCTTTGAAGCCATCCGTACGAGATTCAGCAAACATCCCCGACGCGGTACAGAAGCGAGGCAGCCCTTACAGCGGCCTAAAACTGTTGTTGTATTGGACTCTTAGGGCGCTCTATGCCTTCTTCGTGGTTGACCCACAAATTGCAGGTTTTAAGGAAAGGCCACGTCTAAACATCCTCAACCGACGAGCTAATATAAAATACTAGCTTGATAGTATAAAAACTCTAATGAAAGTAGAAGATACGAAAGATGTGTGTCAGGATCGTAGCACGTGGAAAGATGTGGTCTCTGCCTACCCCAATGGAAAAGAGGCGTGACTGTATGTTTCTATGTACCTTTGGCGCTCCTACATCATCCGTTTCGTGCTTGAACATGCCCGGCTCGAAACCTATTGGCCCAGAAGAGCCCGGAATTCCGGGCAATGCGACAGCGTTGTCAGATATGAACTCGCGTTTGTTGTCATCCTGGAAATACAATATTTAGATATAAATATTCAATGTTGAACAATGTTTAACTTTTTTAAGAAAATGAAAAATAAATTATTTTTAAATTAAAATTATTTCCAATTTTACGTAAAATTACGTTGTATATAAATACTCGTAAATTGTTACGTCATTGTGTGCAACCCAAATGTATTATTTTCTTTATTACATTGATAGTCGATTGATTTTACGGTTGAATGTTTATAACTTCTATGATGACGCCAGCTTCATCAATAAAAGAAAGTACAAAAAAGGGTGTACATCCATACTAATATAATAAACGCGAAAGTAACTACTCTATGCCTCTGTCTGCTTGTTACCTTTTCACGGTTCTACCGCTGAACCGAACTTGACGAAATTTGGCACAGAGATAGCTGGCATCCTGGAGAATATAATACTCGTATATCAATAGGTGTGTTATTATTTATTATATTATCTATTATTATTTATTATTATTTATTATATTATTTATTTTTATGTTATTACTTATTCTACTCCAAAAAGTACTAAATGATACGTTTTCTCATTTTTCAGTTCTGCATAAAATCTCTTTTGATGTCGCAAAATGAATCTAAATGAACGCACAGCTCAAACTGTACGTTGCCTTCAGCTGGTGCTGTGTTTCTCTACACAGACTTTGACATAATAACTTCCGTACGAAGCCGAGGTGGGTCAGCTAGTTTAGAAATAGTTTCATCTAAAATATAAAATTCTAAAAGTCCTAAAATAATTTGTTAATATTCACAAAACCTAAGTAAAGTAAGTAACAGCTTATTAATGTCCCACTGTTGAACACAGGCCTCTTCATAGTTTCTCATCATTGAGGGTTTTCGAGCTAGAGGAGCTGGAGCTAAACATATTTTAATTTAATTTAGAATCTTTTAGCGTAAATATATAATACAGTCCGTGATGTTGCGGCTTAAGAGAATCTACCAACCCGATCTCATCCCGTAGGTGTCGTAAAAGTCGACTGAGGGATAATGAAAACCAGGAGATGGGCAACAGCATACTGTAACATCCGAATAAATAAACTGCGGTTGCCAAATTGCCTCCCAAGCGTGGCAACTATTGCAAAATCTCCCCAAAATTAGAGCTTTTAACTTTTGCGGCAATCTTTAGGGGGATTTTTTTTATTTAGCAGTGAACTAGTGATAGGCTGAAATGAAGATGATATAATATTACTAAATAAGAATACCAAAACATTGTTTACGTTAGTAGAAAATTAGATTGAATCAGACTTGTTCTGTTCTGTGCGATATCCATAAGTTAGTCTTCACCGCAAAAGAATATTCTGGAAAAATAAAGTGAAAAGAACGATCACTTACGCTGAAAACTCTGATAGGCATTTCGTTTACAGAAACCACGTCGATTTTAACGTCCTCCTCCTTGATACTAGAGATGGGCACCGGTAATATGTCATCACGAATTGTTTCTATCGCTGGATTGACCGTTGTGGTTGGCGCTAGAGGCATGGGTTCATCCATACCCGCAACGTCTACTTCCAGTTTTATCTTCGTCTGAGAACAAACATCAAAATATTGGACCTAATTTTATGTTACACTAATATATGTACACTGTCAACGACCGGTTGGCTCTTTAGTCAGCGCGTTTCTGACCCGCTTTCTGGTCAGGACGCATAATAATTGTATAGCAAAAGTATATAGTAATCTTCATTATCATCATCATATTATATATATTAATACAATAAAAACTGAAATGTATTTATCTCGCCCATAAATTTACTATCATTATACAGATAATATATTATGTATTATTGAGCTAAAAATAGTTTTCAATAAGTGTCCGGCAGAGTAGAATAGCACCTACCTCTTTCCTATCGAGGTGTCGTAAGAGACGACTAAGGTATTGTACGGACAGACTTTTTTCGTGCAGAACACCATAATATGAAATGCTGTCACTATACTGCTCGTGGGAACGCAATGGGGAGTAAGATTTTTTTTTGACTCGTACCGAAATGGCGGCGACATGGTTCGCCACCCGTCACGTCTCGTTTCCACTATATTAAGTATGTTGTCACTGGCTCTTATACGGCAAAAGGTGTAAATGTATGTTAGCAATAAGTTTGAATTAAAATAGTTCAATTATTTTGTTTTATTGAATTTCTATCTATAGCATTAGTGGATTTCTTTCTTAATATTCAATACTGCCATCTACCAGTGCTACTATGTACCACGTAGATCGTACAAAAGATATAAGAACATGAAATGAAATGAAAATTGTTATTCTTCAACGAAAGAAATATAAATTTCGTTTGTCAAACGTTATTTTTCTACAATCTACCACCGTTTCGTAAAGAGGTTCCTCTGACGGAGAAGAAACAGGCGACAGAAACTCCTTAGGTATCTTCTATTTTGTTGTTTTTTTTTTATCTTTGTCAAAAACAAAAACTACATTGCATGGTAATTGGCAGCACACATTTAAAGCGAGACGGCAGACTATTTCATGATTGATAATATCTTTTTATTACATGGTATGATAATTTAAGAATATACGAGTAAATCACCGCGCGATGAGATAAATACATAGTTACAATGATGTCTTACACCATGACGAGATCTGTCTATGTGATCGTGGTTGCACCGTGTTGGCAACACCAGGAGAATCGCGGGTGCGTTGCCGGCCTTTGAGAAAGGATTACTCTTTTCTTGAAGGAAAAACCGCTAGTGGCAGCAAGTTCCACAGAGTGGTCATGCGTGGAAGAAAATTCCACGAAAAGCGCACAGTGGTGGAATGCCACCCATCGAGGTGATATGGACGGTAAGGTTTTTTTTTTCTATTGCATAAAGTGATGAAACGAGCAAAACGCTCACCTGATGGTAAGTGTAACGTCTGCCCATAACAAATGCTGTGTCACCCAGAAAATTTCTCTGTGACACCACACTGTAAACATCACCCTGAGACATAGGTTCTTAAGTCTCATATGCCCAGTGATTACGCTAGCTCACAGTGCCCTTCAAACCGAAACACAGTAATGTTTGCACACTACTGCTTCACGGCATATTAACTGGTCCTGGGGTGGTACCTACCTAGACGGATTCCTGCATAGGAATCCTACCACCAGTATACCACACGGTGTCCGGCAGAATAAAATAGCGCCTACCTTTTTCTTACCGAGGGGTCGTAAGGGGCGACTAAGGTATTGGACAGACAGACCTTATTAGTGCGGAATAACACCATAATACTACCATCACTATATTGCTCGTAGGAACGTAATGGGGAGAAAACAAACTGTTTTTGACTCGTACAAGAATGGACGAGTAACCCGTCACGTCTCGTTTCCTGCGTGGTGAAATGTGGGCTACGTGTGTGGCCTCTGCCTACCCCTTGTATGGGAAAAGGGCGTGAGTATATGTAGTATTCGCATAAATATAAGTAATTCATTAAGCGAAGTACCTACATACATGAGCTTGTCTTCTGTATTCTTTCTATTTGCTATGCTATTCGCATCCAAGTCGAAGTCACAGAGTAAAATTATACACGTTGAATGGAATGTTACTTAGCAAATGTTTATTAAAAACAAAATGTCAACATTATAATCTAACCATTGATTGTTAATGTACGAGAGGAAATCACATTTCAAAGAATGCCCAAGATTACCTACTTTGTGTAGGTTAATTATAATGTGACCGTCTGTAGACAATCGTCGCTTGTAGAAAACGTGGAAATTGCTTTTACGTCGCGTGTTGGGCATGCAATCAGTTGCCTTCTTTAATGTAGCAAAATGCGGTCATTTTCGTGATTAATGAAAATTCGTTTTTGCGTGATTCGTGTTGCAACAAGCATGCGAAATGCAATTAGGCGATAATATCAAAAATAAAACTAACAGTGTTCTGAAAACCTAACCGTTAGCAGCTTTGAAATTAAAGTAATTTTATATATCAATCCAATTTCATTTCTTGCAATTAACCTGAGTTTGACGGTGCAGTAAATGTAATTTATTATTTGCTCTTTTATAAATATCATGTTATGCATAGCTAAAAATAAGAAATATGTATATCGAGGGTATAGTGCGAAAACCCAATAAGTGAGAAATTGTTACTTTCGAGATATTCAATATTAAAGTTTTAAAGCCAAAAATACCTATCTTATTATACATATATATATATATATATATATATATATATATATATATATATATATATATGTATATATATATATATGCTTATAAATACCTATTAGAATAAAATCACTACAGTGAATATTTGTAGCATGAGCATATACATTCACATATATTAAAAAAAAAATTGAAATTCCGGGGGTGGTCCATTTTTTTACAGAAAAATAATAAGTTACAAGAGGTACCGACTTATTGGATTTTACCCCACGACAAATAAAACATTTATTGTACTTTATTGATTTTTTTAGTAGAAATAAGACATGAAAATTAGAATGAATTTACTCCTCGTTACTCTCAAATGTTAGTTGTTTGTTGTAAGTTTTCATACCACTGACCCATGCATGATTGATTTGATGTTTCTTAAAGTATGCTGAGTTTTTCACACATATTGTCTAGGTCTTTCTTTTTGGCAAGACTAATCGATAATTGACTGGAATATAAATGCTCTATTTCTACAGGTAATTGCACATTAATTGAAGGTGGGATAGAAGCCTTTTTAGCTCTAGTTTTAGGTGTGTTAACGTTGATATTACAAACATCTATGTTATGTAATTTTTGATCTTTTGTATACTTTAACTCCTCTTTCGTAATAGTTTTGACCCTCTTCTTTCTAGCAATTGTTAAAATGTTTTTCTACGTACTACCGCTTTTTATTTTTTTTATTTTAGACACTGTTTCAATAGCTGTATACATGGAGTCAACTCCCATGTGAGTGTGGCCACTCTCTAAGAATTTCTGTTCAATTATATTAAATTTTTTGAATGGCCCAGAGCAAAAGTGCTGACATGTATGAATTTCTATTCTGTTCACTTTTTCTATCAGAAAAAAAACTGATTTCTTTAATGGATTGGGGTAACACTTTCGACAAAAAGTAATATAGGCGTATACCTGTCATACGACTCCTCTTTTTACCATTGAATTCACTCGAAAAAGGAAGTATTCATTGTTATTTGCAATGTGGTGTCACACAGAAATGTTTTGGGTGGCACAGCATTTGTTATGGGCAGACATTCCACTTACCATCAGGTGAACGTTTTGCTCGTTTTGATACATTATCCATAAAAGAAATTGCTTCATAAATAGTAAAATTATATAACAGTCATTTTTCATGTAGTATAATATACTTTTTCCTACATATGGTATCTGCAATGCCGCTGGCAAAGCCATAGTATTAGACATAAATGACTTATCTTTATTAACGCGATCTTTGTCAGAATCTTTTTCTACATGACATATTTTTTTACGTTGAAAATGCTCCTGATACTCTTCATGAATTTTTTTTTCGAATCAGCCATTTCATATTTTAAAAAAATCTTATATAGGTCTTTTTAAGGGCGAAAAAACTCAGATTTATAAATATAATTAAATATGTCACTGTACTTAAAAGCTGAAACTGCTGCCCTACCTGAATCATACATATTATTTATAGATTTTACGTCGGGGGCTAAATATTTCTTTGCTGTCTTTGCGACAGTAGTGAGACTCCATCACAGGAAATGATTCGATGTGTTGCTGAACAAATGCATTATCTTCCGGGTTAGTTTTATTAGAGGTCTCTTTTTTAGCGTTGATCAAGGCTACTATGAACCCCGAATGAATTTGCTTTCTTTACAGCATCAGAGATAACATCTACACTAATACATATGGTCGCCTTGAAGAAAAATAGACAGACTAGGATATATTCGAGGCCCCTTTTAAAAATTATTTTTTGCTTTAAACATGATACAATAAAGGTTTTCTTAGAAACAAAATCCATGTTGTAATAATTACAGCACAAATTGTTTCGTTCTGCAGAAGAAAACTTTTGAGTACATTTATATGTGCATTTATTACATTGAATGGGCTTAGGCACTTTCGGCGATTTCATAATGTAAGATAACCACCACCACCCATCGAAGCGCAAACAATCAGCACTAAACTGGGTAGTTAAAAAAATACCCGCGTAAGTTACGTGTGCGTATACGATACTCCTCGCAAACTGGAAAAAGTCTGGTCAAAATTTATTTATTGGGTTCTTCCCCAAACAAATTATGAAGAAAGTTAGTTGACGAAGTGAGAAAATACCATATAATTAAACCCGAAAAATAAATCCCGATAAATAAATTTAATTTGTTTTAGATTTAGCATTTGTATGTTTTTATATCTACTTCTATAAATCTTACCCGATATATATAAATAATGGTAACTGCCTTATTCTTTTAGATAATTTTAATTGAGATATAAACACTTAATACTACTAAATATAAATAGATTTTTGTGGTTTAAGTGTTAAATAAACATATTATTTATAAAGTTAACACACTTTATAGTGTTTTGTCTTTAAAGTTTTGGCTAAATATGAACACAATATTGGATTTTTACCTCAAAAAAAATCGCTTTACGCTGTGAAATCTGCGTATTTGATTAGACCACTGACAACAGCTAAAAAAATACATTAAGATGGGCAAAAAAACTCATTTTTAGATTTTTGAGACTTATTGGGTTTTCGCACTACACCCTCGATATGTATATCACGGTTTACAACACATGATCTGCTTTAGTACGCACTCAAATTCATAATCTTTTGAAAAGTAACCTATGTACAAAACTTTTCTACTAGGACCCTGCTTACCCATGAAACAGGAATTTTGTTTAAATAATTCACTGTGGTCAATAATTTATTTTGGGTATCATTATACAGTAACACTTTAAAATTAATAACCAATAACATATTGACTGACAATACTATTTCATTACAATCTAAGCTCTTACGAATAATAAGCATATAAAAATTAAGCACTTGACCAGAATACACTATGAATAAAATTAGCTCGAGATCAAGCACTTGACAACAACGCTTCAAGATAGAACCTCATTGCCGATTGACAAAAAAAATACTAATTCTAAAACGGCAATACTCTTGTATATAGAGCTATAAACTAGTATCAGTTTTTTCCATGTGCACGATAGAAAAATTGAACATACAATACGTAAGATAATTAACCGAATAAATTTGTAGTTATTTAGGTATTCAAAATATAATAAAAGACTTACGTCATCTACTTCTTGCTTGATCACCGGCTTTGTTTCAAACTCCCGTAACCTTTCCCGTTCCCTTTCTCGTTCCCTTTCTCTATCCCTCTCCCTTTCTAGCCTCTCTCTTTCCTTGTGGTGCATCTGTTTCATCATAGCCTGTATCTCCGGCAAGGGCACACATATTGGCCTCTTCAATCCATACAATGTGTAATAAAGATCAACAAGATCGCACCGCAGTCTTGCGTCGTTTGACAAGTGACAGTTTATATTATTCCAAAGTCTAAAACAAAAAGATTCATTCGTTTTAACATACGGTGTTATATACGGCTTTCGTTTTTCAATTACATGTCCAAAGTTGACATAACAAAATTGTCCATGATATTGAAAATCTGATTTATTCGTTATACAATTTTTGGTGGAAGAATGTTAATCGTTCACGTGATGGTGGTAAGAACCACGTCCGCCCATAACAATTGCTGTGTCACCAAGAAACTTCAATTGCAGTTTTGTGGGGCACCACACTGCGCCCGTCACCCTAAGACATCGGTTCTTTAATCCCAAATGTCCTATAAATTACACTAGCTTACAGTGGCCCTTCAGATCGAAACATTGTAATATTTCTTCGGCATACACGGCAGAAAATCTGTCACTGTGGTAGTATCCAACTAGACCACGCCTGCCCAACCCACCCACGGAGTCTCACGCCTCACGCCTCAATTATTCTTTTATATATAAAAAAACTGTTTCCCACATTAGGATTTCTCCTTTTTTTGAGTGTGTGTAATGCAATTGGTCTCTTGGCATTTACTGCGACATCGAAAGCGACTCGCGAGAAGAAGGCCCGCGAGTAAGAGGATTTCTCCTGTATCGTGGGTTCGTGGGTGCGTCTTTTATCGTCCCAATCGGTCGTAATCGTAATCGGTTACAACAACATTCTTTAATAGATACTCGAATAATAAAGAAAGCAGGGGTAACTACAAAACTGCCAATTTATACGGTATACATGTTATACGCAAACGACGTGTCTAGAGAAATAAATATCAGTAAGTACCTATCATGAAACACAGATAAGAAACAGTAAAACTATCTGGCTAATTCCAGTTATAAACCAAGCAAATAAGACGTAATGTATGTAAATATCTACATACTTTGTTTCCAGAAGTATTTACGGAAGCATCGTTTATTGGATAATAAACAATATTTAAATTAATTATATAATTATTTTGACCTACTTTTTATGTGTGTTCTCAATTAATTATAATAATGTCATTAAGATACCCCGAATGGGTTCTCGCCTTATCGTGGCGGGGGGCTTGAGTGAAGCTAAGAGGAATCCAGGTCGGCCTGTGGCATCAGGCTGGCTCGAGTCGGTTGGACCCACTCTGGATGCGAACAGGGAGACTGCAGCTTCGCTGCTCTCCGTAGCCAAGGTGGAGTCGCGGCGGAATAGGAATATAGGTGTAGCGTTGCCTCTCTCCCTGTCCTCCGCAACTCTGGTGGAGCTGTACCATCGATGCGTCGATGAGTTGAAGCCGCTCGTCCTGTCCTTCGCAGCTAAGATGGAGTCGCGGTAGAAGAGATCCGATGCCGGGCGTGAAAGGCTGTTGCAAGTTTCCTGGCCCCGTAACCTCCGCGTGGCGGACCTCAGAGGGGGTGTTCCGTTGCTCACAGAAAGGAGAGTCCGTGTTGGAAGACACTCATTCCGGCGCGACTTACTAAGGAAGGACAGAGGATTCGAGCTGTCCTCAACGTAAGGAGGGGCCGCCAGTGAGGTCGCGGTGGTGTGCGCAAGCGTTCCCGTGGCCCTGCCAACATGCGGCGAAGGCGGAACACCATGGGGTTTCAGTCGGTGCCAGTCCTATATAACCCGTCCTTGCCCCCATGAAGGCGGGCACGCTTTAGGCATTTCCTCATAAAAAAAACGGTGCTTATGTATGAAATTACTGATTTTATTACCGGTCACTTTGAATTTCGATACCTTCTTTACAGATCATTCCATTTGGACGTGGTGTTGCGGAAACAGGCCCGTTGCAATGTACTCGTACAATCATTCCATTTTCTAATGGATACAAAACGCATGTGATAGCTAGTATGTTCTATTTTACAAGGTTTATAACCACGTTTTTATCAGCTCGCTTTCGTGTATGTGTTGGGTCAAACATAGTAATTAATTTTAAACTAACTACCCGAGTCTGTCTGTCGGTTTGCTTGTCTGTTGGGTACAAATTTTGCAATTGATTATAAACTTTATACTCTTAGACTTTTACATTGACCGGAACACCATAAACAATTGCATCGGGCGTCGATGGGCGGAAACGCTTACGTTCTGGAAATTTCGATCATAAGGATGATCATCATGGACGACATACCACCAAAGCAAATAATGACGAATTAAAGGCTATAGTGGAAGCTGTTCCTTGTCAAAGTACAGCTGAGCAGCAGCAGGGTTTGATGTCATTAATAAAATAATACTGGTTCATCTACGTAATATTGAAAAAAAATAAATAAACTGTATCATTAGGAGATATATTTCACTATATGTTGTTCCGCACAGTGGAATAGCACCTACCTCTACTACACTTCCTACCAAGGTGTCGTCAGAGGGAACTAAGGTATTGTAAGCCTTTATTCGAGCAGAATAATACCATAAAATGCAATGCTGTCACTATACTGCTCGTGGGAACGCAATGGGCAGTAAGAATTTTTTGACGCGTACTAAAATGGCGACGTGGTTCGCCACCGAGCACGTTTAGTTCCTGCGCGGGCAGTCTTCGGGTGTGGTCTCTGCTTACCCCTTTTATGGGAAAAAAGTGTGAATATGTGAATGTAGGTACAAAAATATCTCGCTATTTTACAGGTGGTAGGATTTCGGTACATGTGCTCCCTCTAAATGTTACATTAACTATTGATCATTGAGCCGTACCTCTGCTCCTTATGAGTGTTACACTTACTATACTGTAATGAGCAGTACCTCAGCTGCTTCTGGGCATTACACTAATTAGGTGGCAGTTCGCGGTACCACAGTTTTTTCTGGGCGTTACACTTACTAGGTAGGTAAGACTGCATGGCCAGTTATCTGACGTGAACCAGTAGTGTGCAAACATTATTGTGTGTCGCTCTGAAGTGCACTAAGATGTAGTGTAATTACTTAAAATGATGTCTCAGAGTGACGAGCGCAGTGCGGTGTCACACAGAAATTTTCAGGTGACAACAGCATTTGTTATGGACAAACGTTGCGTCAGGTGAACGTTTTGCTCGTCTCGTCACTTCATCCAATAAAAAAAAAAACGGGATTAAAATTATCTAACCGTCTCTAGAATGCAAGTTAACACTGTGCCAAATTTCGTCAAGACCGGTTCATCGGTGAACCGTGGAAAGGTAACAAACAGACAGATTTACTTTGCGTATTTATTATATTAAGTATCGATATTAGCATGGATAATAGGCGACGCGTGATTTTGAAACCTTTTTTGTAAAAAGCGGGATATACTCGTAATAAAAAAACATAAATAATCAATTGTTTTTAGCATTCAAACATCGTGTCAGAGCTTATTAGGGTTAATGACTCAACCTCAAACAACAAACGGCTCGCATTTGGTTCATAGGATCACACACGTCACATTAGTGTTACTGACCGCCTGACAGGTGAAATGATCGAGTTCCAAATGAAACATTTGTACTGACACAAGTGTTCCACAACATTCAGATCAGATTGAAGTTTCGCATCAGTGAACTGGTTCACTGACTAGCTACATGTCTACGTTGGGCGGCCGGCCATTCGACTACCTACTTAGCCGATAGGTAGGAGTCCGGCAGAGTAGAATAGCACGAACCTCTTTCCTGACGAGGTGTCGTAAGAGGCGACTAAGGTCTTGTACGGACAGCCTTTATTCGTGCAGAATAACACCATAATATGCAATGATATCACTATAGTGCTCGAGGGAGCGAAATTTTTTTGACTCGTACCAAAACGGCGGCTACGTGGTTCGCCACCCGTCACGTCTCGTTTTTTTTTAAAGGAGAGGGGGCAAACGAGCAAGCGGCTCACCTGATGGTAAGTGATCACCGCCGCCCATGAGCATCCGCAATACCAGGGGAACTCCGAATGCGTTGCCGGCCTTAGAGGAAGGAGTAGGCTTCTTTTCTTGAACTCTTTTCGTTTCCCAGCGGGACCTAAGAGTTGGCTACGTGTGTGGTCTCTGCCTACCCCGTATATGGAAAAGGCGTGATTGTATGTGTGTGTAGATTTGGTGTGGATCGTGCGAGTGATACCTGTGCACCACGGCTTCCGTGTCGAGGCGGTGTCTCTGTGCGCGTTCGAAGGGCGGCATGCTGACGAGCAGGCGCGCCAGGCCCGTGCCGCACTCCGGGCTCCGGGTCGTTCTCGACGCCCGTCAACAGGGACGACAGGTCCTCGGGTTTCCCGTCCACACGAACAAAGTCCACCAGGCACTCGAACGCGGCGAGGCGCACGTCTATGCAGAAGGGATTCGTCGTCTTTACTTTGTATTTGAAATGAGGAAAGAAAACCGTTCGGAATATTTAAACTACGGTACTGTTAAATAACACGTGCAGTTCGGTCAAAAACTATATAAAACGTGCCTTGAGATTTAATTTCCCAATAAAACGTTTACGTATTAAATACTTCGACTTACGAGACTTCTTTTAAATCTTTACCGCAAAACCATTAACCAATTTCAAGATGTTTCTCGTTTCGTTTCTTTGTCATCATCACCATCATTTCAGCTTATCACTTGTCCACTGCTGAACGTAGGCTGAATAGATTGCCACAAAAGTTTGGGGGGATTTTTCCATAGTTACCACGATTGGCAAGCGGGTTGGGAAGACGCTGCTTCCTATCTCCTTGTTTTTATTTTCCGTCTGACGATGCCGATGCTGTTAAGCCGCCGCCACACAGTAAAAGGAATATAAATAATATTTGTCAAACTAATATAAATTCTACTTTTCTACTGGTAGTAGAATTCCCATGGGAACCCGACTACGTAGGTACCACCCCAGAGCCAGATATTCCACCGAAAAGCGGTGGTGTACAAACGTTACTGTGTTTCGGTTTGAGGGCACTAAAAGTTAGCGTAATTACTGGGCATGAGATTTAAAAACTGATGTCTCAGGGTGACGAGCACAATGTGGTGTCATACAGTAATGTTCTGGGTGACACAGCATTTGTCATGGGCAGAAGTTGCAGTTACCATTAGGTGAAGCTTTTGTTCGTTTCGTCGTTTCGACGTTTCGATGAAGTTTCCAATCCAAGAGTTAAGAATATAAAACACTACTGCTCTACTACACTACTACTATAAAACACTAATAGTTAATTTGCAGATGACAACTTAAAACTGATCATCAGTCATTTCAGATGATCACAAGTCCTCTGCTGATCATAGGCCTCCCACAAAACACGATCCTGAGCCACCTGCATGCATCGACTTCTAGCAAAACAGATCCTCGTCGTTGCCGCCCAAGAACCTTTCTTCTCCAACGGTTATCAATTCTACTGATCGTTTTCTTCAAAAATTTGATATTAGGCGATGTATGACGAAACGAAAAAACAACGTCCCAAAACCTAAATATATAGGTAAAGTACCAGCCTAAAAAAGTCCCAATGCTGAGCACGGAGCTCTTCGCATTCCTGTGATGTTTTTGGAGCCATGAAGTGTCCGCCGTTCTGCTTCGATGCGGGTTGACGGACTTCACATGTCCTCGAAATCTTTTTATTCCTTAGACATGCAGGTTGCATGTTTTCCTTCATCGCTGACCACGTGGTAAATCCGCATTTAAATTTGCAGAATAATTTTAGAGGTGCCGCCAATAAGAATCGAACCCAGTTCACTCACATACTATTAAATTTAAAGTAAGCGCCCGGCCCCTGAGCTACAACGGCAAAATATGTAATCCAAACAAAACTGCGTACCTGTGTTCATATATTATTAAATTTACCCTAAGGTTTTATGAATTAATATATCTGTCTAATTAGTTAGTTACCTATATACTGTCCGTATTGTGCGTAAGCCCTAAATATGGTCGGGATGCTTGGAAGGTGTCCACACTGCTGCATACGACGTATTGCGCGAAGACAGCTCACTGTCACTGTGTTCTTATAACAAGGCAACACTTTCTCCAAATTTAGCATCCGCGTGATTTCCTCCAGCACCAGTTTTGTGTCCGCTGATAGAGAATCTGCTGTTATGGGAGCACCCTGCGAATACAATAAACTCAAAATCAAATGTAACAATTGATAGATATGATGAAGGTATCTCTATGGTATTCTGCGGTACGTGGAAAGGATAATAATTTCGGTGATGTAATTGCTGTTAGCCTTTTTTGGCTTTTACAGCTTCATCGGATACTGTGCCCACGGGCCAGGTTTGGTTTGACCCAAACATAAATACATAAATAAACTCCTACAATAATCTCGAAATTGGGACTGCGCGTTCGCTGCGTGCTTGCTCGATTTAGAATATCTCAAATGATTTTAAGTCGTCTAATGACCGTCCGAGGAAGGCTGCGGGCCTGTCGACTTGTGTTTCGGTAACTCTGGGCGGTGAGAACCGCCCTGGAACACGGGTGAATCGTGTGTACGCGGTGTGATTATTAACTATTGCGCGTCGCTCTCAACGGCGGTCGCGCGTCGTGGTGCGTGTTATATTAAAGCTATTAACTGTGTGTACAGTGTAGCCTGGATCGTGACTGACCGTATCGTGGTCAGAGGTGGAAAGGAGCGGGGTCAATGTAGCCCACCTACGAAGGGGTAAAGTGCGGAACCCTCTCCCGTTTTTTTTGAGGTTATGTTGAAACCTAAACAAACTTAATGAGAATAATACGACTATACGGAAAGAACAGAACTCGGTTCTGGTAAAAATGACGATTACATAGTTGTTAAATTTGTTATTTCAACAAGTAACAAGTTTAACAATCTAATAATTATTTCTATAAAAGAATCTTTTTAATTAGAGGACAACCACAAATACTCCTTCTCTTTCTATTAAAGAACAATTCCCGACGAGCGAGCGCGTTTTACATACATAAATTAAGAGTTCAAGCAGATCTGAAAACCAAAATATTATGCTTTTGTACAAACATTGGCACCTGCTGGAATTTGAACCCAGGACCCGTGGCATAGAATTCAGGTAACTTTACAACTAGGTCACGCGGTCGTCAGTTATTTTGTATGCGAAATCAACTGGTTATAAATAAATTTACAAAGAAAAGTCTCATAGAAAACAAAAGAATCGACCAATACTTACAGGTTGCAACACAGAAATGACTGGTGTAATAGTCGCAGCTAGTGCGTCCACTAGAGCTGCCCTGTAATAGTTGTCAGAAAAATGATTCTTCGAGTTATCGTTGTATTTGAATAAGTCCAGTAGAAATCTCACTACTTCCGGAGGACAAATTCCGTGAATGTTTCTTAAACCTGAAACAAAGTTATAATTTGAACAATAACCCACAGTGTATATATACCTTTTTTTACTAATCCACATTTCTTTTATTTCATTTCTGCTAGTATCTAGTTGGCGATCAACATTAAGTTACAACAACAACAATTAAGTTGCACTCAAAAACGACATCACAGAAAATATGAAAAGGTTTGTTTACCAGCCATAGCGACGGGAATAGTTTTCTGGAGGAAGTAATGCTGCAGATTATCAAAGTTATTTTGCTTGATGATATGTGGGGCCGCGAATGAGCCGAACATTTTACGGAATATTGTCAACATTGCCGGCGGCCCTGCCCATAAACTTATCATTGCATTCGCCACCTAAAATTAAAAGTAATAATGAAAACGAATGCATAGTAGTCACGTATATATATATATATATATATATATATATATATATATATATATATATATATATATATATATATATATAAATATACATTTATATATATAGAAATAGGAAACCAGTAGATAAAATTTTGAACACGATAAAAAAAAACCGGTCCCGATACGTCATGTTTTTTCGAGAGTTATCGTGAGACATCCCTAAAAAAATCAGGACGTCCACGTAATTTTTTTAAACGGTCCTTTTTTCTAAATAGCAATATTAGATCATTTTTCAAAATAATTTTAATGAATGAATTAAAGTGTTTGCTTGCTACGACTTTATTAAAATTAGAATACAAGATAATTGTGATAGAAGCATTTGAAGACCGCCGAATCGCTTGACCTTGACATGTCGGGTATAAAGCGCTATCTCATGGCGCCAAGCGGCATGAGATAGCGCTTAACGTGTACTGGCAATTTACATATTTCAGCGCAATCCTGCATGGATACCCGACTGGACGGGGGGCGAGCTGCCGGGCTATGTCGGACTCTTACCGACTGAAACCCCACGGTGGTCTCCATCGGCGCTTAAGAGGGGTCACGGGATCTCCGTTCGGAACGCAACCGTGACCCCTCCATCGCTTTGCTAAAATCGCCATCCTATCGCAACCCACCTTAGTCAAGCAGTGCGCAGCCCTACACCGAATCTTGTAGTAGGTCTGCTCGTTCTCTATAGTGTCGGTGAGCGCTTTGCGTGTGACGGGCTCGGGGAAGTTGTGCAGCGCGTCGATGGCCTCGCTCTGCGCGGTGACGTCACGCTCGTGCCGCAGCTGGTACTGCCACTGGTAGTCCGGCTGCGACACCACCGTGCTGCGCAGCAACGACATCTCGGGGTCCAGCCGTATCCATAGCACTGGCGAGTCGCTGCAAGTCAGATTGTGTCTTTATAGCAGAAAGCTAGGAGACGAGCAAAACTTTTTCACTGGTGGGAGGAGTCCTATGTAGGAATCCGTCTAGGTCTTTTTTTTTATTGGATAAAGTGTTGAAACGAGCTAAACGTTCACCTGATGGTAAGTGCAACGTCCGCCCATAACAAATGCTGTGTCACCCAGAAAATTTCTGTGTGACACCACACTGTGCCCATCAGATTCTATAACTGGCCCTGGGGTGGTACCTACCTAGTCGGATTCCTACATAGGAATCCTACCGCCAGTAAAGGTACAACCCCAGGGCCAGTTATTCTGTCGTGAAGTTGTAGTGTGCAAAAATTACTGTGTTTCGGTTTGAAGGGCACTGAGAGCTAGCGTAATCACTGTACATATGAGACTTAAGAACTGGTGTTTCAGGGTAGACCAGCGCAGTGTGTTGCCAGACGGAAATATTCTGAGTGACATAGCATTTGTTATGGGCAGACGTTACACTTGCCATCAGGTGAACGTTTTGCTCATTCCGTGACTATAATCAAATGGTAAGTGCAACGTCCGCCTATAACAAATGCTGTGTCACCCAAAACATTTCTATGTGTCACCACAGCGCCCGTCACCCATTCCACTTCCCTACCTATTCACCTATCGCGTAAGTTCGGGGTATTACTGTACCTAATAAAAGTATTACTGTAGCAGATAATTTTACTTAAAAATAAAAAAGATGGCCACACTAGGATTCCTACTGAATCGCTAGTGCCTTTTACAGACATAAATATCACATGCAGAAAACCACCAGACAGAGAAAACCTACAATTTGTGTTTCGCACAAATGATAATTCCGGCTGGGATTCGAACCCAGGACCATACCTCTTGACTGAGGAAACCCCAAGTGTGGAAACAATAAATACGTACTCCATAGCCGACAGATCCATATCAACCTCCTCGCCAGTGCACAGGGGTATCTTCTTTTTCTTGTTCCTCCTGCTCTTGCTGTGGCACGTGATGTCAGCTTTAACCACAGTATTCTCGATCTGCAGCGTATGCTTAAACGTGCCGTCCAACTCTTGCAGCTGCACGAGTAATGGTCCCACATACTTCCTTATTCCGCGTTCGTGAACACTGTCCTGGCGTATCTCGAGTTCCACCGTGTTTCTATAAAGAGAAAGTAGAAATAATTCTTACATACATATACATAGTATTCATAGTCACGCCTTTTTTCCCCATACAAGTGATAGATAGGCAGAGACCACACTCGTAGCCCACTTTTCGCGCCGCTGGAACGAGACGTGGCGGGTAGCGAACCACGTCGCCGCCATTTTGGGACGAGTCAAAAAGTTCTTACTTCCCATTGCGTTCACACGAGCAGTATAGTGACAGCATTGCCAATTTTTGTAATTTTCCGTACGAATTAAGCCTCTTAAGACAACTTGGTAGGTGCTAGCTATTATTAGTGTTACAAATATTAGACGTTATGTGACGTTCATATGACATAATTTAAAGCTTCTTGTTATGGGGACTTTAATTCGCGTAACACTATTCTCTTCCTTATTTTACAAAACAGTGCTCCGTTCTTCTTTACAACAGAACAAAGTTATGCCAACCTGCTGTTCGTCAATAATAGGCGTGAAGGTGGTGTACCTCCTACGTGATAGATAGGTATGACTACATCATATTCTTCACCAGAGTTTAATATGTATCAAAATTATTTCTACACCTAACCTTTTTCGATTAAACACAGAAGTGAGCTGAAACTTGGCATGGCCGCTGGTACGGACCCACTGATCCACGAAAACTGCCATATCCTTTCCAGTCACAGTAAATATAGCCTTGACGAACAGATTGGTGGACAACAGCAAATGGCCCCACAGTCCGCTACCGATCTTCGTGTTTGCGGCGTTCGTAGCTAGGGAAAGCTGTTTGTTGAACACTTGAAGAAGCAGCTCTTGACCGATCCGCTGCTCTAACATTCGAAGAACCAAATGAGATTTCTTTCGCATCACCTAATTGAAGAATAGGGATGATTGTTAAAAACATATCTCATTACTATAATAAAGCTGGAGATTATGTATGTTTGAAGCACTAATCTCAGTAAATTAAAATGACATTTGAAAAAAAAATTTCTATAAATCGACCGCTAACAATTTTGTCTTTGTCTAAGGTGCTTAGTATTACAAAATTGCCATTAACAGATTTCTACATCTAATTCGTCAGCAAATTACATAAATAAAAAAACCTGTTAGTAACTTTTTTTTAAACAATAATAATTTAAAAAAAATACTATTTAAGCTCAATCCAAATTAACCCAGTAATTTTATATCTCATCCTTCGCTAAGTAAAAAGAATGCATTCCATTCCACATAAATTTGCATTAGATAAACCGTTTACAGGGAAAGGTTCTAGGTTATTTTCCAGGCAGAATCTTGAAAAGCGATACAATGTAGCCGAAGTCGAAGCTGAATTGAAATTCAATAATACTTTTTCATGTCGTTATAATATTTGTGGATTTAATAGTTTTTGTGCCTTTAAAATTGCTCAAATGGAATTAACTAGGATGATTCGTCGAGATTACTGGTTTATTTATTACAAAAAAATCCTGTGGTGTGCACTGATCACCCGCAACATTAATATGTTTCGGTTTGAAGGACGCTGATAGCTCGTGTAATTACTGATTCACACTAAAATTTTCTATGCATTTGTGTGTAACACACACCATTTTAAATTTTAGTTTGCTTGTGTACGCTTTTCAGGGAGGGCGGGCGGTGATCACCAAAAACTAGGTCATCATCATCATTTCAGCCTCTCACTAGTCCACTACTATGCCTATGGCCTCCCTATGGATTGTTACAAAAGTTTGAATCTCTCATTTGGGATGAGATGAGGTGGTAGATTCCCTTAAACTGCCACCACATACTAAAAACTAGGTAATACACAATATTTTAAATTTTGCTTTTAGATCTTAGCAAATTAACTTTCTTTCCTTCATTTCCGCATTTGGACAGACGCTGCACTTACCATCAGGAGAACGATTTGCTTGTCTCCTTGCTTTCTATTAAAAAAGATAGACGCCGCAATGGTTGAAATTCTGCAGGATAGCATCATAATTTTTTTTAATTAATTCTAGAACAATATTTAACTTAATGATTAAGATAACTTCATGATGAGGCCGTAGCAATTGACTGTCACTGGACAGAACTGATAGGTAACTGAAAATATTTTTCCGTATCTTATAAGTTCAATGACATGTTATATTATATTATATATATTATATTAGGCATGTAAAATATAGTGCAATTACCTCAATATACCGCGGCGACATAGTATGCACGTTGCGAACAGGAAAGTAGAAAACATCCTTCGGTTCTACTCGAGCGCCACTGGCAGGAGGCTGCCAAGGGTCGAGAACTATTCCTCCGTATTGTTCTTCGTAACTTACAACCTGTATTCCAAAATATTATTATGTAGGAGTAAAACTAACAGCGTATAAATGTCCCACAGCTGTGCCTTTTAACTATTTTAACGGGTTTTGGAGCTTAGAAGAGTTTCCGGCGCTGCTTCAAGGTGGGTTGGCGAATTTCTTATGTCATCGATTTTGTTTTTCAGAAGTGCCAGTTTCCTTACGATGTTTTCCTTCACCGATGAGCACGTAGAAAAACAAACATAAAATCGCAAAAAAATATTAGAGGTGCCGGCACCTATGCAATTTACGGCGAGCATTCGGCCACTGAGCTACCACGGCTCTTATGTAGCAATTTAATTATAAAAAGGGGGTTTTGTAAAACTTCATTTTTAATCATTAATCAATCCCATTGATTTTACAAGAATTTTACACTCAGTATTATCTCAATCGATATCGTTACTAATTGCTTGTAAACAATTACTCTTAGAACAACTACAGCCATTGCGATCCAAGCCGATAAGAATTATAAAAGGTTATGTGAATAGCATAAAATTTTAGGAAAACTGTATACATGAGTCACTTTCTTTCATTACTCATATGGTGTTCTTTTGAAAGACTTAATTTATTTAGCAATACTTTTAATTGGGCCATATAAATATGAAATATAAATAAAAAGGCATATTAATTTGGATGCTGAACAAGTCCGATTTTCGGCTAGAGTAGTAAAAATTTCAAAAATGGTAAAAAATTAGATTTATTATTAATAATCGATCTCATGGCTTTTTGGAACATTTTTCTCTATTCGTCATAGTCACAACGTACATGCGATACGATGCAACTTAAATAGAATTATCAGTCAGAATGTAACAGAGTGGCCATGACTGCCGATTAATAATGAACTGAATCTGAACTTATAACAGCTATATAACATATTAAATAACATTTGATCCATGTTTGCAATGAAACTTAATTAATAACTAAATTATAACCTCTTGTAACTCCTGATGGACCCAATATCTGTACTCATTATTGCCGAAACACTTCTTTGAGTACAATCCACATAAATAATCGGGAATTCCTTTAGCTAGCCACAAGTCAGACCAATTCTGCATAGTAATAAAGCAGCCGAAGAATTGTTCTGCTACTGCTTGAGCCATTGCCTTTCGACTTATGTATGTCTGATCGATTATAGCAATCGAGTGGAGAAGATGGGTGCTTAGTATTGACATTGTAGTATATGCTGATGCATCATCTTCCGTCTGAAATTAAAACGCAACATTGTTTTAGTTTATAAACCCTAAAAAAAATTAGGTACAAGCATCCACTTATTTTTAGATCTGGGAAAAGATAACTTCACATGAGATCTATACTATCTTTTGTTCCTATGCAGGAATCCATCTAGGTAGGTACGACCCCAGGGCCAGTTATTCTGCCGTGTTTCGGTTTGAAGGGCACTGACAGCTAGCGTAATCACTGGGCATATGAGACTAAATAACTGATGTCTCAGGGGTCGGGCGCAGTATGGTGTCACGCAGAAATGTTCTGAGTGACACATCATTTGTTATGGGCAGACGTTGCACTTACCTTTATAAAAAAAATGGTGGTTTACTAAAAGTTTTTCTTCACCATGCTGTAAATTAGCACGTAAAATTGCGCCAGCACTATGACAGATGAACCGGTAATCGAACCCAGGTCGCTAGCGAGCTATGAAATTAAATAAGACAGCCTGGCCTCTGAGCTAACACAACTCTCTAAAATCTACCATATCTAAAGGTAAGCATCTCAGGTATGAGATAACAGATTGCTCCTGCCATCTCTGAAAGACTACTTCAGATTATACACACCCCTTCAGCATAAACTGGCAATTATGCCAAACTAAAGTTACCATCATCAGAATGAGAATATTGTTATGCATAATTATAAAGAGTATGGATAAAGTTGAACATTGACCCTTAAGTCGACCTTAAACTTTATCCATTGCTACAAATATATATATTTTTTCTCTACAGTTTTTCTTCAATTTTCAATTTAAATTATTAAATGTTTAAGAAAAAAAAACTGACATAAACCTCATCCATATTAAAAACGATGTGGTTATGTACCTTCCTTTTATTACATACTTTTTCCCCTTTGTAACAAAAAAACAAAATTCCTTCCTTAATCCTAATAAATGTACATAATCAAGTTTAAACTTACCTCATCTACAAAGACTTGCTTATAGCAGGGATAAGGATATCTAGTTAATAAAGTCTCTTCATAAAATTCAAAGGCTTCATGTAAATATCTCACAGTATTTTTCAGAATTTGAATCAGATTAGGTAAACAGTAGTGTGTTACTTCATTCATGAAGGGATCTACATAGGTCTCGAATGGACTGAAAAGCAAATGCAGGATATAACAAATGTAATTCATCCAAATAATTCCATAGTACTATTTATTATCTGTGCAAAGTTGATAAAGTTGGATAGATTTATTTAAAGAAAATAATTTTTTTTGTCTTACTGTCATAAGAAAATTTTGATGCCTTGCCTGCTCATTCTGGCTTTATACTCTTCCCAGCTTAAAACCTAGTACTACTTCATTTAAAAATTACATTACTTTTTATTTATAATACTATAATATCCACTGCATGGCAGATGTGAAATTGGCTCAAGAGATGTAAACATTTCCTTAATAATGTAATATATTGTTTTTTTTATGGAATAAAGAGACTTAAAAAAAACTGAAAATTATAATACCCAATAGCCAGTGCAATGTTGGGGGCACATGCTGGTGTATTGACAACATAATGGAAAGTCTTTCTTCTATGGTCAGGTGTGTACACCACATCCAATAACTCCCCACAAGACACGGCAGTCAAACACTCGTCCACTGTGAACTCTAACTTCCATGTGCAAGGTTCGGCGAAACTGTCCACGCAGGGAAACCAAAGTCGCGCCGAATGGCCATATGTGAACATATGTGCTGATTTCTGGAAAATATCTTAATTAACGAGCGTGCTTTTACTAATATAGATATGCCTGAGCAAGCGAGTGAGTTAAGTTCTCTCGATATTTCTAAAACATGTTTATTGAATGGGTCATTGAAATATTCACTGAGCAAATAATGATTAAACATCAATAAAAATATTGTAATTTTGAAGCTAGTTACAATTTTAAAAGAAAACATACATACATACATATAGTCACGCCATTTACCGATATAAGGGGTAGGCAGAGGCTTGACATGAAGCCCATTTTACGAGACGTGACGGGTAGCGAATTACGTCACCGCCATTTTGGAACGACTCTAAAATGTTGTTACTCTCCGTTGCGTTCCCACAAGCAGTATTGCATATCATGATTTTAATCTGCACAAATAAAGGCTGTCTGTACAATACCTTAGTCGCCTCTGCCGACGCCTCGGTAAAAAAGAGGTAGGTGCTATTGTACTCTGCTGGACACCTATCAGCTAAAAGAAAAAACTTATTCCAATATAATTGCTTTCATGTTTTTCTAGTTATTTAATCACTTTCAGAAACATATATTTGGAAAAGTAATAAAACAAAAATGTGTCAAAATTAATCTGTGACAACTAACTAACGGATTATAAATATAATTAATAATATACCATCATTATAGATTTACAAATCAAACACAAAATAACCATACCTCAATTAAAGTACCCTCTCCTTCTGGCACAACAAAGTGCAGCCCACCCTGTGGAGACTCCAGTGAAAATTCAATTCCAATTCGTAATCCTCGCCCTTCTCCAACCAAATGTGCTGCATCATCAGGCACTTGTATGTGTAGTTCTCCAGAATTATGATCAGGATCAACTTTTTGTGCAGCTGCTAGATGACACCGTGAAAATACCTCTAAAGATCTCCTGCAATTTTTTTTTAAAATCTATTAAAATTATGAATATTATTTGGTTTATTTTATTATTGACTAGCAGTGAATTACCACAGAACCATGCTTTACTGGTGGTAGAACTTCTATGCGGTGCCCATGTGATGATGATGTCCTCTGAATACTGTCACAAGTATCTGAATACTGTATCAACTGTGCAGGAGATATTATAGAGCCACAAGTATATGTGTAACCAGAGTCACTCACTTGTCCAATCCTGTCCGCTTACATTGTGAAACCCATGCAATATGATTGGTGATAGAGAGAAGCAATGCGAGAAAGAGGGCCAATTGCAACACAACTATGCCCGAAAACCAACTACTTGATTTTGTACAAATGTTGTCTATGGCTGGGATTCAAATCCAGGACCCTCTTCGTCATTTTGTCATCATCATCGCCACAGAGTCGTTTTCAGACAGGTACACATGGTCCAGGATTAAATCAAGGTTGGGACCATCACAGTGCAAGTTATTCTGCCATCAAGCAGAAATGTGCAAGCATTACTGTGATATGGTTTCACTGTGGACTTTGGGGCATGTGAAAGTAAGTAAATGACATCTCAAGGTAAGAAGCAAAATGCAGCAGTGTTCGACTATTTCCTTTTATGCTGACTATAAGCTGACCCATGTACGTGCTACAGTCCATATTTTGTGACTCTGTCTGTGAGACTACTTCCAAATGTTACTCTTATTGTATCACTTAAGCTTTTCATAACATATAACATTTAAAATGTATGTCAATTAAGGCTTACTACATATATATACATTACAAACTTACGTATTGGGATCTGCTTGACATATATCCAAAAACGGATCACAGTACTGAAAATTGGCCTCATACTGATCATTAAGGCAGACTCGATAAATACGGCACTGCTTCGCATTCAAACGAATAAATCTCAAATTATCCTTTAATGGGACGATCGTTAACTCTACAAAGCCCTAAAAAAATCAGTATTAGAACGATCTTATAAGAAATAGAAATTAACATCGACTAAGATTAAGTCCTTCTATAACTTACAATTATGCTCCGTCTTTCAAAGCTAATACCCGTCAAGCTTAATATTTGATGAGCTGTAAAATAAAAGAAATATTATTAGACCTATTAGCACAAAATAGATTTAAAAGTTCATTTTACAAATACTTATAATTTAAACGGGCGACAATTGTCGCCTGTCCGTTCCTTCTTCATAGTATTAACCATTAAATCCAACTCCAACCAATGAACATAATGACTTCTTGTCAAATATTCTTTTGCTATACAAAGAGTTTTTGAGTTATTTCAATTTACAAATAGGTAATGTTATGCATTGGCTTGTTATTGCATTGCCTCAATTTGACTTGCAACATTTACCATAGATATTAGTAGGGGCGTTAGTAGATATTAGTAAGCGTTATTAACGTAATCGATTTCAGTAACCAGTTACGAGACTGATAATCGAATACGTAGTTTCGTGGTACAAAATGTAACGAAGTGTCTATGTCGCCTGCATTGGGACTTGGGATATCTAAGCGAGCGCGATATATAAATCGGCTGGTCCATATTCCATACTTTAATAATTTGTAAATAATCCTCCATTTTATACTTTACAAAAAAAATCTGAGATATTCTCATTAAGTTTATAATTCCATATAAAGTATAAAGAAAAGTTAATTAACTAATTTATTACACGATTTGACAATTTAAAAAAATAATAACTGTATTTGATGATAACTATCAGAACACCTTAAACACGTAACAGTTTATTGTTGGAACTTGTAGATGATATCTCGTTCGTAACGTAAGTATATTATTCCTCGCTTTGTATAGAAATAACTAGTTACCAAAATAATCGTTTTCGAAACCGATTATGCGTACTCACGAAACTACGTACAACCGATTACGCGCAAAAACGATTAATACAATGCCAAGTGTAGGTACTTACATTTAGGATATCTTAACTTATGTAATTATACATTAGTATAATTACTATTATGAGTACATATATAATAGTATTATAATAGTAATGATCAAAGAAAGAGAAACGCAATCTATGGAAAGCACAGAAAAAAATTACATGGGGAAGATTGAGCTGACACACTACTACTAACAGGATATCAATTCTATCAACTTTACACCCGGTGTGTTCTAATCATTTTATATCAGTTGACACATTTCTGAACACAAAACTCTTTGGCAAAGTTGTTTTTAATCTAGTGTAGTTAATCTGTCAAAATACTAAAGTAGAGAAGTGGAGCTTGTGATTAAAATTTATTACGAAGATCGTGTACTAATAGTTTTTATTTCGTGTATGACTTACATTAATTTATTATTTGAAAACAGTTTACATGTTTGCTTTTAATTTAAGTTGTCGAAATGGGGGACTCGCCTTATATGACTTGTTTGGTTTTGTACATATTTTCTTTTCAAATTATAGCTACTAATTCTCGCACCTCTAATATTTGGAAATTGGATGCTGAACAAGGACTTATCGTCGATGGTACTACGTTGCCTCAGGTTAGTCGAATTTCTGGTATCTACATTTATGTAACTTGTTTGTTACCATGTGGTGAAAATTCACTATTGACCCTTCATGACTTAAGTTACTTAACTGGTTAGCCTTGATTTCCGATAGCCCAGAAAGTAAACAAAATATATAAATTCAATATTTATATGGCCTCAATATTTTCAATATCTTATGTTTATTTTCAAATCATTTACCTAAAAGTTTTGGTTAAATTTTCAAATGCCTTTGAAAACACTGCTTGTCATCACTTTATGTATTTAACTACATTTTAGGATGACTCAGAAAAATCTAAAGTGACTGAAGAAGATGCTGTATTCAACATTATTACATCAACTGTATATTATGGTAATACTTGGACTAAGCATGGCTTTGATATGTTCTGCACAGACTGCCAGGTTTATGAACAACAAAGGTAAAACAAATATTTAAATTCCTCCCTTTTTTTTAAATATGCTTTTATAGGATTTACTGTCTTTATAGTAATAGAAACTTTATGTCTTTATAGTATAAGAAACAAAACATTAAATTAACCATAAAATCATCAGTACAAATGGAAAATGGAATTAGTGCACTTTTTTTATTTGTAAAATAATGTATCAATATGTTAATTTGCTTTTTTCGCCAAATTTGCATATATTACTTTTATTGTGTATATCACCTGAATTATCTTTCAAATTACCATATAAATGTATGTATGAATTGGTAATTGTAACAGAACATAAATTTCTCGATTCCACCACATACTTTTGCTCTTAAATATTAACAAATAAAAATGTTTGCTGATTCTCAATAATAATCCTGTTCTACAGCTAGTTTGTTTTTTTTAAATTATTAATGACTCCTTGAAGATAAAAATAATTCAGCTTATAAACACACATACAAATTATTTTATTTATTTATCAATACATTACTAAAACATCAGGTTCCCTTATGTTCTTAGGTGAAGTAATTACTTCCCCATTAAGTAGTAGTGCTACATGTAAACAGTTTTCCATGATATTCTTTTACATTAAAAATGTAAGAAATATTTTAGAGCTGCTGTTGAAAATAGTGAGGAAACGCCTCCAGCTGAAGCAAATGGTGAGGCTGATGATGAATATTTGGACTGCGGTAAAGCTGTCAACTTCACATATTATGATAATCTTGTTGGAGTGGCAAGACGCCATAGACACCCTAATGTACCTGAACCCCAGGTAAAGAATTGAACTTTTAGTTATGCAAATATATTTGCAAAAGACTTTTGTGTACTGAAAATAGCCTTGCCACTACTGAACATAGGCCTCTACCTAGATGTAAGGATTTACTGTAATCTGCATCTTTTCTTTATTAGATAAAGTGGCAAAACAACCATAACATCCACCTGATGGTAATTGCAACATCTGCCCATAGCAAATGCTGTGTCACCCAGAACATTTCTGTGTGAAACCACACTTAACCTGTCACTCTGAAACAGCCGTTGTTAAGTCTCATATGTCCAGTTTAATCCACTAGCTCTCAGTGCCCTTCAAACTGAAACACAGCAATGTTTACACACAACAGAACAGCTGGCCCTGTGGTGATACCACTAGTAGGATTGCCTAATGCAGCATCAAAAACCTTGAACTCTTATTAAACCCCTTGTGAAAGTTTGGGTGTTTCAAGACGGATGACATATTTGAGATGATTATTCTGCTATTTGTCAGATGCTACATTTTGTCAACAAGAATTTGTCAACTTTCATGATACCTACAGGATGAGAAAGATTTTCTTACTTTACAACCATAGAGTATTAATGTGTTTACTTTATTTTGAATGTGATGAACCTTGAGTTCCATTGATACTACCACCCAAATTTCATAGTGTGTGGGTATCAAAAAATCAATTATTGAAAAATAGAGATAAGGTATTTAAAAAAAATCTCCACTTCCTTCGATATCAGCAGTTTGCTTTACAGACATCAATTGCACAAGCAAACAAAGCTCTTGTAACTCTGTATTAGGCTAAGAAAAATTTAACCCCAAGCAGGAATCCAAACAAGACTTGTTCAGGCTTCCTTTGTATTTCTGGGGAGGATACAAGTCTGCTATGTATTTATTATAATCCTAGAAATAGCAAAATATTACCACTCTCTCTATATAGAGACTGAAATATCACTCCCAGGCAAAACTTCACAATTATGCTACTATGGATTACAAGGTTGAACACAATACCGCGTGCCCGTTTGTACGCTTGGGAGAATATCTCCGCCCATTGACTTCAAAATCTTGAAGAAAGGGAAGTATCCAAGCTTTGCGTGCAGCCAGATGGCAATGGCCGCATTTATGTGTAGATCCTACAGCGGGAATATTGATACAAGCCAATACATCGAAGACTTTTAAAAGGTGATTGTGACATTACTAGAATTGATCTCTTCCGTCGTCGTGGTTTTGGGAGATTTTAATGCCCAAATCGTCAAATGGTTTGGGATCACGTATCACTGATAACGCAAGTAGATCTCTTAGTGATTTCTCCTTAGCCTATGATCTGATACAGCTGGTATATATACCTCCGCGGGTGCCGAAAGCCTTTCTTGATCATTCTCCTGACCGCTCTTCGATCGTTGGATCACTGGTTTGCGAGCAGCCGTTGCGAATGGCATTACAGATTAGGATGGTTTGCATACGTTCTTCGCATTCTACACATGGAGGCAAGTTTGCTTCCAACGTCTGCCCTAATTCTGTTACTAAGGTGATGACTCAAAATATGTAACTTCACGTTCAGTGTCTCTTGTTGACAAATCAAGAATCCTAACACTGTCAAACTTAAGAAGTAGAATAACTACGCCTCCAGATCTTAGGAAAAACTGATAACCTCGACAAAATCTGACAGCATTGTAAAATTGGCTTTAGTCCTCGGGGCCCCGCGTCTTCTGGTCACTCGCTGCAAAGCTATCCAAGATAACTTTTATACGCAGGGATAATGATTCGACGGTTCACACTGTGAAACATAAAAGTCCATATATCTAAAGTGGGGAAATATTTTACGCTAAATAACGAACAGTCATGCACCATCTGTCTGAGACTGCTATATGATATCTGATTCAACCAAAGGGCAGTATGTACAATCCTATTTATTTATAACTGTATTGAAGACATATGCTTCCGAGATAGTGAAGGCTCTGACGAGCCTATTCCAACTTTCTTGTTTTGTTGGTACAGTTCCAGATTCTCGGATAAATACTCGATTTCATCTTATCCCCAAGAAGGGATACCACCTAATTACGAGAGACGTTCAGTTTCGCATTCGTCTGGAAAAAGTTATATAAGATAGACATATTTTAAATGATAAAAATTGTTAACGACTGCGTAGTCTAGTGGTTCTATGCCGCAGGTCCTGGGTTCGAATCCCAGTTGCAGTCAAAATTGTTGGTTTTCCTGTTTACAAACATGTGAAATGTATGTTTGTAAAACGACACAGGAGAGATCCTAGTGTGGGGTATAGTTTTGGCGTATGGCGTAGGAGGAGTGCGAAATTATTCAAGCACAATTTAACTAATTGATGATTTATAACTTAGAAATTCTTATCTCGACCTGAATCCTTATTATTATTATTATGAACTATAAAATTTACAGGTTGCTCTCATTTTCACAAAGAAGAAGTCATACAAGAATGGTGTGACAGAATTGGATATAAATGCTTTAGAGAAACGTTTGAAAAAAGCAAAGAGAGAAAAGCCAAAATCTGTTCAACTTTATAACCAGATTGGAAACTTCTGGAGAATTAAAGGTGACACTCGGCAATCTATCGAGTGCTTCCGACGTGCACTTGCAGTCTCGCCTTATAATGCAGAGGTAAATTCAAAAATTACATCGCTGAAATGTAGCACACTTGTGCATTGCATTTAAAAAATTACTTTTAATAGCATATGATAACATAAAAAGTACGAGTAGTTACATTTAATTTAAAAAAAAAAACATTATTGTTGATAAAACGCAAGCAGGCTCCCAAATTTTCAAGTTGAAACTTAATAATTATTTTATCAAAAAACCGACGTCCTCGCAGCAGCTCGAAAGATGCTTATGCGAATTTAAGAGTTTCGTGATTTTCTCATGGACCCCCATCATCAACCAATTGGTAAATATATTTTTATATATAAAAATAATGTATATGTGACCCCCTTTTCTAATTAAAAGAATCATTTATATCGGCTCATAAACAAAAAGAAGTTATGTACATAAAAATATATATATGTTACAGTCAAAACACATAACCGGTCAAGCATTTTTACTGCAAAAATCACTGGCGCCGTCTGGTGGCGGCTTAAGAAAATCTACCACCCAATCTCATCCCGTGGGTGTCGCCGGCAGAGGGAAAATGAAAACCAGGAGATTGGTAGCAGCATCTTCCTAGAACATCTGAATAAATAAACTGCGGCTGCCAACCCGCCTGCCAAGCGTGGCAACTATTGCAAAATCACCCTATAATGAGAGCTATAAATTATTGTAGCAATCTGTGGAGGAGGCCTGTGTTCAGCAGTGGACTAGTGATAGGCTGAAATGATGATGATGACACTTTCTTCGATTGTTTTTTTTTTCAGGTGCTACTAAATTTAGCGCGCGTACTGTTCACGCTGCAATATCTTGACGACGCGATTTACTTAACGCGACGTTCTTTGGAAGTCCAGCCACCGGATCGCAGCGCTTGGCAGCAGTATTTCACACTCGGCGAAATATTCAAAGCGTACGGACATTATCAAGTTAGTATTGTCGGTCTGTTATTATGTCTTACTGGTCGATTTTCGTCCACGCCGACAACGAATAATGTTATAATATTGTGCTATGAGTGCATGCGCAAGAGAGAAAGAGAGGAGACAAGCAAAATAACGTTTTGCTCGTCTTGTCTCGTTTTGGTGGTTTTGGTTTGAAGAGATGTGATAGCTAGTAATCACTGGGAATTTGAGACTTAAGAACTACCGCCTCTGGGTGACGAGCCCAGTGTGGTGCTCACGAAAACATTCTGGGTTACACAACACTTGATATGGGCTGGCAATTGCCATCAGTTGGACGATTTGGTCGTCTCGTAAGTTTCTTCCATAAAAAAAAATCCTACTTTCTCACTATTTTCAGGAAGCAGCAGTGCACCTAAAACACGCACTAGACCTAAGGCCCGACTTCGAGCCGGCGCTGACTGCGCTGAAAGACATCGAGAACATACCGGAAGCGTCTGTGCATGTTTACACGCTCCTTATCATTGTTTGTTTGGTAAGCTTGAACTAGAAATATTTATCTATTACAAAACATATATTGTACGAGATAAGCCACTGATTTCGTTCGGTGCACTTGAGAATTCGTGTAAACGGAATATTTTTTAGATAAAGCAACAAGTAATTCTGTCCTATCATTATTTATCTATCATCCTTGCAAGTTGGCTTGAGAAATAAGTATAACATCAGTAGAATCGCTGTAATCCGACAAATGTTTTGCAAAGTGACGTCGGATTGTCGAATTTGTCGGAAAATAGAGTACCGCCACCAACCCCATGTAAAAAAAAGTAAAGTAACAGCCTATAAATGTAATGCTGAGCACAGGCCTCCTCTCATGTCTGAGAGGGTTTTGGAGCCGTGAAGAATCCGCCACTGCTCCAACCGGTAGTCCGGAATATTTTAAAGAGGATTATCTTATAATCCGACAAATTATGAAGAAGGTGACACAATGTATAAAATTTATGCAACACAATAGATTAAACAAAGTTATATCCTGTTCAATCATGCATTAGCGAAACAAAATTATTCAAAATCTCTGCCTACCCCAATGGAAAAGAGGATTGGCGCTATGTTAAAAAATGGTGTCTGGAATTTAAGGACATATATCATAACTTTTCAGGTATCTCCTAAAGTACCTAATTAAGGCAATAAAATGCTGCATTTTACGTTATAAAAAGTTGCATTTTTTATTGGATTTAAATGGTGTAACTAGTAAATCGTTAGCCCGATGGCATTTTAAACCCCTGCACATAGCTTTTGCGGTGTCATTCAGAATGAAGCGATCGAAAGTTGTCTTTTCGCTACCGTCTTTTTATATTTTTAATTACATTACCTTCGGAGCACCTTTTTACTGAAACACAGTGATGTTTGCACACAATCTGCACGACGACGGAATAACTGGCACTGGTGATACCTACTTAACGGATTCCTGAAAAGAAATCCTACCACCGTTAAATAAAATGATACCCTCATGGCCACCACGGCGACAAGTACCGAATACTGTCAACTGCAAATAAAAAACAGGAAATTATCAACTGCGCAGGAGGTATTATAGTGCCACAGGTGTACGCGCACCGATGTAACACACGCGATAAGACCCGCGTAGAAGTGAGTTTTTTCTTGTAATTGTAAGGTAAATTAGAAATTAAATTAGAAATTTACTGGTGGTAGGATGGATTCCTATCCAGGAATCCGTCTAGTTAGGTACCATCCCAGGGCCAGTTATTCTGCCGTGAAGCAGTAGTGTGCAAACATTACTGTGTTTCGGTTTGGAGGGCACTGAGAGCTAGCGTAATCACTGGGTATATAAGACTTAAGAACTGATGTCTCAGGCGCATTGTGGTGTCACACTGTTCTGGGTAACACAGCATGTGTTATGGGCAGACGTTGCACTTACCATCAGGTGAACGTTTTGCTCGTTCCGTCACTTTTATGAAATAAAAAAAAATAGTAAACTATAAAGATAGATCATTTAAAGAATTTTTTCTTAAACTCTGCAGGTAATGGGAGTGCTACTCGTGATACTTTCTTCGGTGGACAGCGGCAACGACGTTGAAGAGCATAAAACACAGAGGCACTTCAACAGAGCAATGGCGATGCGATCTCTACGCGGCGTATCGTTAACCGGATCGCGTGGAAGGAAAAAAGGCGGCTCGTAAACTATCGACCTCACCGGCGACTCTTGGCCTGGGCTTACAACCTCTACTCGTTACCTATTCTGTTGTTTTATTTTTGTTACGGTTCCTAAAGATAGTTGTTTTGGTTTTAATAATTAATTATCAGAAACATATTCGATGTTATATTATCTCCCGTTACTCTGAAACATGCTTTATTGGCAGACCCTAAAGTTTTTTTTTGCAGGGAATAACTGTGGTAATACCTAGTAAGATAAATTGTGAAATTATTCGACTAGGCAACGAAAGTAGTAGAAGTACTTTACCTGATCTATAAAATCTACACATTGATATTGATTTTAGTTAGGATGCGGTTTTACTATATCATTACTTTAGTATTTGGCTTGGAAGAATATCAAAAGTGGGTTTTGCGCTGTAAATTGATATTTTAAATATTACATGTGACAATTAATTCTAAAATGCACTTCAAAAAGCAATAATGTCTTTAAAAACATATTGTCACTCACATGAACGTGGCATTGTGCCAGATCTCTGTTAAGAGAAGCCATATATTGAAGAAAAAAAAATTACAGTGCACACAATACATTAATTACAAAGCTGTCGAAAACAAGACCTATAAAGTTTTATTCCTGAGATATATATATAATAATATTGAAGAAGTTACGTGAAACGTGGTAAGGACGTTATTACATATTATCTCACTTTTGACAACCCTAATGATGGCGCAGTTTTGTACTGAATGATTTTCATATTGCGCAGAATTATTTTGTACATGCTTAAACCAAATATTTGCCGTAAATTATTAATCTAAATTTAAGGAGCTTTTGCTATTTGTTTTATATGATCACATGATTGACTGATGATTAAGAAGAGGTCTGATTACATTGAATAATGGATGAAAATATTAATTAAAGTACACATGCGTTAAGAAAATAGTGACAAGTCAGTGAAACTGCGGGATAAAGGTATAGCAGCAATGGATTTTTTTATACAATTTTTTTAGCCGTAATCGTCAAAAATATCGGTGATATCCATACTAATATCATAAATTCGAAAGTAATTCTGTCTCTTTGTCTATTTGTTACCTTTTCTCGATTCAAGCGCTGAACTGGAAACGAAATGAAATTTGGCACAGAGATAGCTTGCATCCTGGAGACGGGACATAGCATCACTTTTTATCCCGATAAATCAAATTGTTCACACAGGATATTGAAAAAACCTAATTTCATGCGGATGAAGTCACGGGCATCAGCTAGTATAGAATAAAAACGATTTGTTTCAAAGTGTAAGTTCAATTACGACATATCGTTTTCCTGTTATTTTGCTATAAAGAAAAAAAATCACTAGTATGTAGTAATGAATCAGTAGGACTAAAGTAACTATTCAAAAATAAGTAGTATTTTTTTTAAACTGTTGTGAACTCAATAACACCTCTAGTTTGTACGAAGCACTCTATTAAAATAATCATTGTGAAAAATGCTTTATATTATTACGATTTACTACTACGTATACCAGTACGATTTGTCACTTTTTTCTCAACGCGAATACACTATAACTGTTTTATTAAATTGAAGTAAAATTTCTTAAACAACCAGAGAATATCGAATACAAAATGATTTTCAACATATTGTGTATGAACATACAGTATATAACTACAATGTTTTATAATGGTATTTCCGCCTGTAGTAACTATAATCCTTATTTAAGGACGCTCAATATTTTAACATTTATTATCTTTGGTGTAAATTGAAGTAACTAAAAGAGATGAAAAGACATTGCATTTGCACCTGTTTTTGAAGCAATGATAATATTATGATAAGATTATTTTTATTTTATTATTATAAAACTTGTCTTCGTTTAATGAGAAATTCCAAAGTTGTAAATGTTTATTTAAGTATATTTTTTTTGTACTGTAACTGTAGAGATTTTAAACTCGGGCTAGAAATCAAATTAACGTAAAACAGTTTTTTGCTTGCAACATACATAGTAAAACTAAACAAGCTAAAACGTTTTTCTTATTATATATGGCTGATGTTAATATCCGACATTATACTTACCGACACGTTCTAGTACTGTTCTATTAAAATTTGATTTTACTCTGTGTGCAATATAAGCTTTGGCCTAGAACAGGGTAACTTGCTTTTTAATAATATGATTACATTTTTTACTGATTTTCTATGAAAATAATTATTCACCTTTAATAACGATGACGTTGATAAGCATAATGGCGTTTGTAAATCCAGAATATAGGATAGGAGATCTTAGTAGACAAGACCTTTTCTTTTGATGGAAATAGTTAATGATTTTTTTATTTTCCGATAAGATTTTATAATTTGAATATCACTCGGAACATTGCAACCATTTTACCTCGTGAAATAATGTGCATCAATTCTGTATGCATGATTTCAAAATTATAACATAGGGTAAACGTAACTTGGAGCGAAATTAAATTAAGTAGAACAAAAATGAATACCTATCTAAAGGTTGTGATCTGCTCAAGCGAAAAATATTTTTACTACAAAAGTAACGAACTTAAAAATCTCATTGATTTAAATATAAAAACAATTGTACGAGTTGATAATCTGTTAGTAAATGTGTAACTGTACCTATATCTTATGTCGGATCAATTATTTCATTATATCAGATACATATAGTTTACATCATTATATCAGATATTCTATATTGTTTAAAGGACTTAATTTTTGTAACTATTGAAGCATTCATTAACTGCCGTGTCGATTTAGAAGAACAAAATTAAAGATGTTCGAATTTTGAATAATTAAACATCTTGAACTAATTTCATTCGTTTCGCACCGATTACTATAAGTTCCTGCAAAACATTTCGTAACATTTGCTAATTGAGTATAAATTATGGTGGTAAGATTCCTTAGCAAGAATCCGTCTAGATAGGTACCACCCCAGGGCCAGTTATTCTGTCGTGAAGCAGTATTGTGCAAACATTATTGTGTTTCGGTCTGAAGGCACTGACAGCTAACGTAATTACTGGGCATATGACACTTAAGAACTGATGTCTCAGGGGAGACGAGCGCAATGTGGTTCCACACAGAAATATTCTGAGTGATACAGCATTTGCTATGGACGGACGTTGCACTTACCATCAGGTGAACGTTTCCCTCGTGTCGTCACTTTATCATATAAAAAAGGCAAGTTTCTTGTTTATGATCAGTTTTCATTTTTGTGTGACAATGTTTATCTCAAGATGCTATGACATAACAGTAACGGGAGGTTTTGGTAATTGCTTTTAATTTTTCTGTTTATCTTTTATTTAATAGAACAGTACTATAGTAGTATCAACAGTACAGTAGTATCAATAAGAGGCTACCAGTTAACGTACAAGTATTGATTTTTTTGTGTATGTGAAACGTTGCCACATCCGGTTTGACTCTGCTATATAGACTTATTTACTTTTTAATATATTCGACGTAAAATGATAACAATGTTTTTATGTCAAGCACTCCAAAATGGAAATGGCCTCTGATAATATAGTTACAATTTAGTAGCTAACGTATCCAATAAAGGTCCGCACCATTTTCGTTAGTTACTTTGTAAAGTTGTTCTTGTTTACATAAAGATTTTGATAAGCAATAATAGTCTTATTCGAATTAAGAGCAAGTTCAAGTTTCGAGTTGAGGATAGCCATGTATTTAATTGATGTCAATTTACTGGATAAGAATGAGCTGCTAGTCATGAATGTTGGTTGTTGGCCCTTTTCCATGAGAAACCTAATGAAACTGTTGTAAAAACATACGTCAGTTACAAAAAAATTAACGATTGCGTCTAGACGATTTGCGTTAAGTGTCAACAAATAACATTCATTTGCATGTAAAGAGTCCGCCGAAGGGTAGAAAAGATAAGCCGAATGGCAAGAACCTTGGATTGAGCGTATCATTTCTGCAACCTAGTCATTTACTTAGACAAGTTTGTCCCGCGGCGTGCCCGGGCTCCGGTGTGTATTTCATTAGTAGTGCATGCAACTAACTTGGTAAGTGTTCGTAGCGTCGTAAGGATTTAAAGAGAGTTGCAAGTCTTAAATTCCGAGATTGGTTAAAAATGTACCTGTTTTCAGTGTTTCTTTTGTTAATTTTTGACTATTTATTACTTAATACATAATTGTCTTAGCATCGACTTCTGGTTTTGTTTCATGCCCTTCATAAATACTGTCTTCGCATCAATTTGACGACAACAACGTATCATAAATATTGCTGAACATTACATCCGAAACGTGAGAATGCTCTGTGCTTTCACAAATACGTGCGGTATCTTTTGCTTGCGGAGAAAGCAACTTCTGGTTGTTAACCGAAAGACATGGCCAGACTCATGTATAGGAATATATTAACGTTATATTAGTCATTGCCGTCCATATCATCTTAAACGGATGGAGAATAAATAATGACTGTTAACTTGATTTTTTTTTTCAGACCGTGCTTGACATGTTCTAAAAGAAATTGCGGCCTGACCATCGTCATCAGCTTGTCTATAATCCACTGCTGGACATAGGCCTCTTCTGAGAAAAGAGTTTGCCGTGATCAACACGCTTAGTAGACGAATATAAAAACAAATCCCCACAGTAGGATTTCTCTTGTATCGTTAGTGCGTGTTACGTACATACATTTCACATGCACAACACAACCATACCTGTTAAGCAACTACACTCGGCGTCAAAAAAATCGCACATCCGAAAAAAATAATTTAAATACTATTTTAACACAACAGGCCAATGGCAATGTTGTGGTTTGAGGGTATCATTCGAAAGGTAATTTCATGAGCTTTCAGGAATTTAATTGAATTTTACTTTTATAACGAGACGAAAGAGAAATTAAAGAAAAAGTCAGGGTATGTACAAATTTGCAAATTAATAATTTAAAAAAAACCTAATAAATACAAAAAAAGTTCTTAAAACCTAGTGTTACCCCCCTTGCCTTGATAACGGCTTCCATGCGATCTTTCATGGACCTTACAAGGATCGCAACAGCCTCTTGGGGTATTTGTTCCCACTCTTCAAGTACCGCATCTTGGAGCTCTTGAAGAGTGGCTGGAGCTGGATCTCGAGCTCGCACGCGCCGTTTTAGGTCATCCCAGAGATGTTCTATTGGGTTAAGGTCTGGACTTCGTGCTGGCCAATGCATAACAGGCATATCGACCTCCTGTAAATAATCCCGTACAATAGCCGCGGTGTGGCAACGAGCATTATCATGCATTAACATGAATCCATCACCGACATAACCAGCATACGGGACCACATGTTCCTCCAGGATTTCAGTAATGTACCGACCAGCATTTAATGACCCTTGCCCACGGCCACCCCGAGTCCGGGAAACGCACACAAGTTCCGTTTTCACGTCGACGGAAATGCCGCCCCAAAACATACACGAGCCACCCCCGTATTCGACGGATTCTTCGAAGCAGGGTTGTGTGAACCTCTCCCCCTGTCTTCTGTAGACCCTTCTACGTCTGTCATTGCAGAAGAGACAGACCCTCGTCTCATCAGAGAAGAGTACGGTCCGCCACTGTTCTAGAGTCCACTCGCAATGATTGCGAGCAAACTCTAGGCGATCTCTGCGATGCTGTGCAGTAAGTTTTGGACCTTTAGTAGATCTATGGGCTGTTAAACTCTTTTCGTGTAACCTTCTTCTTATCGTAGAAACACTCACAGATGTTCTCCGAGTTGATCGAAGCTGTTGTTGCAACTCAACAGCATTTGTAAAACGGTTTCGTAAAGATGTCGTAACGATGAAACGGTCATCTCTTTCTGATGAGCACCGTTTTCTTCCAGATCCCGGTTTTCTAACATCTTACAGACCACCAGTCTGCTGAAAACGTTGGAACACCCGTCGAACTGAAAAACGGGACAGGTTTAACTGTCGAGCAACGTCACACTGCCGCATCCCCGACTGCAATAGGGCAATCACTTGAGCGGCTTCTTCAGAGCTGGTGTCCATCTTTACTTGTTCTTACTTGGGTTACTTGTTCACGTGTGTTCACTGCAAAGTCTAAATTACGACTGGCCCATATTTCATCCAGATCGACCCTTTTTAGGTGGTGTAACTAGCGTCCTTACTAACGAGCATTTGACAGTGTTTATTTTTGACGCTCTATAATGATAAATGTTTTAATAATTTCATGATTTTTTTATTAATAATGTAAAGCTATTCAAATACCCATTTCAAACATACCAATATTTATATAAATATATTTCGTTTCTAGCCATTACAGCCATTTTTCGCGCAAATTCATAGAGGTGCGATTTTTGTGACGCTGAGTGTATTTGGATTTTTGCACAAATTGCTTGTCTCCGGCTGGGATTAGAACCCAGGGTCCGTGGCGTAGAAGTCAGGTACTCTGACCACTAGGCCACGCGGTAGTTGTTTAGCTATCGCAATACCAGACACTTCATATCTTAGACGCTGCAGTCACCGGTCTGTAAATTTTGGGCTCTTACCATGCAGTGTCCAAAGTACTCGTATAATACTGCACCAGAAAGTGCTTCAACTAAATATCCCTATAAGACCGGTGACTTGTATTAAGTTTCATCCGCCATCACACGGCGGGCCATACATACATACATACATACATAAGATCACGACTGTATACCATAAGGGGTAGTCAGAGACTGGGCACTCAGTGCAAAAACAGATGACTGCCACAATCCACGTTTCACGAAAATAATATAATGCACTTGGTGTGATAGGTGGTGAGCCCATCGCCACCATGCGCTTTTGGGTGCACAGTGCAGTTTAATTCCTTACTTGCCTTTTACGAAATCCATTGGATGAGATGGAGTGGAAGTATTATTTTAACGTGCCGCCACAACACGGCGGGCCAGCGATTAAATATCAAGTTTGTTTTTTTTAAAAAACGAAGCCCCACACTAGGATTTTCTCCTGTATCGTGGGTGCGTTTTACAAACATACATTTCACATGCACAACACAACAAGACCCGAAAAGCTACATAAATCCAGAAGTCAGGTACGCTAACCACTACGCCACGCGGTCGACTATTCGTTATACGACTTAATTATTTATTTTACAATACTAAATATAATTAATTTACAGAATATTAATCATCAATTTGAAAACTCGATTGTATTCTCTTCTCGGAATCTATTAATTCCATGTTTAGGCCCCTCCTAAACATGGTATTAATAGATAGAGAATGTCAAAAAATTAGAAGGACCATACAAAAAACAGACCATTGTTTTAGATCTGGATCCTCAAAGACGTCTCGGTCACCTTTATCCGCGAGTCGATTGTTGGTGTAATCCGATGCGATTGTATGTGGCGTCACTTACAACCAGTGGGTTGAGGTGCGTGACGGAATAGTGGAAATATCGACGGGAGGCCAACTTCAGCTTTTGAGCTAAGGCAGGAAGCTTAAAATCGATATGGAAAACAAGACGAATTAGTCTATTTTGCATACTTTTACAGTATTACTAATCAAAAAGAAAGAAATACTCAATTAGTTTTTTGTTATGGGTATGTTATTTCATACCTCGGTCAAATGTGGACTGGTTTAGATTTTTATTGGTGGCAGCATGGTGACAGAATATAAATGGTGAGCAGGTTCGTTCGGGATCTGTGAAGCTGTTCAAATACTTCGGTCAAATATTGTGGAACAACCTGGGCGACAATAATGATATGAGAGCTACAAACTTTAGTGGCAATCTATGGGGGAGGCCTATGTTCAGCAGTGGACTAGTGATAGGCTGAAATGATGATGTACATACACAACATTTTCATACTAAATATTGACAGGCCAAAGTTGAAATATCCATTTCTTTAGATTAGACTTATGTCTAAGCGACAATGTATGTTACGTTATAGATAGTTTTTTTGGCCCTCTTCTGAAAAAAAAATACATCTAGGTATATCAGTCGCATTGCAAAACAGAACTAAACACTATAATATGAGTATACTATGATACCATATACATAAGAAACGAAAATACACCAATTTAGCTGTTATAATAATGGGACGACTTCTAATCCTCCTTTAAGCATATTTTGCGTAGATATATTCCAAGAAAAATAGCGGTATCCACAAAGCTCAACTCCTTATTCTGACATTGTTAGCTAAATGTTTAACAATGTGTTATAAATTTATTACATTTAGTTACCTTTCAAAAGCAAATTATATACGTTAAGTGGGCTGAAGTGATGATTATGATGTTGATATAATGACGTCGACTGTTTAGTGTCTGTCTATGACACGCAAAATACGCGCTAGACGAGGAGTTGCGGAAAACGGCCCGTTGCAATCTACAATCCAGAGACTGTGTAGCTTAAATAAAATGATGTTCAATGAGTAATTATGTAAATGTAAATAATCTATAAAGCCTAAAATATTCTATTCTCTTCTTAGATATGTCGTAACGATTGTGAAGAGCCGCCAGCCCACATAGAAATTGTATACTAAATAAACAATTTTTTTTGTAAGTAAAAAACATAATTATGTATTTTATACTTTCTTAAAATTATCAAATTATTATACAAATTATTAGTGCAGTTTTAAATTTTTTATTAAGCACTTCGACAATACAACGATAGCAAGTAAATTTTACAACTAAAACATGAAATTGTTTTAAATATAAATAACGTTTAGAATTTCGGTTACGGTCAATGAGGTCAATTTAATGATAATGGTATAGATATCTCATTGTTATCATCAATAGGTATTTCTTTCTTTGTTTTGATGATTTTTGTCTACGTACTTTAAGAATAAGTTGAATAGATTATATATCATTACTGGTTATAAAAATATGCTGGCTAAAACAGTTAACAATAATTACTAGCTAGCCCCTAAAATATTTTTAGTGATAAAATGTTATTTTAACGTTTTATACGTGATATATGTAATTAAAATTCGCGTTTGTTTAAAACTTTTCTCCGTTTAAAATAATCATCCCGTTCTAGGAAAACTTGATGCAAGATGGATTGGCCCCCAATCCCTTGGGAAGTCTAACGACTGAATTTCAAAAAAACGTATTTAATTTAAATACGCAAGGATGTTATGTTGTTCATTATAGAAGGATTAGAAGGCAACAACATTCTTAATCGATTACAACCATCAAGTTTGTATTCATTTAATTGAGAGTACCAATTATAGTCAACCAAATCTACCATTTTAAAAACTATGGCGAAAATGTCCTCATTGACCTTAATTAAATAACAGTTACAAGACATATAATTTATGTTGCCAAGAAATCACAGAATAAGACTTGTTCAATAATAAAAGATATCATTGAAAAATTATAATGTATTTATTATTAAATGTATACATGTAACTGATAAGAAAGTCCCGTCATTACTTTTCCTTAAGCTGTCTTTACATACAAAGCCAAAAAAACTCAATACGTAAGTTACAATATTTGAATTTACAAAGTAGGCAATGAACATACGATATCTTATACCTAGATAACCAAAACAAGATACATTATTCATATTAGCATGATGATTCTATTATACTTTGATCTTAATGCACGTATAGGTTTATCTAAAGTTAAGCGACGTCGTGAATACCGAGACGGAATATATCGTGCTGAACAAAGAAAGAATCTCCAAGAGGCTTTAAGACAAAACTCTGCATGTAGGGATGCGGGGGGTCTTCATCGCACTGAAAAAAAAAGGAATAGTTATTAAACTAATTGAAAAAACAAATTGAATTATGAAATATTTTTAGCGTTCCCGAACTAACAGTTCACTAACTAAAATAATGTTATCACACTGGTTAGCAAAGCAAAATGCTACTTCAGCAAAAATATACACAGAGTTGACAGAATCCACATCTTTCCACTTGGTACGATTCTGACACACATCTTTTACATCTCCTACTTTCTGGGGCGTTTTCATAAAAGCTCGTCGGTTGCAGGTACTTTTGACGTGGCTTTTACTTAAAACGTCTTCAATATGATCGTGATGCATTCACACTCGCCTCATAAATCTGTTTCGTCAATTTCCTTTTATCTATCCTCTCTATTTGTCCTAACCATCTAAACATTCCTTTTTCTATCTTTATCAGTACATACTTCTATCACACCACAACATTCCCTCATCACACTGTTCTTCAATTTGTAAAAAAAGTATGTATAATAATATAACATTTGGAAAAAATTAAAAGATTTCAAACATTTGGTGTCAAATAAAAACTTTACTTCCATTATGATTACAAAGTAAATAATAACATTTTTAATTTGATTGTATTTAATGTTTATATGTGAGCTATCCGCGCAAAGCCTGTTATCAATAAATAATTTAAATTTTAATAGCCAGTTCATGTTAATGACAATGATTGTAAATTTTCATTATAACTAGTAGGCCCTGAAATTGCATTCGCGCATAATTTAGCATTTATTCAATATCATATTTAAGGTATTACGACGCAAATTAAAACTATTTAAATGTATTTAAATAAAACTACTTTTTTACGGATTTTATCGCGTTTAATTTTTGAACTATTTTACCCGACGTTAGAACACATAGCTGATGTGAAGCATCGACGCTCTAGGAAGTCTGCAGTCTGTGACCATGTTCTGGATCATCCCAACCATTACATCAGATTTGATAGACCACAAATCCTTGCAAAAGAACACCGATTCCTACCAAGGATGATTCGCGAGGCTATTGAAATTAAAAAACATCCTAATTTCAATAGGGAAGATGGTTGGGTATTACCACCGGTTTGGGATCCTATTATTAATAAAATTAAATCAAAAACCAAGCATACCACTGCAAGGCTTCAAGACACAGTAAGCTCTTTCTGCGTAGATCGGACTACAAATAATAATTAAAAGCGCGATAAAAAAGTAGTTTTATTTAAATATTTAAATGTAACTAAGTTTACGGATTTTATCGCGTTTAATTTATTACTATTTATAACCCGACGTTTCGAGTGCTTTACAGCACCCATGGTCACGGGAGGACTGAGGTGACAGATCTCCTGATGTCATAGTTAACCTGGGGTACCTTCAGCTTTTAATTATTATTTTTGGGTCCGATCTACGCAGAAAGAGCTAGCGTTCGCTTGGACAGGCAGACCGACTCACAGAAACTGTTTTGCGTGCGAATATAATAATATAAAAATAAAGAAAGACACTTCTGTTTTACTTGCACAAAAATGTTATAATAAGAAATCTAGTAATTAAAATGAAAATGGTAAACAGGTAAAATGTAGTAAATCATTGCCATGATTTTTTGTCCTTAATTTTATGAATTATAAACATACTATTACAAATAATTTTATGAATTATAAACATATGAATTGTAAACATGTAAAATGTAGTAAATCATTGCCATGATTTTTTGTCCTTAATTTTATGAAATTTCAAAAAAGGCAGTGATACTTTATGGGCGTTTGTTTATATACTTTTAATAGGTTCAACAAAACAATTGTTTGTCTGTGAAGCAGATCTCGTTTCATTAGTCAATAAAATATTTTCTGTAATAAATAGTGGTAGTTCAGAGACAGGGCACAACCTGCTCCACTTGGAAGGTTTTTTATAAAATCCACACTTTTTGTCAAAGCAATAATCTAGTCCGAAATTCCTTCATTCCAATGCCACATAATGAATTTGTGGTTAAAAATCAATATCTTTTTTTTTAAATAGGTTATTTTATAATTATTATTAATAATGATTTCTTATATTTACGCGAACACTACTCATTTAAATGAAACTAATTTTACGGATTTTATAGCGTTTAATTTTTACTGTTTTTAACCCGACGTTTCAAGTGTACAGCACCCATGGTCACGGGGGGGACTGAAGTGACAGATGTCCTGATGTCATAGTTAACCTGGGGTACCTTCAGCTTTTAATTTAAAAACAGTAAAAATTAAATGCGATAAAATCCGTAAAATTAGTTTCATTTAAATAATTATTATTAATTTTATAAAAGGCAATGAACAAGTCCCAATCACACATGGTCATTTCATTATTAATTTGGGTTAAAACTCTCAGTTAGCTGGAAAATATCGTCTTGCCGGAAATCAGCCTTAAGAACTTTAATAGTAAACAGAATTAACATGTATTCTATTAGGAAACTAATTTAGCACATACATGGATGTCAATGTAAATAGCACTTATTAAGTGAATTTGAATATTAAAGGAAATGCTAGAGACAGAACATTAATTATGGATTTGTATTGTGCAAGAAATGAAGGTTTACAAAGCCTCAATAGATTAGCATTTATGTGAGAAAACGTAAACTACAATTGGTTATTTATAAACATGCATTCAAATGCACTATTACGTGATTCTTGCTATATTTATTATTTAAAAATACAAAGGAAATATCTATATTATATTTAAAGGTAGCATGTTAACACGAAAACTAGGGAATAAATATGCACAATGCAGTGCAAGGATACAAGCATTTATCTTACTTTGCATCTGTTGATAAAAAATATTTAAACATCATGAAGAGCCAGTCTGAACATGTCGTGCTCTACATAGAACGAATTTCCTATGGGCTTCAACACAAATGTCTGAAAGTATGCATGTGGTAGATCCTCATCTGTCTGTTTCAAGTAATAAAATGAATTTATATTAATTTATTTGAATTCAGATGTATAAAAACAGTTTTTTTTTTTATGTTTTAATTGCTTTAAATAGATTATAATAAAAGGGATGTAACTACCAAGCCTATAAATGTTCCACTGCTAGGCGCAGGTATCCTCTCATTGTGTAAAATGAGCAAAGACCTAAATGTAAGGTTAGCTTTAATTCCATTGGTAACTTAAGTCTAACATACCTGCAATCTACCCAGGACATTGATTAGAACTCCACCATCAAACATTGGTTGGGAATCAACTGATGTTACTAATCTAGTGATTTTCTGAAATGTTAGACTCTGTAATAGAAATAATATGCTTTTATTTATTAATACATTAAAGATTCAATACACAAACTTGCATATAAATAAAAAATGATCATCCTGCATCATTGTCATCATTACAGCCCATCACAATTACACTGCTAAACTCCATACAGGCTTTCCCCATATACTGCAAATATTTATTGGTTCTATAATCCAATATTTATTCAAAATTCTACCTAACTAGAAGAGATGATAAAGAAAGTGATTTAGTAAATAAAAATATATTAATACAACTTTGACTTTATTTTATTTATTTATTTATTTGTTTCTCCTCACAAAAAGTATACTATGATCATTACATATTACATGTAACTAACAGTGTTAACAAACAATCTAATATGATCTGTCACCACTACTTTTTGAAATTATTGAAACATTTTTTATTTACATTGCCCTGACATAAGTATACATTATTTATTCTTAAAAAAATATTTGTATCTCTAATTATATATATTATAAGAAGCTTATTTTACAGGCTAGATCATGGCATCGAAGGCATGGCGAATCTTAATTTCAAAATGGCTAGAAAAACAGCAAATATCATCAAAGTTGGTTGTTGATACACCATATTATAAGTGAGAAAATAGATCACCCAGAGCAATTTTTTTATTTTATCATATAGACAGGTGACTAAGAAAATAGTATCTTGGGGGAATGCCATATAATTTTTTTAACATTGTTATTCAATCTTTGCCTGTAATATTACTTAGAATTTAAAAATGATATTATGTAAGTATAAATCAGTATAATAAAAAATCTATAAATAAGGTACTCAGATTTTTTAAGACAATGAAATAATGTTTACTAGAAAGCAATACATAATGCAACTTACATTTAATTTTTCCATAATTTTTACAGCACCCTGTAATTGAACTCCCTCAAAAGTCATAAACGATGTTTCAACCTGAAAATTAAAAAAAATATATACCTTTTAGTTTATTTACTTTTAGTAGCATTTTTTTAAGTAATGAATCTCTATATAGCATACAAATAATATAAGCATAATTTTAAGGACTTAGTGTAATAAGATGCTTTTCCAATTTTTTTGCAAATGACATAATTATTCTATAATGTTTTACTATTATTTCTAATAATCCCAGTTGATAAATTTACATTTGCCTATTAGCAGAAAATCATAATTTATATTATTTCAAAAATATAGGTATATCAACATAATTTTTAAAGGGTAACAAAAAGATATTTTTTACAATTACTGCATTTCGTTAGAATTAACAGTAGGATTATTTTTAGAAGTCATTATAAGTTAGTGTTTCTTCTTTGATACAGACATATTCGGTGCAAATGAGTAGAACGAATAGTTATTTTTTAATATATTGTGAAATGCTTAAAATAACTGTAACACTATTTTAAAATTTAGACACAGGTCTTTAGGCGGGAGAGATTAACCTAACCTAAAATATATAATTGAAGTCGTTAAAGGTTTAAAAAAAGCGATGAATAACGGTGAACAGACCGTATTATCGTGATTAAGTATGAAATCATACTCACGTTGTACATGTTTGCCAGATTTGGTCGCTGTGCCGGATCATCGAATAATGTGTAATATTGTTGTACAAAACCTTTACCGATGGCATCATACTGTGGGTTCAGTGCCATTTAGATAAATTATGAAGTCCCAAGTAGCAAAAAAAGAGAAATTACTTCCAAATACTAAAATTCAGGCCTTTGCAGGGCCTTTTGCATACCTTTCACAACGAAAAAAAATGGCAAGCAACTCACGGTGCTGCCGTCATAAAATTTTATACAATTTAGTGTCGCCATTATTTTAATCTGATAAATATATTTAACTTTATTAGATCTTTCATCTGCAACTACGTATATCAATATCAAAAATATTAATTAATTAACCGATTAGAAATAGCAGAAGAAAAATCGACAGACGTATGTAAACTTAGATTTTTCAGAACAGGGCGTTCAAGTAGTACGTACGTAGACTTTTGGCGCCAACTCGATAAGTAGCGTTAGTGATTTAATTTAATATTGTAGTTTTTGTGTATATTTTGAGGTTTGACAGTGATTGGAAAATTCAATTCAAGATCAAAATTGTACTTTTCCTTTGTGATAAAGTAATTAAATAATGTAATTTATAAATTACATTACATAATATGACATTGAAAAAACAATGACTTCAGAGTTTATTGGTTTTTTGGTTTTAGACTTTAATGGTTGGAGGCACCGACAAATGAATGTCAAAAGAGGCGGAAATGTGTAATTACATATGTATGTAGGTAGGTATATCTTCTTAAGTAAATATAAACTTAACATTTGTCATTGCATGGCCTTCATGAAAACCTAAGCTTATTATATTAGTTTGAGTACCTCTTAAATAAAAAACTGGACGAAACAGATGCATATATTTTGATAAAATGTAACTTCATTGCCACGCGCGTTTGAGACAAATCAGTAGCAGTAGCGGCGGCGTTAGTGCAAAAGATGTTCTCCGCGATGCGGCTGGCATGCAGATCGGCAACAGCTCATTCAGTACCGAAAAAAGTAACGATACTTGCAACGTTAATCATTAACGTTATTAAATTGTTATGATACTACATTAACGTTACCCATATTAACGTTATCAGTTTAACATTATGAAAATAGCGTTTCTTAACAATACTTATTAGTGTGAATTTGGTAAAATTACCAAGGCCTTCGTGAAACATCTATTGGCGCGCTTTGGGAGTAAGACCAGTTCGTATGCAGTCGTGCAAGTTAGTTGAACAGATTGTTAACAGATGACACTATCTACAAGTAAATTAATTAATGAAATATTTGTTATATTTTTATAACGAAAACATTAATGTTATAACATTTAATTATTTCGTCGTAAAAATAATGTCTCGATCATAAATTTTGATGAAGTATTTAGGAAGATATGGTACGCCGAGAAAAACACCTTTAAGAAGTATACTAGCTAATACTATAACTATATAACTAATGTGTACTAGCTAATTAGCTAACTAGAATTGTTCGCACAGTATCTTGATCAGGAACACATGGCGCTATCTAACTTTTTTAAAGAATATAAGCAACAGCACACGGCCACGTCCACTAGTAGCTTTTTGTTAAATTATTTTAGCACGCTTTTTTCTTTAATTATCACTCCGTGTAATAAAAATTAATAAAGATGTTATTAATTCACACTTATAAATTATAAATACAAAACAACAATTATAAATGCGTAAATAACTCTCCGTGTCCCTCTGTCTATTTGTTAACTTTTACGGCTCAACTTGGGCTCATCCGATTTGGCACAGAGATCATTTGCATCCTGGAGATAGATATAGGATATTTTTTTTTCGGAAAATGAAAAAGTTCCCACAGTATTTAAAAAAAACCGAAAACCAAGCGGACGCTGTCGCTGGCTTTTGCTACTAATATGTAAATTCAATAAAGGAAATTATCATTAAAAACACTACTGCCACTTTTGGCACCAAACGTCCTATAGGGTCCTTGAATTAGTTTACACCGAATTATGATACCTTGTTAAACCACAAATCGAATAGGTAGTTAATTTATTTCACTAAATATTTAAAATTTTGTTGGGTATTTTGGTGCGAACACGAAAAATGGCGGTGGTTTTTTTATTAAATTTTGTAATTTCTATGTGCATTTTGAGTTTTTACATTTGATATTAATAGTTTACTATGCAACAAGTGCTCGTGAACGTGTAAAGTGATGGGCAAATTCATTCAAGACCAAAGTTGTACTATTTGTTTTTTTCTCCATCAGTCTAGCAAATCTTCATCTCCATCTCCATTAATCAGTCCAACAAATCTTCAGTAAAAGTCAACTATCATTTTACTGTCGATCGGAACGAAGTCCTTGTTATAATTGTTTTTCGACATTGGTGAAAATGGCTTGATTTGGTAGCTAATTGCCAGGATCAAAAAAGAAGACACGTCGGTGTACTTCTACTGTCACTGTCATTTTGTCAGTTCTTTAGTATAAATTTATAATAATAAATATGATTAGAAACTAACCTAAAACTTAAATATTTACTTATCTATCACAGTTTTAGATAATTATTTTCCAAAAATTTTAACATCTTGTTCTTAGATATTAAACAATGTCTTTGGCCGATGAGCTACTTGCTGATTTGGAAGAAAATGATGATGCTGAACTTGTAACTATTATTGAAAATCAAACATCTAACAATGCTCCTCATGAATTTGCCGTTCCTTACCCTGTGATTCCTAAAGAAGAGGAAATCAAAAATGTTTCCATTAGAGAGCTAGCTAAACTGAGATACTCAGATCGGTTAAAAAGGGTAAGAAATATCATTTACAATTCATAATTTAAAAAACTGGAAGCAAATTTAAATAAGATTTGAGATAGATATGGGGCTTATATCGACAGTTGCAAAGTAAAGACTGTAAATCTACAAAATGACAACTTCTTAGGAAAGTGATTTTAAAGAAAGTCGTTCAAATTTTTTTTTAACTAACATGTTTTATTCAAGTAGTTACTAAGTAGACGATAACTTTTTTAGTAACTTTAAAAATTTGATGTTAAGTTTAAGGTAAAATTGAAAATTAAGTGTATACATGAACAATTAAACTTGTCTTTGTTGACTTCACACTTATTTTTTTTCTGTTTCATCACTTTATAATGTTAAAAATCGATGGAACTACAAAATATTCCAAAATTTATTTATGCATGGACCTAAATTCGAATGTCTATTTTTAAACAAAAAGAATTTGTAAAAAAATCACATGTCTGTATTTACTTTGCTGACTTCAATATGTGTTTTTACAAGAAATTCCTAGAAAAATCATGTCTTTCTATCATAACTTAAAACTTGGACTAAAAATGGTTATCATGATATTTTCAAATTCAAATTGGTTGTTCTTCCACCTGGAGCTAAACGCTGACTAACTTAGGTTAGCTTGACTAGGATAGTACCACACTTAACAATAACAGCCTAAAGTATGAATGTATCATGTATCTATGGGCCAAACTGGCCACATACCATCAGATGGACTAAGGAACTGTTTATAACCCTTACTTAAATATAAAATATAATATTTATGATTATTACCCCTACAAAACATTTATTTTTATTGAAGAATCTGACATGAGTGCAATGTGCATGTTCTGAAGCACACACTAGTCATATTAAGACAGCGGTCTCCTGTGCCCTATAATTACACGAGTTATCAGTGCCATTCAGATTGAAAAATGGTAGTGTTTGCACACCTCTGCTTGATGTAAAATAACTGCCACAGTGGTAGTACCCACCTACCACCACAGAATCCTACCACCAGTAAACATGTTATTTCTAAATTAGTATATAATTGTGGCATGATTGTGTTCACATGTTGCCAGATTAAAAAAGAGATTCTTAAATAATACACAAATCATACATAAGATCACGACTGTATCCCATAAGGGGTAGTCAGAGACTGGGCACTTACTGCAAAAACAGATGACTGCCTCAATCCACGTTTCACCAAAACAATATAATGAACTTAGTGTGATAGGTGGTGAGCCCAACACAAATCATCTATAGATATTATAGATTGCTGGGTTTGGTCTAGGATTGGGCTGTTTTCAGCCTCATATTTGCACAAATATTTTGCATGTGGCTAATAATCTATTGTATATAAATAATGTTTTCTATTCTAATGAATTTAAATAATGCTTGATACTAAAGACTTTTTTGGAATTGTAATTGTTGTATATTTGTACGCTGCAACATCAATGTCTGTCATGTCCGTCAAAATAACAAAGCTGTGTTTTTAGGTAATGACTGAAATAGAACAAAATTTTGGTAATAATAGGAAGAAAATTGAGGTAACAGGATTAATGGAATCAGATCCCGAGTATCAGTTGATTGTGGAAGCAAATAATATTGCTGTTGAAATTGATGGTGAAATTGGTAAGTATAAAAGTGCAAACAACACTTTTTTTTACATATTTTCACTTAATTTTTTTAACATATTTAACTGGAAGAAACATAAGAATGATTATAAAAATATTTTATTTGTGTAATGTTGGGGTATGTAAATACTATTCAAACCTTCAATGTTCATTATTTATTTGATAATTTTCTTTATTTAGATACCATACTAGCTGGGCTGAGTGTTTGCTTTAAATATATGCTTGTTAGCCAAATACATACCTTGGTGCTGAAACCAAATAAATTAAAATTGTTAATAGCAATTAAACTGATTGTAATTGATACATTGTAAGAAAGACAGTGCATGTTAGAGTAATAAAAATATTTTGAAGAACTTAGACAGTCCACATTGGAGCAGCATGACAAACTCTTTTTTCATATAAACATTTTTTATGTAATCCTTTGTTTGGCTTTATATCATATACGTAACCATAGGTAAACCATTTCATTTTCCAGCTATTATTCACAGATTTGTTCGCGATAAGTATCAGAAAAGGTTCCCAGAGTTGGAATCCTTGATCATTACTCCACTTGAGTATATCCGTACTGTGAAAGAACTTGGCAATGACTTAGATCGAGCGAAAAATAATGAGACATTACAGAGTTTTCTTACACAAGCAACTATTATGATTGTGTCTGTCACAGCTTCCACTACACAAGGGTAAAGACTATTTATTTATATGTATTAGAAAAATCTTGTCCAGTGGTGGTGGGGTGATAAAATGTGCCACTCCATTACATCTTATCGGTCTCACAAGAATTGATAGTCATATCCAAAAATGCCAAACATAAAATACACTGACAGTCTGGTACTGTTTTTCTTCGAATTAAGTGACAAGAATGTAAGTGCAACGTCTGCCCATAACAAGCGCTGTGTCACTCTGGGTCATTAGTTCTCAAGTCCCAAGTTCTTATGTGCCCAGTGATTACACTAGCTCTCAGTGCCCTTTAGACCGAAACACAGTAATTGTTGCGCACTACTGTTTCACGGCAGAATAATTGGCACTGCAGTGGTACCTACTTAGTTGGATTCCTGCATAGGAACACTACCACTTGTCAAAATCTTTAGAAATTGAAAACTTATAAAAATAAATTAACTTTTATACTTCTTCCACTTAAAATATTGTTCCCTAGTATCATCCTGAAATCATTTTTTTTTTATTGTATAAAGTGACTAAACGAGCAAAACGTTCACCTGATGGTAAGTGCAACGTCCGCCCACAACAAATGCTGTATCACCCAGAGATATTTTTTTTTATTGTAGAAAGTGATGAAACAAGCAAAATGTTCACCTGATGGTAAGTGCAACGTCCGCCCATAAGAAATGCTGTGTCACTCAGAATACTTCTGTGTGACACCACAATGCGGCCGTCACCCTGAGACATCAGTTCTTAAGTCACATATGCCCAGTGATTATGCTAGCTCTCAGTGCCCTTTAAACCGAAACACAGCAATGCTTGCACACTCCTGCTTCGGCAATATCTGGCCCTGAGGTGGTACCTACCTAAACGGATTCCTCCATAACAACATAAACAGAACCATTAGTTAACTTCTAACAAAACTATTCTGAAATGTTGGTTGGTTAACAAAGTAAATGTACTTTGTTATAACTTTATCTTCTTACAGAAAACTGTTGACTGAAAATGAATTGGCAGAAATAAATGAAGGATGTGATATGGCTGGAGAGTTAAATAATTACAAATCTAAAATATATGAGTATGTTGAAAGTAGAATGACATTCATTGCTCCTAATATCACAGCTATTGTTGGTATGTATCATTTAGTAAGGATTAAACTTTGTAGATGTGATCTGTTTGTAGGTATGATCTGTTTAAAACAGGCTTTTACAGAACAGGCTGGTCTCCAGGCGACTGGGGAGGAGTCAGGTTGAATGCTGAGCCTTTAGCAAAAATATAGGAACTCTTCTAGAAAAAACTACATTTTCTTTGACTGTCAGCCTTACACTAAGAGAAAAACCAACATCATCAACATCAACCGTTGTGGTAGAGCGGTTGACCATCTGGGTCAAGACGGCTTGCCTATCTTTATCATACCCCTATTAATGACGTCATCTGGGCCGAGGGAACCAGACGCGAAACGTTTGTTCAGAGATATCACTTTCACCTGGTTACAATTTCTGGTGCTGAGCTGGATTGTCCTCTCTTCGCAATACAGCTACTTCGCTAACTTTGCTAGACACGCTACCGATGTACGGTGGCGTTTTGTCCAGCATTTTTTACGTTATTTCATTTTGTAAATATGTGTTACATTTTAATTTTAATTTATTTCTTATTAATTTTACCATTAAATTACGAGTACTGTTTTAAATATTGTTATTAGACTTTTAAAATAAAGAAATTATCGAGAAACAAATTGTTACTTTATTTTCTTACTTTTTGTTACTTTATTTTAATAACTAAAAACTATCGATCATCATATACTTACATATCTATCTCAAATTATAAAATTAACGCTACCACAAATTTCATTTAAAGCTATAAATGTTCAAAACAATCAAAACTTACAAAAAAATAAAATAATTTTTAGTGATTTTATTCCTTTGTGAACTACTTTGAAATTATTAAAATAAACTTATTTTTATTTTTAGGAGCGTCGACTGCGGCAAAAATCCTCGGGGTTGCAGGGGGCTTGTCGAAATTGTCCAAAATGCCCGCGTGCAATGTGTTGCCTCTTGGACAGCAGAAAAAAACACTTTCTGGTTTCTCACAAGCTGCTGCGCTTCCTCACACGGGTTTCATTTATTTCTCGCAAATTGTTCAAGATACAACACCTGTTAGTATATAGAGTTTTAATAAAATCCTATTGTAATAGTTTCATGTATATACGCCTGCTAGTTTTGAAGGATGTGGCTCAGGAAATGGAATACTTTGTCGGCGTCGGCAAACATTATGTTCTCATCTTTTATTACATTTTTTAACAACCTCTCAAGTTTCGTAAAAACAGGAACAGGAAACTTTGTCATAGGTCATCACCTATAATGTGCATTGGAAAAGTACAATATGCATATAATGTCGGCCTATGACAATTTTTTTCAATAGTGTAGGGTTCTGCTACTATACAATAGATGGCGTTTGGTGGAATATTATAGAAAAAATGTTCATAACTTCGGAACCGGTGATTTACTTCTACATCTGTAGATTATTAATTACTTTTTATTAATGTAATAATACATACATACATAAGATCACGACTGAATCCCATAAGGCACTCACTGTAAAAACAGATGACTGCCACAATCCGCGTTTCACCAAAACAATATAATGCACTTGGTGTGATAGGTGGTGAGCCCATCGCCACCATGCGCTGTTGGGTGCACAGTGCAGTTTAATTCCTTACTCGCCTTTTACGAGATCCATTGGATGAGATGGAGTGGAAGTATTCTTTTAACGAGCCGCCACCACACGGCTCTGTATGCTCTGTATCAATGTATTAATAATGCAGTTAATATAATTTTGAAAGAATTTAATCGTATTAACTGGTGTAATTTAAGTACAATCCATATTTATAGTAGACAACATAGGCATTGAGAGTCCTACAACTAACGTGTATGCTTTGCCCGTCAAAATTATAAATCGGCCATATTCTTACAAGCTTTAATTTTACTTGCTATCCATGTATTTCATTCCGTTTCAAAGTTTGTAAGTAAATTTTTACCTACTTTCCGATGTCCGATTGAGCTGAAATTTGGCATACCTGTGTAGCTTCGGTGACAATGCAATAATATTGTCCCATGGGGCTGGTCTGTTGATTGAGCAGGAAGTTGGTCATAGGAACTAACTAAGCAAGATAGCTATGGCAGGTTAGATTCGTTTTGGCAAGTGCTACAGCTCTAGCATCATCAAGTCCACTGCTGGACATAGGCCTCACAAATAAAAAGCTTGTAACAAAAATATGATTTTTGTGCAAAACTTATTTATTGCTATTTTTCAAATTAGGAATTAAGATATAAGGCTGCCAAACTTGTATCAACTAAGATGACTCTTGCCGCTCGGGTTGACGCCTGCCATGAAAGTACTGATGGCCACATCGGAAGAATGCTGCGAGAGGGAATTGAGAAGAAACTCGACAAATTGCAGGTACCGCCGTACAGTCCATCCTAGCCAATTTCTTACAATGGGTTTTCTTAAACTCGAATAACAAGGTGAGGGCCCGAACAGGGAAATTGACTTTGGGATGGGATGGGATTCTCAGGTCAGGCCCTGTTAGCCGACTGCGTCACGCACAGGATGGGTTGGTAGATTCTCTTACGTCGCCACCCTACAGTAACTTCTAAAAACTGATATCAAAGCATATCATTATCTCATTTCCGAGGAGAATTTCAAGCCAGTAAGACTCGAAAGCGTCGAAATTAACGTCGTCGATTTTTTTTATAGTGTTAATAGAATTTGGCGTTACTTTGCGGAAATCCATTGTAATGAAAGAAAAAAAGTTAAATTGATAACATCCGCATCCGAAATTAAAAAAAGCGTGCACAAACACCAGATACCCTACACCACTACAACACTACCACTAGGCAATGTTGTTTGGTGTTTCTTATCCAAACGAGGCAGTATCAAGAGATATAGACTCGTCGGTTATTTGTCGTATTGTTTAAAACTAGGTAATACACATCATTTTAAATTTTCTATGCGGACCTTAGCAAATTAACTTTTTTCGTTCGTTTTTGAAGTGAAACTTCTTTGGGTGCGATGAAAGTAGAATTTGTGTGTAGCTTTTTCGTGCAGCGTGCCTGTTGTTCTTAATTAATATGTATTGATTTATTAATAATTGTTTATTTTAAAGTGAGCAAAATTTTAGTTAATTCGTGTTTATTTATTTTTATTTTAATAAAATTTCTAATATATGTATATAATATAAGTTCACTTCTGTCACGTGTACGGAGTTCTATGCGAACTTTTTATTATTCAGGCATGCGGGTTCTCACACAGTGTTTTACTTCACCGCTGAGTACGCGGTGAATCAGCACTTCCAATTAATAAATTTAACTGGGACTGAGAACCGAACCCAGGTCACTCACGTACCATGAATTTTATAGCGAACATCCGGTCCCTGAGCTGGCGCTGACTATATAACGAATTTACTACTATGTTACGAAAATGGTTATCGGTGAAGACAATTGTCAACCTTCCTCAATAAATATCGTAATTGTTTTATCATTATATTATACTACAGTTGACGACCGCGTGGCCTAGTGGTACCTGACTTCTACGCCGCGGGCCCTGGGTTCGATTCCCAGCCGGAGCCAACATTTGTGATAAAACACAAATTGTTGGTTTTCGGGTCTGGTTGTGTTGTGATTGTCCCCATGTTTCACTGCACTGAACACTGCATCCTAGCCTACCTCTGATCTTATCGTATTATGACTTATCGCATCAGCGTTACATCGGGCGCGGGTAGGTTGAGACGAGTGAGTGCCTCTGTGTTTGCGTGTACACTTGTGGCACTATAATATCTCCTGCGCAGTTGATGGCTCTCGACAGTATTCGGAAGTTGTCGCCGTAGTCGAAATCGGCTAGGAGAACATCATACTAGAGTTGCCTACCGTCCTGTTTTCCCAGGACATGTCCTGCTTATTGGGATGTCCTGGGGTACCGTGGATAGTTTTTAAGAAGCGTCCTGGGATTTTTGTATTCTGTTACTGTTAAATACCTACTTATTCACGGCACGGTTACCTATTTAGGGAATTTTTTATTGTCAAATAATTTTATGATTATTTACTAACTCAACTACAAATATTGACGAAAAACGTAGAGTTGAAAAAAAATCAATAATTAGATATTTATTGTTTAATTTTATAATTCAATTGTTTAATTTCTTATTTAGTTGAATATACTTTTATAAACATTGTAATTGCTATTAGTGTAGATTTAATGACCCTGTTTTCAGTCCGTATTACTATTAACAACTGCTGTTATAATGTGTCCTGTTTATTAACCGAAATGTCCTTTTATTTCCACCTTCATAATTGGAGGATGGGAACCCTACATTATACAAATGATTATGACTTAACGTATTTATTATTCATCTGTAATATCCTAGAATCCACCACCACCACCACCATTTCAGCCTACCATTAGTCCACTGCTGAACATAGGCCTCCCCCATAGAGTGCAACAAAAGTTTGTAGCTCTCATTTTGGGGGGATTTTGCCATAGTTGCCACGCTTGGCAGGCGGGTTGGCAACCGCAGTTTATTAATTATGATGTTCCAGGAACATGCTGCTGCCCATCTTCTGCTTTTAATTTTCCCTCTGTCGACTTTTACGACACCCACGGGACGAGATGGGGTGGTAGATTCTCTTAAGCCGCTACCACACGGCCAATATCCTGTATATACCTATATATACCTTATATCCTAGAATAAAGCAAGCAAATTACTATTTTAAATACGTCTGTTTTAACTATATTTAAGCTAATATTTTGTCCGTCAGGAACCGCCACCAGTCAAATTTGTGAAACCTCTACCGAAGCCGATAGAACAAAGCCGTAAGAAAAGAGGTGGGAAGCGCGTTAGGAAGATGAAGGAGCGATATGCTTTGACTGAGTTCCGGAAGAACGCAAATCGTCTCAACTTCGCTGACGTGAGTGTAACGTTCGATTTTTTTATTGGATAAAGTGGTGAAACGAGCAAAACGTGCACCTGATAGTAAGTGCATCGTCTGCCCATAACAAATGTTGTGTCACCAAGAAAATTTTTGTGTGACACTACACTGCCCGTCACCCTGAGACATCAGTTCTTAAGTCTCATATGCCCAGTGATTACGCTAGCTCTCAGTGCCCTTCAAACCGAAACACAGTAATGTTTGCACACTATTGCTTCACGGCAGAATAACTGGTCCTGGGGTGGTACCTACCTAGACGGATTATATTATTATTATTTAATGCTTGGAGTATGTATTCCCTAATAGATAACAAAAACATTTGCCTTATTTTGTATTAATATATCGATTCAAATTAAAACAATTATGTTGTGATCTTAAGCGAACCTTATTGTATCTGGCGGTGTAATAATAAAACCATTTTTTATCTTTGTTCAATACAGTCTGCAGTCACAAGAATGTAAAAGGTTTACGATTTGACCACTCCTAGTTTTAAGAGTACCTCACCTCGCCACGTCGCGGGTTCCGGGTTATATATCGCTTCTTTTAGGGTCAGCTGGAGTTGTGCATGTGAAAATTGTGTCTGTAAAACGCACTCGCGATACAGGGGAAGTGCTAGTGTCATAGTAAGGCATCATTTTTAAAAAGTAAAAAAATAAATAATGTTTTTTTTTGATAAAGTGACGAAACGAACAAAATGTTCATCTGATGGTATGTGCAACGTCTGCCCATGACGAATGCTGTTTCACCTAGAACATTACTGTGTGACAACATACTCAGCTCGTCACCCTGAGACAACAGTTCTTAAGTCTCATATGCCCAGTGATTACACTAGCTCTCAGTGCCCTTCAGAGCGAAAAACAATGTTTGCACACTATGTATGGCTGGAGGAGGATATCCAAAAAATATGGAGTTCATTCGTTTGTGGTAAACGTTCAAATTTTTTAAAAGTAGTGAGGAGCATTTTCATTGAACTCGAAAGCTGCCTGTCTTATGTCTCACCAATCTAGTGAACGGACATTTTTACGTGCTGGTTCGTTTCTGTGGATAGAGTACGAGTATAATGATCTTCACTGCATATTACGGGTCTTAAAGCACGCACTCTCTTATGCAATTATTTAGATAGATTTAGATTATTTAGGGTAGATAATTGTGCAATTATTTATATAAAAAAACAACTACTTGTAATCATAATTTTAATATTTTTTTACTATTATAGCCCATTTTTAAATACGTCGTCGTCGTTTCTGCGTAACACTAGTCCACTGCTGAACGTAGACCTCCCCCATAGACTCCCACAAAAGTTAGTAGCTCTCGTTTTGGGGGGATTTTGCCAAAGTAGCTACGCTTCGCAGGCGGGTTGGCAACCCGCTTTATTTATTCGGATGTTCCAGGAAGATACTGCTGCCCATCTTCTGGTCTTTCATTCTCCATTTGACGACTTTTACGACACACACGTGTTGAGATGGGGTGGTAGATTCTCTTAAGCCGCCACCACACAATACGATTTAGCCTAAAAATCTGACACCAAGTTGGCAACTCTGATAACATTACATCGACCTCTCGTAGTGGAAGACGAGAGATTGTCTTTATATTTGTGCTAACATTTACGGCATTGTAATATACTTTGTACAGTTTACAACTTCTGATTGAAGAGCGTTATGGTTTACTTCGGACGGGAGAACGCTTAACTTTATATTTGGCTTTTTCATAATCTTTTACCTGTCAAAAAACCTACGTAAAAATCTACCCAATTTTTGGGTGAAATAATTTTTTGTTATTAATTTCGTATGTAGGTACCACCATAGTGCCAGTTATTCTGCCATGAAGTGATAGTGCGCAAACGTTAACTGTGTTTTCGTGAGTGTAATGACTGGACATATGAGAATGAGAGAGAACTGACGTCTCAGAATGACGAGCGTAGTGTGAAGTCACACAGAAATGTTTTTAATGGATAAAGTGATGAAACGAGCGAAACGCTCACCGTGGTAAGTGCAAAGTCACCATAACAAATACTGTGTCGCCTACAACATTTCTGTGTGATATCACACTCCGACCGTTACCCCGAGACATTAGTTCGTAAGTATCATATGCGCAGTGATTACGCTAGCTTTCAGTGCCCTTCAAAACAAAACACAGTAATGTACACACTACAGCTTCACGACAGAATAACTGGCCCTGGGGTGGTATCTACCAGGCACTTATCATCATGTTCACGATATGCACATTTTGTGACTTTCTTTTTTGTTTTTTTTTTTTATTCGATGAAGTGACAAGACGAGCAGAACGTTCACCTATTGGGAAATGCAACGTCTGCCCATAATAAAGTCTGTATCACCCAGAAAATTTCTGCGTGGCACTACACTGCGCCCTTCACCCAGAGACATCAGTTTTTAAGTCTCATATGCCCAGTAGTGTAATCACTAGCTGGTCTGGGGTGGTACCTACCTAGACGGATCACTGCATAGGAATTTTACAACATTATTACTTAAACATTGCCAGTTCTTGACATGTTTTTTCCTTGTTTTGTGTCCTCTGTTCTATTTAAACTTTACTGGTGACTGATAATAAGATGAAATTAAAAATTAATCTCGGGGCTTTGCAAAACAATATTTCCCTCTATTGAAAATATTCTTACCATTGAATCATGTTTAATATTATTGTATGGAATTAATAATCGTGTTATAGTGTCGTATATAAATCACATTTATCCACTAAAACTTTACATATTAGCTAAGGCATCTTAATAAACGCGTGTCTATTATTAAAGCTCGATATAGAAAGGGGAGCGGCCAGCTTTCCAATTCAAACAACAGTTATACTAATTCAATGAGATATCACGAAGAAACAGAATTGCAATTAACGGGCCGTCGTATTCTAAGAATTGTTATGATAACATCTCTGCTGCATTGTAACGGATGAACAACAATTTATATATCCACGAATCGAACCACTTCTGTGGGATATATTATGAACGCTGAATTTAGTAGAATTGAATATGATTTGATGTTGAAAACTGACAGAAAAACTTTCGAACTTCCGAACTGTACAACTTAGGCGAAATTAGCTCGGTTGGTGCAGTGGCTTAGCTATGGCGTTCGATTCTTGCATACATACATAGAGTCACGTCTCTTTCTCATTGGGGTAAGCAGAGACCAAATATTTCCACTTGCTACGATCCTGACCACACCCTTTTCGCTTTTTCTACGTAAGTAAAGATTAAGTTTTGTTTTACGTATGTGCGCCGTGGTGCCTCAGGGACCGGGCGCTCGTCATAAATTTCTGTAATAAGTGTCCTGGGTTCGAGCCCGGAAAGTTTCAGCCTATAAATGTCCCACTGCGGAGCACAGGCCTCCTCTCATTTCTGAGAGGGTTTTGGAGCTGGGAAGAATTCGCCACGCTGCTCCAATGCGGGTTGGCGGACTGCACGTCTCCGAAATATTTTTTTATTTCTCAGACATGCAGGATTCTCACGAATGGTTTTAATAGGTATATTATTAAATTTTTAATTTTATTTTTTTCCGTTAATATATAAAATGAACATATAAAGTGCTCATTTATTTCTTTTCACCGTTAATGATACTATTTAAGTTATGTATGATTCTATATAAGATATGAAAGATTATGCTATGAATATCCCACAGAGTGAAAATAATAACTAAGGCTTAATAAGATTAGCGAGGTGATTCTCTTGTAATACACATATATTACAATTAATACGGAACACGGAAAACAAATTTGTAATATTACTTTAACCCGTAAATTGATAATGTTCACTGGGACGTAAACATAAATCATCATATTATTGCTGAATTTTTTCCTACGTACAACCAGTTAATTAGTGAAAGTTTTATTTCTTGACATATTGAAAATGATAGATTTTTTTGTACGTTTCTGTGCTTTTTAACACCCTGAAAAATACAAAATACAATTATTTTGATAACTTTAAAACTATCAAGTCTGACAATTAATGCTACTAATGACAACGCGTTATTTTTTTTTTATTATTTCACTAAAGTGACGGAACGAGCAAAACGTTCACCTGATGGTAAGTGTAACGTCTGCCCATAACAAATGCTGTGTCACCCAGAAAGCGACCACACTACTGCTTCACGTCAGAATAACTGGCCTTGGAGTGGTACCTACATAGACGGATTCCTGCATAGGAATCCTACCACAAGTAAAATGCTACCTTTAGGGATGTGATGAAAATTTCTTTGAGGCATTAACATTATTAAGTCTGTCTAGTGACGGCGACGGTGAGCGGCATGCCATTAGTTTTACACGATATTTGCTTAATGTAAAGATTATGTTTGTGGTTGCGAAAAGTGTACCTATTCGGCTGTCGGAAGTTAATTAAACGATTGAAATGTTTCTCAAAGGGCAATTGTTACATATATTATGTCATAATTATAGCGTGTATTTATATTGTACGCAACTTATCGCGTGCTTCGGAACCTCATACACAAATGCATCAAGCATGTAGCGTTGTTTTTTGACGCACTTACGCCCTCCGTGCGTTGCGTATACGCCCGTATGGACACGAACCCCGAACGTTTCGACCCGCATACATACTCAATTGAATATTACTTCGGATCCACGTTGGACTATAATTACCTTTATCTTATTCCAATTGTATTATTTTTCATGCCACACATATCATTGCTTTTCTTTTATAGTGTTAAAATTGCATATACGAGTTTTTCTTTACAGTAAACTACACGGGAATAAGTTATTTTTAACACGCTTTCGGCACGACGGCAGAATAATAGGTACCACCACCAGCCTAGGAAAATCTACTATGCAGGAATCCTGCTATGAGTAAAAAAGAGTATATTTAGTGTGAAAAAATTACATTATATGCTAGTCAGCGCTTTAAAACCACAAAAATTAACCTATTTAGTTGTTTTGAAAATTATTGGTCTGAGAGAATATATGCATAGAGAAAATATCCCGTTACATTCTCACACCCCACAAATACTCCTGATTTTAAAAACATAAATATATATAAACTGTAATATAGGTCAACGTCAATAGTTAAAATAGAATCAGATACTACCTCTTGTTAAATAATGAATGTAGCATTAACACTTAATCATAGCAAATGTATATAGTAGTGTACTACGGCGTCAAAAAAATCGCACATCAAAAAAAAATAATTTAAATACTATTTTAACACAACAGGCCAATGGCAATGTTGTGGTTTGAGGGTATCATTCGAAAGGTAAATTAATTCAGGAATTTTAATTGAATTTTACTGGCCAATGCATAACAAGGATATCGACCTCCTGTAAATAATCCCGTACAATAGCCGCGGTGTGGCAACGAGCATGCATTAACATGAATCGATCACCGACATAACCAGTATACGGGACCACATGTTCCTCCAGGATTTCAGAAATGTACCGACCAGCATTTAATGACCCTTGCCCACGGCCACCCCGAGTCCGGGAAACGCACACAAGTTCCGTTTTCCCGTCGACGGAAATGCCGCCCCAAAACATACACGAGCCACCCCCGTATTCGACGGATTCTTCGAAGCAGGGTTGTGTGAACCTCTCCCCCTGTCTTCTGTAGACCCTTCTACGTCTGTCATTGCAGAAGAGACAGACCCTCGTCTCATCAGAGAAGAGTACGGTCCGCCACTGTTCTAGAGTCCACTCGCAATGATTGCGAGCAAACTCTAGGCGATCTCTGCGATGCTGTGCAGTAAGTTTTGGACCTTTAGCAGGTCTATGGGCTGTTAAACTCTTTTCGTGTAACCTTCTTCTTATCGTAGAAACACTCACAGATGTTCTCCGAGTTGATCGAAGCTGTTGTTGCAACTCAACAGCATTTGTAAAACGGTTTCGTAAAGATGTCGTAACGATGAAACGGTCATCTCTTTCTGATGTGCACCGTTTTCTTCCAGATCCCGGTTTTCTAACATAACCACCAGTCTGCTGAAAACGTTGGAACACCCGTCGAACTGAAAAACGGGACAGGTTCAACTGTCGAGCAACGTCACACTGCCGCATCCCCGACTGCAATAGGGCAATCACTTGAGCGGCTTCTTCAGAGCTGGTGTCCATCTTTACTTGTTCTTACTTGGGTTACTTGTTCACGTGTGTTCACTGCAAAGTCTAAATTACGACTGGCCCATATTTCATCCAAATCGACCCTTTTATACCCTTTTTAGGTGGTGTAACTAGCGTCCTTACTAACGAGCATTTGACAGTGTTTATTTTTGACGCTCTATAATGATAAATGTTTTAATGATTTCATGATTTTTTTATTAATAATGTAAAGCTATTCAAATACCCATTTCAAACATACTAATATTTAGATAAATATAATTCGTTTCTAGCCATTACCGCCATTTTTCGCGCAAACCTAGAGAGGTGCGATTTTTGTGACGCTGAGTGTATTTCATTATCTAAGAATTCAGTTTGGCCGATAATTACAAGTCGTCATTTAACTCTCAGACATTGTAAATGAACATTCGAACATGGTTTGTTCGTTTTTTGTCATATAATCATTAATATTCCGCAACTGAAGCTAGGATTAGAAGGTAAGCGAAACAACAACAGTGCTATGCAGTCGTCTTAATATTACAATAGCGTGTATTATACAACTATCATGAATAAATTTTTATATGTCTTGCCTCGTAACAGCGGCTAAATCATGCGACTGCACAGTGCGCATGAGTACAGCAACAATTACCGATATCGCTTGCCAACCGTTGCGAACTGTTCAGGAATACTAACAAATGTGACGTCACGCTCGGCGGGCCGCGGCAGATTAGCAGAAAATCAAACGATCGGTGTAGTGGCCTGTATTTTTTTTTTCGAAACTCAAATAGACCGGAACCCGAGCTGTTGAAGCGCGCGGACGTCCGTGCCCGGCCCGTCGATGCTCGGACACATTCTAAGTATTCGAACACACTGCTGCTACAAACGCCAAATATTTTTTTCATTTCTATAAGGCGATTTCATATTTTTACTGGCGGTAGGATTCCTATACAGGAATACGTCTAGATCCACCCCCGCAGGGCCAGTTATTCTGCCGTCAAGCAGCAGTGTGCAAACATCTGCTATTCCTGTGGTATTAAAGCTGTTCATGGGCGGCGGAGATCACTTACCATCAGGTTAGCCGCTTGCCCGTTTGCCGCCTCTTCCATAAAAAAAAACATTACTGTGTTTCGGTCTTAAGGGCACCCTGCGCAATGTGGTGGCACACAGAATTGTTCTGCGCCACACAGCATTTTTTATGGGCAGATGTTGCACTTACCGTCAAGGGATTAGTTTTGCTCGTCTCGTCACTTTATCAAATAAAAACATGTATTATATATCCGTAAAAATAATATTAAAACACATTTCATAGAGCAAGTCTCAGTAAAATGTTAAATATTTTCAATGATTATTTGATTAATATTAGTTAAACAATTTCATACCGTGTGGTAGCGGCTTAAGAGAATCTACCACCCCATCTCATCCCGTGGGTGTCGTAAAAGTCGACAGAGGGAAAATGAAAACCAGGAGATGGGCAGCAGCATCTTGCCGGAACATCTGAATAAATAAACTGCGGTTGCCAACCCGTCTGCCAAGCGAGGCACCTATAGCAAAATCCCCCCAAAACGAGAGCTACAAACTTTTGTGGCAATCTATGGGGGAGGCCTATGTTCAGCAGTGGACTATTGATAGGCTCAAAACGACGACGACGACGAAACAATTTCATTGCGTGCGTGGCCTTTGCCAGCACCTGTGAGACCCTAAAATTCTTTAATTTTTTGTTCGTAACTTTTTTTCATTATCTCTTACCGCGTGCGCTCTCATTTATACATCATGAGAGTGTTCTTTTAAGTCGATTTAGTAGCATGTATATTTATATTTGGATAGTCTAATCGTAATGCGCGTGTGTCATTTATCGCATTTCCGAGTCTAAGCAGTAAAAACATTAGCTTCACTTGTCCTACTTATAAACAAAATTAGATTATTGATTTTTTAAATGTTAGTAAAATATGGTGACTTTCAGCTAATGTTTTTACAGACACTACTAACTTTAAGTATCATCGTATAAATAAGTTTCATGCCCGATGTATTATAGAACCAGTACTCAAAACAATTGAATCGCGAAGTATGTGATAATAGTGTTAAAATTGAATGCAAACTTTTTCCAAAAAGAACCTTGTTTTTTTTTAACGTTCAATTATATGTACATTTTATTTAAGACAAACCAGTTGTCATTTCCAGGTATCAACAAATGTACAAATTTAAACGGCCTAAAAGCGATCAATTTTATTATTGGTAATTATTAGTATAAATTTCGTCACATTCTCATGGACTGAGATTTTTTTTCTCAGCAAAGGACGTTATTGGCTAATTATAATTACAGATTTATTTCATCTTATATAAGGTTTATATAACTGAAGCGTAAGCAAATACTGAATGGGATTTCCTGAGTTATAGTTTTTAATTTTTAATCCTTTCCTATATGACCTTACATCACTATACATTAAAAAAAAGAGCGCGTACAACGCAACTCAGTACACATAACAGAAGTGAAACTTATATAAATATTATTAAAATAAATAAACATGAATCAATAAAAATATTACTCACTGTCAAATAATTGCTCAGTATATGAACCATAATTAATAAATAGATAAATATTAATAAGGAGTAACAGAAACGTTGCATTAAATCGTTGCACGAAAACGCTGCATTCATTCAATTGAAATTTTGCTCATCCCGAGAAATTTAATTCAAAAAGATAAGTGTCTGGATCATTTCAGCTTATTACTAGCCCACTGCTGAACAAAAGCCTCCCCTTTAGATTGATTTTAGGGATTTTGCCATAGTTGCCACGCTTGGCAAGCGGGCAATCTTAGTTTGTTTATTCAGATGTTCCAGGAAGATGCTGCTGCCCATTTTCTGGTTTTAATAATCCCTCTGTCGACTTTTACGACACTCACAGGGTGAAATGTGATAGTAGATTCTCGTAAGCCGCCACCACACGCCAAAGGTATTAATTAATTGGTGTATTAATGTACTGTTAATAATTATCTGTAAATTGAACACGCTGACAGATGTATAATACATATTTTAAAAAAAAGTCCCACACTATATATGTCATTTTTTTATTACTCCTATAGATAATGTTACATTTCACTACAGTATCTGTCAGTAGTCCATACGGCTATCTGTGCGTGCGGGGACGAACGCGCGACCCGTAACGCATTAGCCAAACGCTTTGCCACGACGCTAGATTGCACCGTTGATCAATACAGGGCTTTCACCTATTCATCTACATTACAAAACTAAATAAATACAATAAACTGGTAACTGGTAGGACTCCAATGCAGGAATACGTCTATGTAGGTACAGTTTTTATATATATAATATGAGACTTAAGAACTGATGTCTCAGGGAGACACGTAATGTGGTACCACACAAAAATTGTTCTGGGTGACAGAGCATTTGTCATGGGCACACGTTCCACTTACCATCAGGTGAACGATTTGCTCGTCTCGTCACTTTCGACTAAAAAGGAAACTATTAAATTCTACGTATTCTGCATTACGTGCAAGAGTTAGCTTATTAAAATAAAAGTGTACTAATCCTAAAGAGCGACTTCAATGTAGTATGTTAGCGTATTGGTAATGATTATGTTCTACTGACCTATTTTCAATCATATGCAATCACGGCGACAACTGTCGAATACTTTCGGACGCTATCATTTGAGCAGGGTATATTACAGTACGATAAGTGTGTACGCGCAAACACAGGGCATGTTCAATGTAAAACAAAATCGGAGGCAGGCTAGGATGCAGTGTCAGATACACGGCGATGATCACAACACAACCAGACGCAATTGATATTTATGTTTTTGCACAAATGGCACTTCGGCTAGGTTCGAACTCGGGACCGGCGTTATCTCTAGAAATACTTTGTTGCTTCTGTAATAATGTTTTAACTATTTCCTTTTTTCTTGTTAGATCGAAGATGACGCCTATCAGGAAGACTTGGGATACACACGTGGTACTATCGGCAAATCGAGCACCGGTCGCGTGCGCTTGCCACAAATAGACGAGAAAACTAAGGTCCGCATCAGCAAGACTCTGCAGAAGAACCTGCAGAAACAGAATCAGCAGTACGGCGGAGCCACGAGTATCAGAAGACAGGTGTCGGGAACTGCTTCCTCAGTCGCATTTACACCTTTACAGGTTGGTGCAACCCTTTGTTTTATTACCATAATATATTATATACTTGGATGACTGGCATTCCACCACAATGCGCTTTTCCATAAATTTTCTGCCACGCATAACCACTTTGTTGAATCTGTTGCCGCCATCGGAATTTTCGGACAGATACGACTTAGGATCGTTCAAGAAAAGAGCTTACTCCTTTCTCAAATGCCGGCAACGCACCCGGAATTCTTCTGGTATTACGGATGTTCACGAGTGGCGGTGATCACTTAGGTGAGCCGCTTGGTCGTTTGCCCCCACTTCTATAAAAAAGTCATCTTGCTCATATGACACCAGGCGGGTCAAAAGTTGGCCTATTCACAATAAAATAATTAAAGTAACTAAATTCATTCTTACATTTTTTAAATGTTACATAAATTTAAACCTGGCTGTTAAATATCTAAAAAAAAAAGTTTGTAAATACCAAACATAAAATTAAGGCACTTAGATTACATTTTAAAGAATTTAAAAATAATTATAATAAAAAATGCGTTAGCGTCATGTCTGCTGCGTCGCGCGGGCAGTAGGCTAAAGGGGGTCAGCAGCCTCGAGGGAAGCCAGTCGGCCAAGCTGGCTAATAAAATTTGGTCCCACGTCCGATGTTTGCCGGCGACTCAACTCATACAATTCCCCTAAAGGCGAAGTCACAACTAAAATTGTTAATTGCTACTTTGAGTCTTAACTTACCTAAATTTACTTTAGTTATAATAATACATGATAAAATAGTCAGTTTATGTAGATTAAACATATCGGTTATATAGGGTCCCTAATAATTAATAGGTAAGTCATTAAATAGGTATACTGCGGGAAGAATACGTTACAAGAATAATTACCGAGCATGTAATTGCTTTCGCCTTGATTCCTATAAAGATATCAATGAATTGTCTGCTGCAAATAAAAAAATATTTCGAGTTACATAAATGCAGGTTAACTATTGTTGAAAACCGTGTCGATGTACTCGGGTTAACAAGTTCCATTGTCATCATAACGACGTAATAGTCCGCATTATCTCACGACTTCGTCTAATATGCGTGTATACGTCTTATTTATGAAACAGCTCCGTGCCATCTTTTTGATAATATTTTTTTTTCCGTCTACTACTACAGAGTAACAATCTGTACGACTGTACTGTCGCCAGTTACTTGACATGAAACACCAATATTATGGTACAATAAATTTCTGGAGATAGTCCTGTTTGCCGATGATACTTCACTATGTTTGAAAGTTACCTAAAATTACGAGGCCGGAGTGGATGGGAAAGCCGGTAAGGGACGACCTAGGCGTACGTATCTCAATCAGATCTTAGAACTTTTGAGCAACCGACGAGCGTGTATGAAAACGCTAATGAAAGTTGAAGAAGGGAAAGATGTGTGTTGGGATAGCAGCAAGTGGAAAGATGTGGTCTCTGTCCACTCCAAAGGGAAAAATGTGTGACTGTATGTATCTATGCTGTTAAGTGGATACGATAGCTTATTGATGAGGTTACAGCTAAATTCTATTTTGCATACTGTGAAAGTGTTATAAGGAATTAGTCTGTCTATGGCGTGTTACTGTGGGGATATGCAGCTGAATTGGTAACAATACACATTTTGCAAAAACCAGCATATCAGTTACTAACATAGAACATAGCGAAAACTGTTCAAGGAGACTAATATCTTGGCAGTGTCGTTTTTTATTTTTAGAAATAATACTGGTGGTAGGATTCCTATGCATGAATCCGTCTAGGTAGGTACCACCCCAGGGCCAGTTATTCTGCCGTGAAGCAGTAGTGTGCAAACATTACTGTGTTTCAGTTTGAAGGGCACTGAGAGCTAGCGTAATCACTGGGCATATGAGACTTAAGAACTGATGTCTCACGGTGATGGACGCAGTGTGTTGTCACACAGAAATGTTCTAGGTGACATAACATTTGTTATGGTCAGACGTTGCACTTACCATCAGGTGAACGTTTTGGTCGTTTCGTCACTTTATCCAATAAAAAAAAAGAAATATTATTTTGTACGGAAAAACATTAATATATTTGACAAAAAACTGACCTTTAGCATAATGGTGTAACAGGTCGAGGCGATACTTACATATTTTTTAAAAAAATTCTTGGCAAGAACTCATTATTACATAAAGCATACTCTAAATTGATCATTATATAGACTATCGAGATGTGGAAATACCTCTTTGCACTTGCAAGCCCCTTGGCAACTAGAACATTCATGATATTGAAAGACCCAAACGTTTCTTACCAGTTCTTCTGTGAGGTGTTGCTTTTGTGACCCGTGTAGATTTTGACGTTCATAAGTGTTAATTTAAGCTTGTTTAAATAAAGCCAAAATTAAAAAAAAAACTTATTTAGACTTTCACTTTCAAATATTTTTATCCTCTCACTATATTTCATAGATGTAGATATCTTAGAGAAACAATATGTATTATTTGTAAATATTGTCAATTTATTCGTGATTCTGTTTTGTCAATATCTTTAAGAATCTACCATTGTTAAGATAATAGCTTCTTATTGTTCTTATTAAATGGTAGATTCAATCACCATTCAATCCGGTCGCTGTAGACGCAATCGGTCGGAATATACCATCATTCCATATATGTAAAAGCATGATATTGAAGGCGTGTTGTTATTGCGTCAAGCTATACAGTATTGTTCGTATTATTCATCGGTTATTGCTAAACGCTAGCTCTCCATAGGCAAATTGACACATAGATATAACTTTGTCTTTTATACGCTAACGCTTAAAGGGAGAGGACTTGACTGTCGACTTTAAAAAACTCTGCCTTGTAATTAGTTTTTACACTAGCTTTTAATACCGCTAACCTTCAACGCAATATTCTTCATATTAGTAGTATGGATTGGAAAACATATACAACTTTAAAAAATGTATAAAAATATACACAATTCGACAAAGATTTCCGATGGTAATTTAGAATCGGATGAATGCACCATTACTATGATATCTCACGTCGATCTGGCCCTTGAGCCAGACGCCTTTGTAAGATATTCTGCGGCAAGACAATACACCGTTTAAGATCCAATAGCGATGCTATTTTCTTCATGTTTTCATCTTATGTTATCTAAATGATATCGTAATGTGGTAATTGTGATTTTGATTTGGATTTTGTTATAATGACATCATATCAATATAATACAATGATTATAACAAGTAGGTATGACAGCAATGAAAGGGAGAAATACCGTCTATTAATACGTTTTGGGAAATTATGTTCTTCTATGCCTGAGATAGTCTGAGCCTGAGAAAGTCTCTTGCCAGCAAGGATGACAAGAATCTCTCTCTCTCTATATATATATATGCACATATAAATTTTATTTTAATATACGAATAAAGCACTAACTAAAATTATACGTCATGTACATTTATTTCTAAGACCTTTTAAGTTACTGTGTGTGTTGCTAATAATTAATATTGATGATCAATGCCAGTAAAGTTTGCATGTGCCGGTTTTCGTGTGTGAGCCGACAGTTTTTATATATGCTCATTTATAAATACCTTGCTTCTTTATAATATATGTAACTGTTTACTTTCTTCTACATATTTGCCCCCATAATGTACTCGTAGTTGTAAAGAGTTTTGAAAGAGAAAAGCTTTGAATATTCGTAAGTTGCTCCTGCAATGTTAACAGAAAGGTGAAATCCGTTACGTATCCGTAATTTATTTTAAGCCTATCGCCCCTTCATTGTAAGTGTTTAAACCTTTGCTAGGGTTCTCATATAGTCTAGTATATTAGGATATAAATTATGATAACTGTAATTCGTTTTGTGTACAATATGATACAAAGGATCTGGATTTATATTGGTTCTGGTGTATCTGTTTTGTAACGTTTATCGAGAGATATATTATTAAAACTTAACTACTATAATCCATCCATCCAATGTTTCCATTTTTGTAAGTTTTTTTATAGGGGAAAGTGAGGAGACGAACGTAACGTTCACCTGATGGTAAGTGCAACGTCTGCCCACCCTGAGACATCAGTTTTTAAGTCTCATACGCGTAATTACACTAGTTCCCAGTGCCCTTCAGACTGAAATACAGGAATGCTTGCACACTACTGCTTCACGGCAGAATAATTAGCACAGCGGTGGAACCTACCTACTGATTCTTTTGGTTTCCTACCATAAGTAAATTGCTGGAATTTAGTCATTAATTGTCATTTTTCTTTTGAGTGTTTGGAACATAATTCCAAAAATGAACTAAATTTACTGGTGGTAGGATTTCTATGCAGGAATCCGTCTAGGTAGGTACCGCCGCAGGGCCAGTTATTCTGCCGTAAAGCAGTAATGTGCAAACATTGCTGAGTTTTGGTAATCACTAGGCATATGAGACTTACGAGTATGACACCGACACAGAAATGTTCTGGGTGACACAACATTTGCTAATGGCAGACGTTTCACTTACCATCAGGGAAACGTTTGGTCGTTTCATCACTTTATCCAATAAAAAAAAACACTTGGGAATATTTATCACATGTTCGTGGATTTCAGTTTATACTTTTATGCCCTATTCTTCGGTCATTTACAAGTTGCACGTAGCGGGCGGGCGAGCGTGGCACTAGCCTATTGGTATTTTAGAAGATCTGGTTAGTACTTTCACCGTCTACATCGCCTTTGGTATTTGTGCTATGGGAATGGCAACGCCCTTCGCTTTAATGTTAAACATCGTTCACAATTCTGAAGATACGTCTCTGATAGTCACGTAGGGATTAGTTTGCGCCGTGTCGCAACCAGAATTTATAGCCAGTATTATTTGCTACGTTAACTTATATCTATCTTATTTATCTAATGGAAAGACAAAGTACCCCGTTTTATTTAACGTTTTGCTATAAAAGGAAGATCTAAATGAGCGTTCATTATCCAGTGAGGGCAAGAGAGGAGTAGAGATTAATATGCTATTGTTTATTTTTGTTATTTACATTTGGTTATATATATATATATATATATATATATATATATATATATATATATATATATATATATATTTAAAACTTAAAAATGTATGTTCATAAAGAACAGTCTCACCAAAACTCGATTCGCTGGAAAGGGAGACTGAGGCACGTCCTCGAGGACCCTGACGACGTGACCACTAGGGCCCTAGCGCTCTACTCGACACGACACACACAAACACACACAATCGCGATTATACCGCACCCGCCACCTGCGAAGCTGTGAAAGCCTACGGGCTAACAGTGATCATCAGTCCTAAAAAATAAATCTGTTATTTGGTAGGATAGGGCGAGATGACAGCTTAAGTGAGGTAGACACGGCTAACCCGTCTTGATGTCTTGTATACCAACATACATACAGTCACGCCTTTTCCCCATATAAGGGGTAGGCAGAGGCCACTCAGGTAGCCCACTTTTCACCCATTCGACCACGTCACCGCCATTTTGGTACGCGTCAAATAATTCTTACCCCCCATTGCGTTCCCACGAACAGTATAGTGACAGGATTATATATTATGGTGTTATTCTGTACGAATAAATGCTGTCCGTACAGTACCTTAGTCGCCTCTTACGACACCTCGGTAGGAAAGAGGTAGGTGCTATTCTACTCTGCCGGACAGCTATCGGCTAACCAACATAAACTAACTAATACCTGTTTCGACGTTTCGGTTGAGTTTCGTCGTGTTTGCATACTTATTTTGTGTATGTGTATCCTGTAATCATTTTACACTGTAAGGAGCCGTCGTAGCTCAGGGGCTAGGCGCTCGCTTTAAATTTCATAGTACGCGAGTGTCCTGGGTTCGATTCCCGGTGCCGGCACCACTAAAATTGTTAATTGCAATTTTAAGTGCTGACTTACCACGTGCTCGGCGGTGAAGGAAAACGTGAGGAAACCTGCATGTCTAAGCAATTAAAAATATTTCGAAGACCTGTGAAGTTAGCCAACTCGCATTGGAGCAGCGTAGGCGGATTCTTCCTAGCTTCAAAATCCTCTCAGAAATGAGAGGAGGCCTGTGCTCAGTAGTGGGACATTTATAGGCTGAAACATTACTTTACTTTTTTTTACACTGTAAGAAATTTAATTTAAACGTAAACAACGTTAACGGTCTCTTGATAATTAGTCAGCGGCACTTTTTATGACATTTCAGCCTCAAAACAATCGCCTGTTCGACTAATGACTTTCCTAGCTAGGAGCGATTTGAATTAATTGCCACACTTGATCATCGCGCCTTAGATGTTGCTGCCCCACCACCGATGTGAATAGCTTAGAAACTTAAAGGCTAACAGTCGAAGAAACAAAGGCTTAATTTTCGGAGTACTGAGTTGGTTAACGTGTAAATTACATTACTCAATTAAAATTATTCAAGAAATAAGGAATCGTTTTCAGTCAAATGTGATGTTTGATTCTCTTAAGCCCCCACACGGTATGCGTGTGGGGGCTTAAGAGAATCTAACACCGCATCTCATCCCGTGGGTGTCGTGAAAGTCGACAAGGAATAGCCAGGAGATGGGCAGCATCATCTTCTTGAAACTTCTGAATAAATAAACTGCGATTGCCAACCCGCCCGCCAAGCAGGGTAACTATAGCAAAATCCGTCCTAAATGGGAGCTACTATCCTTTGTAGCAATCTACGGGGGATGCCTGTGTTCGGCAGTGGACTAGTCCCAGGCTGAAATGATGATGATGATTCAGTCATCAGACATATTCTAATAAAGTGAAGTATCTTTTCACTAAGACGACGACCATTACCTTAATCCACACTTTATAATCATCGTACATAAGAACTGTGTACGTGATTAAAATACTATGAGCGTGTACTTAACTTTTACGGTCTAGGCGGGAAACGTGGGACCATTATTACATGCGTAGGGTATTATCAAGCCCTAAGCCCAGCGGCCGGTGTTCAATCGTAACGAGCGGCAACCGTTATCAAAGCAAGCTGCGCACAGGTACTTTGCGCCTATACAGTGAGCGTTTCAAATGCATGCATCTAGTATACATATTTGTGTATGAAAGCAAATGTACACAAGCTGAACATACGGTTTTGTAACTTTAAGACATTTGAATGATGGTTTGGATGATGTCATTACTGACGTCGTTGTCTGTGATTTGTTTTCTTTTACGGACATTGCCTAACCTTCCGCGTCGTTTTACGCAAGAGCTTAAAATAGCGTTAAGAAAAATGTTTCTAAGGGATAATGTCCAGTTTACCTTTGTACGTCCACAGTAATGAGAGTCCACAGAAATGAAAAAGCGGTGTAGGCGGTATCCTGTACTAGGCACGTGGTGCAGTTTGCATGCTTGTCATATCTGCGTATATATTTGTAACATTATTATTATTGTTTTTATCGGATTAAGAGACGAAACGAGTAAAACGTTAACGTGATGGTATGTGCAACATCTGCCTATAAGAAATGCTGTGTCATCCAATATATTAATGTGTGACGCTACACTGTGCTTGTCGCCCTGAGACGTCAGTTCTGAAATCTCATATGCACAGTGATTACGCTAGCGCCCAGTGCCCTCCAAACCGAGACACAGTGATGTTTGCACAGTACTGCTTGACGGCAGAAAACTGGCCCGGGTTGCGGTGTACCTAGACGGATTCCTGCATAGAAATCCTAACACCAATAAAATTGTTCTTAAGTTTAAGGTAAGCCCGCAGTTTTCTTCGCGTTCACTTTAGCATTTATGGGAATCCGGAGTCTATAGTATTAATATGATACATAATTTCCAGGTTTTTAATAACTTGGAATTTTCACCTAACGTTAGTACTTTTTAAGTTATATCCGTACAGATAGACCGACGGACAAAGAAGGTACGTGGATTTTTTTTTGTATTGATTAATACTGGCATACGAGTCTTAAAAACCCACAAATTGGGAGACATACGAGTACCATATATGTAGTTTATTTTTTATTAAAAATGAATATATATTATTAATTATAGATCATTACTATCGCTTTTTCTCGATTACTATTTGACCTGTGTTAGCATTTGAAGTATGTTGTATATTGTATGTTTAAATTCAATACCTCTTACTCCAAACAAGATTGTTTGCAACTTAATTGTTGCTTAACGGTGTATAACTAAAGATCAATTGATATTAAGTCTTATGTACCAAAAAGACGTTGGCGATAATCTTTTGACCCTTAAGTCTCGGCGAAGCGTAATGGCCGCATATTTCACAGTCGCGTTCTATTTACCAGCCCACATTCTGGTAGTGACTATAATAGTCTGCAAAGTGCTACGCTGTTTTACAAAGGTTTTATATAGGTGTGGCTATTTGCATGATGACTAATATTTTCTTAAAGTGTTTGCATTTTTGTTAACGTCCTTAAGCGTGATAATGTCTTATGACTCATCGTTAAAAATAGTTTTTAAAAATAAAAATAGTATTTAATTTTTATGTGGTCTGCGGGACTGGTCTGTTAAAAAGATATACAGCGATTGCATATGTAGCGATATCTATGTCTCCACATGAGAAGCTCAATAAATATCTCATACATTCTATAATCGCGCTATGAAAGTTTCTGAGATGCGAACTATATATACTACATCTAAATATTACTAGTAGGAGGAGATGTCCTCCCATCAGACAACCTGAACTGGCGGGTAGCTACCCTTTTCCTTGGCAAATGTTATTTATCCGAACCGAACACATCGCGGACGAGCAAGTAGGGTAGTACTACAGAATGGGTATGATTAAATGTTTGTGATTCCTTTCACATCAATTTACTAAAGTAAAATAAGAGAGATTAACGTAATTAAGTGTTCAGTCAATTTAACCTTATGATAGAAACCCACTTATATGTGCAACAGTTACAGTTTTTCGCGTACCACGTTTTTTGTGCATAGAGTTCAAGCATTGAATTAGGCCACATACCGATCTCTCCCTAAATTACCGCTGTTCTGCCTGTCGACGTAACAAAACAGACTATTAAACGCGCAAGAGGGAGAGTGATGATCAGAAAAGTCGCGAACTGGAAATGTAATGTCGTCAAAAGGGGAAACGGAAGCCGGTTCTGGCACGATATCGCCGAATTTAACTATGGTGAAAAATAAACCGGCCGCTACAGACAGTAAAGATGACTACCAAACGGGAAAAAAGTACTTACTAAAATGTACTACTTGTAATTTAGTACACTTAGTAGTCGCGCCTTAACAACACATATGGCGCGGTGTCGTATAGCCGTGTGGGGGCGGCTCGTTAAAAGAATACAACCACTCCATCTCATCCAATGGATCTCGTAAAAGGCGAGTAAGGAATTAAACTGCACTGTGCACCCAACAGCGCATGGTGGCGATGGGCTCACCACCTATCACACCAAGTGCATTATATTGTTTTGGTGAAACGTGGATTGTGGCAGTCATCTGTTTTTGCACTGAGTGCCCAGTCTCTGACTACCCCTTATGGGATACAGTCGTGATCTTATGTATGTATGTATGTATGGCGCGGTGTTCACCTAACAACAACAATGTGGCTTATGCACAAAATACTGAAACACGGGCTCATCGAAAGTTGTTTGAATGCGATGTATGCAATATGAACTTTCAAATGGCACTAACGTATAAAATGCGAACATACTGGTGTTTAAGCTGTATGAGTGTCGTGTATGCCAGAAACGATTAATATTCAGAAAAGACCATTTAGCTAAACACTTTACAACTCCCACGAAAAGCTTGTCATTGCTCTATATGTAATCGAGGTTTCCAACGACAAATTGCTATTTACATGCGTGTACAATTAATTCTGTATCTGTAGCTGCTGTATACTCCGACAGTGGCTATAGTAATGGCAAACGTTCTGTAGATAATGCAACATCTACACATACAGAAAGATCCATGCATTATTTGACGCCACATGTCGAAATAACCATTCCGAATAACAATGAAATATACTCTTCTAGTCAGTCCAACCATTTAGAGAATTAAGAATCACAAATGAATTCGGAAGATCGTTGTTAACCGCAACGCCAGACTGCACAACATCGCCTGTCGACTCAACATCTTCACGCTCACTACGACTTCCAGGCGGGGAGTGATGTAGCGACATCTTTGTCGCCAGATCAGAAGCTCAAGACATATCTCATACATTCCATAATCGCTCTTTGAAAGTTTCTGAGATGCGAACTATTTATGCAACATCTAAATATTACTAGTAGAAGGAGACGTTCTACCCCGATCAGACAACCTGATCTGGCGTGTAGCTACCCTTTTTCTTTGGCAATATCCTTCGCCAAACATCTAAAAACAAAAACTTATCACCGTATCCCGTGGACCATCTCTGCCAAAAATTTGGCATCTTGGATAAATGGCGGGACGACCGTTTTGACTGGTGGTAGGATTTCTATGCAGTAATTCATCTAGGCAGGGCCAGTTATTCTGTCGTCAAGTAGTTGTGTGCAAACATTATTGTGTTTTGGTCGGAAGAAACTTTTAAGTGCTGACGTGGTCAGCGGTGAAGTTTGAATGATTAACCTAAATCGTCACGTTTGGCAGACGTATTGAAAAACGCAGTACTACGCGTAGCCGGCTCGGGTTTCAAAGGTCTGGCATATGTTAGATTATTTTTATAAGATAAAGTGACGAGACGAGCAAATCGTTCACCTGATGGTAAATGCAACGTCTGCCTATGCTGTGTTACCAGAACATTTCTGTGTGATTCCACATTTGCTTTTCACCCTGAGACATCAGTTCTTAAGTCCCATATGGCCATTAATACCTATACACTAGCTATCAGTGCCCTTTCAGACCGGAACACAGTAATGTTGGCACACTAATGCTTTACGGTAGGGTGACTGTCCCTATGGTGGTACTTACCTAGACAAATTTCTGCATAGAAATCCTACCACCAGTAAAAAGTGCCTGAAATCTCCCGATGCAGGAGAAATCCGATGGTGGACATCGCTTAAAATATTTGAAATTTAAAAAATTTAATAATATTTATATGATAATTACAGAGGACCCTTTCAGATTAGTGATTGTTTACCTGACTATCTAATCATATTTTAGTCATTACCATCGCTCGTGTCTTGTGGCTTACAGTCGACCAGTCGCCATCTTTTAATATATAGATGTGGATTGTCGATAATGGCATCCAATTATTTGACAAGAGCAGAAATAGTGAAGTCATCCGATCGGCAAGAACGAAATGAACTGTCATTACCTCGGCATTGGCTTACGCGTACGGCGTCTAATCACGGTCGATGTTACTGGTAATAGCGCGGAATGACAAGGCCAACGCCACAGATCTATCATAAAGGAGACGATGCGATCTCGTTAGCCCGGTATGCACTTGGCTTGGACGTTCCGCGATGTCGTTTACCCCTCGCTGTGTAAGATTCCTGTGATGTTACTTTAGATACGTAGGTGCTGTTTCGCGGCGCCATTTTTGATTGTAACGTTTCTGATATTTAGTGATGTTTAACATCATTGTTCCTATAATGATTTTTTATATTTACGCGAACTGTCGAGAGAGCGAGAGATAGAGAGAGATAAAGATATTTGTGCAAAAACAAAAATTGTTGGTTTCGGATCTGGTTGTATTGTGGTTGTCCCCATGTCTGTGACACTGCATCCTAGCCTGCCTCCGATCTTATCGCATGAACGTTACAGTAGGCTCATGTAGGTTAGGACGAGTCAGTACCTTTGTTTTTCTGCGTACACTTGTGGCAATATAATAACTCCAACGCAGTTGAGAGCCAGACTTCTTTTTATTATTCATGATTGATTGACAAAGCTCTTATCAAATCGAATACATTAGTTGTGTATAGTCGATAATTAATATATTTTTATTTGCAATCATTAATTTAAAAACGTTATTGTGTTCATTAAAGATATTCAGTAAGCGATTCCGTAACGATGTCTTAGTTTTTGTTGAAATATCATCTTTACAGTTTTTTCAATTGCCTAAACTTTATGTTTATTTCTCCACAAGCTGTGCCCGCGACGTTGTTCGTGTATATTTCGTATTTATAACTTATGTAAAATTTAGCACCGTTTAGATATTATGACAAATTTCACTATTACTATTCATATTCTTCTAGCTGAAGTCCGCGACTACGTCCGCATGGATTTAGGTTTTATTTCAAATACCATGGCAACTCTTTCATTTTCCTGAATGAAAAGTATCCTATGTCCAGGATGCAAGCTAGCTTTGTGCCGAATTTCGTCAAGATTCGGTTCAGGGGTTGCAGCCGTGAAAAGGTACCAAACATAGAGGGACAGAGAGAGTTACTTTCGCATTTATAATATTAGTATGAAGTAAAGATTATGGATTAGTATGTATACTAGCATCGATAAACAGCTTCGATAGTTTTCGTTTTATACTTTCGGATAGACACACGTTAAACATTAAATAGTGTTTTCTACTGTTGGTAGGATTCCTATGCAAGAATTCGTCGAAGTAGGTATCACCGCAGGGCCGGTTATTTATTCCGTGAAGCAGTAATGTGCAAACATTATTGTATTTCGATCTGAAGGGTAACACTGATAGCTAGTTTAATTACTGGGTATATGAGACTTATGAACTGATATCTCCGGGTGACGAGAGTATTGCGCATTGAGTCTGCCCAAACGTTGCACTTACCATCAGGTGGGCGTTTTGCGTGTCTTGACACTTTTTCCTATAAAAAAAGCTGACGAAAAAGGAATTCCGAACGTATAACGTAACGTGTAATAAACGAGAATCACACATAAGATATTCATTTATTTGATTTATTAATTGATATTAAAATAAATGGATTCACTAAGTTCTAATACCTTTTTTTATAATTGAAACGTGTCTGGTTCTCTGGATACATTTTTTGTTTATGTTTTCAAATATGAGCTCTTGTAATTGCATTGCACGTTAATTTAGAATAGTAAAAAATAATAGTATAAATCTTTTATATTTTATTGTATTTTTAGAACCTTACAGAGACAAAAAATGGATCTCGCTAAAACATTTTATTTTATTACAGGGTTTGGAGATCGTTAATCCGCAAGCAGCTGAGACCCGAGTAAATGAAGCTAACGCAAAGTACTTCTCAAATACCTCGGGTTTCTTATCAGTAGGCAAGAACACAACGTGAATAAAGACCTCAACTCGTCTCCTTTTGTTTGAATTTGTGAATTTCGAAGTTTTCCAGGTGATTGTTTATTTGAAAAAAAAAAGTTAAAAATTGAATTACGATGATGACCCACTTAAGCAATATAAAATCTAAAAAGTCCAATATTATTTTCACGCCACCTACGTGTTTCTGACCGGAAAAGTCGCATTATACTTCAACTTAGACAATGCAAGCTAGTTATGTCTTACGGTACTTCAACAACGAGACGACCAGTCCCAAAGTCTCAAGCGGTTAAATGTTATGGGAACTTTCTTAATTAACACACTACACCATAATATTAAATATGTATAAGTGATATTACTTTAATTATCTGAATGTAACACTAAAATAAGAATGTAATCAGTACAAAAATTAAACCTACAATGACTGTGGCGTGTGCTTTAAATAAATATCTATTCTGTGATGCTATTTTATTTTTTTAACCGTTTTTTATCTTCTGTAAGTTAGTGACCCCGAATACCTAATGTTAGTAGAATTGTATACAATTTTTACTTTAAAGTGAATCTCATCATTGTAAATTTCCTCTCGTATTGCTTAGATAGGATCCGATAAATGAAAACTGATTTTTTTAACATTTGAGAAATACATTACTTTTATTAGACGTATTTTTTAAAATGTAAAAAAAATATATTCAAGAAATTAAAAAAAATGTCATAGGCGAACGAATCGGTCAGATTTTTAGTCCACTGCTGGACATAGCCTAACCTTACAAATAAAAGCTTGTAACAAAAATATGATTTCTTTAAAACTTATACTGATTATAATTAACACATGGTAATAACCGAATAATATCAACGTACCCGAAATCCTGAAAAACAAAAATATTTAGAATCTCGCTTTTATTTTTATACTGTAATACATAATTATGAATTTGGTTAAAACTACAAAACAATTGAATAACGTCATCCTACTATACAGATAAAACACTTGTAAGGATCTATATGTAGGTAACATTTGTTTAGAGTAAGCAACATGCATTGTGTTAAGGGCACTTTCGCCACTTAGTGGGTCTGTTTCCACTTATGTGCAGGTGTTCAGATAAAATAGGTTATAATCATTTTCTATCATATAATACGTTTTGTGCTTTCTTTTTAAGTAGTACAATTTAATTTTTTTTAAAGAAAATGGTATATACTTTTCAGACGTATCAAGCTTGCGTACCTACATGGATATAGGTGATTTTTGATGTTAGCTATCTAAATCTATAACCTTACCTTCAACATCATTATCAGCTTTCTGAAAGTGAAAGTTTGTGATCTGACTGTCTACCTCCAATCTTATCGCATGAACAGCATCGGGCACGGTAGGTTGGGACGAGTGAGTTAATTTTATTTTTATTGGATAAAGTGTTGAAACGAGCAAAACGTTCACCTGATGGTAAGTGCAACGTCTGCCCATAACAAATGCTGTGTCACCTAGAACATTTCTGCGTGACACCACACTGCGCTCGTCACATGAATTCTTAAGTCTCATATGCCCAGTGATTACCCTAGCTCTCAGTGCTCTTCAAACCAAAACAAACTATTGTTTGCATACTACTGCTTCACGGCAGAATAACCGGCCCTGAGTTGGTACCTACCCAGACGGCATACCTATATTCCTGCATAGGAATCCTACCACCAGCGATCTACCTCCGTGTTTGCGCGTATATTTCTGGCACTGTAATTTATCCTGCGCAGTTGATATCATCAGTGTATAGTTGTCCGAGTCAGTCCGATAGTTGATATGTCCCACGGTAGTTCGGATTTTTTCTTACTATTTTTATTTTCTAACCCCAATATTTAAAGTTCTATTTATTGACGTTAAACATCCGTGTTTGGGTCACAGACATATGTGCACCAAACTTCAACCTAATCGGTCGAGTAGATTCAGAGCAAAATGGCTGTGACAGACGGACAGATAGACACACGAGTGATCCTATAAGGGTTCCGTTTTTTCATTCGGAGGTAACCTTAAAAAAGGTAACAATGTAAAAGTAATAAATTATGGAAAGCCTATTTTTAAACTTATTTGTTTCAATTGTTTTGACTGCCATAACGCTCGAAATAAAGCAGACTGCTACAATTTTTGCAGCTACCTACGCGTCGTAATAATATAAACAAATGCGGATTATATAAATATGTTATGACGAAGAAGAGCTTACAACGTGTCAATTCTTACGCAATGATGATCATGATGTCTTCCTGGCCGAGTTCGACCTCGATGACGACTACCTAGTACTATCGGGAGTTTTCTATTGCGTAGGTTAAAGTGCTTTAAATGTTTGAGCAACATTGAAGCCAGACATCGAATCTACAGCACACACTGTGTTCAAATAAAATACTGTCAGTACGAGTATAAACAATCTGCACTGATGAGGGACGCACGAAAGATTAGTTTTATTAGATTATCAAAATTTTAAAAGACTATTCTAGTCGTTCCCGTGCCGGGCTAGCTACTCATGGGAATGCAATGGGGAGCATGAATTTCAACTCGTACCAAAACTGCGGCAACCTGGTTCGCCACCCGTCACTTCTGGTTCCCTTGCGAGAGCTAAAAGTGAGCTACGAATATGGTCTCTGCTTATATGTGAAAGAGGCGTGATTGAATGTGTATGAAAAAGAAACGATTTAAAAAAAAATATAAAATTTCCCTTAAAGATATATCTTTTATGTGTATTAAGTAACATGACGAGCAAGTTGTTAACCTAATGGTAACAACTACGCATGCTCTTTACAGTTCTTCGTTCTTCAAATAACTTTGAATTCAAAGTCCTGTATGGTACGAGTACTTGCATTGCGTTCGACACCTCGACACTCAGTAATTTCACTAGCTAAAGTGCCCTCCAAACCGGAATAGGGTAATACTTGCGTATTACTGGTTGGCGTCAGAATAACTGGCACTATGGTGGCACCCACCTAGACGGATTCCTCAAGAAGCTAACCTCAGTAACATTATTGTCAAATTTAATTAACATAATTATTAAAATAATTTTATTCTATAAATTTACCACTGCTGAGCACAAGTCTCCACTCATTTCCGATAGGGTTTTGGAGCCGGGAAGAATCGGCCACGCTGCTCCAATAAGGGCTGGCGAACTTCACACGTCTTTGAAATTTTTATTCCTCTGACATGCAGGTTTCCTCACGATGTTTTCCTTCACCGCTAATCTAAAGTGATAAATCAACACTTAAAATTGCTGAACAATTTTGAGGATCGATCTCAGGTTTCTCTGGAACTCAACTAGGAATTTTAAGGCGATCACTAGGTCCGTGAGCTACCACTCTCATGTTTAACAGACATAAATCTCACATGCACAACTCAAGCAGACAAACACACAAATCAAAATAAGTCTGCATGCAGTAAAAATAAGTCTTCAATACGTGCGCTAAGCTACGGCTTATACAAATAATTGTACAGAACACACATCTGTGCACTAATTGTGCCGGTAAAATTAATGCGTTTTATTTAAGTTTCTGTTTTTATTGAAATTTTTATATTTTTGTTCGTGATCTGTAAGGATACGCGTTGAATGACTTACAAATTTCCTAAACTATATCCTATTTCTAAATACGATATACGCCACGTGTCTTAATAGAAAAAAAAAACGTCAAAAGCCGTTGCCGGTAAGTAGTAGTAAATTTATGTGTTGTGACATCAAAATAAATATCCACCTGCGGATATCCGTTAGTGATGATCTTTTTTGAGCATGGTTATTTTTACAACGATGTTTGAGATACGATATTTGTAACATCGTAAACACTAGAACTAGACAAATAATATTACAAACAAAGGAAGTGACATCGCTTCTTAAGCCTCGTATGTCAAACTAAAACATTGGTTTTTGCACACCGTTGCTTGACGGCAGAATAACTGGCACTACAGCTTGGGCGGATTTCTGCATAGAAATCCTAATTCCAATATCATCGACCTAAAATGAATCCAAACAGCTTGCTCTTAAAGCTCACAGTTGTTTAAAATGATAATGTTCTACTAGTCAATTTCCACAACCACGGCAAGATCAGGCTGTTTCCAGATGATGTCTGAACTACGCAGGAAATATTACAACGCCGTAAATATACTCGCAAACAGAGGCGCTTATTCGCCCTCGCCTTTCCACTTCCGATGTATCAAATATGCGATGAAATCAAAGGAAGAGTTAGATGCAAAACAGATCCGAAATTTTGTGTTTTGCACAAGTCGATCTTACTGGGAATCGAATTTAGGATCGGCGACTCAATAGCACGCAATCATCAAACACGATTATTATTGGCATCAATGTTTTGTATGTTATTTTATATAACTGTTGATTATATTCTGTTGATGTAAATATAAGATTAAGGTAATAAACATAAATGCTCTAACAATATCTTGTGATTTAAAAACTACGATCCTATAATTCTCATTTGCTTTTCGAACATGATGCCGCTTAACTTATAGGATGTTATAAGCTGCGACGGAAAGTATTGACAGGAAGTCGACAATATTAAAAGATCCACTTTAATACTTTTCCTTCCTTATGATACATAAGAGCGAGTTAATTATGATAAAATTCCTAATAATGAGAGGTGCCGTATTTACAGGGCATATGAGACTTAAAAACTGATATATCAGATTGACCAGTAATGTTCTGGGTGACATAGTTTTTGTCATGGGCAGACGTTGCACTTACCATCAGGTGAACGTTTTGCTCGTTTCGTCACTTTATCCAACAAAAAAACCCTTATGACTTTTTAAGATTTCAGTAAGCTATCTCCAAAGGCATAATTCACCTTGGATTACGTTGCTTACACTATCTACTTTGCTACTCTTCGCAATTTCCTTGTACTTATTTCCACTCTACGTTACGCAAATCAAGATGTACCGACAACATGCACTGACCGCTTTGACGCTACCATTTGTATTACTAAATATATTACTAGACATAATTCGTATCTGCTATACAGAAGGAGTTATTCCTTTGATTATTAGATACAAATTTATTCTTCGTCTATTTGATGCAAACTGCTGTTATGTAAATAATTGCTTACATAATAATAATAAAAAAAATACTTATTTTTTTTATAGAACAGGGACCAAACGAGCAAACGGCTCACCTGATGTTAAGTGATCACCGCCGCCCGTGAACAACACCGCGACATCAGGGGAATCGCGGGTGCGTTGCCGGCCTTTGAGAAAGGAATAGGCTTTTTTCTTGAAGGTCTAAGTCGTTTCGGTCCGGAAAAACCGCTGGCGGCAGAAAGTTCCACAGAGTGGTCGTGCGTGGCAGAAAATTCCGTGAAAAGCGCACAGTGGTGGAATACCAGTCATCAAGGTGATGTGGATGGAATTTGGTACTATGCCGCGATGTACGATGGTGAAACTCAGTGGCTGGAATGATTCCGAAGAATTCCTTGGTAGACTCCCCATGGTAAATACGATAAAAAACGCAAAGAGACGCAACGTCTCTTCGCAAGGCCAATGGATCATGCTGATCGTATAGAACCTGGTCGTCAATGATTGGAGTTGCTCTTCGCTTGATGAAGTCAAATGGAAGGAGCTGGCACTGAGGTACCCCCGCTCAGAGATGCGAACAGTATTCCATGTGTGGCCGAACCTCCGCCTTGTAAAGATGCAAGCGGCGACGCCGAGCTTTTTTGAGGCCAATTTGGCCTTTACTTCCAAATGACCACAGAACTGAACAACGCTCGATATGTCAACGCCAAGGATTCCGATGCTAGCTGAGGCAACAAGGGGAGTGCTCTCATTGAGTGGGTTTCATTTTAGCGGCAAACGCGCAAACCTGTGTCTTCTTGGGGTTGAATTGAACTAAATTTAGTAACTACGACCTTGATGCTCCGGTCTGTGAGAAAAGTGGTGATCCAATTGGATAATTTTTCGGGAAGCCCATAGTAGGGAAGCCATTATAGAAAATATTTTTGACCCCCTTTATTCCATGTTATAGCGAACCCTGCTTACACCTGATTACAGAATAAATGGCTAATTTCGAATAGTTTAGGTCTATCTAGGTTTATGTTTTGTATGTCAAAAATAATTTGTTAAACGAAATCAGCGAGCGCGAAAAACAGCGCTAAGCCGGTAATATAAGAAAAGTACTACTTAACATATTAAACTCAAGCAAGATTTTGCAATCATTAACGTCGTTGATGTTTCGACTGTGAAAGTGATTTAATTTACTTCAACGCATTTAAAATCACCTTTCTGTTGTCAAAATACGAAACGAAATTCATCTTAAGAGACCCACTCTTAAGAAAGATGAGACATCATGCCCTATTTACTACGTAAGTACGTGTTCCTACGTGCAATTGCGTGAACAAAGTGTTCCACCTCGAGTTGTACACGTTTGTTTGCTCTTTACTGCATTACGTCCAACGTCTGTTACTTCAGTTCAAGGACGTCTTGTTACGTTGATCCGTAAATCGCGGCTAAGGTAATTAACATTGTTTTTCCATTATATTACGTACATTTTTGAGATTTTGTTAAAAACCTTTACCGTGCATTACTTTGTAGAATTTTATCGTAATTTTAAAAGTTTTTCATCAATTTAACCTGATTAATGTATTATTTTCCTGGTGGTAGGAGTCCTATGCTGGAATCCGTCTCGGTAGCTACCACCGCAGTGCCATTTATTCTGCCGTGAAATACTAGTATGCAAACAGAACTGTATTTCGATCTGAACGGCATCAGTGCCATCAAGATAGCTAGTGTAAATACTGGGAGTATATTACACTTAAGAACTGTTGTTCCAGGGTGACGAGCGCAGTGTAGCGCCCCACAGAAGTTATCTGTGTGACACGACATTTGTTACGGACAGGCGTTACATTTACCACCAGGTAAACGATTTGCTCGTCTCTCCATAAAAAACAACTATAATATTTTTTTTTTAAAGAAAAAAGTTTTATTTGTTGAAACTGTAAAGAAAGTATTAAAATCTGCTGAATGTGTGGTGTCAAGTAGTGCCGGCGTTACTGAATCTGCCACTCCTTTCATCCCGTCGCTATTTCCCTTATTATTATTCAAGTAAGGTAAATGTCGAGAAAATATGAGGATAATATGGTTATTCGAGAAGATGAGTCTCGAATAACCATCGCAAATAAGCCAAACTTAAATGAGTTCATAGAATCAGGCATTACTCTGCGGAAATCAATAGGAAAAAAGATAAGGTTATAAGATCCGCATGCAAAAATTAAAATGGCGTGTATTACCCAATTTTTGAAGAGCACCGCCCGCCCTCCCTCATTAGCGTGCACAACCAAACTAATACCGCCACCGGAAACCGCCACCCTTTACCACTGCAACACTACCACTATACACACCACCGAAGTCGAGAACACGACTCGTGTTTCACCACAAAACGAGGCATTATCAAGTGCTATTGACTCTATGATGGACAGAACAGGCGGTCAGGACAGGGCGGTGCTCATCAAAAAGTAGGTAATATTTATGTTTTGCATGCGGATATTAGGAAATTAACTGTCTTTTCTTATTATAATAGATTTCCGCAATGTAACTCATGATTCTATTAGATATAATATTTTTAATGCTTATTTACCACCCGAACAGTTCGACTAAACAGTCACAACTAGCATTAAAAACTGAAGATGTGTATTCCGCATTATAAATCTATATTAAGTCTATACTTATATTTTTTTCAAAGCACAGCAATATTTTCGTTGCCATAGAAATATAAGACACGAACTTAGTATTATGTGGGGACATATTTTTTTTGTTTTCTAATGTTAAATTTTATTTTGGCCACTCTGAGCCATTAGCCGCAAATATGGATATTTAGTCTATCTAAAAATTAGGGGCCAATCCCAGACCCCAATCCAGGCCCCATTGTTAATAAGATATTTAGTTACCATTTTATTATTTATCACGAGAGTCGATTGTAGTCCACTGCTGAGGAATGAAGTTATAACTAGATAAATATATATACGAGTATGTTCAAGCAAGGCGTTCCTCATTGGCTCGGAGGTAAATTACAGTAGTAAACGTGTTTTACTGGCGGATTGGCAACAGTAGTACCATTATAGTCAGCACAAATAGGTGCTGCTTTACCTCTGGCTTATTTATTATCGTAATTCACTTTTAGAGATTACCCAAACGGCGTATTTTGTTATTTCATTTGCCTCTAGACAATATGATAGAAATACGATTACAATCCGGTAATTTTTTTTTTGGATATTTATTACCTTACCTTTATTTTCTATACTTTTATCTGCTTCAAATGACAGTATATTGGTAATTATAAAGATTTAAATATAAATTGAATTACAATAAACAGAATTTATATAAAAATATAAGCAATATAGAGCCTAAATTCAATTGTAAATTCAGTTACGTTGTTCGCATACCATATAGAATTACTAAACATGTTTCTTCTAAGTTAACAATAACTACTTCATACATTTTTCTGAATAAACATAATACTCACTTACCGCTTTCTGCTTTGGCAACTTCATATAAAGCAACGAGCACCGCGCAATTAGCGAGGCGATTCCATATTTATGCGAAATAAAATTGAGTAAGCATTTACATAGAAGACGCATTCTAATTTTATTAAAAAGCACCTCGCAAGTTTTCTTCTAGTTTATTTAATTTGTGTCAAATAGAAAACGAATATATTTCAAGATCATAAAAAGTTATCATGAAAGTGGCGCATAATACTGATTGAATGTATAATTATTAACGAATGGATACCTAAAAAAAATATGTTTTTGATTTTAGGTTATAATTTTTTTATGGCGACAAGGGAACACACAGTCATCTTGATGGTAAGTGGTCACAGACTCCATCTTAACCAGTACGTAAGTAAGTACGTTGTCATTCCTGAAAATTATGATGAGAACCCACGACAGCGCTGAGTTGTTAGTTTACATTTTGGTATTCTGTGAAAGCCCGGTCATTATTGGATCGGGCGGATTTACATGCTACAAAGTATTTAAGTGTTATACGTGGTAGAGTGGCAGGTAGCTGTAGGTTACAGCCAATATCTAATTGTGGCTCTACCGCGTATAACACTGAAATACTTTTTAGGATAATACATTCGCCGATAGGTGTCCAGCATATCACCGATAGGTATCCGTCAGAGTAGCAATAGCACCAACGTCTTTCCTACCGAGGTGTCGTAAGAGGCGATTGACTATATTACGGATAGCCTATATTCGTGCAGTAAAACACCATCAACTGTCACTATACTGTTCGTGGGAACGCAATGGGGAGTAAGAATTTTTTTGACCCGTATCAAAATGGCGGCGACGTAGTTCGCCACCCGTGACATCTTATTTCCCGCGGGGGCGAAGGGTAAGCCACGTGTGTGGCCTCTGCCTACCCCTTATATGGGAAAAAGGCGTGACAGTATGTATGTATGTTAACACATTGATCCAACCGAATCCGAACAACTACCGAATGTTAAACAATCTGTGGGTTGCCCCGAACATAAAACTCGAAAAGTACTGATAGAATATTGAAGCCAACTCAAAAATATATTTTACTTGAATAGACTGTCTATTTTTGATGTTTAATATTGACAATTTATTCTGCATCAAAACTTACTGAAATTGAACAGTGATTAGAAAATTAAATTGACGATCTAAATTATGCTTTTCGTTTTGTCTCCATAAGTCCGACAAATCTTCAGTAAATGTGAATAATAAATTTTTTATATCGAAATAGTCTTGCTGCTAATTTAAAGATTGACAGTTATATAAAAATGATATATATTCATATTAGAATTGTATTTTTTATTGTAAATTCTACTTTGACGCTGGCAAAAATGGCTGGTTAATGGCTGATGCTATCAATAAATACATTGGCGGTTAATTTCCAGGGGGTTGGACCCTGAAAAGCTAGCCTGAAAGCCGTAGCTGAATATAGTCAATAATACTTTTCCATGTCGTTATAATATTTCTGGATTTAATGATTTTAGAGACATATTTTTTTATTGGATAAAGTGACGAAACGAGCAAAACGTTCACCTGATGATAAGTGCAACGTCTGCCCATAACAAATGCTGTGTCACCTAGAACATTTCTGTGCGACACCAGTTCTTAAGTCTCTTAGGCACAGTAATAACACTAGCTAACAGTGCCCTTCAGACCGAAACACAGTAAAGTTTGCACACTACGGTAGAATAACTGGCCCTGCTGTGGTATTTCTCCATAGGTTCCTATCACTTTGATATAGTAAATTACATGACCACTTAGAATGTCTCTCTAAAATCATTCCAAAAGAAAAAGTCTTCCTATGCATTTAGAGCAAACCCAGTGATTACGCTAGCTCTCAGTACCCTTCAAACCGAAACAGTTATGCTAACACACTACTGTTTCACGGCAGAATAACAGGCCCTGGAGTGGTACCTGATTCCTGCACAGGAATCCTACTACCAGTAAACTAATCAAGTGGAATTTAATATGTTGATTTCTGTAGATTATTTATTTATTTCGAAGTGTTTTTGTGAATAAGTGCCTACTTTACCTATTCCAGTATTTTTGGTTGATAACCCAACACCCTGGGGTGGGCACCAGACAATTCTGGGGTAGGCACGGGTCGCTTTGTATACGCCATTAACTAAATAAATGATAGTTACTGGAGCCTTATAATTAAAACATACGTTTCCACAGATTATTGATAGTGGCTCTGTATCACTTTTTAGCTTTGTTTCATAAAATGGTAGGCAAAGTTGTTTGGTTGGTTGTTTAGTTGGTTTATACAAGAATTACTTGCTCATGAACGAAATGTGCACGCAAATGATTTTCTTCATATATTTCTGTACTATACAACCTGCTTTACTAATGACTTTTTTAGACATTATGAAGTTGTAAATACGGGAGTCGTTAAAACACTCTTCAAATGCGGTTTAGCGTTTCACATTCAAAGTGCGCGTGGGTTCGCATAAGGGACGGCCAGTTTTAACGGCCAGTATACGTGCCATGAATTGAATTCAAGGAAAATATTTAAAGGTTTTTGCAGCTCCGTGCATTTAATGTGCGTTTCAAGTTTGCCTAAATCGATTTATTCAACAAACGGTTGAGAAAACGAACGCTGCGAAACGGATCACACAGATGCGGTTACATTACGTGATGTCGTGTAAATAAGACACACCTGACAAGAAAAGAACGTTAACGGTTCATTGAAATCGAAAGAGCGATTCGCTGAGTGAATGCTTCTAGCTCGGAGTCCGAGGAACAGGTTCCGACTCACATCCCGAGTTGCCGCGAGGTTGCCGCGCAGTGCTCCGCCGGCTCCGCTAGTGAACAAGCGCGTTCACATACGGACAGGAAAGCAACGCGGTTGGCGCGAACTTGTTTTACAACCGGCGGCGTATGACAACATATGATTTAATACATCAAGTGATTTAACGTTCATTTTTAAAGGACGTTCAATGCCGAAAACAGTTTATCTGTGTTAGTGCTTGTGCCAGCGAGTAGGCGATCTGAAACTGTCTGATATGCTGAGAGGAGAACAGACTGTTTAGCTGGTTGCAGCTATGGCTAGTTTCGAGGACCTCGCCTTCGACTGGGCAACGCTCTGTCAGGAGTGTCCCGAATGCTGGACACATTCAGGTGAGTGAACTTTGTTGATGGCTTTTAAATCTTTTTAGTCGGATGGCGAATCACATTTTATTTAAATTAAAAACAAATTGAAATGTTTGTTATCGGAATATAGCTGCGCAATTACCCGCTATTTAAAAAAACATAAAAATAAATTGCCGGTTTTTAGTGCCATTACTAAAATAAATGTATTTAAGTAACACATAAATACGGTAAAATATAAAGGTATGTTCTCTACAAGGATTATTGACATGCGATCATTATCAATTGTCATTCAGGTTCGTGTTTGTTTCTATTATTATCGTATTTATGTTCCGCGTGATCAGCCTCATATTGTTACTTCCAGGATAATTTCTTTACAAGTTCAAGGTTCATTGAATTCGATAAGTTTTACCGATTACTTTTTGTAATCTCTAATGTTGTGTGATGTGATTTTAATTGAACCGGCTAACAGACAAACGCTGGTACGATGCTGGGATCTCCAAAGTTCACATAAAGATTGTATAGGCATCCATAGAACCTATTTAGGTTTTATTTGCTGCGTCACGTATGATCACATTTTTCTTTAATTTTGGATTTATATTTATTTTGTATTACAGTATTTTTTTTATTTTTTTTTGATTTTTCCATACGTATTGCAAATTTTATATTGTAGTATATCTTAGATACTAAAACCTCTCGGGCCACCAACCAGTTTTTACTTAAATATTTTTTAACTAAAAAAATATTTATATGTAAAAGTATTTGTAAAGTCCTAGTAAATAGTATATTGACCTAGTAAATATAAATAACATAAGAAGCGTGGGATGCTTCCTTATTTAACCTCGGCGCAGTGTTCCTACGAGTCAAAGATTGCTACTGGTGCATATCAAATAGTATGCACAGGCATTACATTCTTTGATTTCTTCATTCCCATATAACCCAAATTAGTAAGTAGTGGAGTGGGGTAGGAGGAAAGCGAGGGGTAGGAAATTACCTCCTTAAAATCCCCCGGCGCTATAGCATAATTTTAAGTTACAATTTTTTTGTAAAACTGTAACATCACTTTTTTGTGCCTAGAGCGTCGATGGAGGAACGGGGGCTCGACCTCCTTAAGCTAACGCCCACTGTCCCACACAGAAATATATACAGTTTAAGTTTTTTTTTCTTTTCGTAAAATTATAACCTCACTTTGTGTGCCTAAGAATTTCTGCAAATTACATTAGACGCTGTTATTATCTTTATCAGATTTTTAAAGTAGATTAAATAATATATGACAAAGTCAAAATCTATGCAAACTTCATAGAATCAATACGAGTACGATCAATTGGCGCGATTGAGGAGGATTATCTGAAAGGATTTCTCGGTGCGCTTCGCCAGGAGAATTGCTCCTCAGCCCTGAACGTCTCTCGCACACTCGACCTTGCACCGCTCGGGACTCCAGCGGCTTTTAAAGCCACGACTATGAAAATATTATGTAGCTAGTAGGATTTAGAAAAGAATCGGATTGGAATGAAGGAAAACAAATTGGCGGTATTTTTAAGATTAATAATCTTAGAAACACAACGTTGGGTAAAACGAAACGTTTTACTAATCAGCACAGTACGTAAAATTGTCAGAATAACGTTTCATTTCACGCATATTCTGTATATTTAGTTTTTATCATAACTAATGAAATACGCGTTTCCGTCAATAGGTTTCGGCTAAGTCAAAAGTTCGGGCTAAACCTCGGCAAGAGGTACTTAGAGCGATTACTGAGAGAGATACTTAGAGCATAATAAAATTCAGGTATACGACAGTAAAATCTAACCCCAAATCCATACTAGTATTATAAATGCGAAAGTAACTCTGTGTCCCTCTGTCTGTTTGTTACCTTATCACGCCTTAACCGTTAGACCGATCTTGACGAAATTCAACGCAGAGATAGCTGGCATCCTGGAAAATAAAGAAGGAAGAAAAAAAGGAAAAGAAATGAATTCCATCCACTTAAAATTGTTTGATTTGTACAAATTGGTAGTTTCTAACTCTCACAGTTAGGAGATGGATTTCTTCATGGGCTTCTCATACTTAGGTACTACTTAAAAAATCTGAAAAAACTCTCTAGAGCAACATATTCTTAGATAAATTAAAGAGGTAAATTAATTTCAAGTAGAATACCATAAAAGCTATACGGTACCTAAAACACCGGCTAAGTAAGTGAAATGCTTACCTTACTTAAACAGGCTTAAAAAGTTTCCTTCGAGAAATTCCACAACTCCCAAACAGTCACGTAATAACTTTCTTGTAAAAGAAATTGTACGTGATAACAAGACAACCTTGGTTATATGAATCGTCGAATCTGCAATATACTCCCGTCGGATATGTTTATCTAATATTTATTTTACCATTTGTCGTCGCAGTCACGCTTTCAGGAAACTAACGTAAAGTCCAAGTTACGAGTGGCGAGCGTGGGCTTTAATATTATTATTATAATCATTTGGTATTATGATAAAAATATATTCCCATAAAAATTATAATGGAACAGCATTCCAACGTTTTAAATTAAGATTCTAAATCTCAAAATTTATCATTTTCTTCAAATTTAAAATTATTTAGTAATTTTTGACTTGTTTAGTAATTTTTACATTTATTTTCATACCATCCATTTTCTGACAAAATATTAAAGTATCATCTTCATATATGAGTAGACTTATAATTTACTTTTACATATTTATTGGTACAAGTTATGTTTTGGTCACACGATTTTAATATGTGTAGAAGTCTAAGAAATAGTTAAGAATATTTTATCTTACCTTTTAATTCACTAAATCGATATTTATATATATATATTGTAATTCTATATATTTTAAATATTTAAATGTTTTCTTATTACATTTTGTCATGGAGCGTGCTTTGTTTTTCTATGGGACTGTTCTTTGTAAATTTATTTATAATGTAGTTTTGACAAAGATAAAAAAATAACAAAATATATATATATAGAGGATACCTACGGAGTTTCTTTCGCCTGTTTCTTCTCTGTCACAGGAACCTCATTACGAAACGGTGGTAGATAGTAAAATAATGACGTTTGACAAACGAAATTTATATTTCTTATGTTGAAGAAGAATAAATAATTTTCATTTCATTTTATTTCATTTAAAAGCTATAACTTTTTTCTTTTGCTTATAACATAACCACAAGTCTTTACGCTGCATGAGCAATGTTATCGCATTCGCCTAATGCATTTTTTCGTACTGCGTTTGAATGGACAGGTTTCGTTCGTTGAACCTCCGTCTTTGTAATCGTAAGTAGAAGACAAATGGCACGGTATATAAGTCTTACGCGGAATGTGGTAAAATGAAAAGGCTGGTTGTATTTCGAACGTCTACACGAATATTCTCTTTCATAAAGACCCTTCGCATTGAATGCAGTGATGTTGTTTAAGAACATCACTTGTTGTGTAGTTCAAGACAGTGCGTTTTAGACATGCCGTAATATGTTTTAAACATATGAAATGCTATAGAAATATTTTATTTAAAAAAAGTGCAGTTTTTTACCGTGTTTTATACTTTACAGCTAAATTATATGAACGATTTAATAACCTTATAAGAATTAAATTTTTGCCGCCACGGCTTAAGATAATCTACCGCCCATCTCATCCCGCGGTGTTGTAAAAGTCGACAGAGGGAAAATTAAAACCAGAAGGTCAACCCGTCTGTCAAGCGTGGCAACTATGCCAAAATCCCCCAAAAAGACAACTACACTTGTGTGGCAATCTATGGGGGAGGCCCATGTTCAGTAGTGGACTGGTGGCAGTCTGAAATGGTGGTGGTGGTGGAACTCGAAAGTTGTTGAAGACCTTTTATTTATTAGATTAAAAAAGTCGCTGTCTCCGTGTAAATTAAGTTTAACGACATACCAAATGACAAATATCTTATTATAAATAGAAAGTAATGAACTCATAAATACGTGCAAGAAAGTTTAATTGCTAAGCAAACCTTTCTTTGCAGTTATCCAAGGTTTAAATATTTTTATGATTTATTTAATTTTCATGCTTTAATTATAATATCCGAAAACTTGATTACTTTACTTTGGTCACTTAAGTATAGACGTGAATTAATTACATGTCGCATTTGTTTAATAAAAAATATTATTTGTTGTTAACTGATTAAACTCAGTTTCTTTAAATAATTTATTCAAATCTTGATAAAAGCCATGTGATTTTTACTCGGCCGCTCGGGTACAGCAATATTTAAGTAAGTTTGATCAAAAGCAATAATGTTATATTTTGCGTTCGCGAAAAAACTATATGAGAATCCAGACGATATTGTTTACACGGTTACATACCCCAATTCAATAGATTAATTAACTAGATAAAAAAATCCAAAACAACTAATATTTACGAAATTACATTTAAACATCAATTATAACGTACTTCATGAAGTTACGGAGCTAGATTTTTGATTGAACATAAAAATAGCTCTGAATAAGTAAAGTTAGGCAATGACATCCCGCAACAAGTTTTTTTAAAAATCTACGCGCTGTTGCTTATCTGTTTACTCGTATGGGATGCGACAGTGATTACTAATGGGTACTGATACGAATAAGTGGACCTGTTTTTGCCTTTGCGCGTTCACGCAGAAATCAAAATACAAATCAGATATTTATTATTTATATTTACTGTAAATAAAAGATAAAAAAAGTAAAGTAAAGTTTCAGCCTATAAATGTCCCACTACTGAGCACAGGCCTCCTCTCATTTCTGAGAGGGTTTTGGCTGGGAAGAATCCGCCACGCTGCTCCAATGCGGGTTGGCGGACTTCACATGTCTTCGAAATATTTTTTATTCCTCAGACATGCAGGTTTCCTCACGATGTTTTCCTTCACCGCCGAGCACGTGGTAAATCAGCACTTAAAATTGCAATTAACAATTTTAGTGGTACCGGCACCGGGAATAAAAGATATATTTTGAATAAATATCTGCACTAATTTACAATAAAGTACATTGATTGTAAATTAGTGCAGATATTGATAACTTATTTGACGAACCTAAATTATATAAATATAGGTTATAATGGACAAAAAAGAAAAACTTTACGAAAACGAAACTGAAGCGTTTCGGAAAAAAAGATGGCCGATCCTCCGCATAGATTGCCGCGAAACACGAGCCACATTGAGCCACCAGGTATAGGGGATCCAGGCCTATCCGTCCTCGTCATTTCAGTTCGTCTTGTGACGGGCTGAAATGATGATGCACCAACCCACTAATCTAAAATGTCAACGTCTTCCTCATATTTTGACATAGCCTATTTAGATATACAATTATTTTAACCCCAACGGCACCCGGTTCGTTCTCGCTAGCTCATAGAGCGGCCTTAATCAGTGATTCGAATCAACGACCTCATAGGTGGCAAATATCAGGCGCTTGCAACAAAAATAGTTTAAAAAAGTATCATTTGAATCTTTTACTTTTCTTCCTTCATCATCCAACCAGATTTCAAGATCAGTCAGATCAAGTTTCCACAAAATGAAAAATATTACATATCTGGTGACGATGGCAGATTTTCGACCACGGCGACAACTTCCGAATACCGTCGGAAGCGATGAACTGCGCAAGAGATATTATAGTGTCGCAAGTGTATGCGCAAACATTGACCATAATGGAGTCCTTCAATCGGCGACAATCACAACACAACTAGCCCCTATAAACTGACATTTGTGCCCAACTCAAATGTTGGCTACGGCTGGCATTCGAACCCAGGACCTGCGGCGTAGCAGACAAGTACTCTGCTTAATAGGTCACGCGGTTGTAAAATATGTAACTACTCGTATCTATTTTTTAATGTTCAATTTTTGTTTCCAAATTAAGTGGTTTATGGAAGGTCATTAGTATTTTGTTCTTATGCGATAAATGTCTATGTTAATATTTTGCAGTCAATGTTAATTTTACATTTATCGTGATTATCCTTCATCCACTGCGCAATAACCTGCATATCTGTTAGGCGTTTGCGACACACAACTCTTGAGCCAACAAGAAGTCAAACTGTAATGACGAAATTATTTATTCGGGAACAGTGGCTAATGCAGCACACAACCCACCGTTAGACTTAAGACTTAATGTCTCAAGATGACGGGCGCAGTGTGGTGTCATCTAGAAATATTAAATATGAAATATTCTGGGTCTCACAGCATTTGTTATGGGCAGACGTTGCACTTCCCATCAGGTGAACGTTTTGTTCGTATCGTCAGTTTATCTAAATATTAAAAAAATATATTAAAAAAAACTTAAAAAAGAAAATGCCTTAGAAATTTGGCAAAATACGTTGTTGATTATAAACTATATATAACCATTACTACTCTAGCTGAGCTAAAACGCAGCAAATTATTCAGATTGTTCTCAATTTGAATCTTTCTTATTCGCTTTACATGAGTGACACACCTGAGTAATTTTTGGATTCACTGATTTTTAATGTAACTTCTTGCATATTCTGGTAAAATTCTTAATACAGAGATTAAGATGAGAATAAAACAATTAAAGCTGATATGAAAGTGCAATTAAGTGCTGTATGGTTTCGCTTTCGTTTCTCATCCGAAGGGTGTAATTGAGTAACCCGTAAGCAATAAAATCTGTTATTCTCTTCGACCAATTACAGTTATTGTTCGTAGCAAATGAACTTATTACAATTTAATTAAATTGCTGTTTCGTGGTATTCTCACGGTTGTGCTAATTGACGCATCTGTCATTGACCCCCGAATTACTCTGTGCACAATCACTTCTAACTCGTGACTTTGTTACTCAATCGCGTTTCAATTAATGCCACATATTAAATAATAGTACTTGGGTCCCAAAAACTGACAAACTTTTGATCAAAATCTTTTTTTTACCGAAAGTATAACAAAGCCCATAATGAAACCTGTTGTTTTGGTAGGAAGAATAAACAAGAATTTAAAAGAACAGATTTTTTTGATGCTTTCGTCGCGGTAACTTATTCTTGGCTGCCAAGTTTACAACAACTACGGATATGTAGGTCGGTAGTGTTACCTTACACTATAACAGATAAAAGCTATCATACAACTATTATTATAACATTTTAATCACTATGGGTGTTAGAAGTGAAAGAACAAGACATTGTATAATAAATTGGATATGACTCAGTATCAATTACTAATATTTTTTTTACCTCATTTTACTTTCTTTTAAACATAAAATCACTAATTAGACATTATTAGTACACTGTTTTTTTAAATTTACTTTAACACTAGTTCATGCCCGCAACTTTGTCCACGTGAATATAGATTTTTTTTAAATATTCCGTGGGAACTATTTGATATTCCGGGATAAAAAGTACCCAAGCTATCACTGTGCCAAATTTCGTCAAGATCGGTTCAGCGGTTTAGCCGTGAAAAGGTAACAAACAGACAGAGAGACAGAGAGAGTTACTTTCGCATTCATAATATTAGTATGGATAATATTTTTAACAATGAATCTTGACTTGATAATTGCCATGAATTCTCACTAGAATGCCATTCTTTAACACTGACACCATTGCTTAATTACGAGTTAATTTATATTAATTGGAATTATGATTTGCACGCCATTGCGGTATTAGGTAGAATGTGCTGCGTACTATGATAAAGTAAAATGTTTTTGCAAATAAAGATTATGATTAAGAAGTGTAGTGTCTGCGTGAATACAGATACACTAATAACACGGCACGACAGTTTCCATATAGTTGTCATAGTGACATTATATCGGGCATTCTTAGTTTAGCATAGCTTATCTTCTTTTTCGTTATTATTAAAGAGCGTATTGTGACATCGTGTTTCTTTTTATGACTGTATTTTTTTTTTGATGTTGTTCCATATTTCTGTGATGTTCACAAATATGCCTGTATTTTTGTGTGCTTTAAATAAACATTTCTTTCTTACTAACTCATCTCTTTAAAACTTCGCTTCGCTTCGCTTATCTAAAAGAAAACCTAAACAAAATAGTCATTGGATGGATATTAACAACACCATCTGGAATTTAATTCCAACTCGGTAGAAGTTATCGCTGACCCACGAGATGAACAAATTCGGTCAGGCATTATATCTTTGATATTCGGTTTATAGATATTTCTACGAAGGTTCAAGTTAATCACAATTTTTAAACTTAGTATGTCAAGCTTTCTAACTCAACATGCAGAAGAATATCTGGCACAGTATGTTTGTTAACATTAGGTTCTTGAATTAAAGTAATATCAATCTTCAATCTCCACTAAATTCCATGTGGGACCAGATACGTTGGTAAAATATAATAATTTGTTGGATTTCTAGAGATTTTCTTTCAAATGCTTGTAATTTCTCGAAGTTGATTATAATCCAGTGGCGTTTACGTCTCCAAGTTATACCAACTAGTATCAACGGAAGTAGCCCGAGTAAGATTATTATATTAGATTGAGGACATGAGACAAATTACAATTTATTGGCAATATTACATTTATATAAGCCGAAGCTATGCCGTCCGACTAGATTAATTAATTTCGTAGGTAATGTAAAATGACAGGATTCAAGATTTAGGATTAGGTAATTGCTTTCTGAGGTATTCATGTAACTGGAATTAAGTAAGCGCCTTTATGAAATATTAACTAATTTTGCTAATGTTCAACCTCCGGTTGTAAAGTATTTCATAATCAATTTATTAAACTTGACATTGTTGCTGTTCGTTATTGTCGACTGCTGAATAAGACTTTCCCACAGAATACTCATATGTTGTGTAGTGGTCATATTTTTGGTGGTGGTAGGATTCCTATGCAGAAGTCCATCTAGGTAGGTCACACCGCAGTGTTAGTCATTCTGCCGTCAAGCAGTGGTGTGCAAACATTACCGTGTTTTCGGTCAGACGGTCACTGTTAGCTAGTGTAATTATAAAGCATATGAGACTTAGGAACGATGTCTCTGGGTGACAAGCGCAATGTGATGCATACAAACATACAGGCACGCCTCTTTCCTATTAGGGTAGACAGAGACCGTACTTGGCACTTGCTACGATCCTGACACATATTTCCCTTCTTCTAATTTCATTAGCGTTTTCATACACGCTCATCGGATGAAGGTACTTTTAAAACTAAACTTACCGACATTTTTCACCAGATCAGACTACCCGATCTGGCGGGTAGCTACTAACTAGAGACAATATCATCCGCCAAAATGGTGACCCCAGTAGGAACATCCCGCAGCCAGCTTCTCCGAACCACAGCTATAACATCATCGGCAGCCAATTGCAGTCACAGCAACCCAGACTACTGTCGGACAACGCGAAAACTCTACGAATTCCAGTCTCAGCGGGGGAGTGATGTATCTATGTCGCCACATGAGAAGCGCGAGAAATATTCGCATACGTCCATAATCACGCTATGAAAGTTTTCTGAGATCAGAACTATATAAACAACATCTAAATATTATTAGTCGGAGGAGACGTCCTCCCCAGATCAGACCACCCGATCTAGCGGGTAGCTACCCTTTTCCTTGGCAATATCATCCGCCAAAAGCTGATGCCCGCTATTTGATTTTACGGGATAAAACGTATCCTATGACTGTCTCCAGTATGCAAGCTATTTCTATGCCAAATCACTGTAGCGGTTGAACCGTGAAAAGGTAACAAACAGACAGGGGGACGGACAGAGTTACTTTCGCATTTATAATATTTTAGTATGGATTTCTACTATATTTTACTATTTCTATGGCAATTAAACATGAAAAGTCAATATATAAAGTTTGATGATACAAACTGATTTCAATTTAAACAAAATATGTTATGGATTGTTACAATATCCTACTTTTAACAATTTTGATACGCCGTCGTTTCTCTTACAATCTGGTGAATGATTAGGTTGTTTTTCCGTTTATTCATACAAAAAAGTTGCAATGTTTGTCATGTGGAGAGAAAACCGAAGAGTGATATATTATTTCGTTGAAAATTACTCGTTTATTTATTTCTTCAAGTCACAAACGATACAATATAGAGTGATCGATAACACATATGTATACATTTATTTATAGAACATAGAACAATATATAAAATGTCAAGTAGTTAATATTTTATATGTAATAAATGACATAAATAATGACATAAAAAGATGTATAAAATATTCAGAGGAAACTGATACCTAATACGGCTTTAGGCTGTTCCAAATGTAAGGAGGTTAATATTATTACACACTAAAGTATTCAATACGTATCTGTTCCGAGTCATCGTTCAATATGAGAGGGCCGGGCTGTGTCACCTGCATAACAATAAGGCGAGTGACACGGCAAAATTACCGTTATAGCGACAGTCTCCAAATTCCCAGCTCATAGCCGAATTATGCAAAAGACACGATTACGCTTAAGTTAAACAATTTTCTATTAAATTTTGAAGAGACTTATAACGTAATATTTAAAGTTAAGTCTTAACAGCATGCATAGACTGTGAAAAGAGTTGCAGAATAACATCATTCCTTTTTTATGCCCGCAAATTATATTCTTATTCCGCTGTATAGTGGCGGCGTCAGAGAATTCAAAATGGGGAGTAAAAAATTCTTACTCCCTGGGAAGCATTTAACAACATGAAATCGGTCTCGTAATGTGATCGCCAATTTCTTCCGATAGAAAAAAATGCCGAAGTTAATTAATTGTTAAGAATTTCAATCATATTTGGATTATCGATGGATTTCCGATTTCTTATTTTCCGATTCATGTCTTCTGTTTTTTACGTTATTATGATAACTACCTACTTTATTTTACAAATATTTATTTTTTATGATTGTGAAAAGATCACAGGTTGGTCCGTTCAAGGTTTTGACTTTTAACTTTTATGCCGTGGTAGCTCAGAGATCGAGCGCTTTACTTCTTTGAGTATGCAAATGTTAATTGTCAAGTAATTTTTAAGTAGTGATTTGCCACATGCTCGGCTGTCAAAAACATCAAAAACAATCTGCATGTGTAACAAATATCAAATGCACTGGAGCAGATACTAGTCGGAATTTTTCCAGCTCCAAAACCCTCTCAAAAATTAAAAATCTGTAAACAGCAGTGAAACTTTTATAGGCAGTTTTTTTATTAGGTATTTTAACAATGTCCATAAATTCAAACGGACATGAAGTGTAACACAAGTGTAATAAACCTTAAACTGCGAAAGTAAGAGCAATAAATGTCCACACTCGCTGTGACGATTTTTGTTCCTTTATGATTTTTATTCTATCATTATAGTATATCTATATTAAGCCTTTTCGCCGTGTGCTACATGCGTAAGAGAATCAATCGACTCATCTCGTCTTGTCATTAAAATACTTCTAGAGGAATGAATAATCCTAACATTCCTCCTTTTGTGCAATTTATCAAAGTGCGTTTGCCAACCGGTTTTTTAGGAATGCTGACTAAAGCGAATAAATTTCTGGGCAGACCAGTTTAGGCAAAAACGATGATAAGGATGACTCTTTTATTCCTTAAGAATCTTTATTATCATATCTGCAGGCACTTGGCAATGTCTTGATAATCTTGCGGACTTGCTACTTTTTTCAGTAATGTTAAGTACGCGGCCTACAAAAAAAAATGAGAAAAATATTGTAATATGGATTTTTATACCACATCATTCACCAGACTTTTTTTTGTACTTATACTCTGAAAAGATATGTTATAAAGTTAATGTAATCAATAGTAATCATCCGAATTTAAGTGAGAATATTAATATTTATGAAGAATGTAAATCATACTATTTTTGAAATGGTGCATTAAATTATTTTTGGATTAGTTTCTTTTCTGTTTTCTGTCCATGTGTTAGTGAAAAGCATAATAGCTTCTACATCAATATATTACTACGTTATTCTATAATATCATCAATATGTTAGATTAATGCATGGAGCGTTGATCTGACATATCAATAGTCAAGCATGTGGCAAGTCTTACACCGACTCCATACAGAGGAGAGCGAGGTCACTCCTTGTTTTATTGAACAGAAAGCTCGACTTGCAGCAAGCGCCTTTAGTCCGCAAGCGTAACGAATCGGTCTATGGTTGTTGCGCGTCGAGGCGCGATCGAGTTGACCTCGCTGCTCTCGAGGTCGAGCCTCACCTTCATAGTATTTCGCTTTGAGAATTTCTTAGCATTTATTTATGTATAATATGACTTTCGTAAAGTAAGGCTCACTAGTAAACACTAATTTCTAGAAATCTGATTAATCAATAAATAAGATTATCTACATTTTGCGAAGATAAAATTATCCTTGTCTTGGCAATTAAGTACTGAAAACCTAATTATAACCATTGTAAAGCATACTTTGGTTATAGTTATATATAGTATATATAGTACCCGGCATTAAGGAATTGAATAATTTTGAATTTGATAATTTTGTCATATTTAAAAGGTGCCGCGGGAATTGTGGTACTCTATAATTCTAACGTCATGTTATCATTGACAGTTTAGCAGGGCCGTAGGCAGGGGAGGGGTTTTAGAGGTTCCTTAGGAATTTTAAACTGTTTTACAAAGATAGCACATCTAGTTTAAAAAAAAGTTGTTACTTATTGTCTCTGGTCCAGAGCTCATCCCGCACCCCCTTTCTCGAAGTGAAGGCTACGGCCTTGCAGTTTAGTATATCATAAAAAACAATAATCATTTGCGGTAGCATTCTGTGGAGAAGTAATAGTTTGCTAGCATAACGTCAATATGTCGTGGAAATATATCGTTATAAAATAGTATGTGAAGAAAGAAAGAAAAAAAAAAGAGTTCATTTGTAAGGTTTCTTTGTACGAAATATAAGCGGCAACCTTGCCTTTCCTTTTGAATTTATAATTAATCATTATGGATTATTCAGATAGTTTAAGATTGTCGGAAATGGTGCAAACGGACGCGTTACATAAGACTAAAATATTTTAATGTTAATAACGATGACGAAGTGCTATGCTCGGATATAGATGAAGCGACCACCTGCACGGTTTTGCAGGAAGTCGATGTACGAGTATGTAGGTAGTTCAGGACCGTGTTTTGTGGCAAACTATGGGGGTGGCCTATCTTCAGCCAACACGACTTGTGATGGGCTGAAATTATGACGATGATGATGGTTAAGGATGACAATCTATGCAGAAATCCGTCTAGGTAGGTACCACCTCAGGGCCAGTTATTCTGCCGTGAAGCAGTAGTGTGCAAACATAACTGTGTTTCGGTTTGAAGGGCACTGTGAGCTAGTGTAATCACTGGGCATATGATACTTAAGCACTGATATCTCAGGGTAATGGGCGCAGTGTAGTGTCACACAGAAATGTTCTGGGTGACACAGTATTTGCTATGGGCAGACGTTGCACTTACCATCAGGTAAATGTTTTGCTCGTTTCATCACCTGTTCAAATAAAAAAAACTCCATTTAAGTGGGGACTATAGACGTCTCCATCGTCGATTTAGATGCGTTACAATCCCTATAGTCTTGTAGACATCTCCATTGTCGATGTAGGTACATGTAGCAACCTCTACGTGTAGCTCGTACATAATAGTTACGATCCATGATCACGAATAAAGGCCACTGCTGGACATAAACCTGTCCCAAGCTGGGAGGATTTGCCATAAGCTCTCTGACGTATCAAAGATGGTTTTTCCGCCATCAAACGGAGGTCGTTACATTGTTTGGCAATTCCGTTAGCCACCTTTTACGAAACTTACGGGATGGAAATGGCGGTTTCTCTATCGCCGCCACCACACGGCAATTTAAGATTAGACAAACCTATATCTCCGTTATCATCAGGCATAATAGTGCTAAAGAATCTTCGAGTTACCAAGAGTACTTGAAGGAGTAAAAATTTATTTTCTTTTCTACCCACAAAACTGTTATGATGTATGTACACTTAATTTTACAATCACAAAAACGTAATCATCTACGCTAATGACGTTTTTCTGTAAGTGAATGATTTCTTAATAGCTTATTAGGAAATGGTGGTTATAAGAATAAGTAGTTTATGAATTCGTCATTACAATTTAATGTTAATACATTTAAAGACCAGTTACGTATTAATGTCGATTGCCTTCGCCTAATTTTTAAGGGTAAATAAATTGTTCATATTTTTATATATTTTACACTCAGGCACGCTTGTACTGTTTAAACTTATATTCGAAGTTGCTCTTTGTAAATGCAGACGTTAATGAAACAAAATTACGTCTTTTTTGATATTCCAATGCTGAAATTATATTTACAGAGATCTTTTAAGAACTGTTCTAAAGTAATAAGAAGCATTTTTCTTTTAGAGCAATTTTAGTTAGTGGTGGTAAGAATCTATACAGAAATCCGTCTAGGTAGCTACCACAGCAGGGCCATTTAGTCTGCCGTGAAGCAGTAGTGTGCAAACGTTACCGTGTTTCGGTCTGATGGGCACTGAGAGCTAGCGTAATCACTGGGCATAAGAGACTTAAGAACTGATGTCTCAGGGTGACGGGCACAGTGTTGTGCCAACCAGAAATGTTATCGGTGACACAGCATTTGTTATGGGCAGACGTTGCACTTACCATCAGGTGAACGTGTTGCTCGTCTTGTCACTTTCTCCAATAAAAACAATGTAAGATGTGGCGCTTTTGTGAATGCACTGATATTAATGCTGCTCTGTTGTTTTATTTAAAACTCCAAAAGGTTAAAAAGTACTACTAATTTTTCCTACACAGAGTAAACGAAGCTAGACATCGAATATTGCGAAGTGTCGTTTATTTTGATTTAGATATGGATATGGTACCTATTCGATCAAACTTTACTTCTGCCCATCATAGATATTATCGTCATGGTATATCCAAATGTCATAGCTGCCATAATAAGCTATAGTACTTGCATGTAAGGCTCAGATTGATCGGTTAAAAACCATGTTCTAATGAAATGCCGACGTAAAACAGCAGTACAAATCTGGTATGTTAGTATTTACATGGTGGATGGTTTTGTATGTAGGAATTCGCCGAGGCTAAGCTACCACCAGTGCCAGTTATTGTGTCGTCAAGCAGTAGCGTTCCAACAATACTGTGTTTCGTTCTGATGGGCAATGATAGCTAATGTAAGAACTGGGCATATAAGACTTAGAACTGATGTTTTGAGTGAGACGTGCGCAGTGTGGTTCCACACACAAATGTTCTGGGAGACACGCACTTATTATCAGGTGAATTATTTTCTTTTCTATGTTCTGTAAAACATTATTTTTTCCATAAAAAAAAAATTCAGCAGGCATTTCATGTTTATATGTGTTACCCCTGAGGATTTTGACTAATTGTTGGAAACTGCTTGTAGATCACAGTCACCACTACTTAATATGCCTATTAATGCTGAGCACAGACCTTTCGTTTCTGAGAGGGTTTTTGAGCCGTTAAGAATCCGCCACGCTGCTCCAATTCGGGTTAGCGTACTTCACATGTCTTCGAAATGTTTTTATTCCTCAGACATGCAGGTTTCCTCACGATGTTTTCCGTCACTGCTGAGCACTTAAAATAATAATTACAGATCTGCTGACACCTGGGAATGAACTCAGGTCACTCGCGTACTATTAAATTAAAGGCCTCTGATTTACTACTATTATTATTTATTGCATTATTGAATATAAATATTTCTTATACTCACGTTAACACTACACATTTTAATGAAACTAATTTACGGACTTTATTGCGTTTAATTTAACTATTTACAATCCGAGAAGTTTCGAGTGCTTTACAGCTATAAATATAAAATCCGTAAAATTAGTTTCGTTTAAATATGAAAAGGATTACGAAGCGCCGACTCAATGCCTTTTGGCTTTCTCCTCCAGTTAACCCAGTGCATGAAGAAATATTGTTAGAGGTGATTAAAAATATTATCCGAGTTACCAAGATTTAAGACAATAATGAGCGCAGTATACTATTCCCGGATATGACTAAATTTAATTTTCACGCCTCACTGATGATTGTTTTCAACTCTCAACACAATCGATCTATTGTCGTATCAAGTTATATTACGTAACATAATAATAGTTTTTTTTTCATTGTTTGTTTCAATATTTATAATATATATTATGTTTCGTTGGTAAAACAATATGATCATCGAATAATAATCAACAGTAATGTTTATAGATTTGCAAATTGTACCAGAGGACTAATAAAAAAGGTAGTAATTATAGCGGTGCTTAAATTTGTTCTGGTAATGATCAGTATCAATTTACAAAAAAAAAAAACAAAACTAAATACACTATCTTTTAAAAATTACTTTTATGCAATGATATTTGCTTTTGTGTCTCTGACAACATTTATCTGTTTGCATTTGGAAAAAGATTTGTTATTTTAGATTACTATTTACCATATTTAATTTATGTTACCTACATTTATAATTTTGTTTTATTCATTTAGTCAAGCTAAAAATAATTTATTATAGTGTCGTTTCATCTCTTTCAACTTTGTCCATACACTCATTGCTGAGAAGAAATTCCCTAGCACTTATTACTACAACATTTAATATTTCCATTTTCAATTTATCATTTGTATATATATTTCTCAATTGTATATCTGATTTCAACAAAAAAAATAGTTATTTTATGGCGTACAGCTCGTTATAGCATTTAGTTTAATATAACATCGGACTCTTATTTTTTTAATCAATTAGTTGAACTTTCAAAAACTTGTGTAAGTGATTACTAAGAAGTAAGTCTATTATTTTGAAACAACTTTCATATGTTTTTGTTGTCTATAAACACTTTGTAGTTTATTAGACAATTTACGAAAGTGCAACACTGGCCTAAACTATTACGTAGATAGCTTTTTTATTTGATAACTGCTTTTAGGTTGTAATGATAGTTGTTTAAACCCATTTTATCTAAAATGTTTTTAAATTAATGTTATGTACTTTGACAAGCCGTTCACTTCACTATTTGTCAGTTCAGTGATTACAATCATTCGACGTTCATTTTTCTTACTTTTTATAGCATAGGATTTCCACTAGGATTTCTCCTGTCTTATGGGCGCATTATACAGGCACAAACACCCAGACTCAGAACAAATATCTGTAGGCCTATACATATATTTGTTCCGGACCGGAAAATAACCCGCGATCCGGAGCGCAGAATCTAAATACATTTCTGATGTTTAACAAAATTGACCGCGTTACCAGCATGCGTATCTGCTTACCTAGTCGTGGGTTCATGGGCATCGAATCTCAGCGTAAGCCAATTTGTGCGACACACGTATTGGTTAAGCTATATTGTGACTTTATTCCATGTAATTGTCTATGTGTTTGCAGCGCTATAATACAAGTATATCTGCGTGTACAAAATGAAATTATTAAACTGCGGTTGCCATTCCGCGGGAGGTCTGTGTTTAACAGTGGACTAATGAAGACTGAAATGTCTGTCTAAAAGATTTAGCCACGGGAGCACCGTGGTTCGTGCGTAATGCTAACCTTCATATCGATTTAGGGCTTCCTACCATAGCCCAATATCTAAAGTTGGCCTCTCGCCGATAATTCGACTCTGCTGCCATGCACCCCAACCCACTGGTTGTAAGTGCCGCCACATACAACCCCTTCGCGATACACCAAAACTCGACCCGCGGAAAAAGGAGACCGAGGCATGTTCTCGAGGACCCTGACGACGCGACCACTAGGGCCCAAGCGCTCTACTCATCACTACGCAAACACACAACATCACCATCATACCGCCCCCGCCGTCGGCGAGGGCGTATCAGACAAAGTTATTCGCGATACCGCCGCATCTCAGGCCGGTTCTCCCCTAGCAGTAGTATCATAAACAGAAGCGTCGCTGGGGTTTCTTGCGCCATTTCTTCTCCAGCGGAAACGCATTCCGAATTGGTGGTAAACTTATCTAATAATAATCATGATAATAGTAATAATAGTAGTAGTAGTAGTAATATTGCCCTTCCCGATTGCAGTAACTGACCCAGCCGAGGCCGGCCCCCTTGGGCACCCTCGAGTCAGTTACTCACGCGAACAGGATGACGGTCCAAGCCGAGGTCCCCCCATGGGGGCCCTTGCGACAGTCATCCATAAATAAAGGTTTCGGCTAAGCGCCCTCAGTGCTGTGCCACCTTTCAATCCGGCGAAGCTGTAAAAGCCTTCGGGCTAACAGTGACCATCAGTCATAAAAAAAAAGTCCTAAAAGATTTATGTTTTTAAAATATTGTTTTACTAAATTTTGCTTTTTCCTTACTACCATACCTTACCTGAATTAAGCACACATCGGTATATCAAATAACTTTAATATTATTTAATGCACTGCGTAAAAAAACAATAAAAATTACACAACTAAATCCAGGAACACAGTTATGAGATATAAAAAATAATGTACTGAGAAGCTTGAGTAAGCTTTTGTTATGAACTTTATATGATTTACATACACTTTCACAGCGCACATCTAAAAATGGACTATTTTTAATTAGTTTTATTAGATTTACCAAAGTGTAATACTAACTGGTGTGATTATAATCGTTTGTTGATCAGTGATCAACACGACGTTAAGCAAAAATAGGACCATGAATTGAAGGAACAATATGACACTGTATTAGCAATTCCAATGCTTGTCAAACTTCAGCTTTTATCGATATTCAAAAAAAGATATTAATAAAGTTTTCATATTCTCATACATACTCACAATCACACCTTCTTTCCATATAAGGGGCAGGCCCGTAGCCCACTTTTCGCCACCGCGGGAATCCTGATGTGACGGGTGGCGAACCACGTCGCCGCCATTTTAGTACGAGTGTAAAAAAATCTTATTCCCCATTGCGTTCCCACGAGCAGTATAGTGACAGCATGGCATGTTATGGTATTATTCTGTACGAATAAAGGCTGTCCGTACAATACCTTAGTCGCCTCTTACGACACCTCGGTAGGAAAGAGGTAGCTGCTATTCTACTCTGCCGGACAACTATCGGCTATTCTATTTTCATACCTGTTGTAATTTCTAATTGTCACGTAAAATTCATTTATCTGAAAAAAAGGTGGAATGAAAAATCTTTAACCTTTTAAATTGACAAAGAACCAAGTAAAAAAAATTTTGTAATTTCTAATTAAAGAACGGTATCAACACATTTATTTTTCGAAAGTATGCGGAAGAAACAATTACAATCCCACTTCCCTTCCCGTCTTGTGCCATGTCGTTTAGGTGCTGCTTTAGCCTTACTTACACCTTTCGTTTGTATAGTAGATGACTCCATTACCGTATTCTTTTTTGTAAGTTGCTTAGAAAAAACTGTCTGTTTCCCCTACCTTTTTCAGAAATGTCATCTTCACGTAGTCGATTTCCGGTTGTTCGGTTGATGATATGATAAAATGTATGTTAACTTTCCGCGATTCTCTCAACGTCTGTCGTAGTTTTTGCTATTCACTAGAACTTTACTACAGAAACGCAATTTCTTTACGACTGGAAAATGGCACAGCGCAGAATATTTTTTTAGTGTTTATTATTTACATAATCGTTATTGCATCGAATAAATAACTCAGTCCTGGGAACAAACTCGGTGTGGTCCTTATTCCGTGTTCCGGAAGTTGTGTTCCGATTTGTAGGGCACTGATAACTAGCTAGTGTAATCACTGGTTATATAAAACTTAGGAACTTCTTTCCCAGGACTGACGAGCGCAGTGTAGTGTGTGTAAAACAGCATTTGTTATGGGTAGACGTTGCATTCACCATCAAGTAAACGGTTGGTTCGTCTTATCAGTTTCTTCCCTAAAAAAACCCGAGGTTCTTTCTCAACAATTTTTTTGTACATGTACTCGTGTACAACATGTATTTAATTACAAGTAGACTGCGTACTTTCTGGCATCTGTTTGCGTATACATAACTCCATGAAGGACTCCTGACTCTGCGGAGTATAACTATACAACAAAATTTAATGAAATCATAAGTTTCTTCTACATACGTGTGTAATCTGGTATAAATTACCTCATAGGCACATCATTTTTTGTAATATTTTTTTTATCACGTCCATACATATGTATTATTTTACTGGTGGTAGGATTTCTATGCAGGAATCCGTCTAGGTAGGTACCACCCCAGTGCCAGTTATTCTGCCGTGAAGTAGTAGTGTGCAAACATTACTGTGTTTCGGTTCGAAGGGCACTGAGAGCTAGCGTAATCACTGGGCATATGAGAGTTAAGAACTGATGTCTCTGGGTGTGGTTTCACACAGAAATGTTCTGATGACACAGCATTTGTTATGGGTAGGCGTTGCACTTACCATCAGGTGAACGTTTTGCTCGTTTCGTCGATTTCTTATTATTAGAAGTATGATCTCGATTACAATTATAAATGTATCATTGTAATTACCACTGGTGAATTTAAATAAATAACAATATGTAGATCCGATTTCAGATACCTAAGACTTATTTGCCTGAATGAGCTTAGCTAAAAATATATGGATTGTTTTGCACATCAGCTACACCTTTTGTCACATTAAAACAAATAAACGAGGCCTGAAATTTTAGACGCCATTCGAATATCGAATGATACTTAAAAAAGTCACCTTGGTCAGTTCATTGTATGGTCTGCCTATTGTTCTAGAACTTTCAAAAAAATACACTCATCTATACAGTTTACGTAACCCGAGATTACCGTGTCGTGGGAGATCCAGGGTTGACAAGTGTTCTGCCGAGCGCGACGGCTTGCTGGACATGGTGTGAAATCGAAGAAACGTCAATGACCTGAAGGATGTCACAGATACAAACGCGGCAGCACGACGCAAACATTCATTGCTTTTCGTTAAGAGTTCGCAGGGAAATGTTCTTTAAGACGTTTTTTGTGTAACTCGAAGCTTACGTTTTTACTACATGAACAAACTCAAACAGCACAATGTACCCAAATTGGTGGGTTATATCACTAGTACTGTACATAAAGCAGCATAATGCATATTTAATATGCTAAATCATTACTATGTAAAAAAATAACTGTTACATACATATGAATAGCATATTATGTTTAATTTAGCCGATATACTTGTATTTATAAATTATACTGTAATCTGCAGACCCTAAATTATTTCAAGTACTTTTTTTATGAAAGAATGTGATGAAGCAAGCAAATCGTTCACCTGATAGTAACCGCAACGTCTGACCAGTTATGTGTGGCGCCACATTGCGCTCGTCACCCTAAGACATCAGTTCTTAAGTCTCATATGCCGAGTAATTGTACTAGCTATCATTGCTCTTGCAACCGTACCAAAGTAAAGTTTGTACACTACTGCTTCACGGAAGAATAACTTACACTACGGTGCTGCATGCTGCGGTGATTCGTGCATAGCAACTTTACCAGCAGTGAATCTCAATTAATCTTCATCTCAAGATTGTATTGATACAACAAATAATCATTTTATTTTTACTATTACCGAATACTTTCTAAATAAAAATGACGGTATACACAAGTGTAGCAAATAAAAAAATAGAACGGGATACAGGATGAAGTGTGACTAAACTGGTCCCTACATTTCCCGGGCGTCACGCGGCAATCAACAGACGCATTCCGTTCACCGCCATTTCATTTCCTTCTAAACATTACAATAGCGAAGAATACTATATTTTTTTTTGATTGTCCACACTGTCTTCGATTTTATAGAGAATTCACGTTTTCTAGCTATCTTGACTTTATCCTTAATGACGTAGCCGGTCTCGCACATAATTTAAATTTAAAAAATATTAGTAATTACGTTGACGAATAATGAAAGTAGTACTTTCTTTTGATACTGAGTTAAAAAACTTAAAAATTTGAGTGTTCTACTTAGTGTTGTTGTACTTAAGTAAAGTTTACTTAGCTACGTTAAACTTAAGTTGACTGGACCATGCCGACAATGCATTAAACTAATTTTGTGTTAACAGATTCAATTTTCCTTAAGACAATGTATTAATGAAAACAGATGAAGAAGATATATTTTCGATTAGATTGATTAACACATTGAGTAGCCTTGTTCTTTAATATTAGGTTATTTTGAATTTTTTTCTAGATTTATTTTCATTCATAACCCTGTTGCTCTTTCCATTTAGTGCATTTGAATATTGTGAAGAGGCGAAGTTTATATACTCGTAAGTGGCAGAACCAACCTGCAGCTATACTATTCTACTATACGCAAAGAATACCAGCAAAACGTTGCTAAGTGTTGTATATTGTATGATGGGAACCGATGATTTAATTAATGGCAGTGTGGAGTTCCATCTGAGTCCGGGGCGAGGAAGACCATCAAAGAAACAGGAAACACATGTCACCTTTAATACGTAAAAACTAAAGTTTATATTATTGAACCGAATAATTCATTATTATATGAATAAATTATAAAACACTACAGTTATTTGGATTATTTTACCAATATGGGCACTGGCTTGACCGCGTTGTACCTGTTACAGGGTTCGAAACCCAGCCGGAGCCAATTTTTGTCAAAACCTAAATTGTTAAGTACATTAGTTTTAGAATCTAGTTGTGTTGCGCGTGTGAAATTTGTTTGTAAAACGTCGCTTATTTAAAATTAAACGCCGCTGAGCTGAGCATCTCGGTCGTCATATAAACTAGTAATTGCAACAGATATACATATACAGCGAAAGAGAATTATTAATCGTGATTTTTATTGCTACGTCTATACTGTCGGTGCGGTCTACATTTCCATACAAATCGCCATCTTCATCCGAGTTAAGTCATGTAAATTAGTTTCGTGTTTTATTATCTATCAGGCTGACATGGGAAGCTCCGTGAGACGTTACGATTACGACACGTGACAGTTTAGTGTCACGCCGATAGTAATGTTAGGTAATCAGGAAAAGTAGGTTCTAAATCGTGAACATCATAAGTTTTGCGTGCGATAAAAAAAAAGTTTTATCGTTGCGTGATATTTCTAACGATGTTTAATAAAAGTAAAAAAGAGCAGTATACATTTTAAATTGAAATAGACGGCAAGTTTGTAGTTTATTCTTTTATACTTGTGCAAAATTACATTGAATTATTGTTATTTTTATAAACGTCGTTTCACACTTAGGATTTCTCTTGTAACGTGAGTGACTTTTACAGATATGAAACCCTCTTAGAAATGAGAGGAGGCCTGTGCTAAGGAATGGGATACTTGTAGCCTGAACTTTAATTTATTGCGTTATTTCGCCTTAACCTTGCCGAAGAACTAAGCTATCCAACATATGACAATGAATACGCATGAGAATCCGTTCACTGGTTTTAAAGATGACTGACAACTGTAAAAGCAACTGTCTTTTATAAGTACTAGCGATACATCGATTGATTTACAAGAAGGGATCAAGACAGCTTCAAATGCAAATATGCATTTCATACCCTGACTGCCTACGGAAGACCCCCCCCCCCCCTCCCTACTCTCTGTAAAAGTACAAAAAATTTAATCATATAAAAGAATTAAAGTAAAATACAACATTTTTTACTGGTGGTAGGACTCCTATGCAGGAATCCGTCTACGTGCCAATCCACACCAGCAAAAAAGTTATTGTGCCGTGATGCAGTAGTGCGCAAAGGGCACTGAGTGATTACGATAGCTCACAGCGACCTTCAAACCGAAACACAGTAATGTTTACACGTTACTGCTTCACGGCAGAGTAGCTGGGGTGGTACCTACCTAGACGGATTTCTGCATAGGAATCCTTCCACCAGTAAAGTAACAAAGAATATCAATAAAAAAAACTCACTTAGTTCTGCCGCCCCCTCAATTTTGCCGGCCCAGACCACGGCCTACTCGGCCTCTCTTCCTCTTACACGGCATAAGGAAATCCGGCCCTGTACAGCCACTTGGCAGCTAATAATATTTTTTATTATATTCATATTTTTCCATATTTATATTACAATTAGCGGTCGATATCCGGCTTCGCAAAGAAATTATTATGTTAGTCTGTAGAGAGAAAAACAGCACCAGCCTGTTTACCCATTTAGTAGTAAATGTTCGTAAAATCCGTTCTGAGTGGGCGTCTATTCAAGTCAACAGTTTTTGTAGTTTCGGAGATATCGTGATGAGTCAGTGGTATATCGCTTTATATATGTATATAGGTAATTCATTAAAAGCTATTATTTCTCTTTTCTTACGTTAATCGTCAATCATTATTAATTGCTCCTTTCTTCCAATGATAGCTAGAATCTATTACTGTTCAAAGAAAATGGCGAAAGTATTTCAAACACTTACAAACATGAAATGCCAATAAAAAAAACCTCAAACAAAATGTTTATGTCCAAAAAGTGGCACTCAAGAATATTAATGAAGGCAAATTATATTTAATTGAATATATCAAAGTATTTCTTTTAATTCAAAAGTAATATTTTTGATTGAATGTTATTTATAATATGGAATACCGTGCGCTTTCGAAACCATTTTTTTTGTATACTTACTTTTATTTATCGATTTTATTAATATTTAGCTGTCAATTTAGTCACAAATCACCATGATTACATGTGTAGTACTTACATATACGTGATAATTTTATTCACTTTATTATATCCTTTTTTTGTGTGTATTTCCTTGCTAAGCGTTTAAAAATTTAAAAAAATCTACATTAATGTTTTGAAAGTAGCACATTTGACATGACAGATTAGCTTAAATACTATAGGTCCATTAAGACGAAGCGGTGTAATGTTGAGAACCTCGATGAAACAGCTACTTTGAGAAAAAGGAAATCATTAGACATATGACAAGACAAAACACGGCTCATTATGAGCCTGCTAATAAAAACCGCCTTTATGACATGCTAGTAGAGATTATAATGGATTGTGCACTGTAGACAATGTAGATGCATTAGAATTCCGCACTCAACACCAGTGGTCTAGGCACGTCGACCTACTTTTTATTTATTTTTACTAAAGTAGCACGATAATGAAATTACTTTTTTTTTCTAAACTAAGTATCCGTAATCGTCGGCTTAGTTTTGAAAGTCAAGAGCAAAATAAATGGTCTATCTAAAGAATTTGACTACCACATCTGTAACACGTAACAATGCCCAATAAAACGTTGATTTAATTATCATGACTATTTATTATTTTATTATACAATAATAAAACTGGAGAGTTTATATGTGTTTTTGCGTTAATCTCAGGCAATACTAATCCGATTTGAAAAAGTATTTTTGCATTAGATACGGAAGTTCTAGGCTATAAAAGTTCATGCTACGGCTTCAAGAAGCTGCAGGCTGAGAACCAAACATTACAGAGAAGGGCCGAACTGTGAATGCTCAGGTCAGCGGTCACAACTGTGGTCGCCTTATTTTACGCGGGTAAAACCGTGAGGCACAGCTAGTTATTATATATTAACTGTTAAATATTAACAAATTTATTACGTGTGTATGATTGAATATGAATATTTTAAAACGTGATTCTTCCACTTTTTTTGCGTAAATACTTGTATTGATTTGAGTTTGAGTTGGGGATATAACTGGTTTATTTTTTTTAAACAAGGCGAAAGTGTGTATTGGTTTTCGAGTCCGGATCATGGTTGCTATACTTTATAAGTTTCTAAGAGGTAGGATTAACCGGGATTTTTGCGAAATTAAGAACAAATCTTTTTTTATTCTGAATCAACTGAAAAACAAATATCTGTATAATCAAGATATGGAATGATGAACTCTTGTACAAACGTTATCTTGCTTTGGCATCAAATGACAAAAATTATACTCACAACGCCAGTCATAAATAATACCAGAAAATAAAACTTCTTTATACGGCAGTTGTAGGAAACAACGTCTTTTTATTTTAGTGACTGCGATTAGCTAGGGCACATATACTTCGATGAAGGTTCAAACTACGAAATAGTCCATCTTCACCCCTTAGGACTATAATGGATTCGAGTGGTATTTGTCACAATGCTTCGTCGTTTTTTTCACCAACTATAAAAAATGATACGAATGACAACCATGTAGCCTAGGGTAGAATACCTGACTCCTACGCCTAAGTTTATGTCTCCGAGTTCCAGCCGGAGCCAGCATTTGTGCAAAAATATAATTTATTAATCCTCGGGTCGAGTTCTAGTGTGATTATCCCAGTGTCTCTGAAATTGCTAGCCTATCTCTGTTCTTATCGCATGAACGTTATATAGGTCGGGTATCTTAGGACGAGAGTCTATGTGTTTGAGTGTACACTTGTTGTGTGTTTCAGTTGATCGAAAATTGGCCAGAGAAACATCATGGTGATTCTTTACGCTGATATTCTATATGGTACTTCCATATTCAAGTAGACCCATTTATGTATAACAGCCTAGTATTCAGATGCAGCGTGGCTCAATCACCTGCAATAGATAAATTTTCAATAACATCTCTTTTGTGATTTTTTTTTTACAAAAAACATTTTATGTGGTCGTAAGATTCCTATGCAGTATTCCGTCTAGGTAGGTACCACTCCAGGGTCAGTTATTATGCCGTGAAGGAGTAGTGTGCAAACATTACTGTGTTTTGGTCTGAAGGGCACTGAGAGCCAGTGTAATCACCGGACATATCAGACTTAAGAACTGATGTTACAGAGTGACGACGAGCGCAGTGTGCCTCTTCGTAATGTTCTGAGTAAAACTGCATTTGTTATGGGCAGACGTTGCACTTACCATCAATTGAGCGTTTTGCTCGTCTCGTCACTTTAACTTTAACCAATATAAATACGTAAGTATCGAAAATGTACGACACGAATGTAACAACAAAGCTATGGAAATATTGCAATCATTGGTTATGAGCGAAGATTGTTTAAGTACATTAAGATACGTAACACCGGACATATGGTTTAAGAGATGCCGCCCTAGGCTTTGTTTGCGTAGGTGCTTTAACATGTCGAGTTTCCGATGGCGCAAGACCATGAATTATTCCATCTCTGTTGTTATCTGGGTCTCTTACACAACTAGTCATGCGCTCAATTTGCTTGCGTGGCATTTTATGCACTTAATGTGTTTTTCGCTTCATTTTTCTTATCTCAAAATCAAGATTATGGCATGAATTCGCGTACAGAGAACATATATTCAAGTGAAAAATATGTTTAGAAATTTCGGGTGTTTGGAAGACTAGTAATAGGCTGAAATGATGATGATACGGACAGGATGAAATTAAAAGGATTCCGCTTTCACTACGAAACCCTATTACACGATGGTTTTATAATTACTGAAAGAGATATCATCATATTTTCAACCTTTCACAAGTCCATTGCTGAACACAGACCTTCCACATAGTCCTGAGCCACCTGCATCTATCGACGTCCCTCAAAACCTTGCAGATCGCTACTCCATCAAGTTGAGGAGAAAGGTTCTCAAGCGTACTGTTAGGTGACACCCCATTAGATGAAAGAGCTATGCATCATATCAGCCTACACCAGCCCAATGCTGATAATAGACCTCCCCAATAAGAAAAGGCGATCCGTTTCTACACAGGGGAACAGTGATGAGATTAAAGTTGTTAATTCTTATCTCATCGACCGCATAGCATGTTTGGTGGGCCCGTGGTTTCAACGTTAAGCGTTGGGTATATTACCCAACGAACGCATTTAGATTACCTGCCGTATGTCAGTATCTCATGTGAAAGGGATATTCAAATATGTTCCTACATTTTTCATAAATATGTAATGATTAAGTTTAAGTTAAAAGTAAGGCCACAGCCTTATAAATGTTCTACTTTTGAGTATAGGCCTCTTCTCAGCTTTTGAAAGCGTTTTTTAAGCCGGATAGAGTTCGCCACGCTACTTTATGATATAGCGTACTTCAGATGTCGTTGAATTTTTTTTATATCTGAGATTTTTTTTATTTATTAAGGTTGTTCTTAAGTAAAATTTATCACGAGCTTCAAACAGAATCTTGATAAGGTTTTCTTATCCGATTTTCACCATGTCGATATCGTCTGATTATACAACCAAAAGTTTTGTGTTGTCATTGCCTTAAGTAGCTTACAGCTGTGTTTGTGTATTAACAATCACCGTCACGAAACCACTTTAATATTTATATTATTATTAGTAACGGCCTAAAAATGGAACCTCCATTGCTGTGCATAAGTCACCCAGCAATTTTGTAAGGATTTGGATCAGAAAGTCCACTACGCCGCCCTTGTGCAAGTCTAAAATTGTGTCCTGTAACGTCGTCTACTAAAACCGAGGATGTGGTAAATTAGCACTTAAACTAACTAATTTTTAGTAGTGCCGGTACCGGCAATCGAACCTCTAATGTATGGAGCATTACGAAGTATAAACAAAAGTCAAGGTTAGTAATGAAGTTGCCGCAGTCATGCACCGTTAGGTATAATCGAACATCTTCACAGATGATGAGTCGACACATTCAAATCATTATTGTCGGTGTAACGACGTGACTGACACTAATGATTTTTAAAATGGCGTAAAAACATTGACAATATTAAACTTATCATGCATTTTTGAACAATTCTCTCTAGACGATGACATCCGCAGCAGAACCGGAGTAGCCGACATAGCCCTAAGGATCAGAAAATGGGCCGGCCATATAGCTCGTAGAACCGATAACCGTTGGGAAGAAAGGTTCTCGAGTGTGAATTCGTACAGACAAACAATCGAACAGGCGAACACCACGTAGATGGACCGACATCCTGAACCGTTTTGTGGGAAGTTGATGGATGCAGGTGGCTCAGGACCGTGTTTTGTGGCAATGTATGGGTGAGGCCTATGTTCCACAGTGGACTTTTGACGGGCTGAAATGATGATGATGATGATGGTAGAAGAGCGTTATTGGGGTTAGAAAACGTGTTGTCATGACAGGGGAAAGAGTACGCTCTTACAGAATACCAGCGTAAATAATAATAATTATTATTATTTTAGATTATTGTTCATTATCCATATAATTTGCTAGTAAACAATAAACGTACAACAAATGCTGTAAAATGAACAGCCTATATATGCCCCACTGCAGTGTATTAAAATGCTACGTTCATATCATAAGACTAAACCAATAAATGCCTTGTAGAAAATAATTGTAATATTGAACACACAGTAAACAAAAACCCGGTAATTATTTTGCTGTTTTAAAAGCCATTTTAACGGATGCAATTTGATTTCCATAATATAGCTTACAGCTCCTGTCTTGTATGTACAATTTAAATTGAAGTCGTTAGCATGTGTCGCAATGATGATTGCATGAAATACAAATGCATAATATTACGCTGTAGAAAAATTTAATAGGAACAACTGTTGTATAAAATCGACCTTCATTCCCCACAGATTTTATCTGTAAGTTGGTATGGTATTCTTTAGTCTTATTTAATTTGAAATGCGTATTACGTTATTTGTAATACATATTTAACGGTTGGTAAATTAACGTAAATAATTTAGTTACAAATTTTCGGAAATATACCATAATTTTTAAAAAAAATATTAAAGGATGAAAAGATGAAAAATAAAAAAGATTTCCTCTATATCGTGGGTGACTTAAATTGCACAAGCACAAACACACAAAATAACAGGTAGGACATTTAAAAATAATGATTCCGTGCGGGAATCGAACCCGAAATGGAAATCAATCGCAGATCTACTGCGAATATCTAACCTTTATCGGCTTTAAAAAAAGTAAAGTAAAGTTTCAGCCTATAAATGTCCCACTGCTGAGCACAGGCCTCTTCTGGAGAGGGTTTTGGAGCTAGGAAGATGTGCAGTCCGCCACGCTGCAAACGCGGGTTGGCGGACTGCACATGTCTTCGAAATATTTTTTATTTCTCAGGCATGCAGGTTTCCTCACGATTTCACCGCCGAGCACGTGGTAAATCAGCACTTAAAATTGCAATTAATAATTTTATTGGTGCCGCGCACTCGCTTACTATGAAATTTAATGCGAGCGCCTAGCTCCTGAGCTACCAGGGCTCATCGGCTTTGTTATGATATAATACCATATGCGTTTTGTATGTTTTATATACGAATAATATCTATCAAAAGGTAATTGTCCAACCTAAACAAATAACCATATAGGGTGTCATCGTCAATTTAAGAAAGTATATCAATTGCTTACCGGTATATTTGGAAACGACAAAAATACTTAGTGGGCTAAAAATTGGTTTATTTGGAACTTACCTAATTCCCTGTCATCTTCAGACGCTTACAATCAACACGAATTGAAGGTTCAATTCGTAGCTTGATTGAAAGTGTCGGAATTAGAAAATTATTAATTAAAAAATACAATATTCCTCAGTATCGGTAAAGTAAGTTTTTGTACTGTTAAAATGCAATAATTATGTTGTATACATGACATGTATGAACACGAAATAATAAAATGGATTCCCCACTTTTGTTCATACATACAAGTGTTATAAACATGTTCATCAATACAATATAATTTTGTGATTATGCATTTAAATAATCCATACATCACTAATACGTATAAACTTTCCTTTAATTTTTATTAAAGTAGGGATATGCTATATTACCGTAAAATTACTTTATTCTAACAGAATGCTACCTTTCTCATTTCTCAATTTCTATTGCGATATGTTTCTACGCCTGAAGAATTGAATATAAAGAAGTATGTGCAAGTCATAAGTGCCAAGGCCGTTATGAATCGACAAATATCAAACACAACATTGACAAATTACACTTCAACATTCAACATTGGCTAACACGGGCAATCGATAACACTGAAATAGAAAATATAAGTCATATCGCTCGAGTTAACTTGAGATAAAACTTAAGTATAATTTCTATTGACATTTATGTTCATAAAAAGGTTAGTCAACACCAACAGAGACGTAGAAATAAATTCAATAGTAAAATTTAGAAATATTCGCGTTGACTTGAGATCCTCCTCTTTTTTTTTCGTTGGTTAAAAACTTAACTAGTACAAGTTATTTCGGTAAACCAAAGAATAGTTTATGCGTATGTCATGTGGTGGAACTATCCTTTTGTATTTGAAATAATCGAACTATTTTTACGGATTTTATCGCGTTTAATTTATAACTATTTTTAACCCGACGTTTCGGGCGCTTTACAGCACCCATGGTCACGGGGGGACTGAGGTGACAGTTGTCCCGATGTTATAGTTAACCCGGAGTACCTTCAGCTTTTAATTATTATTTTTAGTCCGATCTACGCAGAAAGAGCTTACTGTATCTTGAAGCCTTGCAGTGGTATGCTTGGTTTTTGATTTAATTTAATTTTGATTTAATAATTAAAAGCTGAAGGTACTCCGGGTTAACTATGACATCGGGACAACTGTCACCTCAGTTCCCCCGTGACCATGGGTGCTGTAAAGCGCCCGAAATGTCGGGTTAAAAATAGTTATAAATTAAACGCGATAAAATCCGTAAAAATAGTTTTATTTAAATGTGTAATATTCGCGTAAATAAAAGAAAACATTATGAAATAATCGATTTAGAATTTGGGGACTAAAAGAAAACTAGAATACTTTACTTATTATCTCATTATAAAATATCTCATTCGCGAAGTGTTCGTCATAGCAGCCTAGAAAATCGACTACAGAGTATGGGGCTTAGTTTAAAAGCTTACTTAGTTCTATTATTTAATTTAAAGGCATAAATTGATCGCGAGCTTATGAAAAACACATTATTAGATAATTAAACATGCAACAGATTAAAGTAATTTGACCACAAATAACAAACAGAAAGTGAATTTTGGTTACTTTGACTATAAAAACTGAGAAAGTAATGTCTCATTACAAAATCGCAACACTAATTAACGAGTTTCTCGGAATCAGCACCAATTTGCCTTAAATGGAAGGTTTATTTTATTGTAAGGGCTACGTAATAAGTGGCGTTTTCGCCGTATGCAAAAAGGAAAAATTATTTTAATAAATCCTAAAATATATGAGAGAATGTAGAAAATATCTTAATTATATATTCAAAGTTAGTTCATTGGACTCAAGAAAATCTTTTTTTGTAACACTGATCCGAAGTTAACATGCGAGGCGTTCTTTTAATCAATTTACGACTATATTTGTTTCTCTATTTATAATATAAATATAAGTCGGGGTCTGTAAAAAAAGTCAGTGAAAAGAAATCAAACTGTGAATCTGCATTTTTTTGTTTGTATTCTATTTACTCTAAATTAATTCTACATATCTAAATCTAAAAACCTGGCAATAATACATACATACATACTAGATAAAGTCACGTCTCTTTCCCGTAGGGGTAGGCAGAGACCACATATTTCAACTTGCTACGATCCTCACACACATCTTTAGCTTCCTCTACTTTCGTTAGTGTTTTCATACAAGCTCGACGGTTGCGGGTACTTTTGACGTGGCCTTTCCTTTGACGTGGCCTTTTCTTTCCTTTCCTTGGCAATAATACCATAAAATATCGCTAACAAATTTAGGTAAATTTAGTGCCTTAAAAATAAGTAACAAATACAGATGACTAAAAATCAGAAAACCGTGAATGTATATGAACTACAAATCTGAGCATTGCTATTTAGTTGATTTACAATTTTCTTGCTTAACAACTTTTTTAGTTATTATATTCGTTCTTTCATTTATAGAAATTGTTAAGGAAATACCATTTTTTTCTTAAAAACCGCCATAATTTCCAACTTCTTTATCGAAACATGATCAATTACATGGAATTACTTTCTTTAACCACTCTCCCAAGCGCAACGAATTGCGTCATATGCAGATGCGATGTGCGAGTAGGTAATGGACATACGCAAAAGGTGTCTATTTTTTGGCTGAAATTTGAGCTTACTACTAGGAAAGTCAACTGGTACGATTTTATGAGAGTTACACCGTGTTTAATTATTAATATATTTATTTTTATTTTCACCAAAAAAAAAATCCGTGTTTCTTTGTGTTTAACAAGTCTGTTTTTTACTTAATAAATTTTAACTCATACTACATCTTTTAAATTTAAAGCAATATTTCAATTCGCAACGTAATCTTATGATTTTGTATAGCATCTCAACGATGTTATTATAATTTGCATTCCAATAAACATACCATTACATGCCGCGTTATACAATCCTTCGACTAGGTAAATTGCAGCAAATCTAATCAATCATCAATATCTGTTGATAATGATTGCCAACTAGCATGCATATGTTTCCACATTTCACTATCAAAATTTCAATTTATATCATGATCTCTTGTAACGATCATTGTTTTTTATAAAAGTTGCAGTCGAATATTTACAGCGCTAATTAAGACACAGCCTCGACGAAACGTAAAACATAACCTTTATGCAATATGGCTAAATTATTTTACGTGGACTATAAGATAAAATAAGGAATAGCACAACTATAGTCATCGTAATCTAATCAAAATATACATACCCGCATAATTAATTAATTTTAAGTATGGTGGCCTTATCAGACGTTGCGACGATTTGCGAAAAATTATGTTTCCGTTTTACAAAAAGTCAAAAAACTATAACACATTTTAGTGCTTCTTTATCAAGATTTTTATAAGTAACAAAAAGACCTGTGAATATTGTTCTGTCATCACAGTCACTCTTAACGCCTGAGATAACTTGCACTTGCAAGGGATTAAGATATCAAAAAGTAGTTGAAAACCAGATTCAACAGCAGATTTAGATTAAACGATAGGGAATAGGGATAGTTATTCTGCCGTGAAGCAAGTGTGCAAACATTACTGTGGTTCGGTCTCAAGGGCACTGTGAGCTAGAGTAATCACTGGGCACAGTGTGGTGCCATACAGCAATGTTCTGAGTGAAACAGTATTTGTTATGGGCAGACGTTGCGTTTACCATCAGGTTAAAGTTTTGCTCGTTTCATCACTAAATCTAGTTAAAAAAAAACACTTTCTTAAGAAAATTCAATCTTTATGTTGTAAGCACTTTTGTTCAATAATTAAGTCTTTGGTAACACACATGCGATGATGTAAGGTGACAGATTATTCTTACGCCGATTGTGTGGCGCACAGCACAATTATTTAAATGTTGAAACAGGTAACGTATATATTACAAGTTTGAAGTGGAAACTATTTGAATTACCGGGATAAAATGTATCCTATGTCCGCCTCCAGGATGCAAGCTATCTCTGTGCCAAATTTCGTCAAGATCGGATTCAGCGGTTGAACAGTGAAAAGGTAACAAACAGACAGAGGGACAGAGAGAGTTACTTTCGCATTTATAATAAAACGAATTTGCACTCAAATTTCACCTTAAAATTTTACTCTCTTCGCGCCTAAAGAAGTTTTAGTTCAAAAATTACATTTAACTCAAAAGCGAAAAGACAGCGTCCAGAGTAAGATATTTACCATTTTCGAGCTCACCGTTTAACATCGGTTCATTTAAAATAAACAATATTTTTTATCCTCGACAACCCGAGTGTCACGTGCTTCACACCTGACATAGGCCCCGATATGAAAGCCTTTTTTATGTTCCGACATAATTTATAAGCATCGTAGTCGCTAAACAACATACTTGTTTTTGCTCGTTTCGTCAGTTTATCCAATAAAAAAAAACGCTAAGTTATGGCCAACATGATACTTTGACAGCTTTATTATAGTTACTTACCGATTTGTATTTTATCCATCAACCGTAATCTTCTTATTGCATTATTTAGTCACATAAATATGTAAATAAGAGCGAGTGGAACTCAACTCAACTCAGTACACGTGATCGAAGTGTAACTAATATGTCTTAGAAATTTGATTACAATAAAAATAAATAAACATTAACTAACAATAATATCACACACTTTCAAATAATTGCCCAGTGTATAAACAATTATTAATTAATCGATAAATATGAGACAGAAACGTTGCATTTAAATTCGACATTGAAATTTTAGTCTCATCTCACCCAAATAACTTTCACTACAAAAATGAAACCTGATGCTGCACGTTAGAATAAATAATATAAGAAATCAATAAAATGATAGCGTAATGATTTCTTATATTTACGCGAATACTATACATTGACCAGGGACACTTTTGCACAAGCGTGGTCTATGGCTGGGAATCGAACCCAGAACTCGCGGTGTAGAAATCAGGTACTTTGACCACTAGACCACGAGGTCATCACACAAGTAATTTTGATATTATTTATCTAACATATAACCTACATTTTTTTTAAATTGATATTTGCTGCTCGCATCTTGATTCCTTATAATTACGCGAACACTACACCTTTAAATGAAACTAATTTTACGAAATTTATCGCGTTTAATTTTTAAAAATTGAATTTAAAAGCTGATTACGCATCTGTTGTTTGGTAGCATCTGCGCTACATCGTTAGCGTGGTTATCAATGTAGACTGAAGTATTCATTAATCGATTTTAGCACAGACTGCACTCTACTCAACAACAGATGGCACTACATGAGTTTCACTGAACTGTATAAACCACCGAACAGAATTCTGTTCTGTGGTGTAAACAGCCAATATACTATTAAATGAGCAAATTTGAATATAGTTTTAGTATTTCTCGTAAACGTCTCTAACGATTTTGATGAAATTTTGCATATTATGTAGTGTATATAAGGTTATCTAAATATCTATAATTCAAAATGAATTTAAGCAAACTCATAATTAAACGCAATAAAATCCGTAAGTTTAGTTTTATTCAAAATCATAGTAATTTATTCTCTTACAATAAATTTGGCTTTTCATCTCTCATGGCCAATTGCGGTTGCTAATGTTCTTCCTAAGAACACATTTTAAAGGTAAATCAAGTCCTATTTAACAAAACGAAGTATAACTGAAGCGAGTATAAACAACTTAAAATATTATTAATTTTCGTTACGGTATTGGCTCGGTTGCTTTTACTGTGCGCTAGTGAAAAACGGACCTGAGAATGCAGAAACCATCCAATTCGTTCACTTCTTAATACGGACTCTGTATGTGTACTTAACTGGATCGGTAACTGTCTAAATTAAACAACTTCACACTAATATCATCTTATATCAAGAATCTTAAATAGCAGCAAAGGTAAAGGTTCCACTTCCAAAGATTATTGATGCGGAAAATCTTTCTTATCTAAATAGTTCTTGTGAGAGTTTTGTGAGAGAGAGAGTTCTAGTGATTTTTTTAAAAAATTCTCAAAACCTATCTAACGATAACTCACATGCTTATATGCATTGAATTATTTCTTCAGAAACATGGATGGTGTAACACTATTTTATTTTATAATTTCACTAGACCATTGAATGGCGGTTCATAAAAAACACTTTCTTTCAGAATTTCATCTAACTATTGCCAAGTAAAATGACTGAGACATGCGGACAGACGGACAGGATGAAACCATAAGGGTTCCATTTTTACTACAAAACAAATAAATACGGAACGAATAAATATAATACGCTTCTACATTTTATTATAATATATGTAACTGGTGTCAGCTCGTGAAAACAATTATATATTAAGAGTGGCTAATTATCGATGGCAGTAATTCACATTAATATAAAATTTGAATTGGTGATGATGAATATTTTGATTTATATACTGCATTTTGTTATCTTAATTAAGATTATCGGAGCGTAGTTTTTATATATTGATTTATCTTTACTTTAGTCTTTCTTGCACATTCAAGAAAAATACATTTAAATACTAACTATATTTGACGACCGCGTGACTGGGCCAGTAGACAGACTACTAATTAGTAGAGTACCTGACTTCTACGCCGCTGATCCTGGGTTCAAATCCCAGCCGGAGCCAACATTTGTACTGAAACCCAAATTGTTAATTTTCGGAGCTGGTTGTGTTGTGATCGTCTCCGTGTTTCTGATACTACATCCTGACCTACCTTCGATGTTATCGCATCAGCGTTACATCGAGCGCGGGTAGGTTGGGACGAGTGAGTGCCTCTGTGTTTGCGCCTACACTACACTTGATTTAATAACAGAAAAAAGAAGGAATTGTGCACACAAGATGTTCAGTAAATATAAGTAAAATACAGAAATTCAGTATATAAAGCAAATAAAATGAAAAACAAAACAAATAATTTCTCGATACAACGTGAATGAAATAGGTATTAAAACATTATTGTACACGTAACTAATTCTACCGAATTCGACGATGGATATATCGATGCAGCTAGATTAAGTAGATTAAAGTTGTCATCTGGGCCAAATGTACTCGTATTATAGTATGGTAATTGACAGCACAAACACTTTGGCAAACGTCTTTACTATCCCGTATCCAATGTAAGGCTGAAAAGATAATAGATTTGATGAAGGTCGGATGCAGAAAGCAGTGTCAAAGACACGATGATTGCAACCATGCAGACCAGATTTTTTATTTTTTATTTTGTATGCTTGTTTAGCTTAGGCTGGGATTCGAACTCTTGAATATGTATCGCTGTTACAAGTTAACCGGTAATGCAGTCAGATTGTAACATATTATAAACGATTGCGGAAAAATAAACTGATGACTTTTCGCTTAACATTTTGAACAAAATTTTGCACGACTCATAAGGTCAGTTACTGAAACATTTTTCGTTATATAATCATTTAAAGGCCAAGGAAGAATTCGTTATTGTATAAATTGGTTGCAATATGGGCATGGATGGGAAACTACTTTGACTCTTTACTTTAAAATACCTAAAAAAAAATTCATCCGTTGCGTAATATGCAGTGGAATGTAATGATCGTTATGTATAAGTTTAAGTTCGAAACCCATTAAACTTTTAACGTTTTTATAATGTGGAACGCACTAGTTATTGTATTTAAATACTGACCAGTTTACGACATTGTCAAACTTTATATGGAATGCTGAAAGTTTTTTTGTTTAACATAATGATTTCTTATATTTTCGCGAACACTACACATTTAAATGAAACTAATTTAAATGTGTAGTAAAAAAAAATTTAACGCGTTAAAATCCGTAAAATTAGTTTCTTGTAAACGTTTTTTGGTTACCATCGCCACACCACTACACTTAATTGGATATGTCCGCAATGACGTTGAAGGTGAAGACGAAAGCTGCCTACGTCGCAGTGACCGAGTGAAACCGGCCACAGTCGAGCGTGTGCCTGCTGTTCTACCTTATGTCAGAGGAGTCACGGACAAGATTGGCTATATCTTGAAGCGGGCTTCCATAAAAACATTCTTCAAGCCGCCGAAGAAGATAAGTCAGTTTTTACCATCTGTCAAGTGTAACATCCCTCTACAGGACGCAGGAGTATACAAGCTAGATTGTGAATGTGGTCTCTCTTACATAGGCCAAACAAAAAGATCAATTAAAACCCGCGTAAAAGAACACATAGCTGACGTGAAGCATCGTCGTTCTAGGAAGTCTGCAGTCTGTGACCATGTTCTGGATCATCCCAACCATTACATCAGATTTGATAAACCACAGATCCTTGCAAAAGAACACCGATTCCTACCAAGGATGATTCGCGAGGCTATTGAAATCAAAAAACATCCTAATTTCAATAGGGAAGATGGTTGGGTATTACCACCAGCTTGGGATCCAATAATAAATAAAATTAAATCAAAAACCAAGCATACCACTGCAAGACTTCAAGACACAGTTAGCTCTTTCTGCGTAGATCGGACCCAAAAATAATAATTAAAAGCTGAAGGTACCCCAGGTTAACTATGACATCAGGAGATCTGTCACCTCAGTCCTCCCGTGACCATGGGTGCTGTAAAGCACTCGAAACGTCGGGTTACAAATAGTAAAAAAGTAAAAATTAAACGCGATAAAATCCGTAAACTTAGTTTCATTTAAATGTGTAGTGTTCGCGTAAATATAAGAAATCATTATGTGAACCAGTACGGACTGGAAATCGCAAATAAAATACGCCGGTTAGAAGATCTCAAGACCAAGCGCGCAAGATTCATAACATCTTTGAATTTCTTGAAGAGATGCAGAGACCATGATCTCATTCCTACGTGTGTCAAAATATCAGCTAAAAAGGACATTCGAGGAAGCGCTAAGATCTTAAAACAGGCAAGTAAAAAGTTGTTAAGAACGGGTATTCAGCAAAAACGTACCGATCTACATGTCATAAATACGTCCATAGACAATTTATCCAGTGTTTTAAAAACAGTTTTAACGACATTTGATTTTAATAATTGCATTGAAACATTAAATAAGCGTGAAACAGCTAGATATAATGATTGCAAAAATAAACACATAGAAAAATATCAAAAATTAACGACCAAATTAAATGTCAAACATCAATCTCAACGCATGAACGGAACGCGACCGTTGACTACGGACAATGATCATAGATTACGCGCGGTCTATAATCTGTCAAAACAAACACTGGATGAATCTACATTAAAAGTATTATCGAAGGGCATGAATTTCGCAGTAACACCGCGAAGAATACCGTACGAGGAAATTATCTGTAGTGTCGAGGATTGTCTGTTTAAAAACAATATCAATAAAGAAGATTTGGAGGCCATACGTCAAGACATTTCGTCTATGTTACGTCGAAGTTCGGTGCCGAAACTAAATCTTCCTAAAGACGAATTAAAGGCGTTGAACAACCTACGGAACAGACCTGAACTCACGATCCTTCGCGCAGATAAAGGTAATGCTACGGTAGTCATGGATACGTCGGATTACAATTTTAAAATACAAGAACTTTTGTCGGACGAAAGTACATATAAAAAGGTCAAATCAGACCCAACTACTAATACGCTTAAAACGACTAGCGATCTTATTAAGAAACACTCCGAAAAATTGAATCTGGACGTTAGTTCGATAATACCATCTTGTGCCAAATCACCGAAGTTGTATGGGTTACCAAAGATACACAAACCAAATGCTCCACTACGTCCAATAGTGAGCCAGATCGATTCACCAACCTACAGATTGGCTCAGCATGTGGCTAAAGTACTCTCACCACTCAGAGGACACACTAGAGCACACACAAAGGATTCATACCATTTTGTCAGTGAGATTAAAGACCTACACCTGACTGACAATGAAACTATGGTCAGTTTTGATGTCCAGTCTCTATTCACATGCCTACCAGTAGATGACTGCATCTCAATTGTATCTAGGAAGCTAGCTGAGAACAACATGCCAGCGGAATATGCAGAACTACTAAGACATTGCCTTACATCTGGCTATCTATTGTGGAAGGAACACTACTACGAGCAAGTAGATGGTGTGGCGATGGGCTCCCCAGTATCTCCCATTGTCGCCGACATCTTCATGGAAGACTTTGAGGAGAGAGCCCTCCGTACTTCTCCAGTAAATCCAAGATTCTACAAGCGGTATGTAGATGATACTTTCACAATTTTACCATCAGATAAAGTAAATGCATTTCTAAACCACCTTAACTCCCTAAACTCTAAAATTCAATTTACAATGGAGTTAGAGGCAAATAACTCTTTAGCTTTTCTAGATGTATTAGTAATTCGAAATCCTAATAACACCTTGTGTCACACTGTGTATAGAAAAAAGACCCATACTAACAGATATTTAAACGGTGAATCTCACCATCATCCATCACAGTTAGCTACCGTGGGTAAATCCTTGTTTCAGAGAGCACGAGGAATCTGTGACAGGAAACACCTGGCCGCCGAGCTTCAACATGTCAAGCAAGTTTTGCACGACAACAAGCTTCGGGTTCCGCGCCTACGTCGCAGTGACCGAGTGAAACCGGCCACAGTCGAGCGTGTGCCTGCTGTTCTACCTTATGTCAGAGGAGTCACGGACAAGATTGGCTATATCTTGAAGCGGGCTTCCATAAAAACATTCTTCAAGCCGCCGAAGAAGATAAGTCAGTTTTTACCATCTGTCAAGTGTAACATCCCTCTACAGGACGCAGGAGTATACAAGCTAGATTGTGAATGTGGTCTCTCTTACATAGGCCAAACAAAAAGATCAATTAAAACCCGCGTAAAAGAACACATAGCTGACGTGAAGCATCGTCGTTCTAGGAAGTCTGCAGTCTGTGACCATGTTCTGGATCATCCCAACCATTACATCAGATTTGATAAACCACAGATCCTTGCAAAAGAACACCGATTCCTACCAAGGATGATTCGCGAGGCTATTGAAATCAAAAAACATCCTAATTTCAATAGGGAAGATGGTTGGGTATTACCACCAGCTTGGGATCCAATAATAAATAAAATTAAATCAAAAACCAAGCATACCACTGCAAGACTTCAAGACACAGTTAGCTCTTTCTGCGTAGATCGGACCCAAAAATAATAATTAAAAGCTGAAGGTACCCCAGGTTAACTATGACATCAGGAGATCTGTCACCTCAGTCCTCCCGTGACCATGGGTGCTGTAAAGCACTCGAAACGTCGGGTTATAAATAGTAAAGAAGTAAAAATTAAACGCGATAAAATCCGTAAACTTAGTTTCATTTAAATGTGTAGTGTTCGCGTAAATATAAGAAATCATTACGAAAGCTGCTGTTGTATGGTGATGTTCCAATAATAATAGGCGTAAATATTCCGCACATCAGACGATTCATTTAGAGTTCATGTTAATAAAAATATTGAAAAAAAATGTTCCTATATTTAAAATAGCTATTTTTTAAATCTATGAACATGCACACTGTTCATATTTTAAACCTCAAAAAGGTTTCTATAATATGTAATAAATACACATATATTTATATATTTCATATAGACACGGAAAACAGTGGCATGCTGTGGCAAAGTATCAGTATTCATCATTATTATAATCATCATAAATTCTGACTATCACTAGTCCAATGCTGAACTTATGCCTTCCTTATAGATTGCCACAAAACATGTAGCTCTCATTTTGGGAGGATTTTACCATAGTTGCCACGCTTGGCAGGCTGGTTAGCAACGCAGTTTATTTATTCAAATGTCTCAGGACGATGCTGCTGCTCATCTTCTGGTTTTAATTTCCTTCTGTCGAATTCTGTGACACCCACGATGGGTAAATTCCCTTAATCCGCCACCACACGGCATCACTTGCCATATTTAACAACAAGAGCTTACGTGGTATATAACCTGAATATTGCCTATTTTCAAACTTGGTTAATTTAGGAATGTAATTATGAAAAAATCAACATTCTTTAAATTTTATACTCGTAAAACTGAACTCAAAGTAACTTCATTTCTTTCAATTGATTTTCTACATTTAAAACGCAATAATTCCAAATAAACATAAAAATAATATTTCACCATAATTTATATACTTTTCCTGAATCAACATTTCACTGTTGCACATAGAGTTTTACTTAGATGGGAGGATTTTTAGTAAAATTTGGCGAACGTAGTATCAAACGCCTCGCGCTCTAAGTGTAACATTTTTGGTCGGTCGTCGGTCTTTTTAGGTCTAGATATTTGCGACAACTATTCCGCCGCCTGTCACAAGATTTCCTTAGCATGGCCCTTAGTCGAATTTACAACATCTTGTAAGTTAGGTCAGGTAAGATAAGTAATGGCGATTTCCTTCCGGAACTGATTGGAATAATTAGGGCATCTGAATTCGTTTCCCAGGCGTTTCACAGCAATTGGCGCTTGTATTCGTGACGATCGAAAGGGAGCTGAGAGATCTCGTTCGGTCACGATTCCAGTTCGATATTCGAAAATGTTAACGAGGTGCGCAGGCGCAGACGAAAGTGAACCGACGCCATTGTTCAAGAAACAGGTGCTACAATGGTGGATAATATCTAATGGGCGTGCCCGCCATGACTCAACACCTACGGTTATTTTAAATTGTTACACAATAGCTTATAGCGAGAGGCATCCTTTTCTTTACCATAAACGATATCAACTTAACAAAATCGTGGGTAGCAGAGTTATTTGATCAAGTGTTAAAGCGGTCGCTTCATTCTCAGACGGTATGTTCGACTTTATGGGACGGACCATCACTTGCATCAGATAATTATATTGCCTTTCGAGTGAAGGTTTCTATACTCGTCTATTTACCATTACCAGCCAAACATCCTCTTTTCGACACAAGACAATGTTTTATTCTATAGTATATATATGTAATAAAGATGTTTAGGTTTACCAGTTCTTGTGCCCAATAAATGTTCTTCTATTTTATTCTATAAGCAAGAAAATGTCATTATTAAAAATGCAATGAAATTCTACAAGCATAAATTCATTATTAAAAAAATTTACAGCACTATCTAAAACAATTGGTAGGTTTGAAGTAAGTTTGAATTTGCGTATATTAAACATTAAAATGGAACATATCGTTCGTACTCTGAGATACAGAAAGACAGCGTATGGAAACGTCGGTGAGGTCACGGACTTGATTGAGATCGAGAATGGTTAACAAATCAAATCAAATTCGCGACTACCGCTAAATGCACCTTACTAAGCTGCGGCGACCTGACTCAGGTCTGGTATAGTTAATGGTGGCTATCGAAAGAAAAACCTGTTCTAATTATACCATATCTGGATGCGTTCTATCGAAATCGGGTATAATTAGTCAAGACATCAATTGCAAAAGGAAGATTTCAAGAAAGGTACAAGTTTAGTCCACATCCATCAGCCGCCGTTCTTCAGACAGAAACATACTCGTAACTAAATTTAACCTAAAAACCTTATACAAGCCGGTCGGCCCTCCAAATCAGTAATTCGAAAACCTAACCCCAAGAGAAAACATAGCCGTGTTAAAACATGTCGAACAATATTCCTAATATAAAATAAAAACAATTAGCTTTTTGATAACAAATAGTTAAACATAAAATTTTAAATAATTTTCAGTAACAAATATAGTAAGTACGTTTATTTTTATTACGATCTACTAATGTCGGTATGTTTACTTAAATAAATATATACATATCATTTGGAATTGCATTACCTTAATAAAAACCAAAACTTATCATATTCGTTTTAGTACATGGCATAAATAAAAGTTCGTTAATAAAGGTGTTTTATTACTTTTGCTTAACATACAATCACAAATGATTTACCTAGGTAACTCTGTCATTAAGATTCTGATTGGGTAAATTATATTTAGTAGTAAGAAACTTGTTTTTTCTGTTCTGTGGTAAGAAATAACAAAATATGTGATCTTAAACTCCTCAACTAAACAGAATACAGTAAACGCATTTTGCACCAATTTATTTTTAAAGGTTTAAAAGGTTATGCTAAGGTAAAGGCACCTAATTCCGCGGTGTTTTCACCATAACTTAAAAGAACTTTAAAAATTAAGTATTTATTATACCTTAGTATGATTATTATACCGTAGAAGTGACTATTTTTATCGGAAGTGTAAATTATCTTATTTTTGAAATATACTCACAGTTTAACAATAAATGTTTGATAAAAACGTTAAATTATTTAAAAATATGATGAAGACCGAGGCACCTTATTCCGATTTAAAAATCCTAATTCCGATTTAAAAATCCTAATTCCGTTGCATTTGGTTCTTAATTCCGAGTGTACAAAATAGAAAGGAATGGAGGTGGGGACATTGATACATGATGTTCAAAAATCCAGTCTATTTATTGTATTTGGATTTTAAATCAGTCTTAGTATCTGTCTTATATGATTAATAAAATGACACCACAATATGTAACTTACTTAGTAAACAACATTATTTTAAATATAGATGGAAAATTAAATAAATCGCGCTAATGGGCATTTTTTTTTGACATACATAGTATTATATAAATAGATATAAACACATCGTGACATTATTAAGCACTATCAAATTTTCTTTAGATTTTCTATTCAAAAAATCTTTGCAGAAAAGACATAGTGGCAACGAAATATGCGAGGTATGGCCATCCATAAAAGGGCATTATTATTTTGTTTTCTAGTACCTACTTGTAAAATACATTCGCGACATATTCATAAAAGGCCTCCATATTCATCCACCCTGATTCTGTGCATCCTATACCCCACGTAGATGGCACCGTCAAAGGCAACTTTTTGGCAGGCGTTTGTACGGATACATTACCATAGGTGGGGCTATTTTGTCACCAGCAGAAACGTTGACTAAGACAGTTAAACATTCTTTATCATCGTTAGCAACTCTGTTTTACACGCGCTTGCTACTCTTTTTTTACAATAACGTCCTTTTCTTTGGGGCAGAGAAAAAAAGCCATTTCGTCGCAGTTATAAACTCTTGACTCATCTGCAAATACACTTAGTACATTATTTGTTTCAAAGTAAATTTTGACTCTATCAAACCAATTGCGCACATCTGGTTCAGTTATTTTGTTTCAATGAGTTGACAAAGTTTTTACTACTTTCTTTGGAACAGTTGGGTGTCTTGATAAGAAATTGGCAAGCCAGTGTTTACCAGGGATGCCATCTTTAAAAGTGTTAGGACGGTTTAAATTTTCAACCAGCTTTGCCACTCCTTGCTTCTATCGCTCCTTAGAAACTACGGAACCGTGTTTTCCTAGATAATGGATTCAGTCCACAATTTTCGTACCTTCCGATTTTAAAAGTACCGTTTTTCTACCGGGCATCTCACCACATTATTTTTTATCACGTTTGTCTCGCAATATCTTTTCTGGAATAACTTCGAGAAACTTTATGAAGGCTACTCTGCCTTTATTAATAGCTGAAATAGCGTTTTGGAGATCCTCTTCCGTGTACTTTTTTCTTGGCTTCATTATCAAAAATACAAAACAATTATAATAATAAGATAATTATTCATATGAGGTATTTTATTTGTAGGTATCAATCAATCAATTAATAATTCAAAACTGATATTGTTAAACTGATTTGAGTTAACTGATTTGTTAAACGTATTAAGTTCAGTAAGTGTAAGATTTTTATTAATAAACATGGATAAGTATGTACGAATTAGTATAAGTATATCTCAGTATATCGGATTAGGAAAGTTATTGTAAAGGGCAAATATATTCTTTCAGATACTAAAACCGTACAAAAGTCCTTAACAAGCTGCGTAAGATAATTAACACTCTGTATTTAACGTGTGTCAATACCACGGAATAAAGTACTCATATAACCTTATTCCGACTTAAATACATCGGTATAGCGTTTTATAATACTAAATCAAGTTTTCTAATTCCGAGTAATAAAAAGTGAAAGATTTTTTAATATTAAATAAATATATTAATGTGTAATTGCGATATCTTTGAAACAATATATAAAACGCACTCAGAATTATATCAAAATACATAAATCACTTAATTTTCTGTAGTTAGCTTTTCCATACAACGAATTAATATAATACCTAAATCAACAATATTTGACCTTCTATAATTAGTAAACCCGACGCCACAGTGTACCTCGGAAATAGATTTTTATATTTATTAGTTATTTAAGTAATTAGAACTAAAACAGTAAGTTCGTAATCATAAAATTGCCTTCAAAATTTAAAAAAAAGATAACATCTATGAAATTGCATTTCCGTGGTAAACATCGGCATTTAGGAACCATCTAAAATTTTTGGCACCTTATGCCGCTGTATTTTACGAACCTATTTTCTCCTCAATTTGTGAAGAAAATACTCAAATGTTAAGTGTTTTCGATAAAAAATATAACCCTTCCAATATTCGAACCTAAACAAAAACTCCCACAGTATAAAACTATCATCTAAAACGCTATTTAGCAAATCGTAGTACTAACGTGCATAAGGTCCGAAATGTATGAAGAGCCTGTTTGAGTCAGCTACTAACGTCAAACTGACCGATTATTTTAAAACGTACACTCCCTAAAGCACACCTTTGCTCATGTAAACATGATCAGATAAATTATTAATCGAATAATGTATCTTGCAGACAAAAAGAACTAGTAAATTTCTTAAAATCGCTGTTATTCTAAATACGGAATTTGGTGCCATTTTTAGAACCCCTCGGAATAGAGTGCCTTTACCTTAATTGTTATATGAAATAAGTCAATTTTATTTTTAATGATAAGGACTATATTCTTAAGGAATCTTTATTGCGACATCACAGGTTTATTTGTATGGCTAAGGTAAGTTTTTGTGTTTGAACACGCTAATCGCAGGAAATACCAATTCGATTTGAAAAAATATTTTTGTATAAAACAGCCCAATTATTAAGGAAGGTTATAGAGTATCGCACGTTAAGAACAGAACGTTACCGAAAAGGGCCGAACTGAGAAAGCTCAGATTACGAGGTACCATGCCGTACGGCGCAATCATCATCAATCATCAATCCAACTAGTACTGTATATAACACAACTACATAATACCATGTGATATTTTTATTCCTGATTGACCCGTGCTGATTCGCGAGTGCTCCGAGTTCGCTATCTGTTCGCTTAACATTTAAGCACCGCTTATAAAATACGTTTAATGCAAATTTAAGTATAGGTTTATAATAAGATCTGCATTGAAGTTACCAGAGTAAAAGTGAAAATAAAACCCGTATCCTCAAGAACATTATTAAAACGTCTTGTAATGTCTTTTGGTCCTGGGTTCGAATCCCAGCCGGAGCCAACGTTTGTGCTAAAAAAACACAAATTGTTGGTTTTCGGGTCTGGTTATGTTGTGATTGTCCCCGTGTTTCTGACACTGCACCTTCGCCTACCTCCGATTTTATCGCATTAGCGTTACATCGGGCGGCTAGGTTGGGACGAGTGTGTGCCTCTGTGTTTGCGCGGCCACTTGTGGCACTATAATATCTCCTACGCAGTTGATATCCCCGACATTATTCGGAATGTGTCGCCGTGGTCGAAATCGATCAGGAGAACATCATCATCAAATACGGAAAACATACGTACATAATAATGCACGTATTATTTATGAAATTCAAATAATTTTGTGGCATCTGATATGTAATTCATCAATTGAGGAGATTCTTATTTATATATGTAACGGTATTATACTGTAAGAAGTATCGAGATGAGCTTATCGTTCACCTAGTTGTAAATGCAATATCTGCCCATTACAAATGCTGTGTCACCCAGAACATTGCTGTGACTCCAAATTGCGCTCGTTACCCTAAGATATCAGTTCTTAATTCTCGTATGCTCAGTAATTACACCAGCTATCAGTGCCCTTCAGACAGAAACACAGTAGTATTTGCACACTACTGCCTGACGGCGCAATAACTGACACTGTGGTGGTACCTACCTAGACGTATTATATATATCATTTGCATTATAATAAGAATATTAGAATTAAGAATATAGTAAGAAATTGATGATCAATCCTTTTTAATTTTACCTACAGTACTTGGTTAAACTATAACTTATGGACTATGAAAATGTATCGCAGCGAGCACTTTCGATTTTTTTTTAACGAGGAACATGTGACAAACAATCAATTATCGATCAAAAGTTGTCCCTTTCGCTTTTTGCTTTCATAAACTGGATACGTACGTCTAAATATAGAAGAGTCAAAGACCTACGATTTTCTAGACAATCGTGGTCTTATGACGAAACCCTAAAATAGTGAAGAAAGTTGAATTGAAACACGTATAAAAGTAGCCACTTCAGACGATAACTCAAATAGATTTCACAAGTATATTATTAAACTAATGTTTTATTAAAAACGCTTATTTTGTTTCAGGTACTGTGTTATATCCAGGACGAGCTAATGTATGTATATGGTAAAAACAGTGAAAAAAAATTTTGGTTTAATTTTGGTAATGCAATAATCTAACATTTCTGGCTTTTATTTCTGGTTTATATATAGTTTTGTGAGAGAGCTCTGCATATATTTGCTATACATGCATTATAACAAGGTATGGGTAACAAGAAAATTTGTCGACGAGCTAGTGTAATCAATGCTCGTCAGGACTCATGGATTCTCATATTGAAGTTCTGTCTAGCAGGCCTCAAAATTAGTCCAACTTGTTGCACCATTCGCACAAGATAGTACTTAGTGCTGCGTCAGTCGCTGCATCAAAACATTACTTAAAAATAAATTCGATGGCCTAAAACTCATTTCAAATACGACGAAAACAGATATTAAGACACAACTGTACTTGTCAGGAGGGCAACCCGTACTAGAATAAAACTCTTTTATTACGGGTTTTCTTTTTTCGTAGATCTTTAAACAGAGTGCGACGTCTGGGAGCAAGGGCATTTCGGTCTGGTTTAATTTCTATATAAATCGGTCCATCTCGCTCCTGAGCCACGGCTTTGTTTTCGAGGGACATGAGGAATTAAACTTTGTTAATTTCAACATTTGTGTTTGTATTAATTAAAAGTTTTTAGAAGCGAACGTACGTGCAACAGTTTGTCTTATGTTGAGAACAGATGTTTTTGCAACCATTGTTAGTTGATAAATTACTAGACATTGTTATATAACTTTATTCTAATCTATGCTAACTAGCTTATTTGACTATATACGCTTATGCTCCGTATTTCTTTAGTTTTGCTTTGCAGTTGTCTATCTCTTTTTCTGTCCATTTATTGTCTTTTTATGGTTAGGTTATTAAAAAATGCGCGTTTTGTAATAGAGCTTTCTGGTTTTAAAAGAATACAGTTTTATTAATAATCTTATTTTAAGTTATTATTTTTAACGAGATCTTATTTTTTAAGAAGAGAGGGACCGGGCGCACGCCTTTAACAACATGTGCAACCCAACTTCGAACCATATTGCATACTAAAATAGTTAATTATATAATTTTAGGATTGGAATCATTTAACGTACTCGTAAAGTGTGGCATACTTCCATAAGTTACGGGGCCGTTACACGGATAATTAAACGTTGTTCATCTCCGTAAATTTTAGGTCAACCTTTTTGAATTAAACTTATCTCAAGTTTGCTGTTAAAAAGTTCCTGAGTGACAAATTTGATTAAAAGTAATGTTATTTTAATTTTTTTATCGTACGCCGGAATTTCTTAATTTTATTTTTTCATACAATTTACGTGTGTATAAAATCGGGCAGAAACATTTTAAATATATTATATGTACAATATGGACTACATTTCGAAGAAAAAGTTGTGTTCTATGATAAAAATTAGAGTTCAAAACCATTTATTATTCCGTGGTCTAAAAGCGGAAAGCGGAATACAAGACGTACTCGCCTGTTCCGAAGCGCACATATTATAATTTAATGAAATATCATAGACAGGTTGCTTTCACCACATCCGCGTCGCAATCAACGTAATTGAAAACTACAATTCCGACTTAAAAGTGATGGCTCACCGGTGGGCGACTTTTATGCTGACCGAATTTTTAAGAACAATATAATGAGAGTGAAAACAGTTCAAGACCACGTTTTTTACTAAATTATTTATAGTAAACGAGCGGAGTCCGCGACTTGAGCACGCATAAACTTCAGAATTCAATGAAATACAAAACTATCTCAGATACTGCGGTAAAACAAAGACTATATTGATACGAAAATTATTGTTAATAAGTGAATAAAACGAGAGAAAGTAAATGAATTGTAAAAATTCGAAAACAACAGACACTTTTATTTAATGTATGTTTTAATAGATGTTGTTTTATTAAGTATTTTTTTATGCAGACGAGGAAATAGTTTACCTGATGGTAAGTGCCTTCAGTCACTTTCTCGTCCAGAACTTCTAATTAGAATGCTGTGTGTGGCGCTCGTCCCAAGTTAAAAAGTAAAGTAAAGTTTCAGCCTATAAATGTCCCACTACTGAGCACACGCCTCCTCTCATTCCTGAGAGGGTCCCAATGAGTCATTATTTTTTAATATTCTCTTCAACACTACCTACAGAAACACAATGGTATTTACAAACTACACTACCTAGTCTGTCACTAACTAGTCTGATGGCAGTATAACTGACACTGCAGAGGACGTATCTACAGAAATTTCTTCACAGATTTCTACTATTAGAAAATCACTTCATAAAAAATTACTTCGTCTTTTGTTACATGCAGTTGGCATATGTTTTCGCTTTTTATTGTAAGACAATTATAGTGACATCTATAATAGTAAGAGAACCACTTCAATGCCAACCTGTCTATTCGAACTAGCGCTTTTAATAATAACGACCTTAATTTAGTGTAACATTTCGAAGCATCTTATGAGCGTTTACATAATAGCATTCTGTCTTGTCTGTTAACACATCAATACATTACATTGGACGTAAGTCACGTAATGCCAAAAAAAAGAGATCACCTCGCCGGCAAACGATTGTAGGATGCTAATGTTTGAACAGATCAGGTCACTTATACTTTTGTTAGAGATTACATTGACATCGATGTATTGAGTAATTTGGAATTCGTGTTCATTGCTTTTTTTAATAAAGCCATTGTTGTTAGTAATACTGTTATTAAATACTATCTGTTTCCAGCCTGCTTCGCTCGGCGTTCGGCTCAAAGTTTGTTATAAAAGTATTTTTTTATCTTGCCGTTTGGGCGTGATTGAATGACAAACAAACAAACATACAAACTTTCACATTTATAATAGAATACAATAGAATATTTTTTATTAAATGTTAATTATTCACATAATACTTATTGTATAAAATAAAAAAATAAAGATAAAAAAGTAAAAAAAAACAGCGTAACAGCAAAAAAGCCGGAAATATTTTCTCGTTGTTCCGGAATTCACATTTTTTCGATATGCAGATGATATTTTCCATCACCGACAAGAGCTTGGTACGAGAAAATTAATTGCTTTAATCGATGTTTATTTTATACCGACCGACCACGCAGACATACAATTAACAACCAGAAGCTGTCAGTTACGGTGGTAAAATTATGGTGACGTAAGTAGTGATAGAGAGAGGCTCTCACTGTGACGGTCCCAACCATCCCTCGTTAATATTTTTAATAACTTCTTGTATAATCCATAGAACAAACGATATCAAAAAACTCTCAGGTCGTAAACAACCTGATGGGGACGGTTCTTATTGGCCTACCGCAAGTTACAGGAGCTAGCGAGTACACATATGCACATAAACACACTACATAAAATACACACATTTTTAGGCAGATTTTTTTTTTTATTTTTTCGAAATATTATTATTATTATCTTTATTGTATTTTCCTCATCAAAAATTGTACGTTTGTTAACGATTATTTAAATAGCTACTTATTTTTAAGTTATTTCACAATAGTTAAATATGATTCATTCGTTTAGGAACAGCGGGACCTCCTGACACAAGTATATTATTATACTTAATAGGATGACACAACTCCTGTATATGTTTGGTAAATTTACTCTGTTGTGAAATAGAACCGATTTTAATTATTTTTTCAAACTTGGTCTTCCTGTGTCCAATGTAACACTAATGTAAATAATTCAGAAGAAGGGTGTCTAATCCAGCACATGCAGCGATTATTCCTTCAACACTTCCAGACTTGAAACCAACAATTTCTGTATTTACAAATAAGAAATAAATCCGCTTAGAGCAATTATTATGCAAATATTAATATTTAGTTCATTATAGCTTAAATTAACATAATTAAAACTATTTTTCAATAGAAACAATTGATTATTAATCGATATTAATAACATTTCCTACTAATCTTCAGAGCAATTTTATTATTTACTGTAATAGTATTATCAGGCTTAAATAAAAATCATGCACGTCAATTTAAGTATGTTACTTATATAATTAATGTAATATCAATTGTAACAATAGTAAAATCAACAAGCCATACAATACAAAGAAAAAAAAAACAAAATTTGTGTTCGACACAGCGGCGCGACAACGTAATCTAGTTCACATGCAAAAATTCCTTAAGCCATTCGCCAAATATTTCCGGTACGTTGGACATTTATTGATACTTACATACATTCAATGTTCGGCGAAAATAACCTTGAAAACGTTCGACCTCATTTCAAGCAGTATAATAATATTCAAGACTTGGTTAATTCCATGTAAAGAGGAGCTTAATATTCTAAGCATACTACGGCTACGTTCTACGGACTTGGCGAGATTCTGCCGGGGAAAGCTGAATAACTGGGCGTATTACAATATTGTATGTTCTATACATAAATCGGTGAATAAGTTATGTTAGTTTTCCTTATTTCTTATCGTAGTTACGCTTTAATGAAAATGGAAAACTCTGCTTTTCACCAGTTCAACCTGTTCAAACCAGTGGATAGATGATCGCAGTACCAGTAAGCCTCGCACCGTTGCCGTTGCTTCTCATCACCGGTCTGGGTTTCTTAAGAGCTGTTATAATTTACATGATCATTCGCTACGTGAAGGAGGTCAGAAGATTTTCCCTTGGTTAATCCTAACGTGGCAACGTGGAATAATGGACTCTGTTATACCACTACCACGCTTCTTCCGCGCTCCCTCACTGCTGAGGATCCGATCACGTACAAGCAGTGTCCATTGTGTGCGGTCATATGCGGAGTGGACCACACGGTGCATGCTACTGCTACCAGCCTTCTTTATGGTATCAGACCATCTTGTAGGAGCCCTTCCCTGAGCAAGTTTACACTTTCCCACATCATTCATCATTTCAGCCTATCTCCAGTCCACTGCTGAAAATAGGCCTCCTCCATAGATTGCCACAAAGTTTGTAGCTCTCATTTTGGAGGATTTTGCCATGCACGCTACGCAACGCTTGGCAGGCGGGTTAGCAACCGCAGTATATTTATTCAGATTTTCCAGGAAAATGCTGCTGCCTATCTCCTAGTTTTAAATATCCCTCTGTCGACTTTTACGACACTCACCAGATTCTCGTACGCCGCCACCACACGGCAAAATTAAAATCTATCTATATATATATTATTTCCTGAAGGCGTTTTTGCCGGTAAGAAAAGTCTGCCTTCATACTGAATCAAAATAATTGTTTGGTAACTTGAAGATTATTTTCCCCCTAATGTCGAAAAATAAGTAAAAAAAAGTAAAGTAAAGTTTCAGCCTATAAATGTCCCACTACTGAGCACAGGCCTCCTCTCATTTCAGAGAGGGTTTTGGAGCTAGGAAGAATCCGCCACGCTGCTCCAATGCGGGTTGGCGGACTTCACATGTCTTCGAAATATTTTTTATTCCTCAGACATGCAGGTTTCCTCACGTTTTCCTTCACCGCCGAGCACGTGGTAAATCAGCACTTAAAATTGCAATTAACAATTTTAGTGGTGCCGGCACCGGGAACCGAACCCAGGTCACTCGCGTACTATGAAATTAAAAGCGAGCCCCTGAGCTACCACGGCAACGGCGAAAAATAAGTAATGTCTTAAAATTAATGTTCTATTAATCTGTTGAAAATCTGTTCAACTAACATGCACGACAGCTGTTTACATTCTTTAAAGAAGGTAGATGCCGTCATCTGTTAATGATCACGATACTGTGCGAAATGCACGGGTCAATTGTTTAATATACTTTTTTCTATATATAATATATAATTATATTATTATTATATATTTTTAATATCCAGGCACCGTTTCACTTTTCATTTATTACAATTCATTGTTTAAAGTTTGATCGCGCACTTGTAGTACAAATATTCCAGGTTAATCTGATCGATTGTAAATCGATATTCAACGACTCAATAAACAGGCGGTCGTGACCGTCGACAATCCCTGCAGTCAGCTAAAAGTATTTATGTGTCATTCACTAATAAATACTTCGAGCGTGGGCTTGAGTGGCCAGAGCGATCCGTAGTTATAAAATACTTAAAGGTTTCAATATAGTTTTTCGCGGATAATATTTGCCAAGGAAAAGGGTAGGCTACTACCCCGCCATATCGAGTGGTTTGATCTGGGAAAGACGTCTCCTCCTACTGGTAATATTTTAGATGTTGTATGTATAATTCGCATCTCAGAAAACTTTCATAGCGCGATTATGGACGTATGGAAATATTTCTTGAGCTTCTCATGTGGCGACGTAATGCGATGATGTGCAGTCTGGCGTTGCGGTGAACCTGTGTCCAGGTCTTCAGTGCGTCGAGACGTATGGAGACAGGTATTGATACCGCAGGACTCAGCCTGAGGAGAGGGGTCACCATTTTGGCGGATGATATTGCTAAGGAAAAGGGTAGCTACCCGCTAGATCGAGTGGTCTGATCTAGGGAGGACGTCTCCTCCAACTAGTAATATGTAGATGTTGTATATATAATTAGGATCGCAGAAAACTTTCATAGCGCGATCGAACTAAAAAGCTACGCGAAGTATTGCAGCGTTCATTTTGTCCTGAAAACCTGTTGCAAATATTTATAACAGTATATTACAAAGAGTGCTCTTATTTTTATAATAAATATTCTATTTAATTATTATTAACTAGTTTATAGGTAATTATATTTACGTAGGCAAATATCAAATCGTAAGTAGTTATTAAACTGCAATATTGAAGATGTGTTCACCCACAATCAAATTATTTAGAACGATCAATGTTAATAAATAATTTCACTTTCCCATCACACGTAACAAGTAACAACCGCAGAAATTACTTACCTTTCAAATGCTAGTGGATTTATCGCTTGTTTACACAGACAGATATACGGAACAGAGTGGGATACCTTTTGTGGGCATAGATCAGGCCTTCGAACAGTTTCCAACGATTAATTTACATTTATGCTTCCATAGTAGGAGCCAAGTTAATAAGAGCGGTCTTTAATATTCTATTTAATGCCGTAGTGACTATTATTACGCTGTGTTTTTATTAATGATAGTCTCATTAATAAAAACAGCATAATAATAGTCGCTGTGTCGTAATTACGTCATCCTTTTTACAAATAAATAAATAAATTATTTTAAAACGAAGTCTTAAGTTCATTTTATTGTACATTTCTTTTTTTCAACTTTGATTTGGAAATAATTCCATTGTAAATATATTGAAATATTACTTTGGCCTTGAAAAATTTTAATATTTATAAAGGGACTATGTGCAACTGCGTAAATAAGGTTGTAAACTTGTAGTTAACTGTTATTCAAACTTGTAGCAGAAATATTATGTAAGTAAGCTTTCAGAAAGTTAAATACTAGTCTAAAGCAAGTAACATAACGCACCAATTAATGCAAGTTATTAATGTACTCAAAAGGCAGTTGCAGCCAGAGTTGTTAGTTGGCAGGCTCTTTAGTCCGAAGGAACGAAAAAAACCTGCATAGCTTTCAAGCAAGAAGTGTTCCGGTCTTCGAAGCCTTGGAAGTATTTCTAATTCTCAGGACAGGCACGCAATATAACACACAACATTTCGCGACGATAGTCTTTTCCGAAATTTGGAACCCATTACGAAGGGTTCCAAGATTAAAGGGTTTAAAGGGGGATAATTTATAACCCCTTATTTATATTATTTCCTAATTAATTCTTCTGCTTCATACTTCGAATTAAGACGTGGTTCTGGACTATTACTACTACCATTTAATTTTTTTTTAGAAATATTCTTAAAGGCTGTGTAGAGGCGGCTAGCCGTGTGGTGGCGGCTTAAGAGAATCTACCACCCCATCTCATACCGCGGATGTCGTAAAAGTAGGCAGAGGAAAAGTTAAAACAAGAAGATGGGAAACGGCATCTTCCTGGAACATCTAAAGGCTGCGGTTGCCGCCTATTCGCCGGTGGCCCGCCTGCCAAGCGTGTCAACTATGGCAAAATCCCCCCAAAATAGGAGCTACAAATGTTTGTGGTAATCTACAGAGGAGACCTGTGTTCAGCAGTATGCTGAAATGATGACTAAAATTACGGTCTTAAAGAATTCCACTTCAACTAGTTCTATATTATAAAGTATTCGCGCAAACAGATTCAGTCATTACACTTGATAAAAAAAAACAGAGAACATTTATAATGCAGCTTCAGATACATACAGACAGTGTGTTTTCGAATCAGGATTTCTAGCCCCGAAAACCTATATATTATGTGTAACACAAAAAGTTGCTTCAGCTGGGATTTGAACTTAGTAAGTGCGACTGGAAACCATGACTAAGCAGTCAGATATACTGAACGTCTACCAACAGAGTTGTATTCAAAGCCCGGCTACATGTTTCCATCTTAAGATCTTCGGCTTCAAAGACGACAGGCAACCGTCTTACACAGGATATAAAATAATAAATATAAAACTATACAAGTATATAATACTACGGGAATTACTAGTATGATTTACACTTAATACTACGAGTATTAATAGTATGTAATCCATATACTATTAAAATATATAATTTGTTATAAAAGTTAAAGGAACACCAAAAATCATTAGCATATCTTATACTAATGATGTCAAACAAAAGTAAGGAAAGTCCGCTCGCTTTCTCGCTTGTTCTTGCTAAGATAGAGGCATGTTTTTGCGTACCAGTGTAGCTAAAAAAATACCTTCAATGAGTATTTTGTTTTTGTTAATGGTAGAAAGTTACGAGACGAGAAAATCGGTGACCTGATGGTAAGTGCAACATCTGCCCATAACAAATTGTGTGTGACAGAAATGTTCTGCTTGACATTTCTGTGTGGCACTGTTCGGCACCCCAAGACATCAGTTAAGTCTCTTATGCCAAGTAATTACACTAGCTATCAGTGCGTTTCAGACCGAAATACAGTAATGTTGGAACGCTACTGCTTGACGGCAGAATAACTGGTTGACTACCACTGGTGGTACCTACACCAGAAAATAATACCATCAGTTTGTCTTTATTGGATAAAGTGACAAAACGGGCAAAACGCTCACCTGATGGTTAGTGCAACGTCTGCCCATAATAAATGCTGTGTGAGCCAGAACACCACTGTGTGACACAACACTGCGCCCGTCACCATGAGACATCCGTTCTTAAATCTCATATGCCCCCCAGTGATTACGCTAGCTATCAGTGCCCTTCAAATCGAAATACAGTACTGCTTTCAAGACTACTTCTTCACGGCAGAATAACTGGCCTGGTGTGGTACCTACCAGTTATTACCTAATAGTAATTTATTCAGACGTTCCAGGAAAATGCTGCTGCTCATCTCCTGTTTTTTGTTTTCCCTCTGTCGACTTTTACGACACCCACGGGACGAGATGGAGTGCTAGATTCTTTTTGGCCTCTACCACACGGCCAACTTACCAACTGTAAGATCTGTGAACTTTGCTAACATAAACAGTCGCACCTAATATCTAAAGAAAACTGATGATGATGACGTGCAGAATTCAACTGCGCAGGGGATATTATAGTGCCATTAAATATAGGGGCAAACAAACTCAAGCAACCGCTGTAATGCTTATAGGATAAAATGACAGTGATAATCACTTACAGAAAAACAAGGCGGATTTATGTTCTTTCATAAATGTGGATTCCAACTGGGATTCTATCCCAGCACAATAGGCGTAGTAGCCTAGTACTATAACCACTAGACCACCCGGTCGTCTAACTAGACTATCTAGTTAAAGAAACGATGGAAGTAAGCGCTATCTTAGACGAAAGATGTATCTTAGAAAATCGATTGTTCGGTCTATCAGTTGCAAACTTTTAAGGAAGTGTCATTATTTCTAGTAACTGGAATTACATTTCGTAATGCGCTAACAACCTTACCGACCGTAGGAAGTTCAACGTAGTAATGCATTTAAGATCAGCGAACGTCGCTTACATAAATGGTAACTCGATACCAGAGTGATAGGATCAGTGGCGTTTTGAGTCTACAGAGGGTGGCGATGCAACCTACATCTCGTTTGTCATATATAAACAACAGTGAACACTTCAGTTATCATATATTTACTTTCGGTACCAGATACCGGGTTCGGATGTTCGGTTATGTAAATCATACGCAATTGAAATTTTATCGTAATATAAAAGTAAAGAAGTAAAGTTTCAGCCTTTAAATGTCCCACTGCTGAGCACAGGCCTCCTCTCACTTCTGAGAGGGTTTTGGAGCTAGGAAGAATCAGCCACGCTGCTCCAATGCGGGTTGGCGGACTTCACATGTCCTCGAAATATTTCAATTCCTCGGACTAGCAGGTTTCCTCACGATGTTTTCCTTCACCGCTAAGCACGTGGTAAATCAGCACTTAAAATTGTAGAACAATATTAGAGGTGCTGGCACCGGGGATCGAACCCAGGTTACTCGCTTAATATGAAATTAAAGGCGAGCACCAGGCCCCTGAGCTACCACGGCTATTATAATAATAATTTATACTGTAAATACTAAAAAAATATGGATTTCTGACTATTCACATATACGGAATCTATATTGGCCCAGTAAAGCGTTATTACCTTCGAAGTATAGCATAATTGATTGCGCAAAAGACAAGCTCCATATTTGGCCAGGCCACCTGGCCTCATAAGAGTTTGGTTGTGGTTTTCGACTGTACCACTATATGTCTTTATGATTGATTTAGTCTGTGAGAATTATTTGTACACTTCATGCGTAGTACTTAGACTTATTTATCACGCGAGTCTAACTTACACAGTTTTACTTGAAGTGTCATAAAATTCGATATCATATGATAAAGTAAATACTGTCTTTATTATTATTTATATTATTAACTAATATACTATTTTATAAGACATTAAATAAACTGTGAAAAGAAAATTCATTGTTTAATCATTTAATTATTTAAAATATATAAGATACTTTGTATACTATATACAATATGAAGTTAAAGGAGCTATTACAATACTGTTGAAGATTGCAAAAATTTCTTACGTCGACAAATAAAGAGTTTTCAATTTCAATGTAAAATTCTTATTCCTCCAGCAGCAACAACAGCAACAACAGCAACTTCCTAAAGCAGTGAATATTTTTTTAAATATCTTTTACTTATGTCATATTTTATTAGAGTAGCATCAAATCAAAGTATAAGATATGGTAGTAACGGGGGATCATTATTTGGAACAGTGACCGACTTTTCATTTTCTAATCCTCATTTTAATGGTTTCTTAAAACTACTCTCCAAAACCCGTGTAAGCCAATTTTAAAAATCAGAAAGCTAAGTAATCTTATTCTTTTAAGACCGTTACTGTATTATATTACACGAATAGATAACTAATGTTACATAATAAAAAAAATTGATTCTATTTAACTTTCTTACTATGTAACTAGAACCTTTTTACACAATTGTGACATTTACAACATTGTGAATAAAGATAACCTAACATACCTATAGTATGTTAGGTTATCTTTTACATAATAATACACATGTTACGTGCATATTAAAATTGCGTGATACTTTTATTCTTTTTATAGACAGAATGTGAGGATAACATTAAAAAACTTTTTGAATATGTAGTCTTAATAAAATAAATTCGAAATAATTAAAGTGTACTTATTATATCGTACGAACAAAATGGATATCCACGATATAAAAGCGAACGCGACTATTATTATAGTCGCGTTCTTCCAAAACGGTTTATCGATATTCAATATGGCCAATGAAACCGGGCTAATTACGTAAGGAGCCATAATATGTAAGTGCAAAAAAATACCAACGCATCTCGGTCGTAAAGCTCAGCACTGCGCATCGATCCGGCAGGGTAAGTATGCAATTAAAAGTTGACAGAGAGACGTAAAAAATATTTCAAAGAAATTTTGACAATCTCAATTTTGGTAATCTTAAAATTAAAAAATTATCGACAAGCTTCTCACGCCTTTGATCATAGATTCCTTTTAATCTGCCTTAAAACGTAGTGTTTGTATTATCTTTGCTCTGCCCTTGGTATGTACTAAAAATTAAGAGAAAGTTACAATAAATGCTATGCTTGTTACAAAAATGCCATGTAATTTAAACTTATACTTTTGTCGTATTCCGCCACGTTGCAGAGTAAAACAATTTTCGAAGAATATGTCAGAGAAATTTGTTTTATATTTCACGTAGACCTCATTTCGAGGTGGTTCTGTGGTCCATTCAAAACAGGTCCTTCCAGAACTTAATTAAGGTTTATGAATCTTTAGTTCTCAAAATAAGATACAATGACATAATGATAAACCAAAAAAAATATATTTAAAACATTTATGCTTAATTATCTATATAACAAAACCTGTGCGGTTAACCCTCCCGACTACACGGCGACGACGATTAATAGGCTCCCACAAAAAAGAAAGACGTGATCATAATAAAAGAGTAGTGATCAAAATTATTAAAATAATTTTTGAAGCCATCTCGGAAAACAGGTTCCTAACATTAAAATCAACAGTTTAAAATAATTTTAAAAAATATCAAATGATATTCGATCTACATATGACAGTGGTTGAAAGACTTTCATTTATTTTATGACTGGTGCATATAATGGATTAACTTATCTACACGACATGATTATGTAATTGAGAGTCATCAATCATCATATAATGAACCTTCACCAATTTATCACAGTATTAAGAATTATAATATTTTTTCATATTTGTGTAGAAACTGTCAAAATTATAATAATTAAAATAATAAATTATTTAGTAATGTATGCAGATTATGAATTTTACTTCTATGATGTGATTGCTGTCATAAAAACCGTTTTATGTATGGTATAAATTATGTTGAATACGAGTATATATTCACTTGACACAAACATACAAGCTTAAACCATTCCACAATTTCCTTTTTTTATAAAAGTGCTAAGAATACCGTAACAAAAAATAAATTATTTCTTCACTTTTACTCTGTAAACATACTTTTGATTTTGCTTTTTTTTGTTTTGGATATATTGATTTTATATAAACTTATCACACTCGTATTGAGAATAATACTGAAATATTAGTATTATTTCAAACTACTGAAATATTTGTTATGGGCAGACGTTGCACATGCCATCAGGTGAACGATTTGCTCAACTCGTCACTTTATCGTATATAAAAAGTCGCGTTATATACTAGGTTGCCATTTTATAAATGTTATTTATTTTGTAGAAGTCTACTGAATATCGTAACGAATATAAGGCCACCGTTTTGCTCAACATTTCATTACTCGTTTTAACACACAAGAAATCGAGTAAAAACATAAAACCTAATAAATCATTGAACGTGACTGTAAACAACATACACGGAAACAAGAACTTCATAAATACTACATTGCCGTGTCAAATTAGGTTCGTACGCCCTTTTATATAACAGTCCAGTGAGACGCAACATGGTTATTACATTTTTTGTGTCTTAGTCGGCTGTACAGATTGTCCAGGTAAAGTGTGTTTTTAATGTTTTAAGCGAACAGGCTGCGGGCGCACCTTTCTTAAGAAAGTGGTTAATACCGGAGTATGTAACTCTAAACAACAAAAACTGTAATATCGTTAGCGCTACAGATGTAACTAACTTGCTTACTTATCAAGTTGATGACCGGAGTCTCGTCTATAAGATTCGGAGGCGGCATTTGTTGCGTCCATGTTTCTTTGGCGCTCAGGACTTCGTGTCTCAATAAACTCTCAAGAGACACTATAATAAACTACTCTTAGATACGGAGGTCCGTCGTTCGAAAATATTTGTTAGAAAAGAGGAAGAAGCGACTGGCCTTCGGTCCTGGGTAATTGTATGGGGGCATGGTCATTGACCTTTCGGCTGTTGCTTTCAAGGTATGATTGCATCGTGAATTAACCGTGTCTCAAAGCCGGAAGAGCAAACCTACAACCGAGTGCTACCGCGCAGAAAGTGGCTGCACGAAACTCCATGTTTCAACCGGCCACACAAATAGAGCATAGAGCGCCGGGAGACGCACACGGAATTGATGTGACTGTAGCATTCAGAATCGTTACGATAAATGGCAATGAGAGAAACGCTGTAAGGATTTAAGTTTTAGACGGTTGGTGATCAGCGTAACTCCTTTGTTTCTTTACAAAATTACGAATGTCCCTACGATAAACTCTTTTACAATTGTAAATTTTAAAATTGCCTGTTTTTTGAAGTCATATAAAGCGTTGCAACCCGACTGCCAAACGTGGCAACTATGGAAAAATCCTCCCAAAATTAGTGCTATAAACTTTTGCGGTCATCTATGAGGGAGGCCTATGTTCAGCAGTAGATAGGTTGAAATGATGATGATACTGAGTAGTATAATTATTTGTTTTGTGTTTATTTATTTATATATTAATCACTTGTCACGTTTATTGAGTTGCACGAGTTCATTCTTGTTTTTTAAGTTATATCTCTCTGGTGTTTTTGTTTTAATATGATTATGAATGTTTTCGATGGGCTCACCACCTATCACACCCAGTGCATTATATTGTTTTGGTGAAACGTGGATTGTGGCAGTCATCTGTTTTTGCAGTGAGTGCCCAGTCTCTGACTACCCCTTATGGGATACAGTCGTGATCTTATGTATGTATGTATGAATGTTTTGTCATTTAACATAAAACCTTTCTCAAAATGTTAATCTAGCTAAATCACATAAGAAGTTTTAATGAGAACGAACGTAAAACTTTCCGAATTCTTCTTCCTAAGCTTTAACTCAGATGAATAATAATCTGCAAAATAATGAGATTAATTAGACGGCGTATATTTAGATAATGAATAAAAATATTTTGTAGTCAAAAACTCAATCACCAACACCGTTGCCACCATTATGTTTTCCGCACTACCGTTTTACTAACTGAATAATTTAGAACTTACGTAATGCTTATCTTAACTGCACAAATTATTAAACAAAACTTTCATCTTGTAGATAACATTGTTAATTTGTTATATAATCTTTCCTTTAACGATATATTTTCCTATGCATGCTTCAAACAATAAAGTCGAAGCCTCTCACTAGTTTTAGTATCGAGAACCGATAAACATTTAGGCAAAAACTATCAATTGCAGTAAGAACTTTGCATGTAGGCAAGGTTGCCCCGCAGTGTAACTTATTGTTGTTGTTGTTTATATATGTTTTAGTTGAGAGATTATATGAACAATTATACGACTCTTACGACAAAGGTTTGAATTTTAAATGTATTTTTTGATAATTTCATTAAAACAAAGACCAAAATCCTAATGGAGATGTTTAATAACATGATGTCGGTCACCCATATTTGTAATATTAGAAGTTTAATATTCCCTTTTGTGATGTGACTTAATGTTGCAAATGAAGGTTAATGGATTAAAAATATTAAGCAAATTGTTAGATTTTATCGGTTTCTTTGATCTTTTTTTAGACATCATCAATCCAATCAACACTTCCAAGGTACTAAAACAGAATAATTTATTTCTGCGCTGTTGACATTTACCATGTTTAATTTTCGGTCTTTCCCAGTTTCTGATAATGCGCAACATTCTGAAAAACTCAAGAAACTATTCTATAATCACAGTATAAATAGTAAATTGATATACTTTTCTTCGCGCTTCCACCGATAATAAGATCTTATGAAAGTACACGGACCGGATGCAGTGTCTAAAATATTAGACTACTAAGACTTAAAATTTGTAAAATCTATAACATTCCGTAAACACTTCCTTGAATTCAGGAAAAAGGTAAACACGCTTCATCCATACACATTATAAATCCTAGTCTGTTTGTTGGTTCATTAGTTTGTTTGTTCGTCTTTCACGCTCAACGGAGTGGCCGATTGACCAGATTCATGATATGCAGACAGTTTAGGGGCCCGAGAACAACATAGGCTACTTTATATCCCGGAAAAATGTATGGTTCCTGACATACATTTTCGGTGATGTAATTGCTGTTAGCCTTCTTGGCGTTTACAGCTTCATCGGATGCTAATGGTTCCTGAGGGATAGCAATGTACCTATGTATTGTTAAAATGTAGTGAAATCTTGCGCGGGCAAAGCCGCGGGTATCAGCTACTTTATTATAAAGGCATCATTAGCATCAAATGGAATAGATCAAAAATATCAACCAATAGCAAAAAGTACAAAACAAGTAGGACGTACGCGAATTAATGAACATTTGTTCCACTTAATATTAATCTAAATCTCACGCGTTATGTATAAATTGTAGTTGATGCTCACGACTTCGTCCGCCTGAATATAGGTTTTTTAAATATCCCGTGGGAACTATTTGATTTTCAGGGATAAAAAGTATCCAATGTCCGTCCCCAAGATGCAAGCTATCTAGAACCGTGAAAAGGTAACAAACAGACACGAGAGAAAGAGAGAGTTACTCTTGCATTTATAACATTAGTATGGATGTAAAAGCAAAAGTACTACGTTTTAACACACTAAACAAACTAAACTGGGGGCACGCTATGACGGTCATCTTGACGTTTTACTCATAAAGTTTTGTAAAAAGTGACAACTGAGCAAGGTTAACCTATGAGTTTTAAGCAATTTCTTTAAGTCGAAATATCTCGTACAGGTATCTATCAAACAGGCTCATTATATTTTTTGGGGCATATATACATCGTCCCTAAGCCCAGCCTGCCGGGATGTATAGGACTTTACGAATGATCCTGTATATGTAGTTAAATATGTATTAAGTAAACATTTCTATCTTAGGAAAACGTGTTTTATTGAAACTTTTTAAATACATTGTACATTGTTGTTTTAAAATCACGAAGACATAGTTGCAACTCGCACTTAATTTTTTTTTTCGATAATAATTTTAAATGTGTCACATCACTAGTATAAGATGTTAAAACGACTCTAATTTCGTGCCGCTACTTTAGACAACTTTGCGTTAACGGTTGAAAAGCCAGCCTGTCGTTCTTTCCGAAGCAAAGTAAAATTGATTAAAAGATTCGATGTTATGAACTGTCACTCACGTTATATTAAATTCATGTTGTCCCTTTCTAAAATGACTACAGTCCTCATTATTCCTTATTTAGTTATTGATGTAAAGCATCGAGAGCAGCAAAGACAGGCGAACATGAAAACATTTTCGTCAAGTTGTACAATAAACCTTATGTTGAGCAGGATTAATTTGAAATATCAATAGATGTAGTATGAAATGAAAAGTGATTTTTCGCGCTGAATAACTCACGCCATGTAAATTAATTAATAATACATCACAAAGAGAAAACAGATGATTGATTATCTCCATGCTATGGGAATTTTATTACAAAGTTCTTTGTTTATTCGTTTATTACTTAAAGAAATTGCAACGACTACTGGTGCATTTGTTTAGAGATTCCTTTAGGATAACATACATATATTCCTCGTAAGTTGAAAATTTATGCACTGCGCAGGATCGCGTTAGTTATTTTGGCGAAACAATTCTTTTGCTGAGTATGTTGTTACTTTTGTTCTTGTGTGTTTCGTTTGTTATTTCCTCTTAGACATGTTGTCTAATGTACCAACTAATGATTTCTTTTATGGTTTAACGTTTAGCGGTGAAAACTTTTAAATTGCCTTTTTATTCCTTCTTGATTTTAATATTATGTAATGCTAGCTGTAAGTTTTCCAAATAAATAAAAAAAAACTAACGCTTAAGATATCAGTGTCTGTATGTATAAATGTAACATCTGTGTGCAAGTAATTTAAATTTTAGGACAATTGTTTTTATTGCGCTTATCTTTATCTGGTTTATATTGCTTAATAAAACCGGAAATTTAAAATGTAGCTATGATAACCTATTATTAAAATCAACCAAGACAATTTTAGTGCAAAATACAATTATGGTTTTAATTCTTTTTTATGAAGGTCACGAAACGAACGTATAACGTAACGTATAAGGTTTAATTGCAGTCTTGTATATGTACTTCTCTCGTCACTCCGAGACGATAGCCTATTATACGAGTACGAGTAACTCGACTAAAAGCAAAAGAATGCTTCCACTCCTCAGCGAGATTATATACTGTTGTGGTACAAAACTAGACATAGGAGTCCTAACGGCATAATTCGGCAATCGGATACGGTATGCTCTATCCATGGTCTTCTATCCTATCTTACAGCTTATGTATCATCTCCGGTATGGACGACTGCGTGACCTGGTGGTCAGAGTACCGGACTTCTTAACTGGTGGTTGGATTTCCATGTATTTCTTTTTGAAGAGCACTGATAGCTAGTGTAATAACTGGACATATACTTAAGAACTGATGTGTCAGGGTGAAGAGTGCAGTGTGGCGCCCAAACAGAATTTTTCTGGGTGATACAGCATTTGTTATGGACATACGTTGCACTTACTGTCTGGGTTCGAATCTCATTCCGAAAATTTGTGTAAAAACACAAAATTGTTGCTTTCCGTGTCTTGTTGTGTTGTACATGTGAAATTTATGTCCATAAAATGCACTCACGATACAGGAGAAGTCCTAGTGTGAAAACGATGTCCCGTTTATTTTACACGAAAAGTATGGTGGGGGACGAGCTTAAGATTATTATATTTGCGCCAATGCTTACGGCACCATATCCTGCGCTGATGTTTATTTTTGACTGTGAATCAGTAAACCATATCGTGGTCGATCACGCGAAGAAAGGCATTCCTAATGAATTAGAAAATATAAAATTTAATCCATAAGGATTCACATAAGTGAATAATTTTTTTTTTAACATCGTGTAACATCAAATAATTTAATTAATTAAAATCAGAAGTTTGAATTAACTGCATAGTTAATTCATTTGACACTGCAGAGACCGATAGTCGGCGACATCTTTTATTACTAATTTTATATATAGCGTTCTTCATTTAAGCGCCATTGTTGCCTTCGGCCTCTCAAATAGTCTGTGATGTAAGTCATTAGGTTTGCTCGTTAATTATTTTATTAGTCGTTTACGTACGCTTGCGCAATAAGCTTTCGCTGGTGGGTAATAAAAAAATGTAGCCATTGTCATGTACATCTGTTCATTGCGTAATATCTGTTTAAAGTTATCGAATTTATACATCTAATGATTACAATAGTGCCTGTTAAAAACGTTTTTTTTTTAATTATCTTTTATCCAACTGTTTAGTTAAGTTGTTTTCATTGCTGATTAAATAACCAGTCATGATATGATATCTATTAAAATCAATGTTAAAATGTCAATTATGACAAGTAGCAGAAATTGGCGTGGCCACGTTCTTTCATTTCAATTTTGGTGGTTAATAAAACTTTTCAGTTTCAATTGTATTAACCAAGTTTATATGCAACACTAGAATGACTACTCTTTCTAAACCCTTTCATATTTCTTAAAAAAATATTAAATTGCTGAATTCTGTTAATTTGTTTAAATTGAAAATAATAAAAAACACGCGGCTCGTTAAAAGAATACTACCACTCCATCTCATCCATTGGATCTCGTAAAAGGCGAGTAAGGAATTAAACTGCACTGTGCACCCAACAGCGCATGGTGACGATGGGCTCACCACCTATCACACCAAGTGCATTATATTGTTTTGGTGAAACGTGGATTGTGGCAGTCGTCTGTTTTTGTAGTGAGTGCCCAGTCTCTGACTACCCCTTATGGGATACAGTCGTGATCTTATGTATGTACTCGTATGTATTCAAGAAAAGCTAAAAACACGTTTGTTTATATTTAAAAACAAATAATTTTCACCCACATATAACACGAAGCCCACTTGAGGCCCTTGAAGTTCATTAGCATATCCAATACTTAAACTTTGAACCAGGGCTTTTCTGGTCAGCCGCGCGGTCTAGCTACTGCCACTACTGTCACTCGCATACTACCAAATTAAAAGCAAGCGCTAGTTTCCTTAGCTTCCACAGCACATGATACATACACTAGTATCAGCGGATTTTTTTTTTAGATATTTATATTATATTTTCATAAAAATTAAGTCTAACGCTTTTATCTGCTGTCCTCGTGTCTCTGTAACGGCTCTGGTAAAGTAAAGACGAGTGAACGCCACTGTTTGCGCAAACACTTACCACACTGCAAAGGTAATAGATTACTACTTCTGTGTAAACTGTTATTCATTTAACACCTTCATTGCAAATTAATAATAATATGAATGAGATGGTAGTTACGATAAAAACAATCAATGTAAATTTTATGCAACACTTGTTTTTTATTAAATACAAGATTCGGCCTAGTTCAGGTTGCAGATTTCCCCCAAACTACACCAACAAACGTTGGATTACACTTTCCCAATGAAGTACTGTTTAATTAAATGTAAATGTGAAAATGATAAATATTAAAAAATATCAGTTTAAATTTTTTTAACCATAATTTTTAATTACTGAATTAACTTCTGACACCGATGTATGAATGATCTACATACATATATTATATAATACTGCATAGTAATCCAACTTCTATGAATCATTTTTGTTTTGTTCGTGTACAATTTATGTCTGTAAAATACACTGACGATAGAGAATAAATTCTACTGAGGGGCATCCACTTTAAAAAAAAAATATTCGACGTAGGTACGTTATCAGTTTTGCTTGTTGTCACTATCAATGTATAGAAAATAGGAATTATTAGGAACACTACCACTAGGCAAGTGGCAAAAAGTGTTGTAGTTGTGGAGGGTTGGTATAAGTTTGCTTGTGCATGCTATTGTTGGAGTGTAGTCTTCGAAAACTGGGAAAGTAAATTCACTACTTATGGTAGATCTAAAATGTCTAACGATTCATAGGCACATCCCATATTGATACGTAATTTGAACCGTTGCTTTATATTATTACATAGATTTGCTTCTCCAAAATCGTACGAAAGTAGTTTTGCTTCAGTAATTTATATTTACATAAGTGTTTTATAAAATACACTATGAAAGTTTGTGGTTTAAGAAATAATGTATTTATTTAACCATTAATTGAGATAAAAATAAGTATCAGTATGAGTATCACGATAAAGTAAGATGTCAATTTTGCAAAACAGTTCTTGTTTATTTAAAATAAGGCTTCTTTTTAAAATTATTAACGTAGTTTTAAAAGTGCATTCTTCACAAAGACAAAGATAAACTAGTCGATAGTGACGGATTTACTAATAAAGGAGTTTCGGCGGACGATTTCGGTTGCGGTCTAATTCTCCGAAAAAAATATCCGAAATATTGACTACTTCTTTAATAATAAAGAAGTAGTCAAAGTTTCGGAGAAGTTTTGGTTTAATACAGATCATTTTTGATTTTACTATAGTCATAACGATCTTGATATTGATCTTGATACATAGGTAGTATTCTCTCAAAAAGCTGAAAATATAACGGACATAACGATCCGATGTTATTTGTGTAGCGAGGATGACCCGTTGACTTCATCCACACTACACAAAGACTAGTCTACTCTCCAGTAGTTTCGACTTTCCATGACGCATATTTGGCTAACTTGGTGGCCGTACTGCTTATATTCGCAGCGAGAAACCTCCTTCTGGTCGTCCTAATTATTATTATTCTAAATTGTCCTTACTTTTTGACGTTATTTCTACGGCCCGAAACTGTCTTACTTCTTAGCAGTTGTCTTTTATAGAAGTCGTCTCGTGACCTGCATCGTTTTCTTGTCGAAAGTTCATAGACAGAAGGAGTCAATTAATATAGCAGCGAGGTTCTCTGACCAAAAATAACAATCACCTAGACACGTACCATTGGGTACAGCCTGTAGTTTTCGCACAAATAAAGTAAGTTAAGAAAAACTATGAAAAAGTACAAATTTAGAGATTTAAATGCATTTTCTTAGATAGACACTGGCCTAGTTGTTAGAATACCTGACCTACCTCATTTTACAAAAAAAAACATATCGTTAGCTCTCGGGTCTGGTTGTGTTGTGCATCTGAAATTTATTTTTGTAATACGCTTTCAGGAGATACCCCGATATGGGCATAGCTTTTTTAAAAAAACTTTTACTTATAACTTGCTTGTAACATATTAAATTAATTCATAAAACTTTTCTATAAACTTTTCACTGGACATACTTAATAATAAAAAGGTCAACAGTCTTTTTATATTGCATAAAATTTAAGTTCTAAGATCTTATTCTGATAATTTCTTTGAAGTCAAAATACATGCGTTATATACTCAAAAAATTAACATAAAAAGAATAGAAAAAAATAAAAGAAAGTGCACTAATGTATTTAATAAATTCATATCTATTATTTATTTTAAAAATTAGAGGTGTAAAGTGTCTTTTAACTTATTTAAATGAGTTTCAGTAAAACTATATTAGAAACCGATATTCAGTCTCAGATAAAAATCTTGTTCTGGTTAATCCACTAACAGAAAGATGCGCCAATCTAAACGCCTGTGTTAAAATATTAGCAAACGGAATCCACTGTACATTTATGCGATGAAATTTTGATTTAATACATGTTGTTATGCGACTATAGAAGAATAACATCTGATATTTTATTTTTATTCACTATAAATGAAAATAAAAAATATTATTTGCTGTTAATGAAACACTTTGTAACGCTTCTTTCAATAGACGCCATACTGTAGCGCCTGGGTTGCCGTATCGACATGAAATTTGCCCCGCGCATGCGTGCTAGTAGTAACTTACAGGCGTATTACGCATGTGCCGCATTCATACAAAATTGCACGAGGCGAGCTTGCGACACAAGGCTCCTCTTCACGCGATTCTGTCGCATAATTGATTGTCCACTCGATACTGACATTGAACGGGCCGTACGGTGGTCGCCTGCTTGATTAGTTGTCTTTTATTTATTTGAGTTAACGTCGCGGCTTTATATCTTAGCACAAGTTATCAATAAATATTTAAAACCACCCTACATCTTAAGTAGCTAATGGAAACTTGAGCGCTATCTAGCAACAGAGCAATATGGCTAATTTCTGTGATATGTGCGTGACGCGTTAATAAATGTGAATGTGATGTTTTAACAAGTGATAATAGGGGGTGATTAAGGACCATGGATATCGCAAAAGAAAAGACCGGGAGGTTTGAAGATTTCGACGAGGATGATTGGAATTCTCGCCGCATGTTAGATGGTAAGAAATGATGAATTGAATATTTAAAAAAAATTGTTAATTACTTGCGGAATTTATAAAAAAATCTTTTTTAAAACCGATACGATACTGATGCAAAAACTATTGCGAAAGAACCACATGACGAATACAAGGGAGAACGGTGTGAGTCTATTGATTTTTCATGGAGTTGACATTAGAGACAGCGCAATATTTACACACGTAACAAATATCTTGGACATTATGTGCCTGGCCTTCACACCAAAAAATCCTTCCCCGCTTGTCACATTTACAGATGACGGTATTAAAAGAAAAGTAAACAATTACCGCATCTATTCTTTATGTATCTGGAACATTTACTGTCATGGCCTTACAACAATAGGCTATAGCTACATTCTTTAGATTACTATGTATTTTAAACAATCGTGATTTAAGAAGAAGTATAAACAGTTTTCATAACCTTGCAATCTTCATTGTTTAATATTATCTCGAGGTAAGAGTTTTAAGTTAAATCAGAAACATAGATAATTATGTTATATTGTTATTTCTGTATTATTATAAATTATTGAAATTATATTTACCGGTAATATAAATTAATGAACAAGTTTGGAATGGTGAGTCATAAAAAACCAACGTCAAAAAGTTGTTAGTTAACGCATGGAGACAAATGGTATCCCGTTTTGGCAAGCAAAACTTCGCATTGTGATCCTTGCAGAGCGTGCCTCCGCGTGCGTTCACCCCATCTCCCCTCGCCCTGGGACTTTTATACGGTTTTAAAATCGATACGAACTCCCCCTTAGCGAACCTGTTAAACGATTAAATCTACGCCTATGCAATTATATGTGCATAGCATATTATGTATTATACCATCACTTTGATGTTTGAGCTTTTTGGACAGTAGCGTTGCTGTTGAGAGTACACGCTTCGATGTAAAACTATGTCGAAAGAATTACGTCATCGAATCAAAACTGCCGTCTTAAAAAGGAAATCCATTGCTACAAAACAAGTCTTAGATTAAATACTTATTAGTATTCCATGTGGTAATCCGTCAATGTGCATACGCGCATAAAACTTATACCGACGATCATCAACATATATCTAGTAGTGCTTGTTCTCTTACCTTATTGTAGATACAGGATAGGAAATACAGCATATACACGTCATCTTAATAGTACATTATTTACCAAAATTGTTTTTAATGATAAACCCGAGTATTTGAAACAGTTTAGTAACAAAAGTATTTTCCAATTATAAGAAACTAGCTGATGCCCGCGACTTCTTCCGCGTGGAGATTTTTTTAAAGATCCAGTGGGAACTACTGTATTTTCCGGGATAAAAAGTAGACGTAAATGTCCGTCTCCAGTATGCACACTATCTCAAGATCGATTTAGCAGTTGAACCGTGAAAAGGTAACAAACAGACAGAGGGACAGAGAGAGTTACTTTCGCATTTATAATATTAGTATGGATAACAATGTTCGCTCATTTCGATGTGTGGCTCTTAAAAATATTTCCTACGATAAAAATGTATCTTCGGTGAAAAATCTTACAGCCGTATAAATAAGGATAACCTTTCGAGAATCTTATATTTTTTTAAACATACCTCGACTATTACTAAAATATAATATGGTTGTCAAAGCTGCACAAATGCTTAAGTAAATTGGTGTTTACATTTAGACTATGCAACACTTACGCTGTAAAATACCAAATAACGTAAATATGTCACATTTCGTTTCCACTGACACCTGGCCTACATACAACATTTATACTGCTGCATACCAACATAGTTAGAAATATTGTCAAAGAAAAAACATTTAAGTACAACAGGCTTACAGAAGATACAATGTTACTTAAAAATATACGATTTTGGAACTGCATAGTTCATTTTTATTTTTATCCTAAATTAAATATTACACCTACATCCTACGCTTGTTCATTTAATAAAACTCATTTGAAAATTTAATACATTTTACGTTTTTTACTCATATGATCAATGGTTCGGAGGACTGCATTAACCTACCTGCCTGTTGCGTCTTGGTTAATTTGCCTAAATGTGAACTAAAACCAACAATTTTCTGAAACGCAAAGAATTGGGTGTCGGTACTGGACGTTCCATGTCAGTGAAACTGCTTACAATCTTTCCTCCCGATGGAGAAAGTTTGCAAAAAGTCATGTATTTTTTTTAAATCTCTATTCTTATACAAGGCGACATACGAGTACATTATATCTAAAAGTATTATTGCATAATATGCAATTTACGCCTCGCTCATTAAAATGCCGATAAGAAGTTAGGGACACAGATCCTTTGATGATATGTTGAAAATGGGGTTGAGTGCCCCTGCACCCATTCCCCTTCTCATGCATTATATTATAATGAATGAAGGGACTAAAAGTATTAAAAAATAGCATCTAATGAGTTACTACGTAAGTGTATATATTGTATATTTTTTTTAGATTAAACATAGTGTTTTTATTCAAAATAAGACCACGCCTTTATTTCAGTTGCCTCCAATGTTTTTTTACACCAACATTAAAAGAAATGTTTTAGTTATGATGATAAATAGGTATTATGTTATATTAACATACGAGTACATACGCTTTTAGACTGCATAGTTCATTAAAATATGAATAGTAAGCGTAATAAGCCACTGAACAGTCTACTGCAGGAAAATGGCCCCTCGGTAGTTGTAAGGAATTTCTTGTAAGCTCTACACTTGGCAGATAGATTGACGAATACCAGACACCTCGCTTGTACAACCTTAGAGACTGCTGCCCCCTACCGATATGGATCTTTTAGGTGTTACATATTTCAAATTTTTATTCTGCCATCCATCGGGGGCACGTCAAGACAACTTTCGATTGCTTTTCGATTGCTTTCGATTGCTACACCGTCTTGAGGTGGCGACACGACAGAATCTTGATTATTGTAATTTTTTTTTTGTTGTAGTATGTGACGAGACCAGCAAAACGTCTACGTAAGGCTAGTAGGCTAGTAATGATAAGTGCAACGTCTGCCTACCCAAAAAAATTCTGTGTGGCACCATATCGAGACGTCAGTTTATAAGCCTCAGACGCCCAGTAATAGCACTAGCTTTCAGTGTCCTGCAGATGAAAAACAGTGAAGTCTGCATACTTCTGCTACAGTACAGATTAAGTTTACAGAAAAACACCGAGAACAGCCCTTTCCATAGCTCACTGAGCTATGTTGAGTTTTCTCATTCGACTTACGGTGAAAGATCACGTCATGGTTACTTATGCTATCACTTGTTATTATCACAACATCATTGGTAATTATTGATATCTTTCTTTAAATTGAAATTCCATCTGATATACGGTACAATAATAATCACATCCATCGTCAATTGTACTTTACTGTTGGTAGGATTCCCATGCAGGAATCCGTCTAGGTAGGTACCACCCCAGGGCCAGTGGATTCTGTCGTGAAGCAGTAGTGTGCAAACATTACTGTTTCGGTCTGAAGGGCACTGAGAGCTAGTGTAATCACTGGGCATATGAGACTTAAGAACTGAAGTCTCAACGTGACGGGCGTAGTGTGGTGCCACTCGTTGTTCTGGGTGACACAGCATTTGTTATGGGCAGCCGTTTCACTTACCATCAGGTGAACGTTTTGTTCGTCTCGTCACTTTAATCCAATTAAAAATAAAAAACCTCAATAAAGCTGGAAAATTTGTATGTTTGAACGCGATAATCTCAGGAAATACTAATCCGATTAGAAAAATAGTTCTTGCATTAGATAGCTCATTTATTGATGTAGGACCTAGGTAATAAAACTTTATGCTATAAACTTAAGAAGCCGTACACTGAGAACCGAACCTTGTCGAGAAGGACTGAACTGTGAATGCTCAGGTCAGCGAGGTACCGTGCCGTACGGCGTAATCATGTGGTCGGCTCATTTTACGCGAATGAACCCGCGGGCTATAGCTAGTAAAGTACAAACTTGTAGGGACTTTGATGGAATGCCTGTAATTTGGTCACCGGTTCTCTTCACTCGCCATACGAAACAGTAGCAACTTTTTAATGGTTAGTTTTACATTCGTATACCTTTTTAATTAAATAGTCCAAACGGGTGCATTAAAAAAAAGGAACGTGTTGTTTTTTTGTATTAGTCACCGAAAATTATTTACCTGCTATGCATTTAAAAAAAGAAAGAAACAAGTATAACAAACCTTACTATAAAAAATATTCTACCAATATAGTTTCAAATTTGAATATAAATATATGGAATTCTTTTTTGAACTGAAACTTCTCTGGGTACATTTGAAGTTTATCGTTAATTCTTAATTATATTTTAAAATATATCGAATTTCTTCATCAGAATCACTCATTTTGACAGAAAGAAAAACAAATGAAAAATAACTGAAAACAACATTTTACTAATAAAGTCATCAAAACCATCCAGATACAAATAGTACAGCCAAAGAAATTTTATTACAAGGTTATACATACTATATGCGAAAAGACTTTTTCCCCGACCTATTATATATGTATGTATAATCTGAAATGAAATATAAGAATTCTTGACGTAAGAAATTTTAATTTCCTTTGTCAAATGTATTTTTATTCGTACGTAAGTGTATAATTATATAATCTTCGTCATCAACATTTCAGCCTATCACTAGTTCTCTGCTGTACATAGGCCTTACCGATAGCTTGCCACAAAACACGTAAGTTTGTAGCTCTCATTTTGGGGGATTTTGCCACAGGTGGGTATGCAACCGAATTTTTTTTATTCAGATGTTCCAGGAAGATGCTACTGTCCATCTCCTGGTTTGCATTTTTCCTCTATCGACTTTTTGACACCGACGGGACGAGATCGTTTGGTAGATTCTCTTAAGCCGCCACCACACGGCAATACTTATATTATTAATGCCAAAGTAACTCTTTCTGCCTCTCTCTCTGTTTGTTATCTTTTCACGGATCAACCTTTGATCCGATCTTGACGAAATTCGGCAGAGAGATAGCTTGCTTCCTGGAGATCAATACAGGATACTTTTTATTCTGAAAAATCAAAGAGTCTCAGTGTGTTTAAAAAAGCAGTAGACGGATAAATTCAATAGTCTAATTAATTATTGATTTTGTCACCTATCCACAACGTTCATTAAAAAAAATATGTTACTATGTAAACAAAAATCCACGTAAGCAAAATAATGATTCATAATTTAAATTTTGTATAGGAAATAACCACACGGTAAATCAACGGTGTCGTTTTTCATCGTCGGGTAAGATTTAAGTAGAATTGAACAATCGGGGCCGGTGCCCGGTGTCGCGGCTGCAAAGAAAACCACTAAATTTGACACTATCGGAATATACACTCGCTGTATTCGTAGGTGTTTTGTTTATTGTGGTGTTGCTAAATAATTACTAGTACTAGTAACTAATTGAGAGTAGTTCAAATAAAAAAAAATGTTATTGTAAAAGATTCCCCACAGAAGGATTTCTTCTACTATTACTACTTTTTTCAGATTGTATGTTTTTACGCCACTTCTGGGAGTAGGATTCTTATGTAGTAATCAGTCTAGGTAGGTATCACCGCAGTGCCGGTTATTCTGTCGTGAAGCAGTAATGAGCAAACATTACTGTGTTTCGGCCTAAAGGGTACTGATAGCTAGTGTAATTACAGGGCATATGAGACTTAAGAAGTTATGTCTCACTGAAAAGCGCAGTGTGGTATCAGATGCCACAGAGAAATATTCTGGGCCACACAGCCAGCATTTGTCATGGGCACGTTGCACTTACCATCAGGTGAACGATTTACTCGTCTCGTCATTAACTTTAAGAAAAACATTATCCGGTAAAATTTTGTGTGATATTTCATTTAATATATCCTAAAACACTTACCTTACTTTTAGCATCAAAATACGTCATAGTTATTTGCAGACAGCGATTTATTGGAGCAGAACTTTTCAAAATATCGGCAAATTTATTTAATATTACCCAAAAATTTGTACAGCAACGGGATCATATCACTACCTTAAAGATGGCAAAAAGTCATTAAACAAAATGGCACATGTAAATAAAGTTAAAAAAAATATCTTGATTTTTCATATAAAATGCAAAGAAACCTTTTCCCTAACCTTATATGTACCTCCAAACATTACAAATATAGATACATACACATATAAACGAATATATATATAAATATATACGAGACGTGATACATAATTATGCAGTTAAGTAATGCGATATAAAATAAAAATAAAAAACACGAAACAATATTTAGACTAAAAAATACACGCTTGAACTGATGATCCAATGACAATGTAATAAATTCATGATTAAAACCTGGTTTATTACATTGTCATCGATGCTTGATACGTGTGCAAAATGTGGGTGAAAATTGAAAGATTTTATTATTACTTTGTTGGTTACATACAAACAGGTCAAGGTAATAAAATAATTTTAATTTATATACCAGAAACAAACAAGAAACAAAAGCGGCGCCACCTAGAGTATAACACAAGCAGTACAAAGTATATTTTTTATCAGAATAACGTGGCACTGACACTCCAGCTCCACATGTTGGTGAATGGTCAATGCAGTTCATGGCAATTATGTTTATTATACGTGTCATATCTTAAATATATTATGACTGCCGACTTAATTAAAAACCGGTCTAGCACGAATTAATTTCGCAAACTGGGGATCCCGCGTATCATAATTATTTGATAAATCAAAAGATAATAAGAGCGAAAACATTGTGTACTTTCTTTAATGTTTTGTATGTGTTTATAAAAACTCCTCTAAATGGTTTATCTTTATTTAATAAATCATATCCGGCCTTGCTTGTCCTACAGATCGTTAATAGCTATTTGTATGTTAAGTATTTTTATTTCCTTTATTATATTTCTATAATCTATGAAAGTAATGTAAAAGTACTTATATGTTATGCAAGAAAAATTTCAAAAAATTTCAATAATGTTTTTTTAAAAATTGAATCATAATAATACTCGTAATTATTATTTAACTATTGCAGAATAAAAACAAGAGGCATAACAAATTTCCCAATCCGTGTTTTAAACTCGATTCTATATTAATAACAACAGCATATATAATTTTATAAAATCACTTAAACAAAACACAAACTGGTTAGCGGTTACAATATTTTCTCTTGTTTCTTTAATAAATCTTTCTCTATCATAAGTAAAGTTTCTTGTCATGCATAATTAACGATACATGACAAGAGGCACATTGCAAATATACTGTTTTGTCAATTTCGGTGAGAATGAGAAGGGCAGTAATAACTAGTGGAATGCGTATGCCGAACTGTCAGCCAATCCAACAGTGGCGTGAGATCCCAAACCATGCCTCGCAAAGGAGTTGTGGTACTGCGATACGCTACCTTCACCGCGACTTTGGCGAGGCTACACCGTTGATGCAGCAGAGGCGCGCCCACAGACCAGATCCCCAGCGGCGGCCGGGAAGGCTGGTGCTTCTGGGTGTTCGTTTTCTGGCCCTCGTACCCTTGCGTGGCGTGACGCCTCGCGTAGGAGCGTCGAGAGCGTCAGGAAGAATAGCTCCCTCACGAGGAGGGACTGTTGAATGTGTGAATGTTTTCCTTTATAGAAGAAAGTGACGAGACCAGCAAAACGCTAACCTGATGGTAAGTGCAACTTCTGCCCGTAACAAATGCTGTGTCACCCACAATATTTCTGTGTTACACCACACAGTACCCGTCACCCTGAGACATCAGTTCTTAAGACTCCTATCACACCAGTGATTACACTAGCCCTCTAGAGTGTAACACAGTAATGTTTTCACACTACTGCTTCAGGACAAGGCGAAACCCCATGGGGACTGTGCTCGTGGACTTTTAGAGGCAAGTGGAATCTTAAAACTAAAATCAAGATTCAGGAATAAAACTATATAAAAAATTAACTTTACACAGAATCTTCGCTGTATCTCGAATGTGATCAAAGTCGAACTAAAATTTTAAAAGAAGTATAACGGTTTTATATGAATAACACTGAAAATGTAAATTTTCATTATGAGTCCCGGCAATTTTGTTCGGAAATTAAAATAAATTCTCAGTATTTACATAGGAGTATCAATAATTGTTAAAGTGTACAGTAGTAAGTGTTGTTAATTCACAACTATTCAAATGCAATGAAACAGACTCATGTCGTCAAAATTACCTTTCATTAGCCTACCTAGCATTAATTATTTACCGGCTAACAGCTACCTAACAACCGTAAGCCGGTTAATAATTATATACGTAGCAGGACCACGCAACAACTAGTTACAACTATTGCATATAAATAGGTCGGATCGACCAGGGACGGACCTCGCTCCCAGCATACCATTGGAATATATGGCAGAACAGCACAATACTTCTGCAGTTTCTATGGTAAGGGAAGAGAACCTGAGACCCAATTACTTGCAACGAGGCATTCAATCACAGTAATTACAGGTAACAACACATCTTCATCTCATGATTCTTCATTGTTCTGGGTGACGCAGCATTTGTAATGAATAGACGTTGCACTTACCACCAGGAGAACGATTTGTTAGTCGTGCCGCTTTATCTAAAAATGTTGTCGCTTGCGGGAAGTAATGACGTCTCCGAACATCACAAACTCAGACTACTGTTCGGGTATGTCACAATTGTTTGTCACCATTAGCAAAATAAAAACAGTACGCGTTCTGTGAAAGAGTAAATAAATTAACAAGGTACTTAATAACAACTTCAATTGTAAGCAATACAGAACCGGTATTTAACTCGCCCTTGAAATGCTGCTCGTCAGACAAACCAACATCCGGTTTTAAACTTTTTACGTTTCAATCCATTCTTACGTAGAATTCAAATAATGCGAGAGAATTAATCAATCAGCTTAGAGACGTCTACATTGCAATAAAAACACTATCTCGTTCGATTTAATTTGTTTACACTAATTTAGTTACCCAGTTTTTATCTTGCATTATAGTTATTTATGACCAGCGAACACCGAATTAATAGTTTATAAAAAATACAGCCGCCAGTGCTGTTCTACTGATTAAAAAACATGTTAAGTTAAGCTCTGCTAATTATAAATCATATACAAATAAATTAAAAGTAGTTTGCAAAATAGCGTGATAAAAATAGCCTGACTATTTTGTTTATTTGAAAAAACAGAAACAAAATTAGACGTATGTAAATTCGAAATGATCTCGCAGTTCCATTTGCACATGTTTGTCAATTTGTTTTTTACACTAATTTTTTTTAATTTTTAGTTTACTCATACAGAACCTGACATGAAAAAACTTTTTAATAAGTATAAATTATAGCATACACTGGAAAACACTTTCATAATCAAGTTCTGTTTTATTTTATTAGCCCGCGACTTCGTCCTCGTGGATTTAGCTTTTTTCAAAAATATTTTGGAAAATCTGAGATTTTCCGATAAATAGTATCATATGTCCAGGATGCAAGCTATCTCTGTGCCGAATTTCGTCAAGGGCAGTCCAACGGTTGAGCCGTGAAAAGGTAACAAACAGACTGAGGCACAGAGAGAGTTACACTCCCATTTATAATATTTGTATGGATTATTAAGATGACAATAAAACACACATCAGCGTTACAATTTTTTTCTGTATCTTAAATAATTATTTAATCTTAAAACCGAACATGAAACTCTCATTTCTGATAGGGTTTTGGAGCTAGGAAGAATCCGCCACGCTGCTCCGATGCGGGTTGGCGGACTGCACATGTCTTCGAATTTTTTTTTTATTTCACAGACATGCAGGTTTCCTCACGATGTTTTCCTTCACCGCCGAGCACGTGGTAAATCAGCACTTAAAATTGCAAATATCAATTTTAGTGGTGCCGGCACTGGGAATCGAACCCAGGTCACTCGCGTACTATGAAATTTAAAGCGAGCGCCTAGCCCCTGAGCTACCACGGCTCTCCTAGCCCCTGAGCTACCACGGCTCTAAAATCTAAAATTAGCATGATTATGCTAATTTTAAAGTTTCATGATTTTTTCGTGGGTCCCATCATCAGAACTTAACCAAATTTATATGGGGCAGGCACAAAATAAATTAACATTATAATCGGTTCCATAAACAAAAAGTTTATGCCGGAACGTAATATGTCGTGCCGGAACATTAAAATATATTCCTCCTTTTTTGAAGTTTGTTAAAAAGTTCTCAATTCGACTTTATTTTTGAGTATCTCATATTTCTAGCATTCCGCCGAATTTGCATGATACTTTTCTATTCGGTACGGTACTTACAGTTGTTTATTATTCGGTGAAGGTATGATGATGCACTTCGGAAATACTGATCAGAAGTTGATAATACATAATTATCTAGAGTATAATAGTAAGTAGTATTAGCTAGAGTAATTACTGGATATATGGGACTTAAGAAGTGATGTCACAAGGTGACGAGTGCAGTATGGTGCCACACAGACTGAACGATGTCCTCGTCTCGGGCCACTCTTCCATACTAAAATCAAAACTGTTTTGTGTGTACATTTATTATCAAACAATTTTTTTCTTGTGAAACTGGCCATCATTGTGTATGGCTAAGAATAAAGTATAATTGACTCAGGATTCAATCATATATACCGGACATTTGAGTATTTTTGTTTTTTACGCAAGTTTATACAGTTGTAGATAAAATAAACTTGAAGGATATTGTCAACCTTTATGCGTAGAGAATAAATGACTTCATATCACGGTCGATTGCATTAATTAAGGACGTTGTTGCCGGACGTCCATTTACCGATGACGCATAATATTTTCCTCAATTCGAAATTATTTGAACTGGACCGTTCAGCACATCGGTTTTATGATATTTTTTTCTTTTATTTTCATTTTCAAAATTTTATTACTCAATAATCCCTTGCAATTACACCTACTCCTAATTTTAACCTGGTTAGTTAGGTATTTAGAGATCACATTATAGGAATTGACAATATTTTTTTAGTTTATTGGCTACAACTAACAATTGTCCAATACACCTCACTCTAAATACTCATAAACTAAAAAACTCGCAGTATTTCAAAATTTAAAAGTCAATATAACATGAATATGCTACGAAAATAAAAACAAATGAAAATTATTAATATAAATAAACTAAATCGTAATATAATCAACTATATAGATGCGGCAAGATTCTTAGGGCGGATTTCACCGTTGAAAATAAATCCGATCAGTTCAAGCTAAACGAAGTTTAAGCGTTTAACTGAGTTCAATGCTACAGTTTGCATTTCATCAACATCAAATGAACGCAGTTAAAACTAAACGCGATTAATATTCAAAACGCACAATTTTCGACGTTCAACTCTTTAAAGGCGTTTAGAGAGCTATTATTGTCAATTGCACAACTACATATATACACATATATTATTTTTAATTCGTATTGTTTATTTTTTGCATACCTATGTAACTAATAATGCATAAAAACAGGCTGCTTGATGTCGCAAAATACGAAATACATGGAGTTTTGTTTTAGATTGTGACGATATTTCATGTCATAAACGCGATCAATATGGAGCTGGTGAAATCGGTTAGACGAAAACCGAGATCAAATGATACATTTGAACCCAGTTAGTAAAACGTGGTTTTATTAAACTTCGTTTCCAAAGCAATCGGTAAATAAAAAAAATCGGGTCTTAATCACACATTTTTACGTATCATTAAAACACAAAGCACTCGTTTGCCAGCGTTTGTTCTACTTAGCCTAGGTGATAATAGTAAATCGTTGTATGCATAGACGTAGCTATAGCTTTCACATGAGGTGGGTCCGGGAGTCCAATAATGTACAAAGTTAAACTAGCTTTTACCCAGACTTTACGAAGAAAAAGGTAGAATTCTAAATGCTAATCTCAGTAATTTAGAAATTAAACAAACATAAATCTTATAATACACGCCAGTTAAGCTTAATATTCCGCTATTTTTTACGTGGTATCCTAGTTCGGTTCGGACCCCCTAACACCAAACAATTTAACTGTCTACCTCTAATTATTACTAATTTTCGCCCACTAAAGTCCACCGATGAATATTTGCCACTCTTGACAGACAGGTTGATGTGCTGACAGGTGTATGTTATGATCGCTGGCACAAAAAGAAGCTCAAATTCCATAATAAGTACATTTATTTTTTTACGATCTAATAACGTAAAATTATATAGGTATGTAGGTAGGTATGTTTACTTAAGTAAGTATATATTTAGCATTTGGAATTGCATACACTTATTATTTTCGTTTCAGTAAATGACTTAAATAATCACTTGTTTTAAAAAAGGGTTTTTTCATTTATTTTATTCTATCATATTCTTTGCCTTTTTTCTTTTGTAGGTTTTGCTGAGCTAAACCAGTAGCAGATCTCCTAGAGAATATATTCGTTACAATTAGTGTATATTAGCGTGGGAGATTAAGTAAATCATCAAACCTGTTTAACATAGAAATACTTAACTACACCAGCTTGTTCAACCACAATACAACCACAAACAAGTCATGGTCACTAAATTTAAAACAGGAAATATTAATTATCACCCAACATATCACTATGGGCTGCTTCATCTTCTTACTTTTTTTAATGTTTATTTCCGTCATGCTGTCATAAATTCTAGTTATACCATTATGCACCAACTATCTTCAACTAAAGTAACTGAAACTTTAACGGAGAAACCGCTCAATAGTGATGCGGTCGTCAATTCAAAATAAATAATCATAGTCATTTTGTTTTTTCTTTCGTGTGGTTTTATGTGAGTCTTATTTTGCAATTTGTTCGTAAAATGAACCCCATAACAGCACAGCATCATTAAAATATAGGTATATTGTAACATAAAGGAAACTTATTAAAAATATAATTGTAACATATTTTACGCGAACACTAGGCCTGGGAAAAAAGCCAAAACTACTTGTCGCGTTTTTTGCTCCGAAGTTCCAAAATTTCTACAGCAACGGGATTTGTCACCACGTTTAAGATAGCTAGAAGTCATCGAACAAAATGGCACATACGAGATATACTGTAATTAAATGTAAATAAACTTTGAAAAACATTGTCAGAAGTTTTCTTATAAAATGCGAAGAAACTTTTTCCCCTACCTATTACTAATGTAACATCTTTAATTATTTGAATATTAATTTCATAAAAAACATGATTTTCGGATTTATTATATTATTTTATTCGGTTCGCTTTGCAACACCCATACTCACCGGAGGACGGACTCCCTCGATAAATAAAAAATAGAAAAACTATCTGTTTTTCTGGTTAAAAAGTATGATATGTCCGTCTCCAGCAAACAAGCTATCTCTGTGCCTAATTTCGTCATGATCGGTTCATCGGTTGAACCGTGAAAACGTAACAAACAGACAGAGGGACAGAGAGAATTTCTTTCGCATTTATAATATTAAGATTAACCGAAACTTATATACATAAACTTTACCAGCTAAATTCATGTCGCCATCTATTCGTTCGTCGACCACAATCTTCCGAGTCTGCAACGCGTGTCAATATTTTAAGCTAAACTCTCAACGTCGTTAAACGGCAGATAACGCAATTCAGAAAATTACATAATTTGCATTACGCCATATTTTGGTGATACTGTTTAACTATTGTACTTTGTATAAATTATATTGTTTGTAAGAAAATATAATATTATTTTTAGTTAGCTGTGTTACCGGAAGTTCAGGTTCATCTTTTATTACCATTTCAATTAATTGACTCATCTTTTTTTTTTATTTGACGTAACTTCAAATACTCGATAACTTTTTATAGAACAAAACGATTTTAATAAAACAAAAACGAAATGTTACAGGAAGATACCCCGTCATATGCCTTCGATAAGTACTGAGCAGTCGTAAATGTCATTTCCATACATTTTGAGACTTTTGTGCAGATTGGGGCAAAATAGAGTTAAAAATAGCGGTTGGTCTGAAATGCAATTTGGTGCAACCAATTTATAGGACAGTTATATTTTATGAACTAGCATTTAACTAATTCAGGTTGAAATATATCCGGAACAAATATTTAAAGAAAAAAAAACTATTTGGCTACTTCACAGATTACAATTGCAATAACAATTTCTGTGACAATGCGACTTCCATTCCACAACAATGCAGGTCAAAGTTAAAATGTCAAAAATGTCAAAGCAGTGTATGCTCCACCAAAAAATGTCTGTCTATGAATTATGAATAGTTTTCTACGTCAATAATATATTGTATATAGAAATAGAGTTAAAAACAAATTCAAGTAAAAAGAATATTTTGGCGTAAGGGTATTTTACTTTTCGATGTCCGATTAAGCTAAAAATTAGCATACCTATGTAGCTTAGGTGAAATGCAATAATATTCTACTTAAGAGCTGCTCTGATGATGGTACTGAAAGTTGGTTCTAGTAACTAAGCTCCGTCGTGTTTGGACTCGTTGGATTTGCTAGACGTAAACACGAGTTCGTGAGACACGATGATATGTACCAAAAATATTATTTTCGTTAAAAACTTATAAAATTATTTTCACAATTTAAATCAAACCGTTCAAATATAAATACCAGGAATTCATTCAAGAATAAAAGGAAATTGTTGTTAGGCATTATTTTACGCCTTACTAGACAGTGAAATAAAAAGAAAGCACCCTTATTGGCTAGCTATTTCGCTATTTCCGTAAAATCACTTTTTTGCTGGTTCCTTTGGTAAATGTTTTCACGCTTGTGGCGTTATTAGTATTAGGATTGGTAATGCAAAATTTACCTTTTAAATCTTATGCGTATTACGATTACGCTCTGCTGTTGGTAAATCCAAGAATTGTATTTAAAAAATGTATTTTTATTACTGAATGATTATTTACTTAACGTGAGATAGTGTATCTCCTTGACTAAACGCTCTAATAACCTAATTAAAAGACGATAAGAGACTATAATTTAAACTTCATTCTTATCTCATTGCTGAATAGGCTTCATCCTGTGACATTGTTTCCATAAAAATGATACCTACTACCGCTCGCCCTGTGGTCTAAATTCGACCCTAATTCATAAAAATATTGAGACGCACACAGTAGAGATTGTCGCCAAAGAATTTTAAAATGCTATAAACTTGAACTTAAGGTTTGAATAATTAAAAACTTGACGTATGAGTAATTATTTTTTTGCAGCATTTTAAAATTCTATGGCGACAATCTCTACTGTGTGCGTCTGTTTGACTGTATTATGTGTTTGACATAGGCAGTAGGAACATAAATAATGAATGTTTAATTTTATTCAATTAAATGTATTTTTAACACATATGGGGTGTCTGGCAGAGTAGAATAGCACCTATCTCTTTCCTTACCGAGGTGTCAAGAGGCGACTAAGGTACTGTACGGACAGCCTTTATTTGTGCAGAATAATATCATAATATGTAATGCTGTCACTATAGTGCTCGTGGATTTCTTTGACTCGCACCAAAATGGTGGCGACATACTTGGCCACCAGTTAGTTACGTGTCGTTTCCCGCGGGGACGAAAGTGGGCTACGGGTGTGGTATTTGCCTTCCCCTTATATGGGAAAAAGACGTAACTATATGTATTTATTATATATAAATTTTAGCTTTCTAGCTTCTTCTCCATACAAACTTTAGCTATACCAAATCTCACACTCCTCGAGCTCAATATGCTTAAAAAGGTGTACAGAGTTTTCTTTTCACGTATTAATATATAGATTTTTATTCAATTTGTTTTTTTTAGTTTAGCTTGACGGTAACAGTAGCAGACACCACCTTATACGCTGTTGTCCGTTACCGGTCTTTATATTTCGGTTCGGCATTTATTAAGATGGTTATTATGCTGTCCAAGCCAAATCATTATTCATTTTCCTTTTTCCTCCCGCGAAATAAAAAGCAGTAGATGAGAATGTAATGATCACAAGTCACAATAAAAATCAAAGTATAGTAACAGTCTAATGTCCCACTGCTGAGAACAGGCCTCTATTTTTTTTTGAAAGGATTTTTAATGCGTATTGACGGACTTCACATGTACTCGAATAATTTTTATTTCTGAGACATGCAGGTTTCCTCGCGATGTTTTCTTTCCGCTGAGCAGGTGATAAATCAGGACTTAAATTGGCATAACAATTTTAGAGGTGCCGGCACGGGGAATCGAACTCAGGTTACTCGCGTATTACTCGTACTAAATTTTAGGTGAGCGCCTGAGCTACCACGGGTCCAGGTCACAATACTTTTTTTTTATTGCATAAAGTGATGAAACGAGCAAAACGTTCACCTGATGGTAAGTGCAACGTCTGCCCATAACAAATGCTGTGCCACCCAGAAAATTTCTGTGACACTACACTGTGCCCATCACCCTGAGACATAGGTTCTTAAGTCTCATATGCCTAGTGATTACGCTAGCTCACAGTGCCCTTCAAACCGAAACACAGTAATGTTTGCACACTACTGCTTCACGGTAGAATAACTGGCCCTGGGGTGGTACCTACCTATACGGACTCCTGCATAGGAATCCTACCACCAGTTAACTTACAGCTTAATATTTCCGTCGCAGATAGCAATTCTTTTAGTCAACTGGCCATAAACGTTGTCGAGATGAGCCAAAAGATTACCATTAGTAGACCGCGAAAAATAAATTAACCGACATAGCCCTAAAGAGTGGCAAAAGGCCGGTCCTATAGCTCGTAGAACCGATAACCGTTGGGGAAGAAAGGTTCTCGAATAGCAACATCGTACCGGCAAACGCTGACGACCTGCACGGTTTTGCGGCTAGACGATGGATACAGGTGGCTCAGGACCGTGTTTTGTGGCAATCTATGGGGAAGGCCTATGTTCAAAAGTGGACTTAGATAGGCTGAAATGATGATGATGATGATAAATCGCGAAGATGCCCCGCAATGCACAGAATAAAATAATAGCGCATCGTGTTTCTTACGCTGTGTAAGCACATCTCTCCTAGCCGCACGCTGCAATTTGTCGAAAGTAGAATCAATTTGCTTTAGAAAGTAAACTATGCTATAGCCCCGCCATTCGCGAACGTATTTACTATACCAATCATATCATATTATATATTTTTTTAATCTTTGACGTCGAAAAGTTCAGGTGCATGAATTTTGTTTACCTGGACCAATGTCATATTCTTGACATAAAACGATGCAATCGAATTACGCGTACGTAACAACGTTGAAGTAAACAGTAGCTACTTGAACGTTACAACTTTATTTGCTCGACTGTCATGTGAAACGCCAGCCTTGATATGTGCAGCAACAACTCGAGCGGTGCCTTCTCAAATGTTGTAATACCGGCAATAAGTACAACATTTTAATTAGGTAGCCATTGCTTTAAGTTCGCCATATCGCAATTACATTTTATTACAAGTTTTTTTTTTAATATTTTAATTTCAAAACACAACTGTTACTAAAGAAACAAGAAATGCAAAAGCGGTGATAACAAGAATTAAGCCGAAATAGACACTTTAAATTTACAGTTAGGTGGGCAACACACGGAAACAATGGGTTACGTAGTTACTTGCAGCCATTAACATAATATAGACAAGAGAAGTATGTTGATCGTCAAGAAACAAAGGTGCAAAAGCTTAACAAGTACCTGCTTATGTTACATAAAACTAAACGAGAAACCCGATAATGCAATCTTTGACTTGTTGACTTTGTACATAGGATACCTCATAAGTCTAAGTTATTGAGTCATTCAGTTCCAGCATAACTGGAGGAAAACACTTTGCGGAACCTTATTTAAAAATAAAATGTTTTTATTTTTACCTTATTGCGGCAAACAGTTGAGGACAAATAAAATAAAAAGAGAAGTCTATTTGTAATCGTGAAAGATAATATATATTTTACTTTTAATGTATATTAAAATATATTTTGTATATATATACATAGATATACATAAATATAAATAAACAAAGATTACTTTTAATGCAAATTAAAGCTAAAATATGGGATCACGTCGGGGTCACCATTTTGGCGACAATATTGCCAAGAAAAACGGTAGCTCTACCAGCCATATCGAAAGGTGACTGATCTGGGGAGGACGTCCCCTCCTACTAGTAATATTTGGATGTTGTATATATTGTTCGCATCTCAGAAACTTTCATAGCGTGATTATCGAATGTACGAGATATTTCTAGAGCTTCTCATGTAGCGACATTGATGTCGCTACAAGATAAATGAAAGAAAATTTATTTTCAATTTTATCTCGTAACTATGACATATTACACATACACATAAAAGAAATGAGAACAGTTTGCGATATCGACATGCTGCACCAATTTCACAATGACCCAATGATTATTTTGGACTTAAGATTAATACCCGTCGTCGTATAATAGCCACCAATTTTGAAACATTTTTACATAACAGTTGTAACGTTTATCCATGTGACCCTGATGAGACACCATTTTAAAATTACTTTAATGTAATACATGCAACGTAATGGTGAACCATTTTTTTTTATTTACAAAATTGTTACAACACAGTAGTCAATTGCTTCAGGAGAAAATGAAATCGGTTGGATACCTAAAAAAAATATTAACTGCGACCTGCGACAATGCTGGTGAATGTTTTTCTTTGTCAAATTTGAATCTATACAAATAAATAAAATTTAAGTGTCTGTTTTCAATAACAAAATAGCAGCTTTTTCCTCAATGCTTTAGAAAGTACATACGGTCCTTATAAGTAAAAAAAACAATTTTAAATTTTTTTGTCTGTCAGTCTGTCTGTTTGTTCCTACTAATCTCTGAAACGGCTGGACTGATTTTGACGGGACTATCACTGAAAGATAGCTGATATTATAGCGGGTAACTTAGAATACTTTAATTTTCGAAAAATAATTAGGATTCCCCGCAAAAAAATAATATATGATCAATCGGGTCGGCTTTTTTACGCGGGTAAAACAGCGGGGCACAGCTAGTCACATATAATAACTAAGTACTAATGCGTAGATCGTAAATGTATAGAACTTTAGGCCCATCCGGGGAATTCTTTATCGAATGTGTAGTACGTTGTTAGCCTGGCGACTCGCAAGCAGAAGGCCGGCGAGAAGCACACTGCTTTGCTGCCGGCAATGACTTGGCACTCGGCGTCTGGACGCCGTGCCGCCCGCTGTACCTCTGTACTCTGACCCCAGCTTACAAGCGAGGATATCTTAAAGAGGTTCGAAACTCAGCATGGATCGCGTTCAATGTGGGAAGATATGGGTCGATTTAGTAACGGCCCGGGACAGGATATTTGTGTCGGCATTTACTTGGAAGGCATTGCATCATAGTACTTAGAGATGCCTACAAACGTCATCTGAGCTGTTCATCAAGGATTGATGCAGGTGTCTGAGGGTCACTTTGACGAACTGGTAAGCTGTGTTTTCACCACTATTCTATATAGACTAGACAGTTGCTTTATTGGTTTCCATGAGCCAACCTCTTTCAAAGTAACGTGCTCATAATCTTCACAGGCCTACACCAAATAAGGTTGTAGTCATACAAACCTACGTTACAAAAATACTTTATCATCATTTTATAATAACTTCAGATTATATGCCATAAATGCAATTCTGTTTTAACGCTTACATGAAATAATAGTTATGACTACAACGTGATAACGTATTTTAAAATCTTTAAATGAATACTTCAGCGATTATCAGTCTATAAATCAATTCCTTACATCAATTACTGTGAAAATTCACCAATAATTCGTTCCACTACGCGGCTTGTTGAATCTTTTAACTATTGAGTTAAGGAGTGTACAGCATAAAAATATTAATAGTTAAATTAACAATTTTTATGATATAACTACCGGCTTAGAAACGTTTCATAGTACAAGTTACTTAGGAACTGAAAATTCTTTTGCAAAATAATAAGATTTTTTTGTTATATTATTATTATGTAATATATTACATTTAATAGATTCGTATACAATTAAATGTGTTGCCAGCGATGACATACGGAACCGAGACGTGGTCCATCACTGCAGGCCGCATCAGGAAGCACAGAGTCGCGCAGCTATGGAAAGGGCTATGCTCGGAGTTTCTCTGCGAGATAAAATCCGTAGCGATGTTATCCGCAGCAGAATTAGAGTAACCGACATAGCCCTTAGGATTAGCAAGCTGAAGTAGCAATGGGCCGTCCATATTGCGTAGAACCGATAACCGTTGGGGAAGAAAGTATTCAAGTGGCAATCTCGTACCAGGAAACGCAGTGTAGGGCGACCCTCCACTAGATCGAGCGATGACCTGCACGGTTTTGCGGCAAGTCGATGGATGCAGGTAGTTCAGGACCGTGTTTTGTGGCAATCTATGGGGGACGCCTATGTTCAACAGTTGACTATGATAGTCTGAAATGATAATGATGATAAATGTGAACATATTATCTTTCTTTAAGTCTTCATTTATGCTGTGTCTACGGAACCTAAAAAAAAGTATTATTGACTTCGTGTTCGGTTACATTCTAAAACTATTATCTTAAATGTTGACGTGTTGAATGATGAAGCACGTTTTGCGGACATTGAATAAGTGAGACAAATTGGCCGCAGCGCCGCACAATATTTGCTTCATGCAATCGACTAGCATATGGAACAATCCGACTGTTAATTAAATGGACATTTGAAAAAAATGGAACGTTGTTCAACATAACATGCATAATACACACAACACAACATTCACAAACAAATACTTTAAATAAAAAGATTCTTTATGTAATAAGTTTTCTTCGTTTGACAATAAAATGACATTTTTATCCACTTTAAATCATTTTAAAATAGTTTAGTTACCCTCCGATTCCGTTCACATCAATATTTCAAATAGAAATTAGAATTTTCTAATTCAACCTATGGTCAATTGTAAATAAAAACTATGTGTGACATAATTGTAATGATTAATCATTATTCAACAGAAAAATTCTAACATCTGTACCGACATTTCACTTTCTGATATCCTTTACCTCGATACTTGCCAAGTTTTGACTGTTCGATTGATAAATAGATTTTGTATTTTCGCTAAATAGCAATCTCCTTTCGACCAATTGAGTATAATATTTACATAGTTGTCATTATCAATCTTCGGGTTGCGTGTGTACGACCTTAACCTTGGCGCACGTGACTTTATCGATATCGTAATACAGGTTACGCCGTTGCGCGGCACTATCACACCAGCGGAATATACGGGCTATGGAAATGAAGCTGTAGGAGTGAATTACTACTATCATATTACAGGTCGTGGTAAACCTTAATATTGAGAGGTACCTATGCTCAGGCCCTGTCCGTGAGTAGCGGCACACGGCGTGTATTGGTAATGTGAGGAATAATAATTACTAAATAAGATAGGTAATTTAAGACAATAAAGATTACTTTTTCGATAAAACAAAAAGAAGAAATGTTAATATTGGTGTATGCTAATAATTTCGTCATCTAGTCTATCTGTTTATAGGGTTCAGTTTTTTCCTACCCTCCCTACGCTGCAATCATTAGTTTTTTTAAAATATTCTTTTAGAATTGAGTTAAAGAAACGTGAGTGCGTTTTTCAGACATAAATTTCGCATACACAACACATCCAGACCCTAAAATTAACGTTTTTTTATTTGTGTTTTTGTTCAAATGTTGGCTCTGGCTGGCATTCGAACCCAAGAAACATATACTACAAATTATTCCTTTGTTATATACAACGAAATAATTAAGGAAGAAAATAATCAACTGACAATTCTTTTACTAACCTTATTATCATTGTTAAACAAGGCGCTGTCATTGACATTTTCGAAGACGTTAACAATGAATAATAAGAAAATTTTAACGTCCTTCGTATGATAATGGATATTCAATATTTGTCCCTAAGCAAATAAGACGATAAGTAATCGGCTTACTGTTGATACATACAAGTTCTAGTACTATTATGCATGTTCATAAAATATTATTCAAACATGTATTTTCCGCGTTATTGACTTATTTAAAGGATTGCATTTCGCTTTTTTTTTATTGAACAACGTGACCATAACATATGCTATGCACCCAGAACAATTCTGTGTGACACCACACTGCGTCCGTCATCCTGAAAAATTTAGTCTCATGTGCCCAGTGATTACACTAGCTCTCAGTGCCCTTCAGACCGAAACACAGCAATGCATGCACACCACTGTTTCACAACAGAATAACTGCCCTGGGGTACCTAGACGGATTCCTGCATAAGAATCCGACCACCAGTAAATCGCTTGATGTGTTATGGCAAACGAGCCCATAATATTCTGGATTTCTGCATCATAGAAATAACAGGCGTGACAATACAATAATGCACCAAAATATAAAACAGCGAGCAAGTTGCAGTGGAGCGGCACTTCGCTGCCGTGACCATTCAACCGTAGTAAAAAAGTCTATATCGCCTGACGCCGACGAAACATCGAGCATCAACTGACGCTACACTTATAAACTCTGTGCAAGCCAATTCAGACCATACCACCATATCGATGAAAACTAAATTGGTATCTCCACAGACAATACAAAACTTTTTACTACGCGTTACCAGGTCCACAACCTTATCGTAATACCTAGTAATACCCATATTATCTGTTTAAGTTTTTAAGTCTGCTTTATTTATAATATCGTTTCAAATATATAAATATAATATTAACTAATTTTAACATGTTACAATACAATTCGTTACCTGAAACAAGGAAAATGTGCAAAAATGCCTGATTTTACATAATTTCATAGTCGATTTGACTTGAAAGTAATATTTTGCAGCAATTATTTAAATATCGAAAATCGAAAGTAATAGCTATTTATAATCTATTATTATCAATAATAATATTGCAGTGTATGTTTGTGATTTCAAAATAAATTTTAAAAGTTAAGTGAAAACTGCTATTTACGAGTATAAGGTAATCATAAATTACTGTTTTAAGAATTTTTGTCTGTCTGTCTGAAAGTTTGTCTCGAAAAAGGCTACGAAACGGGATTTTTAACTTAAATTTCCGTGTATGTTCAATTTCGATACTTGCAGGGTTCAGAATATATGAATATAAATATTTGTAACATAATCACACAGTAGTTTAGCGACAGAGAATATTATTATTTTCTCGTTAGCGTTAACGCTTCAAAGTTTTTGCATCAAACTCACTTTGGATTATCTTACTTTATATTTAATTATTTGATTGATTGATTAGCATTCCATCGTTATACACTTTCTCTGCAAACACCTCTTAACATTAAATTGTGTACGGTACATCGGTTGTACATTAAAGTTTAATTTCTTTTGCTATCGTTGAGTAATCGAATGAAACGAGATTGAATTATGATTGGGGCGATGGCGTTGTAATTACTGTACGGAGCAATGGTTTACGCGCTGCATGCCTCAGTCCGTTTCGCGCTCCGCTAGGAGTAATAGTGTTCTGTGGTTACGCGCCGTCTCTGCAGTCGCGCCGGCGCTCACCACCCCGCAAAACATGGCCACAAACGAAGATATATAATTTTAAAGTAAATGACGTTGTGAGTGACCTTTGGTTTATCGTGTGTTGGATGAAAGGAAAATGAGCGAGGAACAGGACTCCTTCAATTCGTGGGAGCTTAACGGATTGAACTCTTTGGATCTATGGGATTACACTGTTGAGCTGGAATGCCTGCAAGGAACGGAAGGTTAGTTTCTTACGCAAAGTTGTGTGAGAGGGGCACTGTTGAAGTGGCGCTCGCCAGTCGACTCATTGCACAGAATGAACCTAAGTACTGCGAAGTGTTGTACCATGGAATATTTGACTAAGTCACGCCAACATTTCGACCTGGTAACGCTTACGTGTCCGGCTGTTATTATAATGATGTTGCGCGCTGAGTATTATTTAAATTACTTTCTGCAATTACTAGTTTTTTATTGCACATATTCAAAAAGATTTTTCTTCGTTTTTGTCTTATAACTTTTGTTAACTTTTTGAACTGGTAACGCTTTCGTGTCTGGTTGTTATAATAATGATGTGGCGCGCTGAGTATTATATAAATCATTTGCCGCAGTTACTACTTTTTATTGTGCATATTCAAAGATGATTTAATTTCCATTTCATCTTCTAAGACTTGTTTACGCATGTGCTTACATGTTAGAATTTTCAAATTTGAATACTTAAGACTTATATAAAATCCTTTTGTGCCTCTTTTATTCAATTGACTCGTGGAGTTCGAATAGAAATTAACGGAAACTCCTTATAATTTAACCTTATTTCAAAAATTATTTAAATTCACCATAAAAAGTAAAAAACGTCTTCAATTATCGTCCAGACCTAATAATTTAGTGTAATGAGACCACAAACAAATCATCTAAGTTTGCTACCAAGGTTCAATAATTACTCTAAAATTACAGTTTGCGCGGCTTCGCATTGTGTTCCACATGGTGAGGTACTACTGAATTATTTACTAAAAAACTGAAAGACAATTTGGATAATTACGTATCATATTCTAAAAGTTCATTCAACTTTAAAATATTCCGTCAATGCTGTATAATAGCTCACATGTCTAAAAATTTTGAATGTGTCGTTTAGTGCCGTGTGGTAGCGGCTCGTTAAAAGAATACTACCACTCCATCTCATCCAATGGATCTCGTAAAAGGCGAGTAAGGAGTTAAACTGCACTGTGCACCCAACAGCGCTTGGTGGCGATGGGCTCACCACCTATCACACCAAGTGCATTATATTGTTTTGGTGAAACGTGGATTGTGGCAGTCTGTTTTTGCAGTGAGTGCCCAGTCTCTGACTACCCCTTATGGGATACAGTCGTGATCTTATGTATGTATGTATGTCGTTTAGTAATCTTCTTAGTCATATTTATTATGACGGATATTGATCTCGTATATACCTGGAACAAATTTTGCGACTAAATAAGTCTAATTTCTACTGAGATATCTACCGACGAATCATACTTGCCTGTTCGGGATACTGCGTCCTAACTTATTATCTAGCATACCTCAAATTATTTAACAAGTGCGCATTACCAATGATGATCTAAAGAAATCGAGATGTGGTTCTCTACCGCTAGCCGTCAAGTCTAGCCAATGCTTAAAGTCACTGAGCGAGCTATATAAAGCACTATGCTCCGAGTTTCTCTATGTGATACAATCTGAAATTAAGATATCCGCTATCGAACCAAAATTACCAGTATAGCCCTAAGGTTACTGAAACGGCAACCGCTGGGGACAAACGTAGTGCAGAATTGACATAAGTGTCTAATTTTGTGGGAATGCTAGTCGAAACCTGGTGGATCAAATCCGTATTTTGTGAAACCTAAAACCATATTAGTTTGTTATAAATGATTTTATTTAATAATATTAACGGTTTTTATTAAAGAAAATATGTTATTTCAATTTTGTATGTGCGTACACATGGTGGAATATAGGTATTTGAATTCTTCGACAGCTATTTGGTCCGAAAAATTTCATTTCTTGTCGTCTCGCCCCAGCCGTATCGACTCATAATCATCATCATTTCAGCCTATCTCAGTCTAGTGTTGAACTTAGGCCTCCCCCATAGATTGCCCCAAAACACGGTCTTAAGCCTGAGCCACATGCATCCATCGACTTCCCGCAAAATCGTGCAGTTCGTCGCTCGATCAAATAGGCGGGCACCCTACATTGTATTGCCGGTACGAGGTTGCCGCCAGTTCTACAAACTATGTGGCCGGCCCGTTACCTATGTCGTAATCGTCGTAATATGTCGGTTACTTTTGTTCTGCTGCGGATATCATCGCTACGGATTTTATCACGCAGAGAAACTCCGAGCACAGCCCTTTTCATAGCTCGCTGAGCGACTCTGAAATTAACCCGGTTTTCAAGCCCTGATGCAACGCTTTTATCAGTATATGTAATAGATTTGCATACGTATTAAAATGGTTGAAATAAACTTAAAGTTAGAAAGAAAAGTTATTATCACTAAATAGTAAAAAAAATATGATCAATCTGCATTCGCGTATGAAAAATTTAGTGTGAAAACTTGTAGTTAGAGCGGCTCTTAATAGTACTACGCTCCTGCTTTTCCGCGAGTACGAAGTTTTTTTTAATATGGTCCTTAAGCTTCCACCAACACAGCCTTTATAAGTAGAAGTACGGCTGCTACAACTTAGGACTCCAATCAGTTTAGACAGTTAAAAAAAAAGAATTTAAAACTACAAAATAACAACATGAGCAGAAAACGCATTAATGCCAGAAAAAATAATGAATTTTATTAACTTTTACGTAATAATAGAAAATAACTCAAACTGCCGCTACCAGACGGCAAGTAACTGCTTTTTTTATTTCTCTATCGTCGTAAAACATATAACATCAATTCATGTAATAATTATGTTTTTATAGCGCAATAAAATCAAGTTAGCAAACGTAAGTTAGTAACGTAAGTTAGATAAACATCAGTTTGGTTTTTTAAAGAAGGAAGTGACAAGACGAGCTAATCGTCCATCTGATGGTAAGTACAACGTCAATCAATAACAATTGCTGTGTCACCGAGAACATTTCTGTAGGGCACCATACTGCCCTGCGACATCAGTTCTCATAAGTCTCATATGCTCTTAACACTGTGAGACCAGCTACAGTGCCCTTAAGTTATGTCTTTTATCTTTGTCATAGACATCATCATCGTGCACTAAACAATCCTCTGCAGGACGTCGGCCTCCTCCAAGTTGCGATGATTTGTTTCGATAGCCACGCTTTGCAGTCTAGTTAAACGCTGGGCAAAAGAGGAGATGCCATGAGATCCGCGAACTTTTTTGTCATTTTCCTTCGTCATCTTTTGCATCACCGTGAGTACGAGTAAGAGTACGCCGCCACCGTGCGGGGAATGTGTTTTACAAGTACAACACTTTTTTGCATTTCACTTACATACAATAAATATAAAAACATTTATACCCTTACATGTGACTGTTGTACAAAAAAATTTGTACATGCAAACAAAAAATATAACTCAAGCGCGTAAAATTTTGATTTTATGCGCCAACCAAAGAGTTATGAATATGGAATACTGGCCAGTTGTTCACTTAATTATACTATTACCTACAGTGCGACTATATTTCTTTTTTTTACGTTAATCTTTGTAATAAATATGAATAACTCACAATACGTTTTACTTTTGAACCGGTTCTCTGTTCTGATGTGTATCTGAAAGAACCTAATTACAGACACACTTGCTACAATCACAGCTGCGACCAGTTCTGTCAAACGCTCACGATATGTGCATAGATTAAAATAAGCGATAAAATTAGTACTTGTGAAACGTTGCGAAGTTTCAAAATGCATTGCAAGTGTTGTGGTAAGTCGTTAAATGAATTAAGCATGTATTTTAATAATAAGTAGAAAAAAAGTACGTACGTAAATTTAAATAATTTTCTATAATGTATCTTGTGTATCATTCCGCTTCAGGCCCTAATAGGCCATTTTTTTGCTCTGAGCTACTAAATTGGCATAGTTGGCAATAGCAATATCAAGATTTGTACCAAAGCGTCCTGCTGTCCATGTTTTATTTATAAAAGACTACGAGACTAGCAAATCATTCACGTGATGGTTAGTGTAACGTCTGCCCATAACAGTTGTAATGTCACAAAGAAAATTCAATTACAAAGTTCTGTGTGACACCGCACTGCGCTCGTCTCTCTCAGAGTCTTCGGAGGGACAAGCGTAGTGTCTGTTATTAAATCTCATATCATGGTATAACTATACTAGCTAACTGTAAGCTACCTTTCGAACCGAAACTTTGACTTATGACATACTTCAAACCTTTATCGCCAGTAACGATCCATGGTCACGTTCAGTTGACAAGACTAATTAATGAATTAGAGGTAATAGATTCCCTTACCACGCGGCTAATCGTAAAAAGATCTAAAGTGCAACATCTGAAACACAATTTACTTACGTCCAGAGTCAAGATTATATTCTAGGTATAATCATTACAGTATAAATGATTAAGGTCTTACGACAAAAATAGTCTCAGTAATCATTTTATTTGGATTCAATATATTAAAACTTTCTTCGACTTTTTTAATTTTTTCTTTCGACACATACATTTCGTTAAATAAAAACTAAAAAGAATTATTGTAAATTCGGGTTAACGAAAAAAGAATAAAGGATTACTACAGAACAATAACAATTTACCAAATTGCGAAGTTTTAAGTGCGGAGTGAACTCGTATAACCTACAATTAAAACAATATTTTTATTATAATGTCCGTTAACCGAAGCGGCCTTCACAGCTTACCAGTAATCTAGCAAGCTGAGATATCGTTTATGTAACATACAAATTTAAAAAATTATGCTACCATAGTTACCTTCTATTTTTTTTAATTTATAGCATAAAGTGATAAAACGAGCACAACGTTCACCTGATGGTAAGTGCAACGTCTGCCCATAACAAATGCTGTGTCACCCAGAAAATTTCTGTGTGACATCTCACTGTGCCCATCACCCTGAGACATGGGTTCTTAAGTCTCATATGCCCAATGATTACGCTAGCTCACAGTGCCCTTCAAACCAAAACACAGTAATGTTTGCACACTACTGCTTCAACCAATGAATGAGCTTTATTTTGGCATATGAAAGTCACTCATTGGGATCAAATGAAACCGATCACGAAACAAACCAAAGTTACACAGTAGACCCCCAGATCCGAAAACCAGCAATTTGATTCACACAGATATAAATCATTCTGTTTATTTTGCCTACTTCATACCTACTAAGTGTAGATATGGAATAAATAAAAATCAATAATAAAATGTCGCAGTTATGCAACAAAGTATTTTAATTTCCTTTATAATAATATTAATAAGGTTCGGTTTAGTTTCAGCCATTTAGTTTTGTAGGTAATCTCCAGTTTCATACGTATTTGCTCGTGATGCAATTGATGCTTTAAATTGTAATACAATTCTGCGATTCTTCTTTTTCGTTGTCCGGCCGAGGAAAACTTTAAATCCAAATATTTGTAGATATTCAACCACATAACTCTCCTTTTCGATTTGCGTAATCGGTAAAAAATATACATTTCAGTGCAATAACATTTCTTGTCGTGAATATATTAGTAATTTTATTGTCAGTAATTATTATCCATTACACTTCCATAGTGTCACGTCTACGTATAAAAATGATATTACTCTATGAATTTCATCGAAACAAGGCTGCCAATGCCAATTGATGAAATATAATGAGATTATATTTCATCAATTGGCGTTGTACTGGTGAAAAATCACCCCTCGGTTTTCACTTGTGTTTCTTGAGTTGTAGTAGTTGTTGTAGTTTCTTTCTCAGTACACATAATTTCAGTTTGTTCCATGTAAAAGTTACCATTCATATATTAAGCGCCGGCACAGGCTGAATAAGTTTTAGCGCATGCACTCCAACCAGTGTTACAAATAATCACGTCGAGATGTCTCCTCTAATACGTATTACGTCATAACTCAATGTAGTATTCTGAATCACTCGTACATCTCTAACACTGTATAATATTCTTCCGATGGAATCGGAGAGATATCTAAAAAGCGAGTACATTAACGACCGTCGAGGAAGATACCATCATATCATCTACCATAGCAACATTTTTATCTTATAAAGTAGTTATTAAATTTCATACTAATGAAAACAGCCGAAGTCAAACTATAATAAAGGTCCTTATCGTCAAACGATTAGATACCAGCGTTAAAAACCCTGAATGCAAGAAGACAACTAAACATATGTTAATAAATAAAGATTAAGAAAATAAATTTATTTTCATTACAGTCTTATTCGACGTAAATTAAAATAGGGCTCGAGACGTGGCTCGTCATCCAAATCCAATAAATCGTTTTAAATTGATGTCACCTTATATGTAGTTTATCGAGCATTACTCCAATTCGTTGATGATATCGAATGGATGCGTACTCAGTGAAAATAGATATTAAATAGTAATCACACGTTACCGTTCAGCAAAGCATCAGTCAGTGATCCGAATACAGAACACCATCGTGCGAGAAAGTTTCGTGTCATCAGTGACCTCTTTTCTTAATAATAAGTAATCATAAGTAGAAATCGGCGGAGGTTTAGCGCTTTTCACTGCCTACATTGTTTTGATCAAAACCAATTATTCAAATAAGAAACGGGTCTTAATATTCAATGGACACTTCCAATAAGTACACATGTTATCGCAAACAATTATGGAAATACGGCCGTGGTAGCTTAGGGGCCGAACGCTCTAAATAGTACGCGACTCGATCATCTCTAAATTGTTAATTGCAATTTTGTTATTTACTACCTTCTCGGTGGTAATGGAAAACATGATGAATAAATATAGACGATACGACGTTTACGTGTTCGGGACAGGTAATCGTGTACCGTTTGTTGCCGACGTATGACTATCTACCGACAACCAATCCCGTGGGTACTCATAACGGAGGTCTAATAGCAATATCAAATATGCTAGACATGAAACACTCAGATCGGTGCCAAGTAAAAGCGTTCAAGGTGCGAGATGTCAGGTAGCGCAATCCTAATCCTGCCTGCCGAGCGCTACGCTTACGACAATCCCTTGGGAGAGGCTTTGTTCAGCTGGGAACTAATTATAAGTTCTTGTCAGTAGTGTAAAGTTCGCCAACCTGCACTGAAGCAGCGACGCGACTCTTCACCACCAAATCCTTCACAAAAAAACTAGAGGTATATTTGCCTAGCAGTGGGACGTGTATAAATTGATTCTCGACTTTTTTATTGTAAATGTCGTTGAGAAATAGAAACAACGTCAATATGTATACAAATTGTAATTAAGTATTATGAAGATGTTTCTGTCTACGAAAATTAACACATTCAATAATCAAATTATCTTAAGAAAGACCAAAAAAATTTTTCAAGGCTAATTTAGTAATTTTTAAATCATGTAATCTTCCAATTATCTTCATTTTATTTTTCATAACTGTCATAACATCTAATCTCAACGATAATCTGAGGCACTTCTGATAGGATTCCTATGCGGGAATCCGTCTAGGTAGGTATCACGCCAGGCCACTTATTCTGACAAACAATCAAACAGTAGTGTGCAAACATTTCCGTTTCGGTCTGAAGGGCACTAAGAGATTGTATAAACACTGGGAATATGAGACTTAAGAACTGATGTCTCAGGGTGACCGGCGCAGAGTGGTTTTGGATGGCACAGCATTTGACATGGGCAAACGTTGCACTTACCATCAGGTGAACGTTTTGCTCGTATCGTCACTAATAAAAAAAGCTATAGTCAATTTTACCGTTTCACCATACTTATATATAACTATATACTAAAAAGTAAAGATAATTACATCTTAGAATATTTACAATTTGCGTAACGTAAATATTTTTTTTTATATTTATCACTACCTGCTTCCGCCTATTTACATCTATAATGCCAATGCCAAATGCTTCGATGGTGTCCGAATTATAGACGATCCAACAAACTGATATAAATATTTTTGACATCTGTTTTCCGAAAGAAGGTTGTAAGACGTAAACAATCAAAAATCACATATCACACAGGCACTTCTTAGTGTACTTACTTATTATACTTGTATATACGTTAGACTTAAAACATTTGATATTTTCGTAAAATGCTTGGTAAAATACTAAAACGTAAGTTTTACTCAAGACAACATCGTGCAGTTTTTATCTAACCTTTTTTCTGTTTTGCAATTAATTTGAAACGTCGCGGACCGGTTTGTTTGAATCATTCCGCTATTGCGTTGTTAATCATTGTTGTAGATGTTAAATTATTAATTAATCAATTTGTTTAATATTGTAATATCATCAATTTTATCAATATATGACGTTGTGCTGCTAATTATGTCTTTCTGGCCGTTATCGAACAACACGTCGTCTCCCAGTCACTTGTTCTTAATTGCGCTTTATTGCTCAGCAAGACATTAACATAAGAAAATATGATAATTTGAATTAAAATTTCATAGTAAAACGGAATCCAAAATAATTATGCAATTCCTAACCGAGTTTTAATTGATGTTAATTAACTTATTTGGTATGCAATTCCTGATTTTCCAAAAGTGACTGGTGGTAGGATTTCTATGCTGGAATCCACCCCAGGTTATATTCTGCCGTGAAGCACCAAATATGACTGTGTTTTGGTCTGAAGGACACTGAGACCTAGCGTAGTCGCAGGGCTAATGAGACTTAAGAAGTGATATCTAAGAATTGTTCTGGGTGTGTGTCAGTTACTTATGTACTTAATAAAAAACATCTTATGACGGCAAAAAAGTAGTCAACAATCTATCTTGATCCTTGGATGTTGTTAAAATCGCTCATAGGAATGTCGGAAAAATTCAGCTTAAAGATAAAACGTTGAGAGGCAATGGCGTCTAGCGACATGTAGAATTAAAATTTTTGTGTTTAAATCTCGTACTCGCACAATATAAAAATAAAATAAAATAAGTTATCTACATGATATACATACATAATGTATTTTATTGACTGGTCCCCCGAGAAATGATAATGCTTAAAGCAATCACCGTTTGAATTATGCCATTTTATGTATTGTATATAAGTCTACCTCCTACATCCATTAAGTCAATGAGGAAAGATATTTTTTTTCAACTACATATATTAAAATAAGTTATCATTTTTACCTTTCCTCACTCAAACTAAGAACTCGTAGTAAGTAGTCGTAGAACTAGTAGAATTTTTAAAGTAACGTTTCTCCCTTTACATTTTACCACTATTTTTTAACTGTTTCATAATTACGTAAAGAAGTAAAATCAAATATTTTAATTCTGAACTACATAACACAACAATGAATTGTACGAGTAGTTACGTTATTTTATTATCCTGTTGCATAAAATTATTTATATAAAATCACGTTAAAAAAAAAAAAAATTACATATGTCAGAAAATACCTAATTTCAAATATATGTATTAATTTTTTTTGTCTACTTACTACTATATCGAGTATAGATAACCAATGCCATCAGATATAACGGATATCCTATGGATGGATCGCAACCTATTAGATGTGTATTTTTTTTATAAAAAAGAGGTAAATAGCTATGAATATGTTACACAGTTAAGACATAGGCGCTGCTTAAGACAACTAGTTGATATTTTAATTATACATACTAACACTATTTTTTTTTTAGAGTAGAATAGCACCTACCTCTTTCATACCCAGGTGTCGTAAGAGGCGGCTAAGGACAGTCTTTATTCGTGCAGAATAACACCTAAATATGCAATGCTGTCACTATACTGCTCGTGGGATTCGTTTGAATCGTACTAAAATGGCGGCAACCAAAATAGTGGTTCGTCCGTCACGTTTTGTTTCCCGCCGGGGCAAAACTCCGTGATTGGTCTCTGCCTTCCCTTTATAAAAGGTGGGACTGTAGTAGTAGCATACCTACTACAGTCCCACCTTTATGTATAATATATAATATGTATAATAGTCATAAATGTTTGAGTATCTGATAGACTTCTGTCTTTTACTTAAAACGATGTAAATTATGTAATATATAGTAATCACTGGGCATTTGAGAATGTCTCAGGGTGACGGGCGCAGTGTGGTGTCACACAGAAATATTCTGGGTGACACAGCATTTGTTGTGGGCGGACGTTGCACTTACCATCAGGTGAACGTTTTGCTCGTTTCGTCACTAAATACAATAAAAAATATATATTAAAAATATATAATAATATTCACGTGAAACGACTACATCGGCTGCCTACTTATAATCTAAAATCATTCCAGTTCTTTAAAATAGATACGTGAAAAAAGTTAGCAGTGAGTCACTATTTCACACCTCACCATTTGTACGTACGACAAAGTGGAACGTGTGTTCACAATGCATTGCGCCAGCTGATGTCAGTTATCTGTTCTTCGCCTCGATGAACTCCTGATCTTGCAACAAGCATTTAATTAGGAACCGGGTATATTAAGAGTATTTAGTCATTTTTTAAAAAATAAAAAGCATAAACTTATGAACAAATCGAGTACCGCATTACCTTTTAATTAGTTAGTCTTAAGACATTGTTTATTTTTGTTAGGTAGATTTTTATAACGTATTTATGATCCAAAAGTATTACACCGAAAATTTAAGAAATATGTTTTTTTCGAATAAAGAGAGTTCAATTGTGTACCTGTATGACTGATATAAAGATAAAAAAGACAAAAAAATCGAATTCTTCTAAGATAATATTTGTATTTCTTTTACATAAATTTTAATAACAAAATATGATAAATTAAGCAGAATATATAGAAATTTCCATTCTGTTACAGATTTGCAGCTCGCAGCCGAACTCGGGAAAACCCTCCTAGAGAGAAACAAGGAATTAGAGACAGCTCTTCGGCAACATCAAAATGTTATCGAGGATCAAGCTCAAGAAATTGAGGTGACAATACATTTTTTTTTTATTATTCACTATCTTGAAAACCGCGAATACGACTGTGTTGATTTACGTTTTTTAAAAATCCCGTGGGAACTCTTTGATTTTCCGGAATAATAAGTTTCTTGTTCCTCATTGTATAGTGATAATGTTGGCGACGACCTTCTCTTGTTTGTTAAATGTTTTAATTATATTTTCAGTACTTAACGAAACAAACTGTTGCTCTACGTGAGGTGAATGACTCAAGACTGAGAATATACGAGCAGCTCGAAGTAAGCATCCAAGACTTGGAGCGTGCAAATCACAGGCTAGCCGTCGACCATGCCGCCGACAAGAAACATATTAAAACGTAAGTATCTGTACAATTTGCTGCATCCAAACTGCATATGTTAAGTTATAAAGTGCTAGCTGTTTCCCGCCAGGTTCGCAAAGCGTAAATTAAAATGTAGAATATTATAAATTTTTTATGATTAATTTTTTTTTATGAAAAGTATCCTAATAACATTTTCCGTGATAAAATATACCTCAATGCCAAATTTCAGTTCAGTACGTTTGAGCGTGATTGAATGAAAAATCAAACAAACGTAATACTTTCACATTTATTATACATAATAATTATAAGGATAACAAAGATAATTTGCTAAAATTCGCATACAAAGAAACGACGTTAGAGTATATACCTATATTTTATCAAGTGGGTGTCGTCAAAGTCGATTAAGGGATATACCAGGAAAACTTCATGGCCATTGATAATGAAAGAACCATTGCACTGGTGCCAGATTTTAATTATCAAGACCGGTGACGAATAGCAGCATCTGAGATACGAAGTGTCTAGTACTGCGACCGCCAATCAGCCTTCCAAGCATGGCGATTACGGTAAATCCTTTAAACTTTTTACAGGCCGTTGAAGAAGAAGTTCTTAGATTAATAGTCTCCCACTGCCTATCTCATACTTTGCCTACTGAAAAAAATACTTAATCAAAGTCATCACTTCAGAATAATGTGGATTGGTGCTCTATGTAATCTTTTAAGGCCAAATTCTTCTTTCAAGCCTTGCAGAGTTTGAACTACTTAATCCATTTATCGAAGGATTAACAGTTACTTTGCGATTAACCTACTTTCATAGTTTCTACTAGATAACGTCACTATGTAGGATGGGTACAGATGCTATGGTTAACAAATCATTAAAATTACAAACAGTAACGTAAAACATTACTGATGATTCTCCCGTTACTGTTGTCGACCACGGTAGTAGCCACCGATTATTATGGAAACTTAAAGTAAAGCAATGGATTGCATCCAATTTAGTGGAAAGATCGATCAAGAAACAATAATGTGTGCAAACTGAGCTTCGAACCACAGATCCACTATCAGCAAGCGCTGATCGCTGAACTACACGGCTGTCGAAAACAGACAAAAATTACTACATTCATAAAAGAATTACGAAATAAGCGCGTTCTTGTATGCAGACAATTGGTTGTAATACAAATTTGACCTTTATATTACGACTTTCAAAGTTTCATTGCTATCTAACGCCCGTGATTTGCGCCTTGTGATTTCATGTTTTAGTGATTCTTTATTTACTTACTCACTTTGTTTTTTCAGTTTATGCTCAAACATTGAGACACTGGAGGGGAGATGTGAGGAGCTTCAAAAGACTGTGGACGACCTGAACGCCCAATTAGAGATCGTCAGACGAAGGGCTGAACGGAAACCCGAAAGTGTCGAAAAACCTAAAGAAAAGGAAGCAAAACCGGTAGAACCAGTGACGCCGAACGCTAAAAAGCCAAATGTTAATAGTACGCCGTTAAAAACGATCGCACCTCTTCCAGAACTTACAAAAGAGGATGAGGATCTTCTCAGGTTAAGCGATGAATTAAGAGAAAACAAAGCAGCTTTCGCACAAGAACAACGACGCGTAACTGAGCTTGAAGAGCAGCTGGCATCTATGGTGCAGGAGAATAACAGATTACATGATCAATTGAGGAATTGGCACCAGAGAGATGACGAGCCGAAGTCAATGCATGAGGAGTTTTCTATTCTAGAAGAAGTGAGGTAAGACAAGCACGAAACGGAATTGACTACTTGCACTTAGTATTAAAAATAGCAATGGGTGTGTTTTTATATCTTGAAAATATTTTGCTTCAAATCACATGTCTGTGGCGTCTGCAAGGGCATAGATAAATAACTTGAATTTGCTTAGCAAATTACCAACATTAAAAAAATTCATGTCGGATTATTTTGAACATAAAACTCTCTACTAATGAATTGAGGAAAATGCGACTAGATATTAAGAAAAAAAAAACTCCAATTAACTCCCGACCAATTAAAACTGGTCGATACTATTCGATACAAATCATTGTTTTATCGACAATCATTTCATTGCAGATCGTGACCTTAGTCTTTGATCTAAGCATACAGTACCTGCGAGAAAATATAGACAATATATACCAAGGGCATAGTTCAGTCTCAAAGCTTACAGAAGGGATCATTATAAGGCAACCATTTTGTCATCTCTTGATAATAGTTCAAGCCTTTTTAATTTTTTTACGTCATAAGTCAATCGTTTCTTCAGAATCAAGAAAAGTAACATTCAGCAGATATTTTGAAACGTTGTTGTTGGTATTTCAGGCAAGGACAACTTTGCATCAGATGTCTAAGAGGTGTTGAACGAGGAGACGATATGTCTTCAATACTCGACGGCGATGACGACGACAGAAGCGCAATCAGCTCGCTGATACTCACACCCTCAGGACAAGACAGTCCCCGAGAAGATCATGTCACAAGCAAACTTGTCAAATTCGACGTATGTATTTACTAATAAAGCATGCATGCTATTTACTATATTTCTAAACAAAACAAACTTAAAAATCTCTCTCTTTAGCTTTCTGATCTTTCTGTGAAATAGTTTTTGTACTCTATTAACATTATCTTTTTGTGTAGATTTTAGATAATTTTGTGTACATGTAAATTAACACTATTAACTCACAATTTCGCAACATGTGCAAACAAATAATTAACAGTAACTAACATTACAAATTCGAAACTAGAAAAGAAACATTCAGTCGGTGACCAAATTGAATAATCACATTTGAAAATAATTTAAATTTCATTTTTGCTTCATTAAAATTAACATCGAAAACATATGGAGTCTCACAACAATAAAAAAATTCAATTGGAAAAGTCTCGAATGACGTCGCTTAAATCTCATACGAATGTTTCGATCGTTTCTAGGCGACAAAGCTTTTCCAACTGCCCCTGATGTTGTTGATCACGCTTTGCATATGCATTATGAAGCGCATTTGCAGTAGTTTTCTTTGGATGTATCGTATGTAGTCGAAGGTACGTCCGTTACTGACACGTTACTCAAGTAAGCGCGGGAAATGCACGCACCTAACCGGAATCATCGGTGACGGCCATCAAATCATTTGATGATGTGTTTGAAAATTCAAATTCACTCAATAACAAATGTTTTTAATGACTTTTATGGGAAACATAATTAACCATAGAAAACCGATCAAATAAAAAAATATTAATATGATATGTACGTGTGAATGTATTAATTTGTATGTCTTTGGTGTAATGGCTGTATTTATGACTAATAAGCAAAACTTGTAAATTTTATCGAACTAACGCTCGATTTGTATTCGACTGATTTTAAGTATACAACTCATTGTTTCAAAATTAGTGAGTCATCTCCATAATTAAATCAAATCTATTCTCTTCAAAATAATCTAGTTTTCATATCATAGTAATTATCGTTATCATTAGTAATAGTAACCAACATTTATTACTTATCATTAATTAAATTATTAAAATGACTGTCCCTACTTCTAATATCAATGTCTGTGATCCATTTTTCGTACTAAACCATTTATCAATTAAATACTGAAACACAAAAAGATAAACTTAAATCTTTATTTTACAGAATGCCAAGGAAAAACTACTTCAAGGTATATGGGCGAATAAAGATGATGGTCAAGAAAACCCGTATAGAGAGTTGGTGCAGAAGTACGAAGCTCTTTTGGAGGTTCAATTATCGCAGGTGAAGAATATTAGGAAAAACAAAGAGAACTTGCTGCCCGCACAAAATCAATCCGGTCCTCTCTCGCTACAAGATGAGCTACAAACATCCGGCGATTACAGCCATTTCAACGTTAAAGATACCGACGAAGAGAGTGGCCATGGCGAGGATGCCCACAAAGAAAACCAATCTAAGAAAGCCGAAACAACGTCCCGTAAGAAGATCATCCAAACGCCTGACTTTTCGGAAGCGGAAACCTCCAGCTCTGGATTCTCAGATGAAACGAGCAACAAAGCAACTCAAACGGAGCGCGAAAGACCAGGCTCTTTCTTTGCACGATTGCAGATGGCGAAGATTACCGATTTAGCATTTACGATGACGTCAGCCCAATGGACAGCCGCTTCCGAAACAGGCCTGAATATCGCGAATTGTTCAAAGAAATATTCACTATTCTTAAAAAGGCGGCAGAAAATAAGGATGAAGGAGAGAGGCTGCCCCTTCTTGATGATACTACAGCCGGTAAAGTACCGCCGGTTACCCCAGCCACAGAAGAGTCTCCAGGCAATTTTACAGATGATACACAAAGCGTGCTGTCTTCTGTAATGTCTGAACAATCTCTCCCAGTATCCGATATAACCACCCCGGAAACGCCTACACTGAAAGAAATGGATCTACCAGCTCTTGAACCAGTTAAAAAACAAGAAGCAGAAAAGAAAAAAGTAAATAAACCTGCGGCAGAAGCACCCGTCGAAAAAACTCCGAAGCTGCCGGAGAAAGTGGTTGAAAAAGAGAAAAAAGATGAGGCGAAGGAAAACGAAAATGATAAAGAGCGAGTTTTAACACCGCTTGTTCGTCAGCCATTGGAGTACATCGCGGCCACTAGAAAAAAATCAAGACATCGCAACCGCAAACACAGCCAAGACCGCCAGGGTGCAGACTCGCCCGTGTTCCCCACACCGCCCAAGGTCACCTACCAGAAGCAATCAAGTAAAAAGAAGCGAGACTACAGGCCGATTGAAGCTAGCCCACTTGTAAAGCCAAACGAAATGGAATGGAATGGAAGCAACTCATTACAGTTCTATAACCGTAATATCCATTCTCCATCTTCGAGCGCCAGCGGCCGCACCGGTAAAATATACCAAGGATATAACACTGAGACCGATTCCTGGGACATCAAACAAAGCACAGCGTCACAAGAAATACACAAATTGAGGAAACTTGAGCTTTCCTACGCCGAAGTACTGAGAAACGCTGATAAAACTAAGAATAGCAGGCGCAAGAAGCATCAGTAGGATGTATTTATTTTAACTAAAGACCCCCTCTTGCATACATGTAAGAGTCGAGTGATCTAACCGCCATTTGTCTTTGCCAACTGGACATATTTAGTTTAGAAGTTTTTGTGATCTGCTAGCGTTACATTTAAGTTTTACACTCTACACTCGCGAACAATCATGAAATGCCATATAAAAACGTGTAGCTTGTACACATACAAAATTTATATATCTATAAAAGAAAAATACAATAACATAAATCCATATAATACAATAGTAAATAACCCCTCCGATATCGCATTCAGTACTTTGCGTCGTAAAATATCTGATGATATAATAATTGCATTTATATAAGAAAACCATGTTTGAAGTGTTTCTGCTGAATTTTTTTTAGAATTTGAAATCAAATTATTTGGCATTTTAAACTGAATTAGTTTTATTTTTTAACTCTATTCCGTGTTTACATTAGTCACTATTTTAAATGTATATTCTGAATTTGAATTATGATTTGTAAATATTCATTTTTTATAAGTTATTTTTTTTATTTGCCATGATAATCGCGAGTACTTCCGATTCGTTGTGGAATTGTATGCTAATATTATTTAATGAAGACAGAGGAAGGTTGGAGATATGAAATAAAAATTTGCATAATAAAAAATAAGATTTTAATTTTTACCCAAAACTACCCATTTCACATGCACAATACAACCAGACCCGAAAACCAACAATTTGCGTTTTGCACAAATGTCGACAATGGCTTCGGTTCGAAGCCAGGGCCCGTGACGTAGAAGTCAGGTACGCCAGCCACTACGACACGCGGTCCACAAGACTGAAATTGTCTAAAATTGTTCTGCAATTTTAAGTGTTGATATAGCACGTGCTCACGTCATGAGGAAACCTTCATGTCTGAGGAATAAAAAGATTTGAGGACCCAGTTAAAAACCCTATCAGAAATCACCTCCTCAAAAACACATCTCAGCAGTGGGACATAAATAAGCTATTACTTTTCTTTTACTTTTATATATTACCTCTACGAGTATAACATTAATTTTATATATATATATATATATATATATATATATATATATAATGCGGTATTATATGTTTTTATCAATAGCGAACTGTACCCGCGACTCGATTCCCCTGGAATTTTCGATTCATGTAAATCAGAACTTTTCAAGATACAATGATGTCCTCGTGGCCGATGTTCGACCAAGGCGGCAACTTACTAAAAATGTCAGAAGCTTGCAACCGCGCAGACGATATTATAGTGCCACAAATGTACGCGCAAACAGAGAGGCACCCCGACTTGACTTACCCACGCCGGATCTAACGCTCTTGCGTAAAAAACAGAAGCAAGCTAGGATCTAGCGTCAGAGTCCCAGGGTCAACACAATAAGACCAGAAATCAACATTTTGTGTTTTTGTACAAATGTCTTCCCCGGCTGAGATTCAAATCCAGGACGCGCGCAAAATCGTCAGGTTCTCGGACCACTAGGCCTCGCTGTTATAATGTATAATGTGATATTACAATGTTACAACTCGGAAGAGTACTTAGTTCCAAGGTTATCTGTATACATAACCTATGCAAATTTCGTGTTTGTGACTTTTTCTAATGAAACAGTGTCAGATAAAATATATATACAATCAAAATGAGATCGCTTTATTTTACGAGTATACAAGGTGAGAGACCGCGACTACGTTCGCGTGGATTTAGATTTTTAAAAAATACCATGGGAACCTTTAATTTTCCGTAATAAAAAGTATCCTATGTCCGACTCCAGGATGCAAGCTATCTCTGTGCCGAATTTAGCCAAGATCAGTTGAACGTTGAAAACGTAACAAACAGACAGAAGGGACAGAGAGAGAGATACTTTCGCATTTATAATATTATACTAGATGACGCCTGCGACTTCGTCCGCGTGGATAAAGGTTTCTTAATTATCCCGTGACAGCTATATGATTTTCAGGGACAAAAAGTATTCTATGTCGGTCTCTCCAATGCAAGCTATCTCTGTGCTAAATTTCGTCAAGATCGGTTCAGCGGTTGAACCGTGAAAAGGTAACAAGTAGACAGGGGGACAGTGAGAGTTATTTTGCATTTATAATATTAGAATGGATATACTAGCTGAAGCCCGCGACTACGTTCGCGTGAAATAAGGATTTTTAAAAATATCGTAGAAACTTCGATTTTTTTAAATAAAAAGGTATCATATGTTTGTCTCCAGGATGCAAGCTATCTCTGTGCTGAATTTCGTCAATATCGTTTCAACAGTTGAGTCGTGAAAATGTAACAAATATGCGGGGGAACAGAGAGAGTTACTTACGCATTTATAATATTAATATGGATATTTACATTTATGCAGTATGAGAAACTGCTTCTCATCGAATAAATTAGTGTGAAACGTCGCCTGAAGAAGATAATTGACAGACAGCATTAGAATGACATTACTTACCTTTATCATCATCATCATAATGTCAGCCCATCACAAGTCCACTGCTGAACATAGGCCTCCCCCATAGACCGCAACAAAAGGTCCTGAGCCTCCTGACAATGGGCCGGACATATAGCTCGCAGAACCGATAAACTTGGATTTTAGACCAAGGCAACAATTACCGAATACTGTTGTAAGTTGGCTTGCCAGTAGGTAAACAAATCGACTCTATGAGGGGGCATCTATCTACGCGGACGAAGTCGCGCGAAAAAAGGCGCGGTTTCTGGGTTCAAATCCCAGGCGGAGCCAAAAACACAAAATAATGGTTTTTCGAGCTGGTAGTATTGTGAATGAAATTTAAAACGAAGCCACAATGCAGGAGAGAGCTCCCAGTGAGAGCATTGTTTTTAATAAAAACAAAAAGATTACATGAAAACTGCCGCAGGCAAGTGAATAAAATTAATCTCAATATATTACATAATATAATTTAGGAATACTTTATACACAGATTACATTACGAGTTTCAGTTCAGCGTCGTTCACTTATTCTGTGCTTCGAGTTCCCTCTCGACAATCTTGCGGTACTCGTCGAAACCGCCCTCTATGCTCGTTACGGACCCGTTGCCGCACACCCACAGTTCTTTGCACACCATTCGTATTAACCTTTCGTCGTGGGACACTAAGATTACACCACCCTGTAAAAAAAATACAATTTTTATTTCCAAATTTTTATTTATTAGACTCCACAACAAATTTACAGTTTGCAACAGAAAGTAGGTTAAAGCAGTAAACATTAGAACCAGTTTTGAATAACACTGTTCCTTCAATTAGATACCCTGTGCTAGAGGGAACTAGTTTCTTCCTAAATATGTTCAGTATAATGACTACATGCCAAAACAGTACAATACTATACCAAAATAGAGTCGAAGTCATTACCAAGTCAGTCGAATTAAAAAAAAGAGAAATTGATAAAAGAAGGTAGGATTAGCTATACATAGTAAAAAAACAAAATTATGACGATAACATAATTTAAATTGATAATATAAATACGGAAGACACTCGCGGTATTTATTATATAACATTGTTAACTGTAAATGAACATATTTTTTCGATATGGCAATTTGAAATAACTTTCTATTATGTCTACCTCAACCTCAAACTGACATCATTTCAGTCCATCACTAGTCCACTGCTGAACATAGGCCTCCCTCATAGATTGCCACAAAAGTTTGTAGTCCTCATTTTGGGGGATTTTGCCATAGTTGCCACGCTTGGCAGGCGGATTGGCAACCGCAGTTTATTTATTGAGAAGATGCTGCTGCCCATCTACTGGTTTTGATTTTCCATCTGACGACTTTTACGACCCCCACGGAATGAGATAGGGGTGGCCGATTCTCTTAACCCGCTACCACACGGTAACACGGTAACTGATATATGTATAAACAATTTTATAATCTGCTCAATCAATATAAGAATGTTTATTTGAAAAAAAAACATACCGTATATTTAGTAATCCCTTTTCCTAAAGCCTCAATTGTCTCTATGTCCAAGTGGTTAGTAGGCTCGTCGAGAACTAAGAAGTTAGGGTTGCCCATACACATTGTGGCGAAGGCCACACGTGACTTTTGCCCTCCGGACAAACTCGCTATCGTCTGTAACGCCAAGTCGCCACTTCACACCAAAACTGCCTAGTTGCCTCCTGTATTCTTCTATCGTTTTGCCTAGAAAACACAACGTTTTAAACACCGATATAACAACCTAGAAAGCTATCCGGCTCGGTTGAAGCAGTGGCTAAACAATTGGTTTCTGCGCTATGGGCCTCGCTTTCAATTCTCGCAAGGAACAAATATTTATATGTCCTACAGATAGTTGTTATGAACCGCACAAACGTATAATATGAAATCTGCGTCTGTAAAACGCACCCACGATACTGGAGAAATCCTAGGGTGATGTAGGTTTTATTTTTTTAAAATATCTGTAAGACCGAATAACAGAATAGGTTGTCTTGTAAAGTTAAAGGGTGTCACCATATAAGCGTAACAAGTAGATAAGTTGTAATCTATACAAATATATTTATTTGTATAGGTTATACCAAATATGAGCAGGATACCAAAATAAAAACACGCGTTTTTAAAAATGTCTGTCTATATGTTTTTTGTCCGGACTATACGTTTTTAGTTAAATGATGTTTCTGTTACATACCTGGGTAGCTTCTTTGAAGCAACTCGACTGAATTCACGTTCATTTCGAGTTGGTCGACGTGATGTTGGGAGAAGTATCCGAACTTGAGACCACGATGCACACTACGATCGCCACTCGTGGGCGACAGTATGCCCATTATTATTTTTAATAACGTAGTTTTCCCCGCCCCGTTGTCACCAACCTGATAGATGGAATTAAAAATTAATATTATGTCACATCAGACAAGCACATTTAGAAGCAAATGTCCTTTGAATTTTTGAATGGTGGAAGGATTCCTATGGAGGAAGTCGTCTAGGTAGGGTACCCCAGGGCCAGTTATTTTGACGTGAAGCCCTAGTGTGCACACATTACTGTGTTTCAGTCTGGGCACTGAGAGCTAGTGTAATCACTGGGCATATGAGACATAGGAACTGATGTCTCAGGGTGACGGGCGCAGTGTGGTGCCACACAGAAGTATTCTGGGTGACACAGCATCTGTTATGAGCAGACGTTGCACTTACCATCAGGTGAACCATTTGCTTGTCTCGTCACAATAAAAAAAATATGATATTTAACAAAGTCTTCAACCAGTGGGTGTTGCCAGTGATGACATACGGAACCGATACGTGATCCTTCACTGTAGGCCGCATGAGGAATCTCAGAGTCCCATAACGATCTACGGAAAGAGCTATGCTCGGTGTTTCTCTGCGAGATAGAATCCGTAACGATGATATACGCAGTAGAACGAAGGGCGAGCAGGGCGACCCCCTACACTGCGTTAGTCAGTACGAGATGATGCGACGATCTACAATGTTTTGCGGCCTATGTCCTGTAGTGGACTCGTGACGAGCTAAAACGATGATTATTACATTGATATACAAAAACCCAAGATACATAGTTCCATATAAAAATCACTTCAAAAAGTGTCCTCGATCGATCAAAACATAAAAATAGAGAATTAAATTACAAATTCCGATTCAAAAAACACAAATTTAATCTTATGCTCACGACATAAAGTAGCTTTTTTAATTAAATAGATTATCTATCCACGACGTTTTTGATGTTGTTGTTGTTGACACGGCTGAGGTGATGCTAATCGAAATGCTCTTTTTTTTTAGAGGACATTTGAGTCTCTGACTATATATATATCTATTGATAATTACGGACAGCGTTTTTTTAATTAGTAAGTAAATAAACAGGTCACAGGTCACATGTCAAGGTCACAAGTCACATAGCAGACAAATTTTCCTCAATTCCGTACTCTTTCTGTGGTAAAATAATGCTTCGGACGGAATAAATCGATTTCAGTGATATCCCCGCCTTTTTTACCTTAACATAGACCTAATAATTCTTGTTTGTTTCCCTGTTGGTGTACAATAAATAATATATTGATATTAATCGGACTATACCCTTGACCTGAATGATAATTAATCGACTTACTGAATCTAACACTAATTTATATGAAGGTAATTCCTTTTATAAGTAGAATTATATAGCATTTCATTAATATGCAAAAGTAGTTTAGTAGTATTTTAAAACAGTTTTTTTCTTCAATTTAATATAGACTGTTTTTTTTTTCAAGTTAGTATAAAAAAGTAGCTATGAAAATAGTTTTAACTATAGTTATAATTTAACTGTGACAGACTGCATCACGACTTCTTTTTACTAAGTGCTAGTCGTACTCGATAAATGATGCAGTTTGTGAAACAACGATCGTAATAAAAAGGGATATGTTTCTGATAAGCTGACTTTAAAAAGATTGATACGAGAACTTTTTTTTAAATCATCTTTGTAAATTTATATCAACATTGCTATCATCGGTCATTCTGTAATATGTATGTATATATGTATAAATATATATCAGTTTTACGTGTATATTATAAATATAATTATTATTGAATACATATATTTTAGTCCCTTTAGTGTAATGTTTTTATTAGTAAGTGTTTAAAAATAAGAAATTTGCACATTGTAAAGCACCTATAACAATATCTCTCTAGGGCTTGGGTTGACTGGGAGAGAATGCCAAAAGGCATTAAGGCCGCCCTTTGAAATCCTTTTAAATAAGTCGGATACAACAAGGAAAATTAAATAAATAAATATGTTACATTTCTATAATTTCGTCCTATATACAGACAAAAACAAAAGTGATCTTGATATGTTGTCATGGTCGAAGGTTGTGACGTTAATAAGCGCGCGAGTTTTTCCTCTAACAGACTGCAGAATACACGACCAGTAAACAATTTAATCACCTTTAGTCTATGTTGACGGCTGTTCAGTTGCATTTTCTCGCGCAGCGTGAAATCAAGGTTGCCCGCCCATGCATAATTTAATTGCAATCAATAGCAACGCTAGAAATTTTGCTACGCAACCTTGACTTCTAAATGCGACTTTATAAACGCTTTATTACAAACTTATTACATTAATCCTCGATGGGTACTTCTAAACAAAACAAACAACATTGGCGAATCGATTAGTAAGCAATGAAGTTCGTTTATGTTCGTATATTATTGCAAATTATAGAAATAAAAAGCTGCGAAGCTCATTGGTCAGCACGTCTTTCTGCCGAGTTGAGGATTCTATGTTCGAATCCCAGCTCTAGGCAATGTATGTGATACTTCTAAACCGCAAATTGTCGGTAATATTCCCGCATCTTCAAGAATTCTTTCGATTGTATCGCATAAGAATGGCATTGCTTAGCGCCGTTAATTGTAATGCAACTGAAGGACTTTTTTTATGCTACACACACTCTCTCTCTCTCTCCCTACACACACACACTCTCACACACACACTCTCTCTCCTACACACACACTCCCACTCTCTATCACACACAGACAAACTCGCTCACACATAAACGCATGCACGCGCATGCACGCAGGCACGTAAACACCCATTATTGGGAGACCTGTCTAAGCAGTAAAGTAAACTGAATAAAAGTATTATATTCAGTGGCAATACTTACAATACAAATTCTTGACTCCAATGTAGCTCCAAGGTTGACGTTAGAAAAAATGACCCTGTCCTTGGAATAATAAAAGCCAACTTCGTTAAGCTGCAAGTATTGGCGGAGAGAGCGGCTCTGTCTCTGGAAACCGAAGCTGTACATCCACTTCTTTTTCTACTGGCCTCAGTTCAGGGCTACAAAGGTATGAATAAAGGGATGACTAAGGCATTTTCACAAATAAAAAAGTTCCCCCCTCCCCCACCTAACTTTTCAACTATACGGTGGAAATTTTAAGAAAATGAAGGTGGTAAAACTTACAAAATACTTTCAATGAAAATTGGCTTGAATGAGATGCGTCGCGTAGTTTTTGAGATATAGAATATTTTCGGTGACGTGCTATTCCACAATTACACTACGGAACCTTTTACTGTGCGTTGTCTACCTGTCTGTTGTACCTCTATCTTAATGAGGTTTTCGACGGTAAAAAATTCACCGTGTTTACAGATATATATGTACATCGATCATCAAAACACCAATGAAGAGTGATAACTGATTAAATCCATTGATGTTTTTGATATCCAGATTCTTTTTAAAAAAAGTGGTTATTGACCTGATGTCGTCTCGATTTTCTACCCATGCGATAACTTCTGAACATATGACAGATATTACAGTATAATCGACGCGGTATATATAGCGCGATGTAGGAAGTGTCTTAGCTTTTAACCCCTACTACGTGCGCTCCGAACTCTAAACTCGATACTCACAGCTTATCCAGCATCTTGATCTTGCTCTGCACGGAGGAGGCTCGGTTCGCGTTGTAACGGAATCGGTCGATGAACTCTTGCATGTGAGCGCGCTGCTGCTGCTGCGCTTCGTACTCGCGCTGCTGGTTCTTCAGCTTCTCAGTCTTCGTTTTGTGGAATTGTTCGTAATTACCCCTGAAACAAACGAAAAAATCATTCTTGCATTCCTTTGCGTGAGTCAAGGCGCCGAGAACTTTTTTATGGTCACTACATCGTACCAACTTAACTTTCATTTTAACACTGCCTAGAATTTTAATAAATAATACAAACAATGCTATTTTTATTAACAAAGACTTGGCGCCGACTACAAAAGTGGCGGTAGTGTTTTTATTGAATTTTGTAATCTATGTGTATATTTTGAGTTTTGATGTTCAATATTGATAGTTTATTATGCAGTTTATTGTACTTTTCGTTTTGTCTTCATCAGTCCAGCAAATGTTCAGTAAAAGATTGCTATTAATCTAAAAATTATATATTTGTACCTGGACATGTCACTTGACACTGGAAAATTATTTCTAATATTCCTGTTAACCTCTCTAACTAAGATTAAAAGCTTGTGGTAAGAGTGACCACAATAGTCGAATGGCAGGCTGAACCTTCCGCATTCCGTGTCCTAAACCAAACTACTGGTGCCAGGATTCCTATGCAGGCCGTGAAGCAGTAGTGTGCAAACATAACTGTGTTTCGGGGTGAAGGGCACTGGGAGTTAGCGTAATCACTGGGTATATGAGACTCAAGAACTTATCTCTCAGGATCATCACCCGGTACAGTGTAGTGTCACACAGAAATTTTCTGGGGGACACAGCATTTGTTATAAGAAGACACTGCACTTACCATCAGGTGAACATTTTGTTCGTCTCTTCACTATCTCTTATAAAAAAAAGGCAATTGAACTATATCAGCCCGCACTAGATATGTTAGAGACAAGTTGAAATAACTTGTCTCTGTTTAAAAACAGAAAAAATAAGTAATTAAAAACCAATAAGAGCTTCTACTGCTTATTTTATTAAGACACACGGCACATATTTCATTTTGAAATGTCTTCCTTCAGACCTGCGTATCCAAAGTGAAGATCACTTATAAAATGTTGAACGAATATCTGCCAAACACCAGTTTTTATACTGGATATGATTAACAAAAAAGACGTCATATCAAATTAATTGTGCTGCAGTCCCCCAAGTGAAGTATTTTTCATAAAGACACCACTTGCTTTGAATAAAATTAGATTTGAAATAATTTCTTCATACACCCAAAAATATAACAAGGGATCTATTCTTACATACCTATAAGTGTCTATCCTATGAGAATGTAAGTGAAGTATATCCGTCGGCACCGTGTCCAAGAAATTGCGGTCGTGGGATACGACGAGGAGCGTTGTGGGCCAATTCTGTAGATAGTTTTCTAACCATATGATAGCTTTTATATCCAACATGTTAGTGGGCTCGTCGAGTAGAAGTAGGTCCGGTCTGAAAAATGCAATCATATTCAGTGTTACTTCCAGAAGGCACTAGAACGACTCTAAATAAAAAACTGGGGCGAAGTGCTGTCAAATTTTATTGTAGCGCGAATGACCTGAGTTTGACCCCAAGTGTCACTAAAACTGTAATTTAAATGTTTAGGTAAAAAAGTAATATAACAACCTATAAATGGTCCGCTGCTGAGCACAGAACTCTCATTTCTGAGAGGGTTTTGGAGTTGGGAAGAACCCGCCAACGCTGCTCCAATGCGGGTTGGTGGATTTCACATGTCGTCGAAATATTTGACATACAAATTTACTTACGATGTTTTCCTTCACCGTCGAGCACGTGGTAAATCAGCACTAAAAGTTTAAAACAATTATAGTTTTAGTGGTACCGGCACCGGGAATCGAACCCAGGTCACACGGGTACGATGAAATTTAAAGCGAGCGCCTAGCCCCTGAGCTACCGCAGCTCTAAAAATTAAGTGCTGATTTAAAACATGCTTGGCGGTGAGGTAAAACATCGTGAGGAAAGTCGCATGTGTGAGAAATAAAAAAAATATTTTCGAATTGTAATTCTTTCAAAAATGAGAGTAGGCATATGCTCAGCTTTGATATCATGCTACATATGTACCATTACTTACAACCAGTGATGACATACGGAACCGAGACGTGGTCCTTCAGTGCGGGCCGCTTGAGGAAGCTCAGAGTCGCTGAGCGAGCTATGGAAAGAGCTATGCTCGGAGTTTGTCTGCGTGATAAAATCCGTAACGATGATATCCGCAGCAGAACTAAAGTAACCGACATAGCCCTAAGGATTAGCAAGTTGAAGTGGCAATGGGCCGGCCATATCGCCCGTAGAACCGATAACCGTTGGGGAAGAAAGGTTCTAGAGCGGCAACCTCGTACCGGCAAACGCAGTGTAGGGCGCGAATTTGCGGGAAGTCGATGGATGCTGGTGGCTCAGGACCGTGCTTTGTGGCAATCTATGGGGGAGGCCTATGTTCAACAGTGGACTAAGATAGGCTAAAATGATGATGATGATGTACCATTGACATATGTAGGCAGTAACTTGTGACGTATTATTACAAGAATTTACATAGTTCGCGATGATACTATAAAACATTGCAGTAGTACTATAGTACATGCGTGTTTGGCATTGATACAAGTTATTTTATAGTAACAACAAAATAAACACTACTCAATGCATAATATTGTACACATACGTTTATTATAATCAAGGTGTGACTTTATCTAATTGACTAGGTGTAGCACTGAATAAATATCGCAGAGTATATAATTACTATGCTCTAACAAGTATAAACATACAGAAAACCAGTTTCAGTTGCAACATATGGTATGATACTCGTAAATATGAAAAGAAACTGCAAAATATTTATTATAATCAATATCATAGCAATTAGGTATATGTGCAACCCGTTACGTAAATAGGGTAACAAGTCGAAAGGGAGTAAATGTACCAATACAAGTAACTTTTACTATAGGGTCAAATAAGAAAAAAGAATCTGCCGTTTCATACAAACGTAAATACTTAAATATATCACAAGCAGTATAGTGACAGCCACTGCTATTACGAGTATTCTGAACAAAAAAAGGCTGCCCATACAATACCTTAGTCGCCAATTACGACACCTCGGTAGGAAAGAGGTAGGTGCGTTATTATATATATACTATAAGAAAACGTACATTTGACAGAACTTAGGCATAGCTTAGGCATATATACAAATATTCTAGGTCTCTATGTATATGTCTTTCGATCAATGTTAAACAATACAAACTCACCTTTTCGCTCTACTGCCAACTATTTGCAAGGCGAGAGACAGATGGGATGAGACTAACAAAGTTTATTAATTTCACCTCATTCAGATTTAAAAAAAAAACATGTCTCTCAAGCTCTGTGATACTCAGCACACATGAGAAATAAAAAAACGTAATCTGTAACTTACTTTGAAAATAGCGCACGTGCTAACGCTAGCCTCATCCGCCAGCCTCCAGAAAATGTCCTTGTAGCTCTGTTTTGCATAACCGTTGAGAAACCCAAACCGCTAAGAATTATCGACGCTCGGGCAGGAGCCTTATCTGCTTCAATGTTCTCAAGTTGAGCATACACTTCACTCAGCTCTGTAGATAAACTTGTATCAGTTGATCTGCATAAAATCAATAATTCTCAATTAATTAGAAGTCACTTTTGATAGATTGTTTTTTTTCGGCCGACCAGTGCAAGGGCCTCCGAGAGGGAACCTCGCTCATGACCGTCATCCTGTGCGCGAGAGAAACTACAGGGTGCCCAAGGGGCATCGGATCGGTCAGTTCCTTCGTTCGGGAGGGAATTTACATACAACAATTCGGAATGCGTTTCTGCTGGAGAAGAAAAGGCGCAAGAAACTCCAGCGACGCTGCTATTTATGATATTAATGTATATTAACATAAAAACTACTGTACGAGGGGTGATCCAAAAGTAATGATAATCAGTTATTTCTAGTGCACACAAAAATACAAAAAAATTTCAGTCACTTACTCAGTTAACCACTAGTTCAGGGAAAAAAAATCATATAAATAGGCCACGATTCCCGGGAGCTACATTCATTTGAATACGGACTGTCAAGGAGTGAACATCAAAATGGAAAAACACGAAATCAGAGCTGTCATTAAATACCTCTGCTTGAAAAAAATGTCTACCAAAGACATACACAGCGACTTGGTGGAAACATTAGGGGACTCTTCTCCTCCATATTCCACAGTTGCACGCTGGGCTAAGGAGTTTAAGTTGGGAAGAACATCGACGGAAGACGAACACCGCGAAGGACGCCCATCGACGTCCCTCACTGAAGAAAATGTGAAAAAAGTTGAAGAAGTTGTATTGGAAGATCGAAGAGTGACTATCAGGCATGTAGCTGAGGTCACAGGGATCTCATATGGCAGCATTCAAAGAATCCTTGCGAACGAATTGCATATGAGAAAGGTCTCCGCGCGTTGGGTACCGAAAATGTTAAACGACGAGCAAAAGAAGAAACGAGTCGACATGTCAAGAGCAAATCTCGAAAAGTTCCAGGCAGACAAGGATAATTTTTTGTCACGTTTTGTGACCATGGACGAGACCTGGATCCACCATTTTGATCCTGAAACAAAACAACAATCGATGACATGGAAACGATCCGATGAACCGACGCCGAAGAAATTCAAAGTGTCAAGCTCAGCAGGGAAGGTTATGGCGTCTGTTTTTTGGGACGCTGAAGGAATAATCATGGTGGACTACTTGGAAAAGGGGGCCACTATTACAGGCTCCTACTATGCAGAACAAATAAGAAGATTGCGGGAGGCTATTAAGGAGAAAAGGCGAGGCAAACTGCGGGCTGGAGTGCTGTTCCATCAAGACAACGCACCGGTTCACAAAGCTGCAATTGCCATGGCTGCCATTCAGGAAGCGGGCTTTGAGCTGGTGGAACACCCCCCCTATTCACCAGATCTAGCCCCCAGCGACTTCTATCTCTTTCCACGACTCAAGGAACACCTCCGAGGCAAGAAATTTGACGATGATAGCGACGTGATGGCCGCGGTTGAGGACTTTTTTGAGAGTCAAGATAAAGATTTTTTTTCTAAGGGAATTTTAGGATTAGAAAAGAGATGGACTAAATGTATAGACTTGCTAGGAGACTATGTTGAGAAATAAATTTATTTATTTATTTTATTCATTGTGTTTATTATTGATTATCATTACTTTTGGATCACCCCTCGTATATGCCTTAAATAATAAATGTGTTGTAGTTTATTGTATTAAATATGCTCAATAGAACTACAACACATTTCTATAGACACATATACTTATAAACAATTTTTAATAAGTAGTATTATGTGGTTTTTCTAGACTAAAGCATTCATGTAAATCCTGAAGCCATGAGTTTATTATACTCAAAGCGATTTTCTTCTGAGTTGTACGTCTACAGGTCCGATTCAAGCATGGGATAAAATACATTTGTAAAGCTTATAGATTCTTTTTTTTATTTTTATTTTTTAACAGAAAAACGATGCCTTGCAGTTGGATTTCTCCTGTGTCGTGGGTGCGTTTTTTCAGACATAAATTCCACAAGGCACAAACACCAAGACCCGGGACAACTATCTGTAGGCCATACAAATATTTGTCCGAGAATCTAAGACTCGACCCGCGGCGCAGAAGCCATGGGCTTAGTCACTGCGCCAACCGAGCCGTTATTTGAAGCCTGGGTATTTGTGCATGTGTAATTTGTCTGTAAAAGGCACTCATTATACAAAATAAGAAAAAGAGTAGCGCCCGGTTCCTATATTCACAAAAAGAGACGTTTTCCTTACGATCGTTAAAGTTACGAATAGTAAGTCAGAACCGTTCCTATAACTAACGGACGTCAGTAGCTCATAGATGACTAGAAAAAGTTGTGAGGCGCCGCGTAACGCCTCGTTACTCGTAGCAGAGAAACAAATAGTACTACCAATAACTGTACGTTGAATATAGCAACCGGGCTTAGGTGGACTTTAACCATACAAACAATGCCTCTAGCAGAGCTGGTAAACAATATATCCCGACTGTACTAGTAAGACAAAGTCCAGATTAAAAAAATTGCCCGTAATTTAGACTTAATCATTAAACTGACTTACCCATTATTAATTGCAGCTGTGATTTCCTTTTCTCTTCTTAATAAGTTTTCTCTTATGGTGTCACATTCTAAAACACTCTGAAGTGCTAGAGTATCATCTCCAACTACCTCTTGTTCTACATGCAATATGGATATGTGTGAGGGTATTTTTAGTTGCTTTGCGAATATCATTCGAAGTAGAGTTGTTTTACCCAGACCATTTCGTCCTACGAGACCATACCGCCGACCAAATGCCAGAACAAGATCTGCTCCTTGTAATAACACTCTGAAAAATATTTAAATCAAGTTCCTGCTCATACTTTACTTTTGGGGTTTACTATAGACATTCTTCTGTGTAAGCAAAAATTTAGACACAGGTCAACGAAATATTAATAATTTCTGGTATTTATTAACTATTACTGACTAAATTTGTGATTTGTAAAATTGTGTGTAACAAACAACTCGAAGATACTTATCATATACGTACACACATACTGATATGTATAACTAAAATGTGATCCTACTAGCCGGTTTTCCACAACGGCGAAAAGTTCCGAATAATGTCGGAAGCTATCAACTGCGCAGGAGATATTATACAGAAATACAGTCACGCCTTTTTCCCATAAAAGGGTAGGCGGTGACCACACCCGTAAGCCACTTATATCCCCCTATTGGAAACGAGTCGTGACGGGTGGCGATCCAGGTCGCCACCATTTTGGAAGAAGTCAAAATTGCGTTCCCACGAGAGTACAGTGGTAGCATTGCATATTATAATATTATTCCACTCGAATAAAGGTTGTCCGTACAATATCTTAAGAGGCCTCTTACAACACCTCTTCAGGAATGAGGTAGATGCTATTCTACTGCTATTGGTATGCTATAAAACCAAGTATGTGCCAAGTATGTGCGCAAATACTTGTGAGTGTCGAATAGCAATATTGCACGAGTGCGTCTTAACCTATGCGCCCAATGTAAGCTCATGCCATAAGATCGGAGGATAAAAAGGATGTCAAAGATACTTGGACAATCACAATCGAAAACCATCAATTTATGTACAACATTTGTTTTTCTTAGCTTCAGCTGGGATGGTAAGCCTTCACCCGCAGCATAGAAGTCAAGCATCAAGTTCTGTGACCACTAGGCCACGCAATAGTGGGGGAAATGTGACAAATGCAATTGCCAATGGATGTTACTTAAAACCAATTCCAATTCAAATATTTGTGCTCAAGCAATTAATTGGGTTTTAAATATATATCTCTCTTTTCGGCAGAAGCCAGTTGTCCTGTAGTGGACGTTTATAGGCTGATAGTGCTGTTAAAATCATAGCTATACAATGTGTCCAGTATGACAATGCCCTTTTGGTTGATTTTAAACATGTGTTCAAATAACAGCAAAATATAATCTTCACATTCACAGCAATGCTATATACAAGCGGACGAAGTCGCTGGCATCAGCTAGTATATTATACTACTGGCAGCATAATACTATTAGCATAAATACAATCATTCAATTCAGTTATTTTTGTGAATACCTAATTTTGTGTTTTATATATATAATTTTGATTGTATTTCTATAAAATACCTCATACTTTATAGAAATACAATCAAAATAGTCGTGATTTCTGTACCTGTATATAATGTTGAGTAAATAAATTCTCAGTAAGTGAATTATGTAAATACTTGATGAGAAAATAAAGTTTGTCTTAAACCGTGAACCATGATTAGTTTTTAGTCTACTCACATTCCCCTTCATAGTTGTGCTAATCAAATTTAAATAACATTTAGTCATTCCTTTTACCATATAAGGAGTAGGCAGAGACCACATCCGTAACCCACTTATTGCCCCCGCGGGAAACATGACGTGACTAACCACGTCACTGGATATTTATTTATAATCCTTTAATAGTTAGGTCACTTTTATAAATAACTGAAACACATACCTATCACCATATGCTATGTCAAAGTTTTCTATTCTTATATCCTGAGTTCTGTTAGTACCCTTTGCCTCAAGCTTGCTGTCTTTCTTAGAGGTGACTTGAGAAGCTGTCGCTGTTTGCAGCACCGGTGCAGCAGTAGGCAGTTTCGCGTCTTTCTGCTTTTGTTGTTTTTGTTGTAACTTAGCCTCTGCTTTTTCTAGTTTTTTAGCATCTACCTTCTGTAATAATACAATTAATTGTGCGAATTGTGCAAGCAATTGTACATAAATGATGACAATTGACATTTCTTTATCTTACTACTATAATAATGTAGGAGAGTTTGTGTGTTTGAACATGCTAATCAAAAAATTACTAATCTAATATTAATTATTATTTTAAATTAGTTAACCCGGTTTATTGAAGAAGTTTCTAGGCTACAATACTTTATGGTAGAACCTTAGAGCTGCATGCTGAGAACCAAAAAATCACTGAGAAGAGCCAAACTGTTAATGCTCAGGTCAGCATGGCTTAGGTTACTTACAAAATTATCATCTCTAGTCTGCAGCCATATACTCTTAAGATCATCAGTTTCATTGACGGTAGTTTTCATTGATGCCAAATGTATGGGAGCATCTAAAACTTTCCTAGGTCCATTATCACAGCTTGTCTTATCAGGTTGCATCATATGCAATAACTGCTCACATATATCCCTATAACAAATAATTTATCAATAAAGAATATATATATATATATAAACATGTTATATGTTTAATGGTTACATATATTTTTCCCAAATATTACACATTTAAATAAATCTAGTTTTACGGATTTTATTGCGAAAATAAATTAAATTTAAACTATTTATAACCCCATGTTTCTGGCGATTTACAGCACCCGTGGTATTAGGTGGACTGAGGTGACAGATGTGTGATTAAAGTTTTTGTTAAGTCTTCAAGAGATTTATAAAATGATGGAGCCATCAATTTAAGAGAAGAAGAAGAAGAAGAAGAGATTTACAATTATTTATTTAGGTTGATCGCAATGTCGGAAACAAAATTCAAGCAAAAATTATTTTCATGGATGAAATAATCTTAATAATAATAGTTTTAAAATATATTGATGTTTGCAGTGTTTTTATGATAATAATAATAAATGTATATGAAATAATTTTTAAGTAACTTAAATTTCTTATTAACTAAAATGCAGTGGGCGCAAACTAATATTTTACCCATTTTGGGATTTAAATTTTTTATTTAAACAATCTGTGGAATCTTAGTGCCAAACTGCTATGAAAACTGAAACTGTATCCCTTAGGCTATCAAAAAACATACATAAATACAGTCTCAGCTTTTTCCCATATAAGAGGTAGGCAGAGGCCACTCACGTAACTCACATAACCCACTTTACGACTTCACGGAAACGAGTTGTGATGGTTGGCTCACCACAACACCGACATTTTGATAAGAGTAAAAAAATACTAACTCCTCATAGCATTTCCACAAGCAGTATAGTGACAGCATTGCATATTATGGTGTTGTTCTGGACTAAAAAAGGCTGTCCGTACAATACCATAGCCACCTCTTACGACACTTCGGTAGGAAAGAGATAGATGTTATTCTATTCTGCCAGACACCTAGTGACTAAAAAAACATAAAAAGTGCAGGAATAAACTAGAAACATGATATTTTCTAGAACTTAAAATGATTATCTACGCTAAAATACCGACAACTGCCGCACTGACCCTACAAAAGCTTTAATTTCTTAAAAAGAACAACTTGTACCATCATTTAAATAAAAATAAATAAAACCTGATATCATCCTCTGATTTTTCCGATATTCCTTGTAACACTTCACCGACCGCTTCATAAACTTCTTCGGTATCCTCAAATTCTCCAGCGCTATTATCCAAAATATCTATGGACAAAAATGATCCTAAATCAGTCATTATAAATGAGGAATCGCGACCTCTGGCCAACATCGAACAATCAATTAAAACTACAATCTGTGACTACTAATAGTACCGATGCATTTTTTAAATAAATTACTCATTATAACTTACTAAGAAAAATTACATCGCTTCATAACCTACAGATCACTTACCTTCCACATATTTCTTTAGGTCGTCATCTATCAAAGGAAATTGACTTTTAATAAAATCTCCGCAACTTGCCATGGTAGATTTATAACAGTTTTTATAAAACTTGGTTATTACCAAGAATAATAAATTATTGTATCATTTATCTAAAATAGTTTAAATCCGATGTCACGTCAACGCTGAAAACGAAACTGTCAAATCGAAACATCTGTGTGACCATTTCCAAATTATAGCATACAGTAAAACTACAGTTGTGCTATACAGATACTACTAAAAATACTGAATGGAATACTTTTAGGATAATTGTCAGAAATAATTAAAACAAAATGCAAATTTCGATCAAAATATTTACTGCCTAATTTTTAATACTTGCCATATACTTATTTTATAATAATTTACACAAACAATACTTCGTATATCGTTTCAACTCTACTATTTTTTTAACTACGCAGATTACGACTCTCTAGTATGTTGCAGTTAATTATTACAGAGATGTGAATTATTTGAAATAAATTTTATTTTGTATTTGAAATATTTTTTCAAAAAGGATTTTATATTTTATTTGAAATGCTTTATATACAATTTCTGTATTTATAAATAAAATGTAAAATGCTTTTCTTGATTTCTTTTACTTCATGGTTTTACTCTCATAAACTCGTTCATACATAATGGAGGATAATATTAATTCTACAATAGATTTGGAAACACTACAATATTTAAAAGACAATGATAATAGTCTATATTCCCTAAATATATATCCAGTTGTAAAAAAACTTTACCTTAAATATAATACTTGTTTTTCAAGTTCTGCTCCGCTTATAAATAAGTCGTTCAACTTCAATATAGTATATAATCTATTATCTTTTTTTTAATAATGTCATTAAAATAATTTGTTATAATAAATAAACATAGAAAAATATAAAAAAACGAAATCTATATATTACTATACATGTAAAATATATTTTACTCTAAGAATCCCTTATTTTTAGAAAGTAACTAAAATTATCTTCAAACAAATATATGCAAAATAAAATTGTTTGATTTATTTTAAGCAATCAGTGTTTTAAGCCATCTTGACTTTATCAAAACCTTGTAGTTTGAGTATACTATTCGATTGCTATTTTATGCTTTCCCAAAAAAAGGACGATGTACAGAGATTTTTATCACAAACGGAAGAGGGAATTAAATATGCGTCTTTCAATATGAGCCAGCTTTTACACGAAAAACCTACTACGAATTTTTTAAAAATAGTTTGCCACTCTTTAATATATATAATTTCGGTGATGTAATTGCTGTTAGCCTTTTTTGACTTTTACAGCTTCATCGGATTTTTTAATATAATACATCAAAGATCGCTATGTTAATTAAATTGTAAAACGTAGTAAAAACATGAGCAAAACGAGCACTAAACATTTTGGTCAACATTACTTTCAGTTTTGAGTACTTACAATGTTTTGATAATGTAATACCGACGACCGTGTCGACTAGTGGTCAGAGTACCTTGATTCTACGCTGGATTTTCTGGGTTCGAAACCCAGTCGGGCCCATACAACGAATATAGAAACAAATCACAAATTTTTGGTTTTCGGTTGTGGATGTAAAATGTATGTCTGTAAAACGCACATTGTACAGGAGAAATCCTGGTGGGGTATCGTTTTACTAAATAAAAATAGTCATAGTGAAAAAAAAATTGGTGAATATTTGTTCAATGTTTTTGCGGTATTTTGACTGACTACTGGCTGGTTTATCCCATGATGGCTCAAAGGATACATAACAAAATTATGAGTAGACTATAAAATGTTTGTGGGTGCGAAACCTATCACATGTTGTATTCATTGTTCTGCGTTAATCATAATAGCCAATAAATTAAAGTCAGGAGATTGTTACTTACTGTACAATATAGGGCTAGTACGTAATAGTAAATCCATAACAAGACACAGTTTCTTAGTAAAACATCTAAATCACTGCAATGAATACATGTTATCAAAAGAAGGGCAAAATCCATAGATAACACACTAGATACTGAGAAGCAGAATAAATTCTGTTTGCAAATTTCAACGGACAGAAAATAATACAATTTCATAAAATAAAAAAGAAACACAAAATTACAAAATGGAACGAAAATGATGCCAGAATTTAATGTGCCTAGTGGCCGATCCACCACATGTTTATAATTTTATTTGTGTGACGCTTCAAAGTTGCGATAATAGACTATATAGTTATAAATTATTATGTCTAGAATTGACTTTGACAGTTGCAAAAATCTCTTATTTGCCATAGATATATCAAAAATGTATTCACTATGTTAAGGTTTGTATACTTGGTAAAATAGGTCGCTCCATTCAATTCGCACTTATATGGCGGCTTATTGGAATAAAAGAACTATGTATAAATATTAATATTTTTTAAAATAATTCAGCAATCAAGTACTCGAAACATAATATTTATAGTTATTATACGACGATATACAAATATCATGACGATACCGCTACCGTTACGAAAATCAAAACGTGAAAAACCCATACCGGTACATTTATTTCAGCACTTTAGGTTTTAACCAATATCTCGATATTGAAATATATAGATACGAGATCTGATGTTAAAAACCGATATATAGATACGATTCGATACGCCGCAAAACGATATTTTCTTTTCATGCTTAGGCACCCCAAAATGTCTAACGTTGTGATACTCTTTGCCATAATGGAGCAGCCGTCAGATATCAGTAATTAGTAAACAATTAGTAAATACACGTACAACGAACTATGTACGGTAAACTACATCGCATAGTCGTCTAAAAGAGCGCTCTTTCGAACTAGGTCGTTTGCGAATTACAGAAGTTTAGTTTTTTATCGATCTGTCTGTCATCTTTAAAATTATAATTAATTTTTAGTTTTTGTTTTGCATAACAAATTTCCTACCGTATTCCTAAGATAAAAACGATAGCAAATTATAAGCAGTCGGATAAATATAATAACACTTCATCAAAGTCATATACGTGAAATATGAAAGAAATGTTTACTTTGTGAATTAAACTTTTTAAATGATATAAATGATAAATGCATATGATATGATATATATGATAAATGAAAAATGACCTTTAAAAGTAATAAGTGCTTACCAAGCTGTTAAAAAACAGCCATTATACTTTTGATTTGATATGGAAGCTAATATTAATAACAACGTCGCCGTGTTAGCTATGCTGGACAATCAATGTAAGGATTTAACAGAAACGTTAATCTTATGTTATATCTAGCTTACAGAAGGAAGTCACTGTTAAATTTAATACTTAAGTAAAATAGTACACTATCCAGACAATTTATGCTGAGTGTTGGTGTGATCGCAATCGTCCAGGACATCATCTTTTTAAGTTTCTTAATAAAAAATAAACCTGATTCCACATAAAATGATGTTAAATATTATTTAGCGTTTTATGTAACTGTATATTTTTATTTTCTTTTGCATGTGCTGGAATTCCAGCATCATCACCCTACAAGCAAAATATGGCTATAACAGACTACAATAATTCTCATCAAATGAATTTAGAAGAAACAGATGGTAATGAAACAAACAAACAAAGTGTGTATCTTTTTAATTACATTTACAAAATCCTATTACATATACAAGTTATACATTTTTTTATTTTTTTTAGATATAATTTGGACAAAGAATGCAACATTATTGCTTTTAAGTTTATATGAAACCAAAATGCACATGTTAGATAATCCTAAAAAGAAGTCCAAGATGTGGATCTCAATAGCTGAAGAATTAAAGTCCTTAAATGTTGAGGTAATAGAAGACTTGATTTGACTAAATTGAGACAAAATGATTGCAACAAAACAAATATTTTTATGTTGATTGCAGGTGACACCAGATCAAGTAAGGTGGAAAATAAATGCACTTACTAAAAAATACAAAGATTGTATTGAAAATGGTCAAGGAAACTTAGCTTTCAAGTATTTTAATGAAATGCATCAGATATTGGGAAGATACAATGATGATAATGGGATTTATAGATTGGCCTCAGGTGTTGTACAAGAATGTGACAAGGAACAGAATGCTATGTCTAAGAAAAATTTATTTTTTCCAAGATCAACACCTTATCGGAAACTGCGAGCAGAACGAAAAGCTAAAGTAGAATTAGATAAACAATGGTTAGAGTATTTAAAACGACAAGAGGAACAAAGTCAGTTACGAGATGAAAGGAATGAAAGAAGTTTAAAGTTAAGAGAAGAAGAATTGGAGTTAAGAAAAAGAGAGCTGGCAATAAAGGAAAGCTTGGCTGTAAGAAAATTACAACTAAAGGAGAAAAAGCAAGAAGAAATCCTTAAAATAGAAAGGGAAAAGTGTGCATTATTGAGAAAGTTTTTGAATGAACAGTAGCATAATAAAAATATTATTTTAAAAATGTTTACTGTTAGATTGGTTGTATATGAACAATTCAAATATACTACAAGATTAATTTGCTCTTAGCCATAATATGAAACATCTAATACAGAAAGTTGTAGGTTGTCTAAGAGTATCTACTTCTTTATTCATTTATATACATAGTGTACTGTGTCTATATTACCATCATTAAGATATATTGTTTTTTTATATTTAAAAAAAAAGCTTATGCAATCTTAAATTAACTTCATAATGAATACTACTTTATTATGTACACCCAATATATATATATATATATTACAATATTTATTTGAAACTATTAAATATGTACCATGGCAATTAAATTATATGTCTTAATTAATACTTGGACTCATTCATTTTCTTCTAAATTATCATTTTCATTAAGACAATAATTGTGTAAAATGCATGCTGCCACAATGGTATCTGTGATAAAAGCTATATTCCTATAAACTGTAAAATATTTTATCCTCCTAAATCTACTTTTCAATAGACTAAATGATTTATTACTTAATTTTCTTGCTGATGCATGCAATGAATTAAACTCCCTTTGCTGTAAAGTTAATCTATTACTTTCTCTAAAAGGAGGTACAAGCCAAGGAAGTGATGGATATCCTGAATGTCCAATAAGGAATGTATTATGTGGAAAAAGTGTGTTTGTGTTATGACTTGCTGTTTTATACAGAGGAGACTTTTTTAACACTCTGGCACTGTTTAAAGAACCTGGTTCTCCACAATAGATATTTGTAAATCTCATGTTTGCATCAATTGTTGTTTGTAATATCATTGAGAAATATCCTTTAGAATTACAATATCCAGTAGCATTTTTAGGCTTCTCAATTTTTATGTGTGTACAATCAATTACTCCCGATATGTTCGAAATTCCTGTTTTGGAATAAAATGCTTCACAAATTACTCTTACTCCTGAGTAATCTGTGGGCCATTTTATAGCTTCATCCAATTTTGTCAGTATCCAAGCAACAACTCGACGTATTACACGAAATGTAGAAGATATAGATATATCAAACCTAGTTGCAATTGGAGTCAGTGGCTCAGTGTTAGCAATAAAAGAGAGAAATATATAAAGGCATAGTTTAGGTTCCAATGGTTTTAATCCAAATTTGTGTGATGCTATGAAACCGGATTTTTCTAATTCATCTGAAATATAATATTTACGTAAGATAAATAACAAACAAACACTAGCATATTTAATGTGTTAATACTAACACTGTTACCAATAAGCCTGTAAGCTGTCTTTCGTGAGAGCCGCAAACGGTTCTTAAATTCAGAATCTGTCCATGATTCTACTATGTGCAAGTAGTCATCTACTCTTTGTCTCCGTAATCTTATTAAATATTGCATTAAGGGGAAAAACAGCCTATCTTCTTCATCGTCATCTTCACAAGATTCTGATTTTACAGAACTCAGGTCACTCCAACTACTAGAGTCACTTTCATCACTATCATTAGCAACTGTATTAGCTAGCCATATAATTATTCGATTATCGGACATGAATAGAATGTAATTTATACAAAACAAAGGTTTAACTTAAAATTCTAACCTAAATTATTATATACAAACAAGTCAAGTTCAACTTTCTACTAGGCCTGGGCTAGTCATTAATATCGATATTTTTTATTAAAAATATCGATGTTATTGACATGTTTTACAAGAAAGTATATATATGTTCGATATTTATCTTAGATTATCGATTTCGTATCAATTTCAATGTATTTTTGACCCAACTCTGGTTTCGATATTAATGTTATTATATTATACTCCTTGCATACTCCTCGCGCCTCGTTTATTATAACCAATAAATGTTTTGGTTTTGTACTGTAATGTCCTATGGTCTTACTGTATATGAACTGTATATGAAAATTAATTGTGTGTTTGTGTGTGATGGCAACAACGGCGTGGCGATGTCAATTGCAATGTTTAGTTTTTACATGTTTTAACAAAGCATCATCATGTTATAAGTATGGAAGTTCTTCAAAAAGTCACGGTAGTGTTTTATTTGAAGTTTGTAATTTCTGTATATATTTTGAGTTTTGATGTTTAATATTGATAGTTTATTATGTAGCAAGTGCTTGTGAAAGTGTACAGTGAAAGGAGAATTCAATTGAAGACGAGAATTATAGTTTTCGTTTTGTCTCCATCAGTCAATCAAATCTTCAGTTAAAGTCAACTATCATTTTACTGTTGATCGACATTTTGAATTATATATTGTAACTCTCGTGACTGACATGACATTGGCAGAATTCTATTGAAAGAGGCCAGAATTGAAAGAAGAAGAAGAAGGAGACTAAACGAAACGTATAATCTGTGTGTTGAATTGAATATACCAATCACTGTATACTTGTAGCATCAAAACTCAAAATATACACAGACATTCATTAAAAAACACTACCGCAACTTTTCGAGATGGCACAAAAGGTCCAGTTCAGTTCATTTAATTTCACTAGGTCAAAATAGTGAAGTGCCACAATATGTCCTCTGTAACAAATTCTTCAACTGTTTTATAAACTGTTATTGTATATTTCAGATAAATCATAATGAGAATATAAATTTTTGGACTGACGACTCACTATCATCTTTTTAAATAAATATGTCGAAATATCGATATTTTGTTTACGATACGATATAATATGTTATGTAATGTAGTATGTTATGTATGTTAGTATGTTTCAGTAAATCCGTCAAAATGTAAAGTAATGACTGAGGGTAGCCCATGCACGTTGACTAAGATTGACTTTGAAAGCCTCGAATCTGTATTATGTAATGGACTGTTAATTCCATTTTCTCATTCCATAGTCTTGGCTTGTATATGGATGACACCATGAACTGGAGAATATAAATTTCTGAAATTAGCCGAAAAGTTGTTGCTACCTTACGTTCCCTTTATCGTCTCAAAAATTTCATTCCGTTCAAAATTAATCTTACGCTGGTATATTCTCTAGTCTTTCCCATTATCGACTATGCTGATGTGTGCTATACAGATCTTTCGCAAAATCTTCTGAACAAGTTGGAGCGCCTTCGCAATAACTGTATCAGATTTATCTTCAATTTACGTAAATATGACCACATCTCTGCTTTTCGCTCTAAGCTTAATTGGCTTTCTATCCGTCAGAGACGTTGCTCCAGAATGTTGCTAACCCTTTTTTCTATTTTAAATGACCCCAATTCTATATATATAATTAATATAATTTATTTTATTATTGCCTGTCATTTGGTTTAGTTTCGTACCTGCCAACATTAATTTTTCTTCTCCCAGGGTTGACTGGTAGAGAATGCCACAAGGCATTAAGTCCTTCCGTTGTAACCGCTTAGAGTAAGATGTCTTACTATGAAGTATTTAATAAATAAAATAAGTAAATAAATACATTGAACTACGTTATCTGATAAACTGAATAACAACAGCCATAGTGCTAGTAAAATGAAGTGTTTATTGGTGCTACTGGTGCTATGGACAAAAAGTATCTTCTATGGAAATTTTAGCATTTATCATCGTGTCGCAAAAGCTTTCACCCAAAAAGTAATACAGGTGAACAAAATAGTTTTTACGCTGCTTGAAAGCTTATAATAATATCGAGATTTTTATGATTTTTAGACTGATGAAGACAAAAAGACCCGAACGATCAGCTTGAATTGAATTTTCCGATCACAGTACAATTATTGCGGGCATCGTAACATTCTGTAATTATTAAACATCAAAAGTTGATTCATAATTACTTTAAGCGACCGAGAATAGAAAGTTTTCAAGTTAGTAAACAAATAATAGGTCTAAAAAGCTGTTTATTTGATTGTTATCCAGGCCCCCCTCGACATCATCTGACGGTGAATCATTTTCGTCCTCAGACTCTGAAATGGAGTTCGAGTCTCCTAAGATGCCTGAGGACTACCGCTATAACAACTTCACCCTAGTGGAGAAGTCGAAAAAGATGCGGAAAATATATAGCTTCCCTGAACCAGACACTATTGCAAAAACTGTTACAGTTGCAGACATTGCCGCCGAAGGCAAATTTTCAAAAGCTGTGAGGTTTTATGTAAGCCGCCTTACATAAAACCTCACAGTAAGACCTCGCTGCCTCAATCAAGCTTCTGTCGTCTCACGGCAAACACCTGTTGCCTCACAGCAAGCTCACGTCATCCACAGCAAACCCCCGCAGCCTCACGGCAACTATGACAAGCTATGGTATGTACAGGTTTGATAGAGGTTTGCCTCTATCAAAACCATGCAAACAAACAGCATCAAGCTACAGCTTGAGACGTCAGAGGCCCATCGCAAAGTGACTAGCTTCCTTCAATCAAGCAGTGTGTACTTCCACACTTAAATTCTAGCAGTAGAGCGTCAATTCGGGTGGTTCTGAAGAACTTTCTCTGTCTCTTCCTTCGAAAATGCAATCAGGGATACCAATAGTAGGCCCGAAGATAGGATCGCTGCAGTTATGCGGTATCAGTATGTAGTCTCAGCTATCGTCAACTTCCAAGCTTAAAAGCCCTACTGGTTGTAGGCCTAGTGTCTCTATCACTTCCCAATCACACGCGTACACCATCATAATTATCATTCGTGATACTGCCACGGTGCCACTTTCTGGCTGGTTTTCCCTAAATATAATTACAATAAGAAGCGTCGCTGGAGTTATTGAATGGTAGATGTGGCTAATGGGGTCACTTTAAAACCAAAAAGACACTTATGGACTGATAAGAAAACTATTTATTTTAACTGAAACAATTTTGAATTTACTTTGATGAAACCTAATCATTATAAAATTTATAGAAAATACATATGTTACTTCTTCTAGTGATTTTCACGGAATTAATAAAATATGACAATTCAATCTGAACAAATAAGATTGATATTCCAAATTTAAAATAATTTTTATAAATATAAATTAAAACTACACAAACCAAACAGATCAGAGTTGACATCAAAAGAGTATGTATAATCTGAGATTACAAATCATCACACCCCCTTAATCTCAGATATACATCATAACACCAGACAAGTACAGAAAACCCAAAAAATTTAGAAATTATCAACAAACAAACCACCAATCATAAAACAACAACAATACACTCTCTCAACAAAAAACCAAAACCCTTAATAATAACTAAAAGCACAAAAATACAAGAAAAACACAATATACTATAAAGGAAGAGGAGATATCAAAAATTCTGTACAAAGTTTCTCTGAAAAATTCCGTTTGTCTTAATTTCAATTTCAAAATTGTCTTAATTTCAAATTCTTCTGAGCTGCTATCGTTAAAATAATTCTAAGCGAAGTACTGTTCACCACAGGACTATAGGTTTCTTCATAGTCGACTTTATATTTCTGTTGAAAACCTCTGACTACGAATCTAGCTTTATATCTTCCATCCGACTTCTTAGCAAAGACCTATTTCTCGGCAGACTCCGTCTTGGACCCACACTCTCTGCAACAACCTCCGCTTCCTCTTCATCCGCTTCATCAGCATCATTAAAAACATCAACAACCTCCAACAACTTCTATCTCCACTTCATCCGCCTCATCAGCATCATTAAAAACATCAACAACCTCCAACAACTTCTGTCTCCTCTTCATCCACCTCATCAGCATCATTAAAAACATCAACAACCTCCAACAACTTCTGTCTCCTCTATTCTTCTACCACCGTATCCACTGCCACCGTTTCCTCCAAAGCCTCCACTGATTCCACCAGATCCGCTTTCACTGTTTTCATGACCTCCATTACCATTGCCTGCTCCTGCACCGCCTCTGTTGCCACTTCCAAAACCGGAACCACCTCCATAACCGCCTGAGCCACCAGATCCACCGCCGTTTCCATATCCACTTCCGGCGTTTCCAGAACCTCCGCCTAAGCCGCTTCCACTATCTTCAATTGTTTCGTCACAAACCATTTAATTTGTTTCTGTGCTCTTAATTTTAAACACCGGCAATTGTTGCTTCTTCTACTGTTTCTTTTTCAATTGTTTCGTTTTGAATTGTTCCTTTTTCTGGGCCCATAACCTCTTGAATGGTATATGTGGCTAATTTCAAACCAAAAAGACACTTAAGGACTGATTAGAAAACTATTTATTTTAACTTAAACATTTTTGAATTTACTTTTGATGTAACCTAATCTTTAAATTATGAAATTTAAAGAAAATACATAAGTTACATCTTCTAGTGATTTTCACGGAATTAATACAATATGACAATTCAATCTGAACAAATAAGATTGACATTCCAAATTTAAAATAATTCAAACTACATAAACCAAACAGATCAGAGTTGACATCAAAAGAGTATGTATAATCTGAGATTACCAATCAACAGGAGTTTCTTACGCCATTTCTTCTCCAGCTTCTACGAATTCCGAATTAGTGGTAAATATAGGTGATTTAAAATCCTCTCGGTCGAAGTAACTGATCGAGCCGGCCGTAGTGCGGCCCTCTCGGGCGCCTTCGAGTCAGGTACTTACGCGCATAGGGTCTAGGCGCACAGTCCAAGCCGAGGTCTCCTCTTTTGGGGCCTAGTAGGCCTTACGCTAGTTACCCATAATAAAAGTTTCGACTAAACGCCTTCCGCGCTCGGCCACCTTTCAATTCGGGCGAAGCAGTAAAAGCCTATGAGCTAACAGTGACCATGAGTCAAAAAAGTGTTACTTTGACACTGGTAAAAAGCTTACGACTATTGCTACATATATACTCTTTGACTATTGCTAGAAATAACAACTGTCACATAAATAAATTTTATTGTTTTTGTAATTTTTATCCCACTTTTTAATTATTGAAATTAAACTAACAATAACATTTATTATTTATTTTAAAAGAAAGACTTTGTATTTATAATGGACGTTGATAAAAATATTGCTTTTGTAATCGAAATCTTGGAAGATGGTAAGTCGTAAACGGCATATACTATTTATGTATTTTCTAAAGTTAACAAGCTTTTATTTAACTTGCAATTTATGTGAAGTTCAAAACTTGCTATAGAATTTATTTCAACTCAGCATACTTTAATTTCCAGCACAACAAAACTCTGAATCTATGTGCAACAATACAACCAAATGTAGTGATCTTAACAGTCAAGAAGAGAATATTAACTACAATGTTGAAAAACACAGTATGTATGTGAAAAATAATTCTGCTTAATAAGTTTTTTACAACACTTTTAAGATTCCTCTAGGTATATGGAAAAAATATAAAGAACCTATAGTAAGTGCTGAACCATTTGAAGATAATAATGAGACAGACACGTTTCTACAAATTACTTAAAGTTTTATTATGTAGAAATTTCAAAAATATATAGACTTATCCAAAAAGAAATCAAAATTAAATTATCCAGGATTTTTATTATAGTTTCCATTTACATGGTTACTGTTACTGGTGGTAGGATTCTTGCGCAGTAAACTGTCTAGGTAGGTACCACCACAGGGCCAGTTATTCTGTTGTGAAGTGGTAGTGTGCAAATGGATGTTTTTAATTATTTTTTAAGAACATTGTTAGATGGTACTGACTTAATGAGATATACACATATCTGTACAGATGTTCAATAAAACTCCTTACCTTAAAAAGATATGAGTTTTGAAACGAGACTGTTCAATAAAGTTTGAAATACACTCGGCATCAAAAAAATCGCACATCCGAAAAAAATAATTTAAATACTATTTTAACACAACAGGCCAATGGCAATGTTGTGGTTTGAGGGTACCATTCGAAAAGTAATTTCATTGGCTTTCAGGAATTTTAATTGAATTTTACTTTTATAACGAGACGAAAGAGAAATTAAAGAAAAAGACAGAGTATGTACAAATTTGCAAATTAATAATTTAAAAAAAACTTAATAAATACAAAAAAAGTTCTTAAAACCTAGTGTTACCCCCCCTTGCCTTGATAACGGCTTCCATGCGATCTTTCATGGACCTTACAAGGATCGCAACAGCCTCTTGGGGTATTTGTTCCCACTCTTCAAGTACCGCATCTTGGAGCTCTTGAAGAGTGGCTGGAGCTGGATCTCGAGCTCGCACGCGCCGTTTTAGGTCATCCCAGAGATGTTCTATTGGGTTAAGGTCTGGACTTCGTGCTGGCCAATGCATAACATGGGATATCGACCTCCTGTAAATAATCCCGTACAATAGCCGCGGTGTGGCAACGAGCATTATCATGCATTAACATGAATCCATCACCGACATAACCAGCATACGGGACCACATGTTCCTCCAGGATTTCAGTAATGTACCGACCAGCATTTAATGACCCTTGCCCACGGCCACCCCGAGTCCGGGAAACGCACACAAGTTCCGTTTTCCCGTCGACGGAAATGCCGCCCCAAAACATACACGAGCCACCCCCGTATTCGACGGATTCTTCGAAGCAGGGTTGTGTGAACCTCTCCCCCTGTCTTCTGTAGACCCTTCTACGTCTGTCATTGCAGAAGAGACAGACCCTCGTCTCATCAGAGAAGAGTACAGTCCGCCACTGTTCTAGAGTCCACTCGCAATGATTGCGAGCAAACTCTAGGCGATCTCTGCGATGCTGTGCAGTAAGTTTTGGACCTTCAGCAGGTCTATGGGCAGTTAAACTCTTTTCGTGTAACCTTCTTCTTATCGTAGAAACACTCACAGATGTTCTCCGAGTTGATCGAAGCTGTTGTTGCAACTCAACAGCATTTGTAAAACGGTTTCGTAAAGATGTCGTAACGATGAAACGGTCATCTCTTTCTGATGTGCACCGTTTTCTTCCAGATCCCGGTTTCCTAACATAACCACCAGTCTGCTGAAAACATTGGAACACCCGTCGAACTGAAAAACGGGACAGGTTCAACTGTCGAGCAACGTCACACTGCCGCATCCCCGACTGCAATAGGGCAATCACTTGAGCGTCTTCTTCAGAGCTGGTGTCCATCTTTACTTGTTCTTACTTGGGTTACTTGTTCACGTGTGTTCACTGCAAAGTCTAAATTACGACTGGCCCATATTTCATCCAGATCGACCCTTTTATACCCTTTTAGGTGGTGTAACTAGCGTCCTTACTAACGAGCATTTGACATTGTTTATTTTTGACGCTCTATAATGATAAATGTTTTAATGATTTCATGAAATTTTTGTTAATAATGTAAAGCTATTCAAATACCCATTTCAAACATACCAATATTTATATAAATATAATTCGTTTCTAGCCATTACAGCCATTTTTCGCGCAAACTCAGAGAGGTGCGATTTTTGTGACGCTGAGTGTATAATGCTCACCACTAGTCTTTGTGTTTTTTAAGTTAGTAACAAGTCACTGCATGATAGTTTAAAATATACACAAGTGAGAAACTGGAAAAGGAAGTTGAACATGTCCCTTCCACCAAATGAACATTATCTGTTAGTCATAGCTCTTGTCTTGTTTTTTCATCTTTTTGTTTGTGCCTTCTGAAGTGTACTTAAAATGTTCATTAATGTTAACACGCAATAGCAAAACCATACCCACAAAGGGATTTTGCTATTGCATGTTTTGTGTTAAATTTTATTATTTAGTAGGTGCTTGTTGTTTTTGTTTTTTAATTATTATAGCTTATATACTATTGTTATTGTTTAAGTGTGCCAAGTTTTGTTATATTGAGTTAGGTATAATACTTTTGTTGTTGTCTTTGTCAACAACAATAAAATACAACGAAAGAAAAAAAACATTTATTTAAAACAGACACAAAAAATATTAGTCACTATAAATGTTATATTTTATTGTTGATTAAACATTTTTAATGAAACTGATTGCTTCCAATTTTACCCTTTGTCCTTAAACAGTAATATTGCAATGCAACCAATATAGGTATCTTCAAATATCAGAAACACTGCAGCTGACTTCTGTAACACAAAGATCCGTTGCAAGTATAATAACTGAATGTTAAATTTTGACATATTCTTAAAATAAGTAATAAAAAACACATTACTTTAAAATCAAATCATTTTATGGACTTTATCTGTTGTTTCAGGTGCAGTTTGGACAGCTGATGCTACTCTATCTCTTTTAAAATCATATGAAGACAAGTTAGAAATGTTGGAAACGCCAAAAAAGAAAACCAGAATATGGATAGCAATTTCAGAAAGCTTAAAACATTCTAGCATAGACGTAATATCATTCTTCAAATTCATTAATGCTTAGGAATAGTATCTTCAAAATAACTGATGCTGAAGGGCAGACAAGAGAATAATCACAACACAATAAGGCCGCAAAACCAACCATTTGGGTTTTTGTATAAATGTTGGCTCTGGCCATCTAAATTACAATTTACAATGCATATAATTTACTCAATAGTTATTTTACTTTTGCAAATTCTACTGTTGCAAACAATTTACTGTTGGTTCAAATTCCTAGAGCAAAAAAGTGCTTTAGTTCTTTTCATCAGTCTTATAATCTATAATTTTACTGTTGATGTTCTTACAAACTGAGAAATATTTCATTGTTACTTATTACTAAAAATTATTTTTTATCTGTTTAATTATCATTATTAAATTAGTATAAAAAACATACTGTCAACTGTGGCAACATTATATTTTTCATCATTTTTATTTGTTATCAAAAATGGTGGCTTTTGTTACAGTAATTACTTTTTTGATTATAAAACAAAGATCGTGTCTCTTTTCTTGATAATTCAAATTACATTCGTTGGAAATTTCAATTAAAGATTGTCGATAAAATTGACACACTTTCGGCATCTTTACCTTATCTACAATTTTCATAGAATCCCATTCAATGGCATAACGAAATTAAAATTGTCTGCCCTATGGAGGCTGGGTATACTATTTTTACATTGTGGAACATAAAATATAAGTCTCTAACTGACAAAAACCTGTGTATGGTAAAGATGGATCAAGATTTTTGAAATTTTCGTACAAACCTATAGATCTTCTCAGGGGTTACACTTTTTTTTTACAATTCTAAAACTTCGGGCTTTTGTATTTTTTTATTTGTTACCAAGGAATTTTTTCTTTTGTGGAAAATACTGCGTTGGTTTTTGTGTCATTTGATGTCTGTTTAAACATACCGTATTTTCTGTAGTCAAAAACTGATTTTCAATTGGACCTCTTATTTCTTATAAAATTGTCCCTCCTTTTATGGCATTTTCCCGATCTTTTAGTTTCTTTCATATTTTCATCTTTAGGAATGTTTTAACTTTTTTCATCAACATCGCAGGTTTCTACCAAATATACCACATTTTACAATATTTAGGCATTTGGTCCACTGAAACTTTCCTGTACTTAACATCTATCGTTTCTTTATTTTTTTTCATGGCCTTTTCCACTATCCTTTTTGTGTATAGGCTTCATATAACTTTATCAACACTCATAATTTTCTCGTTATTTTTCTGCATGGTATGACTGTCCGAAATCTTTTTCTGGCATGTTTTCACTCAGTAGAACTACTTGGTGATCTATACTATCATTTTTTCATTCCTTTCCGAAGCAGCCTGCGGAAACCCGTGTTTAGTCGCTTGCTCACTGCAGTAAAATTCTCTGGCAAATTTAAATGTATCATACTGGTACCTGGTACATCCAATATTCATAACCAGAAACGATATAATGAACGTTTCTAGACGAGTCTGCAATAAACTAAGCTATGATGTCATGTCGGACGTTCAGTGAGTTTACCTATCAAGGTACAAGAGCACGACACTATTCTCCTATTAAAACGATTGCCCATGAAAAATTTATAACTATTCTGCATTCATATTTCTACTTCTGCTAAAGTTGTTGACCACTTTTAAACTTATTGTACCAACGGTACACAGGCCACGGATGGTCACTTGTCCACAAAACTTTTTTTTTTGCAGTCTGTTAATTGTATCTTAACCTCCCAACCTAAAAATTTGTATGTAGCTAGTTAAAAAATGAGGAAGAAAATGAAATTACACATTTTTTACCTAAAATTTTTGTCTCTGTTGTATCACCTACTTAGATTGCATTAGCACATTAAGTTAAAGTCAACCTCTTTATGATTGTTACAGATGACTCCTGATCAAGTTCGATGGAAAATTAATGCACTAACAAAAAAATATAAACAGTGCATTGATAGCGGGCAACATGAAAAATTTAAGTATTTTAAAGAAATGGATAATATCTATTCTCAATTTAATGTTGATAGTGATGCTTACACAATTGCAGAATTGTTACAAAAGAAAAAAGAAGCATCTAAAAATCAATTAAAAGCTGTTAATAATAATCACAAAATGTCTTTAAAACCAAATAATGAAAGCAGATCTATGACGGAACTCCGGAAAATAAGATTGGCCAATAGAATAGAATCAGACAGGTGCCAAAGTAAGATTAATTTAGAAAAACAATGGCTTGAATACTTACGAAGGCAAGAGGAACATAAACTATTAAAAGACGAGATATTCGAGAGGAATTTGAAATTGAAAGCGCAGGAGCTTGCATTACGTCAAAGGGCATTAGAAATGAAGGAATCATACGAGCTACGTAAAATTCAGATTTGGGAAAGACAACAAGAAGCTTTATTAAACATTGAGAGAGAAAAATGTGATGTCCTAAAGAAAATATTTTCTCCTAAGAATTGAATTTATTACCTGATTATAATTTGAGAAAATATTTGTTACTTATTAGCTGTTTTTCTTTATCCGATAGTATCATAAAATTGGAAAAAATATGCAATTATATATAATATAAGCTGACAAGCTGGTTGTAAAATTAAATAGTGATTTTGCAGGAACTGATTTGATTCCCTACCTTTTTTTCGTCAGGAAATGCTATATTTGACTGGTGGTATGACTGGTCCTATGCAGGGCCAGTTATTCTGCCGTGAAGCAGCAGTGTGCAAACATTTTGTTATGACGACGTTGCACATCGGGTGAACGTTTCGCTCGTTTCGTAATTATCCAATAAAAAAAAAAGTTTATTCCACACTATTTGATAAGGAGCTGAAAGTCCCCAGCATCTTCTCCCTATAACTAGTCTTGACCCTAACTGCCCTAGGTCTATAGATGATTGCCGCCTCCCTACTCCCTGCAAAGCACGAAATATTTAATGACAAGAATTATATTAATTAAAAAACAAGACTCATTTCTAAATTAATCTAAAATTATCTTAATCAGTGTCTTTAGATACTGATGTTTATCTTTTTTATTTGTGAGCAACAATGAATATCAATAAAAAATCACAAATTTATTTCCTTAATCCGGTCCTATAGGGAAGTCCGCCCTTGTATTCATGAGTCAAATCATAACAAAACTTAAGTTATTGAAAACAGTGGCTGATACAGACAGACATGAACATTGTGCGTTCTGCGTTTGACGGACTGTCCTCTGAACTTGAATGCCTGTATTCAAAATCAAGGCAGGCATTTCGAATAACTGATAAAATTTTAAACTACATTTAGCTACTTTTGTTTTTATATATATATATATATATATATATTATAGTCGTACAATTTATTTATGAAGCTTTTGTGGCAGAACTTATAACCTGATCAGGTGTATATATTTGGTAAAGGAGAGAAAGTTAATTCGCTAAGATCCGCATGCAAAATGTAAAATGGTGTGTATTACCTAGTTTTGAAGAGTACCGCCGGCCTCCCTCAACAGCGTGCACCAGAAAACCAATACCGCCACCGGGAACCGCCACCAGATACCCTCCACCACTACAACACTACCACTAGGCAATACACACCACTGTAGTCGAGAACACGACACGTGTTTCACCTGAAAACGAGGCATTATCAAGTGATATTGACTCTACGACTGCCGAGTGAACTCGTTTTGAGGTGTGTTGTTGCGCCTGATTCTATTAACTATGTATATATTTGCTGTTGCTGAAAATAATACGCTTATAATAACATCGTATAAACTGTACCTCACACCCTACATAATACTTCGATTTCTCAATTTTCCTTCTATTTCTTCATTTTATTATTTTTTTTCTAAAAATATCAATTTCGTAGTACTATTAATGTTTATTTTGGCATTTATAATCTGTTCATATAGAGAATAAAAACAAAAATTTTAAATATGGCTGACAATTCTATTTTTGTATTAATTGTTAGAAAAGTTTAGATAACGTTATAATTTTTAAAATTAATTTTTTCAACAGTCTTTGGATAACACTGTAATGGGTAAATAGATAGGTAATCAAGATTCGAGATTCGTGAATTTACTGTGCGGTAATATCAGATCAGAGCTCTGCAGCACAAAATATGATTGGGTCACATTTGACTCGGTCAAGCAAAACGGACATTTATATCGAACGTTGATTCGTTCGGACCATTTGAATGACATATTCTCTAGGATGTCGTATCATATCGCGTGTAGCAGGTCCTTTAACGATTCACTAGCAATACTATTGATATCAATACTATATACTCTATGTTTTCAAATTCCATGTTTACCAACCTTATATCCCGCCGCAACGCAAAATCTCTTAAAACTAGATAATATTTAAATTTAATTTTTTTACTATTACATAGAATGACTGATTTAATATACAAAAGATATGAAAAGTCTCTCGGTTTGCTGACCACGCGATTTGTTTCATTATTGCAAAAAGCTAAGGACGGAGTTCTGGATTTGAAAATAGTGAGTACCGAGTATACAATGCACAAACATCTTGTCATTTTTGGCACGAAAAATAAAACATTTTAAATAAATGTAAAATGTAACTTTCGGTATTTTATTAATTTTAGGCAACCGATCTGTTGGCGGTGCGGCAAAAAAGGAGAATATATGATATTACTAATGTATTGGAAGGTATCGGCTTAATAGAAAAACGCAGTAAAAATAGTATACAGTGGAAGTAAGCAGATTTTGATTAAATTGTTATTTTCTATTCCTAGTCAAATTAGTTTATAAAAAAAGGCATTTAGAGTGTGTAACAACGCAATATTAGACTAGACAATACTGTAAGTAAAAGTAATATTTTTACAAACGTTACGTTTTTCAGAGGTGCTGCTCCAGACTGCAATACAACAGACATAGGAGAAAGAGTGACTTTATTAAGGAGACAGATTGGACGTCTTGAAGAACATGAAGTATTGCTTGATAAGTATGTATTTTCAATGATTAATAGTTAATTTAATTATTTTGATGTTTATTGAATTAATATATAAGGAAATAAAATTTCAATCAGTTAGTTTTCTGATTCTGAAATATTGAATTTGAATAGCAGTTAAAACTCAATTAAAGTAAGTTCAATATATTAATTAAAGTTTTAAAACTGGTACTGGACAGTTATGTTTACACAGTAGGGTAAAGAGTATGTTGGTATGAACACAGTTGAAATATACCTAATGGTCATTGAACTGGATACTGGGACAGTGTCATCCAGTTTGAAGTGTCAAAACCAAATGGCAATACTCAGCTGGTTCGGCTTTTAGGTTGATACTTTAATCAGTATCCTTGTGTGAATGCTAGTACTGAAACACTTTCACTATTAAACGGAATTCAGCAAAAAACCGTGACTCAAAAAACGAAAAGTTGCCGTAGTCTAACAGTGTATAACAATAGCCAAAAACAACTTGCTGAACTTGATAACAGAATGAGATTATTAAATTTTAAAAATACTAATACAAAGTGTGAAACACCTTTTTGTATTTACATTTTTACATGCCTCATTCTAAATATTAAGTCATTCACCTGCAATTTCGTTTCCTTGAGGAATTTAAATAAAACATTATTTTCAGACAACTACACTATATTGAACAAAGTATAAAAAATGTAATGGATGATGCAGATAACGAAGAACTAACATACGTAACAGAAAATGATGTAAGACAATGTTTTAAGGATAGTCAAGTATTGGTTTTAGAGGTTCCTCTTGGTGCAAATTTGGCAGTTGGTTTTCCATCAAGTAAGGTACTGTATTTTTTTTTAAGCAAATGTAACTTCAGCATATATAATTTTTTACTACATTTTCGGGTGTAAGAGTTACTATTGAAAGTGTTGTATGGGTGTATGTATGTGTCTAGTATGAAAAATTACAGAAAAATCAGATGTGTCAGAATAACCATCTCAATATCATATTTAAAACCCTGAAATCAGAGGTTGGAAAGATTGTCTATAGGAGAACTAGATCTTGCTAGGAGATAAAAGCAACTACTTTCAATTACGACAGGCTCCAGTAGAGAATTTTTACAGACTCTATAATGATATTACCTTATTAAGAAAACTAATTAAATTCCTTGATTATCTCTTAATATTTTGTCTTATTAATGCATCATACAAACACTAACTTTAATAGAATGTTGAATAAAACTAGATTTATGGATTCTATCGCGTGTTATTTTACTATTTATAACCCAACATTACAAGAGCTGTATAGCACCCATGGGCCATGGGGAGGACAGATGTTGGACATCATGTCATAGTTAACAATATAATAACAATAGTAAAACAAAACACTATAAATTGATTTTATCACTTCTATTAAATTTGCTGTATTTGTGTAAATATAAAAAATCTTTAATAGAATGTTCAACAATCTATGAACCTAGAGTATGATTTAAAGATGACTAAATGTTATATATATTTTGTAGGATAAGGATCCATGTTACAGCTTACATGTGAAGTCTACAGAACAAGTGGGTGTCATACTCTTATGTGACATGGAGAAAGAGAAAGAAAAGGTAATTCGCAACATTAATAAAAGTATTGTATTCTTTGCAACATTGGTTTATATTAGAGAACTGGTGGTAGGACTTCGATCATCATTTATGCCTATCCCAGTCCACTGCTGAACATAGCAAGTTCCCCCCTCTAAGATTGCCACAAAACACAGTCCTGAGGTGGCTCAGACCATCCATCAACTTCTCGCAAAACCGAGCAGGTTGTCTCTCCATCCACTCTAGGGGGGTCGCCCTGCACTGCGTCTGATGGTACAAGTACGATGGTAGATTGTCACTCCTGAACTTTTCAACAAAGAAAAAGAAGGAAAGGCCTTGTTTATAACAAGGCCTATCCTATAGGGTTTTTATATAAGTTTAAGTAAGTCTTTCAGTAGTGATGTTTGTCAGACTCATAGCAAGTGGAAAGATCAAGGTTTCTGCTTACCAAATTATATGTAATTTATTGTGATGATGAAATTGATGAATTTTTTCATAATTTCAGATAAGTGTGGAAGAAAATATGGATGATAGTGAAGTGCAGAGTTATACACATAATTACGAAAATATATATCACAATTCAAGTAAGTTATTACAAAAATCTTATTCGTAAATATATAGAATGGATTGTAATGAACCCCTTACAGATGTTGATCTGTAAGGGTTCATTACAATCCCTTCTAATGAAAGAAAGCAAGTTAATTTGTTAAAATCCGCAGGCAATATATAAAATGGTGTATATTACCTAGTTTTGAAGCGCATCCACAGTCCCACAGTAGCGTGCACGAGCAAACCAACACCAACACCGGGAACCGCCACCAGATACGCTCTACCACTACAACACCACCTGGCGGCAATATACACCACCGCAGTCGAGACCACGACATGTGTTTCACCTCAAAACGGCTCAAAAAAGGCACTATCAAGAGACCGTCCCTACGACAGTGAGCCTACCCAGCGGTGTTTTAGTGGTGGAGGGTATCTGGTGGCGGTATTGGTTTGCTACTGTGGAAGGGCGGGCAGTGCTCATCAAAACTATAGTTAATATACACCATTTTATATTTTGCATGTGTATCTTAGCAAATTAACTTTCTATCTTATCCAATAGTTGGGCAACTACTTTTTGCTCCCTAAGTTTCAGCCTTAAGTTGTTGTAAACATATGGATTTATAATAAACTGCGGTGAAGGATAACATTCTAAGGAAACCTGCAGTTAATCAAAAATTCAAAAATCAGAGATTTGCGAAGTCTGCACTTGAGCATTGTGGAACACTCTAGTTACACTGCCCTCACAATGAAAGAGGTGTGTATGACAGTCATCGTTTTTTACTATTAGGTTTTTCTGTTCCTCCATAGAATTGGCCACTGATGTATAATATTTTTACAATAGAATGTGGCAAAATCTACCATTTTGCGGTTGGTTGAAAATGTTATAGGATACTATTTTTTTTTCATCATATAAAAATCAATATAAATTTTAATTTACGGCGCCAGTATAGGAAAATGTGTACTCTCCTTTTTTTAATCAAATCATTACTGATTGTTTCAGATTATCTTCTTAGATTGAGTCCGCCAGTAACGAGACACGATTTTTCATTTTCCTTGCGAGGCTCGGAAGGATTGTGTGATTTATTTGACATACCTTGTTAGCTTAAATTTAAGGAACTTAGAGTACTCTGACATTTTTATTTTTTTATATTTTTCTTTTTAAGGATATGTTTTTTTACCTAATAGTTTTGAGATCATGTTAAATTTATATTGATGTATATAAATCATGTAAATATAATATTTTAAAATATATAAAATTGTTTCCGATTTGTTTCATTGTTGCTATTTTATATATGTATTCGTTAAAAATTAAGGAAGTTTCATCTAATAAATTTTTTACTCATTCTTTAAATTACTCTTATTGAAGTAGCTAAAAGTTATAGAAAATTATACTACATTACAGCTTGGAGCTACTTTGGTAAATTATAGAAAATATCTGGGAACACTAATTCAAAAAGGTAAATTTACTTAAATTAACTGACAGACAAAATTTAAAAATGTCTTTTTCACATAAGAATCATGTATTTGAAAGAAATATCAGTTACGGGGTTATTGCCACCACCACCACCATTAAACCACTGAAACTTACTGTGATATAAAAATGCTGTTGATATGTGAAGTAAATATAGGGAACTTTGAAAAAGTCGCACTGGGCAGGCTGACTACTCTAACCGACATTTTCCGGTCGTTTCATAAAGAAAAAAACATAAGTAACATTAAAGATATTTCATAAAAAAAAAGTAACCTAGTGAATGCTAAAAGGAAGTAAAAAATTTAGTGAAGAGTGTATTATTTTTATTTCTTTAATTTAGTTTTTGGAACAAATCTATCTAACACTCCAAATGATGGTTTTGAAGCAGCACTATGCTTCGGAGGGGCATCCAACAATTTTTGTGCTTCAATTGTCTGCTCAATAAACTCCTGAAACAAAAATGATAATATTTCATTATTCATCAATTTTATATTGAAAAAAAAAAGTAAAACTATATTGAAACTTTTTTAGTTTTACCTTTCTAGTAGCATTTTTAATGATTTTCTTTCTAGCTATATGTGTTTTTCCTTTGTTTTTATGCCTTGGAGTGAAATCTATATTCTTGGGTTTAAGATGCTGTAACAAGATAATACATGAGTAGAAATTTAAAATTTTACAAGAAATATTGTTTTTTTTTTAGTAATTATGCCTCACACTAGGATTGTTCCTGTATATTGTGGGTGTTTATTGTTGTGGGCGTTTAACCAAATTTCACATCACGTTTTACAAAACAACCAGACATGAAAAGTAATTGATTTGTTTTTGCTGAAATGTTGGCTTGGACTAGATTTGAAGAGACGTAGAAGTCAGGTACTCTGACAACCAGGCCGTGTCGTCATAATGTAACAGAAAAGTCAATATTTAATGATAGCAGTTTGACATGAAACTAAGGTAAGATAAACATCACACATTTGAGACCTCATGGTATATAAAATGTATATTTGGCTATTACTAATTATTTTTTCGTCTAATAAGTAGCAGTAATAAGCAAGATGTGGCAATGCGCACAGCTGTTGCAGAAGTCACAACTGATGAAGTCACGTCACAACATATAGGCAAACTTAGTGCATTGTATCCTCTGGTTAGAAATAGACAAAAATACAACTAAAATCCTTACACAAGGTGGTTGGAAGTAACTGGATGCACGCGGCAAACCGCAGCATCCGTGCGTATTCGATACCCGCCCCAGTCTATTATAATTAAAATTATACCAAGTTTTCTTTGTATTAAAAATAGAGTATTAATAATTACTTACCAATAATTTCTTCCTAGCTTCCATTTGTTCTTGCAATGATGGGACATCAACTTCCATAACATCAAACGGATTGAGGGTAATAAGTTCAGCTGGTATCTTTTCAAGTAATGCTTTGACTTCTGCTTCCTTTCTTTGCTTTTTGTTTTGGAAGGGGTTGCTCTCCAAAGCGTCGAAGTTCGGTTCGCCGCTTCCTGCAATGTATGGCATTTGTAACTAGCATATCAAAATATAAATTATTTTTATACATGTAATGGTGTAGTCTGGAAGCATAATTCTACTGAGTATTATTAGCTGATATAAGATATTGTTTCTTTACCTGGTACAATAATGCTTGTGAAACCTCTACTAGTCCCAACTCCTAAGACATCTTCATAGGGACAAAACTTGAAATTACTTATTGATTTGGCCATTCTGTGTCTCAAATATGGCTTCTCAGCCGTTTGGGAACAGCAATTGCTGTAAAGGTAATTTTTTTTATTTGTCTACATTTTATTACATCCATAACTTTATGATCATTGCAATTAAATTGGTACTGTTATCAAGTCAACATCAGAGACATGCTCTATCAATGCTTATAATAATTCCTTTTCATTTCTGAAACCCATCTTTGTAAGCTTAGGCTGTTGTACCACACTGGGGACAGACTCAATATCATTTTACAATAACATTTCTTAAAAACTATTCACAAGCTGTTTTGGCAAAATGGCTAATGCACCATACAATTTAAAGAAATTACAATTGTAACATAATTGCTTGCAGGAACCAATAATTGCTGTTGTGACGATATTTTCAACAATATATCTGTTACTAATATATTTCACACTGTTAAATGAATAAAGTATATAAATAATTTAAATTAACATACACATAGCAACAGTAAATAACAATAAATTCAATTGTTCAATTAAATTAATTATTTTTAAGAAGCTTTAACATACTTATATATTTCTACAACTTCACCTAGTCCAACAGCTAGCATATCTTTTTGTGAAAATGCCAAGTCTACAGGAGCACTTCTCAGTTTGTAGTGTTGTAATGGACCATCAAGATTTCGTATGTCCCATATTTTCAAACTCCGATCAACTCCTGATGTGGCCATATACCTGTAATGATAGTAATAGATTTAGTAATGAATTATTAACATTATGTAGGGTTGAGGAAAAATTTTCTTTGCATTTTATATGATAACTCAAGATATTGTTTTTTTTTCAAAGTTTATTTACAATTAATTACAGTACAATGTTTTGTGCAATGACTGTTTGCCATCTTGAAGGTAGTGACATGATCCCGTTGATGTAGAAATTTTGGGACTTCTGAGCAAAAAACGCGACAAGTAGTTTTGGCAGTACTCTCTTGATGTTAACCTGACACTACCTAAAGATTCTGAAGAGACTGAATCAGGTGGAAATATGAAGTTGCAAGGTCTATATGCTAGGGCAATATGGCGGATGCATTAACACCTCCCAGCCAAACTATCTTAATTTTTTATTCGTTGTCGTGATGAAAGAACCTTTCTATAGATCAATTCCGGCTGTTTTCTCTCAACTGTTGCTTTATTCTCATCAGTTGATGGCAGTAGAGATCCGAATCGATGATTCTGCCCGGCGATAAAAGCTCAATTTACAACGCCCTTCCAATCCCACCATACACACAGCATCACCTTATTGTGAGTTAACCTGGGTTTTGGCAGTCTGTAAAGCCTAACCGACCTTTGACCACGACTTTTTGTGTATCCAGCTTTTTTCAAATGGGACAAAACATTTTCGTGGTCATTTCCCAGTTCTTCAGCTATGTCGTAATTACTGATTAGTCAATGTTGCTCCACTTTAACAAAAATGACGTCCATTTTATCCGTAACAGGGCGACCACAGAGAGGAGCATGTTTGTCATCAAAATTCCCGGATTGAAAACGCTTAAACCAACTTAATGCTACTCTTACTGATACTGTATTAATTTTGAAGCTTGTTTAAATTTTGCTTTTTATGTTATAAAATTTTAAAGTGTATCGAATCTCTTCATTAGATTCACTCATTTTGACAAAAAGAAAAACAAATGAAAAATAGCTAGAAACAACATTTTACTAATGTGTTTCTTTCTTTTGAACGTTACGGTTTTAATGTCATCAAAACCAGCCAGATACAAATAGTACAGCCAAATAGATTTTATTACAAGTTTATATATACTATATGCGAAAAAACTTTTTCCCTGACATAAATTGAAGATTACAACAGTCCGGTTTCCGCAACTCCACGTCTAGCGCGTATTTTGCGTTCCCGACCTATTATATATAATATATACAGTGTGATTGGGCTCTCCTTCCCAGAAAAGTTAGGGTGTGATAGGTGGGAATAAATACTATACACGGTATTATTAATTGACTATCTTTGGCTTCATTAGAGTCCCGTACATACAACCAACTATAAATAGGCAATATATAAAACTTAAAAATAAGTAAAATAAACATGCCACAGGCTTCTATTTCACCTACCTATCACTCCCTACTTTTTATGAGTGAATGAAAACCCTGTATATATATAATAAGAAATGAACTCTATTAAAACAAAAACTATGTCTATGAAAATACTGTGGGTTTCTTAGTTTTTCTTCCTAGTTTAGTGTTCAAAATAATGTTAGTTGGAAATTTACATACCTCTTTAATAATGAAAAAAAATTGAATTTTCTGTTTTTACAGATATTAAATTTCTTTCTTTAATTAGTATTTGAATTTTTCTATTCATAATTTTGGTATACATACATTCCTCTGTTATCCACAGCAATTGCAGTCAGGGGTGTTTTATGGCACAATATCTTCGCTAACGGCTGTCTCACATTTGGTGACCATAAAGAGACCACCCCTTTGGAGTTACCTAAACAAATTGTAGCATTATATGGGTTTTGTGTCATTACAGATGTTCTTCCCATGCGATTATTATAATGACCCACTATTTCTCCAATAGATATGTCCAACCATGACATAAATCCATACTCATTCTGAAACCATTACAAGGTTAGTATGCAACAAATATTATATGATTTAAAAGATAATAGATATAATGTTAACACACATGTAAATATAGATATATATATATATACATTGGCTCAATTAGAGGAATGTTAAAAAAAGGAAGAGTATAGAAATAATAACATGTATATTAAAACAAATAATAATCAGACATGAAGTAACAAACTGATAAATATCTTTTAAGATAGATTTCTAAGAAGTTTTTTATGAAGTTTTATTAAAAAAAAATTAAAATATTAGACAAACGCTTTTGCTGTATTTTGTGGTAATACAAACAATGTTGTAAATTAAAGATTACAAGATACATTTAATAAATGAAAGACTAATAACGTGTTTCCTCCTCATGCTCTAACTAATGTTTTCATCCTTCTGGGCATGCTGCGTCTAGACATATAAATATATATATCTATCTCTCTCTCTCTCTCTCTCTCTCTCTCTATATATATATATATATATAAATATATAGATAATAGATGTAATGTTAACATCCATTTGTCTTTTTTTAAACAACACTAGGAAAACCAAAGTAAATTTATTATTCTGACATGTTTGTATGTTAATCCCTTTTCTCATAGGTTTAAATAAGGTAAAATAATTTTGTATCAACTATCATCTATTTAGTACAATAATAAAATAATTTTATGTATCTACCTACCAAAGCAGCTAGAAGAAAATGATATGGCAGAAATTCCATGCGTAAAATTTTGTCCATTTTCTTCACACAGTGTATCTCAGTGCCTGTGTTATCATAAATATATAACCATTCCTTTTGAGCAACAGCAATCATAGTTTCAACATGAAGCCAACTGTAAAGAGATTAATTAAAATAAATAATTCAGCAACAGGATGATTTTTTATAAACTATACAAATGGGTGAAAATAATAATTTAATTAGAAAATCAAAACACAGGGTAAGTATGAAATCTACATAAAACACTCCTCCTACAATACTTTAGACGCCTCTTACAACACCTCGGTACAAAAGAGGTAGATGCTATTCTATCTGCAGGACACCTAATGGCTACATTAATATATTTACAGAAAACTACATTTATTTGCAACACAAAATTTCTAATGGGTAAATAGACCAATCATGCATATATATATTTATTCTAGAATAGAAATTCATTCAATAACCTTTTTTATAAGGTTGCTTTGTCCAGATCTTTTAAAAGTGATTTTGTCCATTTTTGTTTTTGAAATGTTATAGTACAAAAATTATTACAAGAGAACTTATTATATAGAAATTGAATGGCAACAATCACCTTATTCTCAGGTTTATTGTCCTTATATTAGTTAATGTTATAATAACCCTTTCTAATGTCTGTTTAAAATAAATTTTAACTTTTGGATAGGAAGACAATTTGTAGGCAAATAACATGATTGAGCCAGATGTTAGCCTGACGAAAACGCCATTTTGATAAGATTTTATATGGCTGTGAAATACAGACATTCAGCAAGAGATATGGCATTGGAAGTGGATGGAAAAAATAAGTTGTACCCACTTCAGTAAAGTTTAGTAAAAAAGTTTTAATTTGACAAGTTAAAGAGCTGTGTGATATCAGGAAATAGTGAGTAAATTGGAGACAGAGTAGTGGAGACTGCATTACACCGACCAGGGTGAAGCTTGTAGATAAAAAGGCATACCTTATATCATGAATAGACTCCATGACATTGATCTCACAGTGCAATTTTTTGGTAACCCAGTCGAAAGCGGCCAGGTGGCCCTTCTTGCTTCCAAGTAATAGATGTCTCCCATTGTGTGAATATTTTGCTCTATATGGTCCAAAATCAAGATTTAGTTCAAAATTTTTTGTGGCTGCTGCAATATCCACATTTTCCACAATAATTTTCTGTGATACAGCAGTCGTTTTCTCACCTTCACCTACTTCAATTAACCTGGAATAAAAAATAATTAGGATATTATATTACCAACAATCTGTATTAACATGTAATTTGTTATAACATGAATTAGCAATACTTAATCTTATTACAATACTTAATAAAAACTATAGAATTTATCAACCAGTGACACTACAAAGCAAAACTTTTGTATCTATTAAACATGAATGTTGTCTTGTACCCTTGCTCTTCAGTTAGAAGAATTTCTGCTCTAGCAGCTTGCTCTTGCGCATAATTGTATTTTCTTTCTTTCTTTTGTAATTTTAAGGCATGTAATGGGTGGATTACACCCTTGCCGTCAAGCCCTTCACCCCGAGAATAGCGCTCTAATGTTTTTTGATTAATTGGTGCTTTACCAGGGAAATTTCCCTTTAGGTTCTCTTCTTAAAACTTTTTCGATGTTTTTCACTTCCTAAATATATAAAAGAATTAAGGCATAGGTTAAATTCAAAAGTTATTTAATTATTACTTATTAATTCTGCAACATAATTACTTTGTATTTCTGCGTTTTTAAAATACGTGGTGTGATCTTTATATTGTATACTTTCACGTCAGTACTGTTGGAATTATTTTGTTTATCTTCTTTTTTATTGTCAAAATACCTCGGACTCTGTAAAATATTTAATGTATTAGCGAAATGGATTTTGGTGTATGTTTTCATATTTTATGTAGACGTATTATTTTCTATTAAACCTTTTTAGGGACCTTCATTGTAGAATTCTTTTTTGTAACTTTCATTGCAGAATTATTTAATTAAAACGTCAACAATAGTAATAGCACATGCTCTTAGTTCGTTACAAGTTGGTCGTTGTAATTGGTTGTAATATTTTTTGACATTGATGTTTGACGTCTTAACGTCAAACGTTGTTTTTATAGATGATAAAACTTTTGGGTATTTTTATTATTTCTTTACCATCAGTGTAATCCAATCTATAAGCTGGGGTCATTGAGGTCGCATCGAGGTCTAGTAATTGAGGTGCAGTTTACCATTGCCAGCTTTGATAAGTTCGTTGTTAATTTACTCCGTTTTAATCAATTTTCATTATCAATGGCACAAAAGACGGTTTCCACGAGAAAACAAAATTTTTTAAAACAAAACTGTATACTGATGTATACTGTTTTGATGATGTTTGATTGATGATACTGTATATAAATGTATACTGTATGTTTTGATAGATCGAGGAAGGTTTTTAAATTAGACTTTTGGCGCCAACTCGAAAAATGGCAGTAGTGATTTTATTTAATTTTGTAATTCTGTGTATATTTGGAGTTTTGATGTTTATTATTGATAGTTTAAGTGCTGTGAAGTCCTGAAAGTGTACAGTGATTGGAAAATTCAATTCAAGACCAAAATTGTGCTTTTCGTTTAGTCTCCATCTGTCCAGCAAATCTTCAGTAAAAGTCAACTATCAATTTACTGTCGATCAAAATTTTGAAGTCTGTAGGTCTTTAGATGAACATGGACAAGACGAAGATCATGTCTTACGTCCATGTAACACCTATACCGGTTGTTGTTGAGAATGAATATGTATACCTAGGATAGATTCTCCCAGTAGCTAGGTCCAACATCGACCAAGAGGTAAATCGATGAATCCAACTCGGCTGGGCAGCGTTCGGGAAATTTCCGTCACATCTTCTCGTCGAGTATACCTCAATGTCTCAAAAGCAAAGTTTACAACCAGCGCGTGTTGCCAGTGATGACAAACGGAACAGAGACGTGGTCTTTCACTGCGGGCCGCATGAGGAAGTCAGAGTCGCTCAGCAAGCTACGAGGGTGGATTGAAAAGTACTCGGCATAACCAAGAAAATAAACACATACTAAATCAGTTATATTTTTAATTTTCTACATAATCACCATCAAGTTCAATACACTTTTGCCACCTCCCCTTCCAAGCATTTAGACCGTTAAAAAAAATGATTCTTCCTTAGAGTCAAAATATGCGTCTACAGCTGCTTTGACCTCGTCGTTTGTCGAAAATCTTTGACCTCCCAAGTGCTTTTTTAGGTTAGGGAACAGAAAGAAGTCTGATGGTGCTAGATCAGGTGAATACGGCGGATGCGGTAACAGTTCAAAGCCACAGTTGTGAATTCCAGTCCATTGACTGTACTGACGTGTGAACACGGGCGTTATCTTGATGAAACAGGACTTTTCTTCTGAGCATTCCTCGACGTTTTTCTTTTATCCTCTCGTAAACGACGTAGTAAGGTGCAGTAGTAATCAGAGTTTATAGTCTGACCCCTTTCAAGATAATCAATCATAATCACACCTTTCGAGTCCCAGAATACTGAAGCCATCACCTTAATTGCCGACAAAATCGACTTAGCCTTTTTAGGGGGTGGTGAACCAGGTCTTCTCCACTGTTTTGATTGTTGTTTTGTTTCCGGTGTACAGTAATGAACCCATGTTTCGTCCATAGTAACAAAACGATTCAAAAAATCATGTGTATCGGCTTCAAATAACTCCAAACAGTCGCGTGAAATAGTCAATCGCGTCCTTTTTTGTTCAACTGAAAGCAGTCGCGGAACCCACCTCGCAGACACCTTGTGGAAACCCAACTCGTTGACAATGATGTTTTGAGTTCGTTCATAAGAGATGCCTATAATCTCGGCTATCTCTCTAATTTTTAATCTGCGGTCTCCCATTATTAAATCAAGTACTTTTTTAATATTTTCGTCAGTAGTTGATTCGTCGAAGGCCTTCCAGAGCGGGGTTCATCTTTCACACTCTCTCTACCACGCTTAAATTCTGCTATCCATTTTTTGACGGATGAATATGACAGAGCACAATCGCCTAATGTACTGACCATGTCATCATGGATGGCTTTTGATGATAGCCCCTTCTTATGGAGGTACTTAATGACGGCACGCTGCTCGATTTGCTCCATTCGCGGAAATTATGACCGATTACTTTGTTAATAAATTTATAAAATCACAACTAATTATCGCACACGTTTCGAACTTCACACAATGAACTAGTCTGAACTGAACTAAATAATGTGGGTAGATTTGATTTTTAGAATTGAATGGATCTGTGTTAGGCCGAGTACTTTTCAATCCACCTAGTATCTAAAGGGCTATGTTCGGAGTTTCTCTGCATGATAAAATCAGTAACAATGATATCCGCAGCAGAACTAAAGTGACCGACATAGGCCTCAGGATTAGCAAGCACAAGTGGCGATGGGCCGGCCATATAGCTCGTAGAACCGTTATCTGTTGCAGAAGAAAGGTTCTCGCCCCTCGCCTAGATGGAGTGATGACCTGCACGGTTTTTTGGGAAGTCGATGTATGCAGGTGGCTCAGGACCGTGTTTTGTGGATATCTATGGGGGCGGCCCATGTTCAACAGTGTACTAAGATAGGCTGTAATGGTGATGACGATGATGCTACTTTGACAATGGCAAAAAGTTTATGGCTGTTGCCGCAAATAAATAAATAATACAATTAAAATTATTATTTGTACTAGATGCCCGTTAGTGCTCGAAATTTGACTTACGTCGTTCAGGTTTGAGTAATTATTTGTTCGCAACATTTTAAATACTCTGGGCGACTGTTTGAACAGAGAATTCTACGTGTTTGGAATTGGCAGTATGAACGTAAATATTCAATGTTTTATTCAATTTAATGTATTTGTAACACATATAATATAAATTTACGTTTCCTCGCTTCTTCGTCATATAAACTTTAACTTTGCCAAATTCCACGCTCATCCGTGCGTGCAATTTGCTTCAAAAGAGATACAAAGACTTCTCTTTACTTATAAATATATAGTTTTTGTGGGGTGATGCCTATGTTCAACAGTGGTTTAAATAGGCTTAAATGATGATGATGATGGTGATGATATAAATGTAATTAATTTAAAGATATAGAATAGAATTTAAAAAAATGTTAATGAATTATAACATTCATAAAATGAATAAAAACAATAGAAATTAAATATCGCAATAATGAGAGATGGAATGATTGCATAATTATCATTGAATACAATTATTCTTTTATAATACTTTTTTGAAGTGAAAACTTGTTTAAAGTCGTTGTGATTTGAAACTCGATGAAAAAACGAAAAAGCGATAGAAAAATAATACGATTTAGCCTGCGAGAGAGAATGAGATAGAATATGAGTAGTATACAGTGTTCCTATTATATTTATATTTTCGAATTCATCCAAATCTTCGATTTCTTCGTAGATTTTTCTCTAATTAGCTCGACAAGTTCAAAAATAGTAATTGACGGCTGTATTTCAAAGATATTATACTTTAGTAACCATAAAACACTCGTGTCATTTATTGAAATTGAAAACCTAGTCGTCGATATAACTTTATAGAATCGTTAACCGATAGGGCATCGTTAATACGAGTACAATTCTAAAATGTAAGTAGAATACCAAAAAAGGAAATTATAAAATCCGACCCCGAAGGTGGCGCTGTGATCGAGTGGCTGTAATGTTAAACACTTAAATGTAATTCAGAAATCAAACATGTCGTCACAGACCGGAACGGGCAGGACGACGTCTGCGGGCATAGAATAAAATGTAAAATAATTATTAAACGTGGTAAATATTACAATAAATAAACCCTACAATTAGCTTACTCCTGATACACTGCATTCATCTCCTTCTCTCGAAGTTTAGTTTTCTGAAGGTTTCACTTCTACCGCATGTGAGCACACATGTTGTTTTTATTGAAGAAAGTGACGAGACGAGCAAATCGTTCCCTTGGTGTTAAGTAAAATATGCTCATAACAAATTCTGTGTCACCATGAACCTTCCTGAGTGGCACCATACTGCGCCCGTCACCCCGAGACATCATCTTAAGTCTCATATGCCCAGTGATTACACTAGCTTTCAGTGCCCTTCAGACTGAAACACAGTAATGTTTGCACACTACTATTTCACGGCTGGGCCCTGCAGTGGTACGTATCTAGACAGATTCCTGGATAGGAATCCGTTTAGGTAGGTAGTAACACGAATTTTCAGGCTAGCTGATCTTCTTAGTGACTAAGTCTGGTACGAGTATTTTATTGTTCTCGTGTGGGAACGAAGAAGTAAAAAAAAGTAATCTTATAAAACTTTTGCATCGCGCTATATCTTCTGATTGTGCGATAATCGTATTTCACAAAATTATTTTGCCAATAGATGATAAAACTACAAACTTGAAGCTTCAAAGCTATTTTTTATCTCAATACGACTAATGTTTTTTTTGCAAAGAAACAGCTTTTTAAAAATCTCTAAAAAATTAGGAATATTTTTATTAATTTCTTTCAGAAGTGTATAATTAGTGGTAGGATAATAGGGAAAAACAGAAAGTAATGCCATAGTCTTCGTATTTATTAATTTTATTCTCATTAACAACACATACTCAATATTTTACAGAAACGTATATGACAATCAGAGTAGTAACATAGTAATAGTTTTAGTATTTAAATGCGAATACAATTACCAATTCGTGTACCAATGTGATTTGAGGAGAGAACATTTTTTAGATGATTTATATTTAACAAAACGTTTCGAAATAGGTACAGATTCAAACAAATATTGCAGCCCATTTCGTGTAAAGCGCGTCAACTAAAAACATTGCAAATCAACACTAACTCGCGACAATTACGCTATCACATTCCGTAAAGGTAACAATAAATAAGTTGTAACACGTAACATAATCACAGTAAAGTGAAACTTGACTAACAAAGAAAGTATTCATTAATTTCTAGAATTGGTTATCAATTAATGCCTGAATTATTTACCTTACTTGACCTAATGAGATCGCATTATTAACTAATATAAATAAAAACGTCCATATGACGTGACAACTATATATTCACAATTTTATTTACAAAACTGACTAGAGAGTCTTCTAAGGAGTTTATTAATTTCGTTTGTTTATACCTCTATCTCCGTAGCTTAGTCATAATATCAGCGACGAGGAGCTGATGTGACTGAAGCGTTTGGCACATTCCCAGTTTTAGAACGTAAGGATTTGTAAACATATCACCCTAAACACTATTTAATTTCTTCTTTTCGGCAAAACAAATTTATTTTACACTACACTCCAACCACTGTCGTTACCCGTTGATAATAATGATTTTTTATTCGTTTCGTAATTAGGTACAATATATACACTCGAAATCCGGTGGTAATGTGTTTTTAGGGGGCTAAAATCACTTATATGCAATAGTATAAACTTTTTCCTAACGAATAGTTAATTTTAAGCATATACGAATAACAGTGTTTAAAATTTATTTAAGTCTTATATTTAGTCCATGTATTTTTAAATATCCGAACGATAAGTGTTAGTGTGATGTAGTAGAGAAGTCAAATATCACACATCGTATACAACGGTTTACAAAACATCGTTACCTAAGCAGAACACAACCGTCCGAAATAATCCGATGCATTCGGGTACACTATACAAAGTTTCAGACACAAGTTTCACTGCATTAAATTTATTTTTAACAGTTTTTAATCTTTGGTGAACAACACAGAGTTCGATGCTCGTTTACGTACTGCATCCGAAACAACAAAATCAATTGCACTAAGTTTTCTCAGTCGTAATCACGTTTAAGCTCCGCCGATCGCAATCGGTACTGGTCAATTGTTTCACTGTCGCTCAGTTTCGGCGGCGCTTGGTGAACCTTAAATAGGTGTCGGTAGTACTGTGAAGTCCTGAAGCGCATTTTTCACTGTTTCATATATAGGCCGGTTCTCGTCAGGGCAGTATCCATCCGGCGAACAGAGGGTTTGCAGTTTCGTGAGGTAGGAGTCGAAATTGTCATGGGCTGGTTTCTCTCCTGGACCTGGGGGCGGTGGGGCCCCGGGCGTTCCTCCGGCATTCGTTACAGGAGCCGTCCCGCCTCCAGGAATCCGGACATGTTCCAGTAGAGTTATAACGTTGTTACGTAAGCTCTCGTAATATTCGTTGAGATTGTTATTGCGCTGAGATATGAGTTGGTTTTCCTGAAAAAAAAAATGGGCATTTATTTACTTTGTCTGAGAAGAAATCACTTAACAGTAAGGTTTGGTACAATGAGTGTTATTAGTGGGTGTGATCGAATAGTCATGATGGTACTCACAAATTGCAAGATGTTAGTGGCACTCAAAGCTGGATGTTTGGAGCCATGACAGTACCATCTACGAAATTTTTGATGATTGAAAGATTATTAAGAAAGGTCGATGTTTTCATTGATACAGCCCTATCTCCTATTAAATTTCGTAATAACTCACTCTTTCTCCATGACTGAGGTGCGTTTCCATTGCATTGATGTCTGATTTGAGGCGGATCATTTGCGATTCGACGCGAGCGTTCTCTCGCTGTAGTTCCGTTATTTCTTGCTCAAGGGTCATAAGGTCCTCCCCGTTGCCAGTCTGCATGTTCATTTCCATACCTGAAATTGTTTGACAGGCATTCTTAAATTAAAAAATTGCACATTATTACTTAGTGTATCTTTATCCGTGGTCTATTGTTGTTGAGTTACCTGAATACGGTTTTGGGTACAAGGGCGTGATATCGTCAGGGTACTTGGGCTTCTTCGGCTGTGGTGTGGGAGTGGCAGAACCCGCAACAGGACAACCGGAGAGTGAGCGGTGTGTTAAAAACGAACCGTTGATGTGACCCGAGCCATCGCAACCCGGAGTTGGACAGTTGACACCGTCGAATTTGATCGCAGACGCCGCTGCTGCCACGGCAGCCTTATGCTGTTCCACGGTGCCACCGCTTTCTAGCACCCGCATTTTGTTTCTATTCGCAATGGGACAGCCGGAGGCACTGATAACATAATAAAAACGATTATATACTTCAAGTAAAATGAGGTTATAATTCTTATTAGATCTCTAACACTAAACTAATTGGTTCATACATCTACTTAGTCACACGTGACCTTACCTCCGATGTGATAAGAATTTTCCCGTGGCGTGTCCAGATCCATCACAGCCCGGTATAGGGCATCTAAGCAGCGTGCAAATAACCAACAAAGTATTTGTAGACGTGTAGAAAAATATTAGAAGGAATTGAAAGGGCAATAGGATGTATTACAACGACATATATAGTTCACGTTAAAGATTTCAATACTTCAAAAGCTTAACTGCGATTGTCGTCTATAGATGCTAAGTAGTGCTAGGAATCCTATGTAGGAATCCGTCAAGGTAGGTACCACCATAGTGCCAGTTATTCCGTCATGAAACAGTAATATATAAACAAACGTGTCTCTGCGCAGCGTGACGCCAAACGGAAATATTCTGGGTGATACAGCATTTGTTATAGGCAGACGTTGCACTTACTAACAGGTGAAGAATTTGACCGCCTCGTCACATTCTTCGATAAAAAAGATATTAACATTAACTATTGAAGAATCAAGATGAACGGTGTTAATGTTGTGTGCTGTGAAACATGCACCATAACGCTGTTACTTTACACTGGTATTCAACGAAAGCGTAGTATTTACCCGATCGAGCCGACCTATTTGACCTGCAACGTGGTTCTTCCACGTATAAAGATACTGTAAAAGTAAGTAACGTAATAGTCTATTAACATCTCACTGCTGGGCACATGCTTACTCTCAATTTTGTGAAGTTTTCGGACCCGAGATGCTCCAATTAGCATATTTCACGTCCTAGTTTTTTTTTTTAGAAATAGAAAATTGGTCATGATACTCGTATACACTCAGCGTCACAAAAATCGCACCTCTCTGAGTTTGCGCGAAAAATGGCTGTAATGGCTAGAAACGAATTATATTTATATAAATATTGGTATGTTTGAAATGGGTATTTGAATAGCTTTACATTATTAATAAAAAAATCATGAAATCATTAAACATTTATCATTATAGAGCGTCAACAATAAACACTGTCAAATGCTCGTCAGTAAGGACGCTAGTTACACCACCTAAAAAGGGTATAAAAGGGTCGATCTGGATTAAATATGGGCCAGTCGTAATTTAGACTTTGCAGTGAACACACGTGAACAAGTAACCCAAGTAAGAACAAGTAAAGATGGACACCAGCTCTGAAGAAGCCGCTCAAGTGATTGCCCTATCGCAGTCGGGGATGTGAACCTGTCCCGTTTTTCAGTTCGACGGGTGTTCCAACGTTTTCAGCAGACTGGTGGTATGTTAGAAAACCGGGATCTGGAAGAAAACGGTGCACATCAGAAAGAGATGACCGTTTCATCGTTACGACATCTTTACGAAACCGTTTTACAAATGCTGTTGAGTTGCAACAACAGCTTCGATCAACTCGGAGAACATTTGTGAGTGTTTCTACGATAAGAAGAATGTTACACGAAAAGAGTTTAACAGCCCATAGACCTGCTAAAGGTCCAAAACTTACTGCACAGCATCGCAGAGATCGCCTAGAGTTTGCTCGCAATCATTGCCGAGTGGACTCTAGAACAGTGGCGGACCTGTACTCTTCTCTGATGAGACGAGGGTCTGTCTCTTCTGCAATGACAGACGTAGAAGGGTCTACAGAAGACAGGGGGAGAGGTTCACACAACCCCGCTTCGAAGAATCCATCGAATGCGGGGGTGGCTCGTGTATGTTTTGGGGCGGCATTTCCGTCGACGGGAAAACGGAACTTGTGCGCGTTTCCCGGACTCGGGGTGGCCGTGGGCAAGGGTCATTAAATGCTGGTCGGTACATTACTGAAATCCTGGAGGAACATGTGGTCCCGTATGCTGGTTATGTCGGTGATGGATTCATGGTTATGCATGATAATGCTCGTTGCCACACCGCGGCTATTTTACGGGATTATTTACAGGAGGTCGATATCCCTGTTATGCATTGGCCAGCACGAAGTCCAGACCTTAACCCAATAGAACATCTCTGGGATGACCTAAAACGGCGCGTGCGATCTCGAGATCCAGCTCCAGCCACTCTTCAAGAGCTCCAAGATGCGGTACTTGAAGAGTGGGAACAAATACCCCAAGAGGCTATTGCGGTCCTTGTAAAGTCCATGAAAGATCGCATGGAAGCCGTTATCAAGGCAAGGGGGGGTAACACTATGTTTTAAGAATTTTTTTTTGTATTTATTAAGTTTTTTTTAAATTATTAATTTGCAAATTTGTACATACCCTGTCTTTTTCTTTAATTTCTCTTTCGTCTCGTTATAAAAGTAAAATTCAATTAAAATTCCTGAAAGCTAATGAAATTACCTTTCGAATGATACCCTCAAACCACAACATTTTAGTAATTAGTAATTAGTAAGCCGTAAACTTAATAAATTATGAGCCTAAAACACTACTCAGAAAAAATGCTAATTATTCTATTTTTTCACGTGAACTACATAAAAAATCAATATACGCATTTTTTCTAAACGTATATGGAGTCCGTTAAAAAAAATTTGCACAGTTAGACTAACTTAAAATGGCTGATTACTATGAACTGATTAACATAACTTCTGATTATCATATTAAACTAGCTTATGCCCGCAACTTCGTTCGCGTGGATTCAAGTTTTTAAAATCCCGGGGAAACTGTTTGATATTCCGTGTCAAAAAGTATACCTATGTCGATTTCCAGGATGCAGGCTATCTCCGTGAGAAATTTCGTCAAGATCGGTTCAGCTGTTCAGCCGTGAAAGGGTAACAAACAGACTGGGGGACAGAGACAGTTACTTTCGCATTTGTAATATTAAGTACTAGCTGATGCCCGCAACATCGTCCGCGTGGATTTAGGTTTTTAAATATCGCGTGGGAATTATTTGATAAAAAGTATGCCTATGTCCGTCTCAGGATGCGAACTATTATGACTGTGCCGAATTTTTTGTTGTTTCGAAGTTCGGTTAAATGGTTAGCTGTTAAAAGGTAACAAACAGACAGAGGTACAGAGAGTTAATTTCCCATTTATAATATTAATATGGATATTAGTATCGATGTATGTTCGAGTGCGTATCATTAAATAGACTTTTAACTAAAAGAAATCAAATGATCTATTATTATTATAGTTTATTCGTAGATTCTTTGCTTTGAAAGTAATTGATCCGTTTTATCCCGATAAGTTTTGGTTTGTATCAAAATTTATTTAACTCATATAGTTAACAGAATCAGGCGTTATTTTGCGGAAATCCATTATAGTAAAGGAGAGAAAGTTAATTTGCTAAGATCCGCATGCAAAATGTAAAATGGTGTGTATTACCTAGTTTTGAAGAGCACCGCCCGCCCTCCCTCAACAGCGTGCACCAGAAAACCAATACCGCCACCGGGAGCCGCCACCAGATACCCTCCACCACTACAACACTATCAACCGCCGAGACTGTCACTCGGCGGTTGACAGTCGTAGATTCAATATCACTTGATAATGCCTCGTTTTGAGGTGAAACACGTGTCGTGTTTTCGACTTCAGTGGATGTGTATTGCCTAGTGGTAGTGTTGTAGTGGTGGAGGGTATCTGGTGGCGGCTCCCGGTGGCGGTATTGGTTTTCTGGTGCACGCTGTTGGGGGAGGGCGGATTGTTGCTCTTCAAAACTAGGTAATACACACCATTTTACATTTTGCATGCGGATCTTAGCAAATTAACTTTCTCTCCTTTAGTATTTATCTCAATTTACAATTTAGCACTTTAATTAACATTCAAACCTTTGTAAATTGTAATAACATGATAAGTAATATTATGCAAATATTACCTGAGAGGTTCAGAGTCTTGCCCGTCTCTAGGCTTGCTCTTCGGCTTGTTCGCTCTAGGGCATCCAGACAGGGACCGATGTGAGGAGTAGTTGCCTGTGACATGTCCGGAACCGTCACACCCTGGAGTGGGGCACTTGAGCTCTTGCGAATGTGGTTGCAGTTGCGAGCGGTCGGCGCGCGGACATCCGGACAGACTGCACATATACAAACTGCTTACAATGGCGTGACGACGCAACGTATCACAGCTTCAGAATATAAACTGATCATCACCCGTACGTTGTTTTAGGAGGTGTCCAATAAGTACTATACTTGCAGTCATACCAAAAGTACATATAACTAAATAATTTTTAATTTTTGAATTTAGCTTTGAAATATTAAGTGTAAAGTAAAAAAATTATAAGTCCAACAGCCGCATTTGCATACATTATTTTGTTCTTGTGTGTAAGCAGAATTAGATAATTTTAGAGAATTTTATGTAGATATACTACTTACTACCAATCAATCTCATCTTTCGACTAAAGGAAATATATCGAGCTAATTCTATAAGTAACAGCTAATTCTATTAACACTATTTTAATAACACAGATGCAATATATTTTTGATATTGCATCTGTTCTGAAGGTTATTGTGACTGTTTTGCCCAAAATCGATGCTGGGAAGGTGAGAAGCGAGTGCGAGCGCCTTTATGTTAGCGCCAATACTTATCCCTATAATACATTGCTGTAGGTCGAAATATACTCGTCACTTCTGGTCAAAATCTTCTAGGTGGAACTATTAATAAAATATTGAGAGAATTGTAGTTGAAATTAATGTCAATACCAATGTGATCACATTAATTATTGTCTTCATATTAAACATAAAGGCGAAAATACATTGTAAGTAAAATATATTTGGTTATATATACCAAATTAGTAGCTACAAAAACTTTGTGTCAATTCACCGAACACTCAAACTATATTAAAATCAAGAATAAAAACAATCCGTTTAATATTAACAAGCGTTATAGTTTAATTTTTGCATGATAATCGTTTATTTCATAGTTTATGTGCGCCTTACGGTTTAGGTATTACATATTGAAAAAAAGACCTTTAGGTATAGAAAGACCTATGCGTGAAATACCGTTCGTGATAAAAATGTTTTTTGTTTAAAATGTATATAATCAAATTATGGAAAAGAAGTTTTATAACTTTTAATAAAACTCTTAAGTCATGACGACCGTAACGCTCAGTCAGACAGATACGCCATCTGTTTACTATGACGTGAGTTTTGGCTCAGCTTTTCAAAGCCGTAGCTCATGTTTATGTTACAGACAAATTATTTGGTTTTATATAAATGCATTCTTACATGCGTTACTTTAGACGTATTGCTTAGGCAAAAATTTAAAAATATATATGTGACACATGATTTTAATCAGGCAGGAGAACATTATTATCGTACGTTTTAATAGGTCTGTGTCCAATTGAGTATTTTGCATCATTCGGTGAGATTGCTGAACATAAAACCAGAATAACTTACGTAGAAAATGTAAAAATACACTACCGATAACGAAACATATGTAGACTTACGCGCAAGAATGCATCGTGGATTCTATTAATATAAATGAATGGTCGTTTTGTTGCTGTTTTGTACAAGTATCATGCCAGAGCATGGTTTTTTTGTAATAAATTCACCGAGAAGTGTTAATTATAAATATTACGATGTAATCTATTTATTTAGATTATTATAGATTTTCTCTTATTTACATACTATTATATGTCTACATTACAATTACATATACTTCAGAATGTACCACTATTTTTCCACTATTTCACTATTTTGCGATTTTTACAGTCTTATCTACAAAGACGCGATCTTATAGACAGCATTAAATTTTTGAATAAATAATAATGATAAAAGTGTTAATATTTTTTGTTACGCTGTTTACCTTGACTTTAAGGTCTTAGTAGAAATAAGTAAAAGAATAACTACCGTAAAAAATGTATAAATTGTTTATTTTATTATATAGCGATTAATTATAATATACAACGTTACGTAGTTAGACATATGGTGAAAAAATAGCAATGTTAGTATTTTATACACTAAACACGGAAACTAGGCGATGCTTCCAACGATTTGGACGTCAACATTTCGTCATGCGGTTAGTGCACAGAGAAACCTCGGATTACGCCGTCAAATTGTTGGGCGCGGGAACGGGTAAATTGGTGTTCAGGGGCGCGAAACGACATGAAACCGCGCACAGAGAATATCGCTATGCAAAAGCGAATTCGCGAGCGGCGCGCGAATATTATCGCTTGCCTGCGGTGCGTCGCGAAGTTCCCCGACACATGCCCCGTGCCGTCGCATCTCTCCACCGGGCACTGGATGAGCTCTCTCGACTCTCGTATCCGATAGCCCGATTTCACGTAAAATTCGTCACGGAGATAGCTATCGTAAAATAAATAATCTTAAAACCCAAAAACAGCGAATTATAAATAAAATAAAAAATTAACGTAATTAATAGCGGTTGCGGTTTATACGACCGTCATGTAGAGCAGCAGACTGACAACTTTTTGTATAGTCATGTTGATGTCCCACTAACATACAAAATTCGTTGTATAATACTGTATCTAGTTTAGCGCGATCACAATCTACGTAGTACTACATGCAAATGTTTACAAATGTTTATAGCCCGCATTTTAAGCTGGTATATAGCGAAAAAATAGTATTGTTAAATTACTTTAATTGAGGAATATAGCAATTAATAAATAGTTACGGGTCTCACCTGTTTCGCCTCATATCTATATTTTTGTTTGCAGGTTTATGTGTATATATCTTATCTTTATTTATCTGTGTTGGCGCACACGCGAGAGCGCGCTGGCGCGGGTGCCGGTATATTTAGACTGATCCGCCGAGTGTAGCTACAATTGAAATCCCACACTTCGAGACAATAGTGTAACGCAACTTCTATGTACATTCTTGTCCGATATTTTATGTTGTGTATGTAGAACTTAAACTCAAAGATATATTTGATCAATATTTGACAAAACTTTATTCGTCAATAAATGTTTTATTGCCATAATCTTGTAACTAATTAATGATTAAACGATATATTAATAACAGATTATTTAAATAAGAAGTAGACCTGATTCACATATTATCGCCTCATTAGATCTAAGAAGTATGCAACGCAATAGCAATAAAAAACCAATGCAAAACAAAAAAGAAAAAAAAGTATGTTTAAAAATTAAAGGAAATTACTTCATAATATTGGTCTATTGATAAAAAACCTTAAAACAATACAAATATTTAAAAAGATATCATTAAATAATTTGATTTTCCTTTCAGATTTTTTATCTGTGAGTGATTTTTTTGCAATTACGTGATTGCTTAAGAAAATCAGAAAAAGTGACGTCATCGTTCAAGAAATATTTACTATATATAACCTCAAAAAAGGTTAAGTTTAAGTCGAGATATTTAACAAGAAAAGTCTTAGGTATTGCAATGGTTTTTTACTTACATTAAAATGTACTTCACCTAAAAAAAAATATTTCGGTGATACATCTCTTACATTCCATCGAGCAAGTTTTAACCACTTATTTCGAATATCTGTTTTAACCGGGACATGAATAAACAACTTTATGGGCTACTTGATAGTAGTGTTTCCGCAAGAAGGCACAGCCCATCATTTTCAGTAATGTTTCACATACAAAATTAAAATTCGAGTAAAATCAACTTTGTAATTAATAATAACCTAAGTTTTTTTTTACACGCGGTCACGTGATCATAATTTTGTTTTTATGGCATTTTTTAAATTTAAATTGTAATATATCTTTTTATAGCATTTGAATATGTAATAATAGAAAAATAGTAATTCATGGGTATTATTTTGAACTTGTAAAGTGTTCAAAATTATTTTTCAAAAGTGGTTTACTACCGGATTTCTTTTCTTTTGTTTAATTGACTTGTTTGATTGAATCAGCAGTGATAGACATTATTTAATAATAAAAAACAATCAAAATGCATAACATGATAATAGATAGAAAAGGTTTATGTTGAATGTTTATTATTCACAACGTTGTGTACGAGTATCCGAAAATAGGCGTTTAGACTTCTGTGAAGAACTATTCTAAATTTCGTCACGAATTATTCTGTTTCTTGTTATTAAAGTTGCAAATTCATTAAATGCAATAAGATATTATATGGTTTTCTATTGTTGTCGTAAATTCATATAATTTAACAAGTACATTATAACGATTTAAAGAGCAATTATCTGTCTCTGTCGATCAGTCAGGCTACGAACATTGAGAGTGATATCGATTTGAGTTTGTTTCTCGTAAAACGTCGTAGGTACTTAAGAAACAGACTGGTACATTCACGGTTTCTGAAAAAATTTATACACCACAGTGTAGCTACAGTCAAAAGTGCCATTTGTATTTACTGGACAATATTCCTGGAACTATGCCTCTACTAAAGTGATATTCGTTGCAGTTTGCACCAACTATAATGTTATGTCATTTCAATGCGTTTACTTATTGATTTGGCTACAAATGCCGTAATCGCCCCGCTTAGTAGGCAGACTGCCGAACGCTGTACTTCAAACCTCGTACTTTTGACGTTGCTGACCGTCGACAGCTTGAATATATAAGACCTGGCATATTTGAGACGAGTACTAATTCCTGAGCTGTAATTCTGGGAGTACGGGATCTTGTTTTATGTCCTAAGTAACGCTTACGCTGAAAGTTTAAAATAAGTCAAAAAACAAACTACAGCGTAGTATATTTTAAATCAAATAGCCAAATTATGTGATCTAATTGGCCCTTATTCAGTAATTTACTTAGGACAATCATCAGTGTAAATTGCTGGTAGAAGCATTTCATTACTCGCCATCGGAGACGCTCTTTATTTATTGTCCTAATTCTGTGCTATTGTCTATGACGATACGTGGCCCAGCGGTGAGCGTATTTGACTGTTAAGTCGTCGGGTCGGGTTTTCTAATAATTCCATTTCTAACAATTCTAACTAATTCCAGCCGAAGCTAATATATCTGTAATAAACAAATTATTGCTTTTCGGGCCTGGTTTTATAGTGTCTATTCCTATTTCCTTGACACTGCAATCGAGTTTTTGTTTAATCCTTTCCCTTTTTTTAGGGGAATAACAGGCGAATGCTGTCCTTTGTGTTTTCGCTTATATTTTAGATATTTTGTAAACATGCATTTTTTTGCTGTGGTCGGCTGAATCGGCCAGAGGGATATTTATATCATAAAGAGCATATTCACCTGCTGTCCTTAGGTTTGTCGTGCGGAGCGTGTGGTGGTGGCATGTAGCACGGCGGCGAATAGGGGGGTGCATGTGGGGGATAGGCAGGGGGTGGGGGGTAAGCACCGCACTGGTACTGGTAGCCCCCATAGCCTGCCGCAGCGGCTGCTGCCGCGTAGTCCGGTTGGCCTAAACCGTAACCTGCCACCGGATGCGGACTGACTCCTCCGTATCCTGTTGGGAAGTAGATATCGTGATACAAATACCCTATGAAATTACTGTGGTAAAAAATTGAAACTCGATATTTGAGATCAAACTCTTACTGTTCCGTGATATTTCAGTTTTGTATAATAATAATATTTTCTTCCCACAATATACTATAATCCTACAATATTATAGCTTTCACCATTATATTTAATATAAATAATCATTCTTAGTTCTGATCTGCGATACCATGTTTTAACTCTTAATTTAAAAAACATATTTTTTTTTTAATTCTATACCTAGTGTGAATACAAATTCAATGTGTCGGGTTTTTAACATATGTACGGTTTTACCCATTGCATCACTATAAAAAAAACTATAAAAAAATCCATACGTAATGTTAATTCATTGCAGTTAAATATTAAGTATGAAACTGCATGCAATGAATGCTTAACATTTTAAGTTTAATTGAAATAACAATTTTTTAAGTGCCAGTTCTACGTTTTGCCACAACACGTAAATACGCATAAAAAATATTCTGAAGCGCCTTGTCTATAGCATTAGCAACGTTTCTTCATGCGTCATGTTGCGGCGGCGACGCGTTTGCTACAGATTACGGCGGTCGCGTTTTAATTTGTAGGATATGTTTTACGACACCGCTGTGTAGCGAGGCTTACATCCCTTAGCGGAGTCAAGCCTTAAATATAAAGCTAAGAACTCGGGGATGGCGTAAAATAATTCTAAACATAATCAGACATTATTGAAGTTTGTTATTATGCATTACAATATTCGATATATTCGAATATTCGACAATATTGAGGTCGAGAAAATCGCACCTAACGTATACGTAAAACTCACAACAATTCATGTGATTACGTTAATTTACCATCATATTAAAATTACAAATTGAGATTGGCTTTTAAAATAATATAATAGATTAACTTTTAGAATAATAATAATTTTGAATCACAATGAACTTACATTACTTGATTATTACTATTTAGAATTATTATTATTATTATTTGATTAAATTTATCTCTAATAAACGTTTTCTAATGTATAATTAGAAATCTATGATAAACGTTTATGTCAAAGTACACTTCGTGTTAATTTATTTTATAATGTTTATTTACCAGCAGCATCTCTATGGTATGCTTCTAAATATGGATGACTGCCGCCACTGTCTGGTGTAGATTCTCGGCTATATGAGACACCACCGGGGAAACCACGACTGTTGACAAATTGGATAACATTACTAGAAGTAACTTTTCTTGAATAACTGTTAAGAAAAACATGAAGTACGGGGTATAAGGGAAAACAATTATACTATAAAATATTATAATCCTATCTCAATATGCCTCACCTATGTGGTAAACGGGACACACTAAGGTCGAGGGTCTGACCCTGTGGACTGGGCACCTGGGGGCTGGCTGTGAGTTGGGGCGAAGCGCCTGGCTGTGGACTGCCTCGGGCTCCGCACCCGCTGCCGCCACCGGCGCTTGTGTACACCGGGGATGCATATGGACCCTGTTGTAAAAATGGGCTTTTAGAATTGAGAGGAACTACGTAATCGAATTTATCATCAGATATCAAAAGCAGTTATAGAATATTCTGGGGTTGTACGATCTCACCTGTGGACTACCACTGGAAGTGGAGAGATCTATGGCTGGACGGGGATCGCGTGGGTCTCGAGGCGTGGGACTACGCGGTCGTTGTGCTTGCGCCGCTGCTATCTTCACCGAAAGATTGATTGCAGAGAAGCCGGGTGGTACGCCCGGTGCCATCGCGCTGACGCCACCGACACCGCCTACTCCGCTACCGGCTTCGTAGTGGTACATTGGTCTGGACCGATAGGATAGTTTACGCTCTTATTCGATTTTTTTTGGGAACGACACAAGGTACATAATTTTAGGAATGGTACACGTAAGGTGGGCCTCGTTTACCACATATTAGGCATTTTTGTGTGATTTAATTAAGTGTAGACTAATATGGACTTCGTTACAAAATGCCAAGGAATTGTCTAAGAAAATACCTAGGATATATCGGCCCGGAACTGGTATCTTGCTCGGATTGGTCAGTTTTCATTGGTGTTGGCAGGTGTGGGTCGTGATACCGTTCCTCCTCCCAGCCATATGGACGTTGTGGACATTGTGCCGGGTCGTAACGCTCGAAGGCTGGCGTGCCTTCGTAGCATCGAGGCTCGTACCCGTACCGTGCCTCGTTCATTTGACTAAGAAAAGAATATTCATACAGTAAGATTCAGTGCAGTAGTTTAATTGTGTATGTCATGATCTAAACAATATGGTAATAATAGGAGAAAAAACCTTAGGAGGCAAAGAGGAATAAATCCTGTTTTTGAGTGAAAATATTAGCATTTATTATATTATAGGGTTACATAACGTTATTGTCATGTCACGTAATCACTCGTACAATACATTCAGAATAACAAGCAGCTTATAGCATGTATGTACTATTGTGTCCTTGTTAACTTTTAAAATTTTAATGACATAGAAGAAAAAGAATTTAAAGACATTAATTAGTTTTAAAGTCTGGACACTTCGAAGCTTAGTTTAGGTATTCCAATGGCGCGTTGTCTGAAATGTCTATAACTAAATTCTGTATATAAATAATTTATCAATATCATTACCTGTATGAGCGTACGTGATCGTCAGGTGGACGCTCGTAAGGAGATCGCTGGTCGGGCGGCGCGCCGTAGCCGGCGTGGCGCGTCTCCATCCCGCTGGGGGAGTCGCGCTCGGGCTCGGCGGCCTCGCGCTTAGGCACTAGCAGCTCGGGTGCTTCGCTTTTCACGGCGGGACTGGGCGGCGACGCCGCTAGCTCGCGTTCACGCTCACGTTCCCGTTCGCGTTCTCGTTCCCGTTCACGTTCGCGTTCTCGTTCGCGTTCGCGTTCTCTTTCGCGTTCTCGTTCCCGATCGCGTTCGCGAGATGTGTTCCCGTTGTCGGATGTACTACTTATTGATGGTTGCGGTGGCGCTGGCACTGTCACAAATACATTGACTATAGCGTTGTTGTTGTTAGATAGTAAGTACAATATTGAAATTCAGTGAATACCCTTAATAAAATTCAATGTTACATAGTAAAAATGAATGATTTTGTAGTTTTTAGTATTAGGCTTCAGAGATTGCTTGATTTAATTTTATGCTGTTTGTTTGTCAGAGTACTCTTTAGTGTTTGCTTGCCCGGTCGTGTAATGTACCTGTGGGTCTGGCGCGTTGTGATCTGGCGGCGGCTTTACGTGCTGCAGCCGTGGGACAGCCAGAGAGCGATCGATGCGTGCTTCGGTTTGAGCTCACGTGGCCGCGCCCGTTGCAGCCAGGTGTCGGACACTTCAAGATCGTCTCGTGAAGCGCCAATACTGGGATGAAATATCTCCATCAGTAATTACGTATTCAATTTGTAAGCGTGTTCGCGGGGCAGTTAAAATTTGAAAATTATAGTTTTAGAATTGATTTTCAACATCATGCTCGTACTGCTCGTAATCAAGCAATGGATCTGTCCATGATGTAAAAGCTAAGACATGTTCTGAGCTTTTTGGAAATTGTTCGAAATAAATGGTGGTGAACTATTTCGCTACTTATTTTATTAGTATTATGCATTTAGAAGCTATATTATTTTCGATAGTAAATATTTTAGGTCGTTGTAGGTAGTAAGAATAACTTTGCTGCAACCGTCGTATCATTTTATAACATGTTGCTTAATATCAAATCTCGATTAATTATAGTTTTGCATATAAAATATTTTAATTATAAGCACAACGGACTTTTACGTCAGAGGATTAATGTAGGCTCGGAACGATAATCTATATTAGAGTGGTGTAAAAACATTAATGATTTTATTTTTTAATTTGTTTGTAATTGATGATAAAGTTTAGAGTTTGTAACTTTATCTTTTATTGCAATTAGGTCATTACAATAAAGGTCAATAATTAATATTAAGTAGATATTTGACTTCGTAGGTATTCAAATATTTACTGCATGTTATTAAAATTTTTAATATAATGTTAGGCATGGTCGCCATATAAAATCATATATAATGTTATCTTTATGTACATTACTCATTCTTTAATTTTTTATTACTGGATAAAGTGACGAGACAAGCAAAACGTTCTTGTGACGTCGTAAGTACAATGTCCGCGCATAACAAATGCCGTGTAACTCAGAACATTTTTGTGTGGCACCGCATTGCGCCCATCACCCTGAGACATCAGTTCTAAAATCTCATATGCCCAGTGATTACACTAGCTCTCAGTGCCCTTCAGATCAAAACACAGTAATGTCTGCACGCTACTGCTTCACGGCAGAATAACTTCACCTACCTACGCGGATTCTTGCATAGGAATTAATATGTAATGATGAAAGGCAAAATAACATATATTTATATACCAAATATGATGACATATAAAACCAATCTCAACTGCAAATGAAACTTAATAACTAAGCAAAAAAAAATATAGAGTGAAATTATAATTTGTAATGCGATCCAAAATCGGTTAGTGTTCCGCACCGTTATAATAGAATAAACTAACATTAATCTTATATACGCAATAGTATAATTAGTGGAATGTCCAAAGTTATTAGTTTTAGATAACTAAGTTATTTTTTAATACTAATGTAATGGAAAACTACTTTGAATCGTTGACTTCAATTCTTTATTTCAATTAGATTGTAACAGTACTGAACACTAAAAACAATGATTCTTTAAAAAGCTCTACCGGTACGTATTTTTGCATTACTCACTCTCCGGGGTGACTTTATCCTTTCTTGGGCATCCTGATAGACTGAGGGAAGAAATGTTCTGATCAGTATACGTTGTTAATATCGTACACAATCATTTGTTTATAGATTTTTTAAATTATTATGTTCTGCTTATGCGTTCAATGGTTATTAACTATATCAGATATAGTTAATTTGAGTGTTAAGTTTTTGCTTGTAGGCTTCATTCGTGTCACTGAAATACATCAACGGTCATTGTGACAACTCACCTCCGGTGGTGCGTGTAAAGTCCAGTGACGTGGCCCTGCCCATTGCAGCCAGGAGTGGGACACTTGTTGCCTTCTGTGAACAAATCGACCGGTACACGAATTAGAATTTTCTTAATCATCAGGCGGGGGCGTGCGAGTGCGATCGATACGAGCGGGCGTGTCTGCGGGGCGTACCTGCGCAGCCCCGCCTAGCGCCCGGCCCCACCCCGCCGGCAAACTTAAAAGAAAAAAGTAAAGAACGCTAGGCGGCTGCGCGGGCCATCTGCCGATTTTTCTTTCAGGAGAAGCGGGGCGGCGCTATAATGCCCCGCCCACCGTTGCCCTGACCCGTTTTTATTGCACGTCGGCCTGACGTAAACCTAGCTATTAGCCAGCAATACGAGGAAAACAGTTAGGTACTATCTTTTATATACGATTTTGACGTAGGTGGAGTCCCGTACTCTTACAGCCGCTGACTAAATTATGGGAGACAACTTACAAATGGGAGGGATGATTTGTTACTGGATTTTGTTAAAAGCGCCTTAGTGATGTTGGTTTTGAATAATAACACTAAAGTTTGTTCATCGTTTGGCTCTACATAATTTACTGTTGTCATAATTTGTGATTAAAAAACATTGCAGAGTTTGACAAAATAAGTATTCATAAAGATGTGAAGGCACAACGGTTGAATGTAAGACAAGAGATAACGAAGGCGCGACCTTGAAACAAACTTAGTTCAGTTGTACGCAATAGTGAGGTCGTTAAGGAAGTTTGGATACGGTTCTGTAAGATGGCGCACCTCGGGGTGGCGTCGGTGAAAGTGATGAGAATGTCCGTGAGTCCCGCGCAGGCTGCGTGGAAGGCAGAGCACGCGCCTCTTGCAGCGCTGTCGCCGCTCTAGATCCAGCACCTGCCGGCTGCAGCACCGTGTACTGCTTCGATACTTTGACCCCCGAACTCTTGTCGTGTTCGTTTGAATACCCGCCGAACGGCTCGCTTGGGAATGTTGTTCCGTGGATTTTATGTTTCACCTCGGCTGGTGGCTTGAATGCAGATTGCGTTGAAAATGGTAATGCTGCTGTTGCCGCTTTGTACGCATTGTAAAGTGATTGTTTGTTTACAGCAATAATTTCGGTTTTACGCTTATGCTTAAGGTCTTTATCATCATCGTATTTCTCGTCGTTGCGATCCGACATGTCTATCTCCAATTCGTTAGAAGACGAGTCGACGAGCTCGTCAAAATTAGGCCCCTCGTAATGAGTAGAGTATCTACTGTGTCCATCATCGTCGATGCTTTTTTCTCTGTCTGACAAAGAAGTTTGTGGTTTATTTGCCTCATTGGAGTCGCTGTTATTATGTTCTTCATTTAGATGACGAATAGCAAAACTTTTTTGAGATGCTTCTGCACTTCCAGAGGATTGTGACGGTGACGAAGGAAGCATTTTTTCGTCGGAACGTTTGACATCGAAAAGGTTTTCAAAATCATTATGGCTTTCGTTTTCATCACCGCTGTGAGCGGAAGGTTGATCTTGAGACCAACTTCCAGATAGAGTTCTTAGAGCTGCTTGAGTTTCTCGAATAAGATTTTCATCGTCTTCGTCGGGCTGCCGTATGGACTGAGGTCGTTTTGCAGTAAAAGCGTGTTGCAACATGTCAGAATCTTCCCTGTGCTCATCCTCAAGTAAGCGCCGGCGTCGTTTATTGATCACATCCTCATCCATGGAACTTTCGTTACTAATATATTCAAATCGCCTATCATTTACTCGAAATGCTTCTATATCTACTCCGATCTCCAGTCTTCTTTTATTAATTTGTGATAATGTCGAATGCGTGTTCAGCGGCGCCGTCCTGGAACAAACAGACTCGTTAAGTCCGTCCCTGTCTGCTCAGAATAGTATAACATCAATAAAGTAAGAGTACTGTACTTGCGATTCGATTTTCCATCCACAGTCAAAATATTTTTACGCGGAAATGATTCTCGGCGTTTTCAATTCGACGTCATCACAATGTAAGCACTACGTAGTTATGTTTAATTGCACAAAAATCGTTCCCACGTAAAAACCATTTCACTCAAGAGCTTTCAGACCAATTTTGTTATTTAGACAAGAGCAAAGTCAACCAAATAGAAATGCATTAAAAGTTTATTAAAATTTCAAAAGTAAGCGAACAGTATTGACTGAATTTGGCAAGAGATCAACAAATTCGTATTAACCAAATATTTTTAAGACGTTCTAAATATCAGAAATGTACACTGTAAAGTTGTACATAAAATATTTCGCAATTAAGCTTTTTACTAGCGTATCTCAGCCACATTTTATTCATGAAAATTTTTTTTCAAGTTTCGCGGTCGAGCCAACTTTTCAAAAACTTTCTTCAAGACGTCACATTGACATATTTTTGATATCGAAGGAAAAAGGTTTAATTCAGTAGTTGCTTAGGAAGGAGTTCATAATACATAAGTGGCAGTATCAATATTTTTTGTTTTTAAATTTTTACATGTTACATATTTTTAAGAATTTATATTTGAAAGAAATGTATTTGAGATCATTCACTTTAAAGGTCTTATCAAATGTTAAGTATCGTATTTCTAAAAAGCAATAGAAAGCTTATAGGTATTCCAAGCGCAATATTATACATCAAAACAATAACGCATTTAATTAATTTAAACAAACTCCACTAATTATCAATTGTTATAGTATGACTGCAATTTTTTTTTTTAGTTTAAGTGTTTTTAAATTTTCTAAAAAATCCGTTATATAAAAAGAAGTAAAAGTAAAGTCGCAACTTTATTTTTATTGATTGATATTTTTACTGATTAATAGCTGAATCATTTTTATTTTATTATTCGACAAATTGTGCTACCGACAACGTTAGCGTAGACTATAGAATATATGTAAATTCAGGAATTAAAAGTACCTATACTACGATGAAATCAACTCAGGGTAAACCTAAATAATCTGTGAAAATTGCATGTGAGCTCAGTCAGATCGACGGAGAAGACAGACATTATCTAGGCTTGGCTAATTTTAGGTAATCGTTGTAAGAGTTCTGTTTTATTTTGTACAAACAGATGACAATAAATGTTTATTATTATTTCTCATAGCATCAAACAAAAATTATTACTATGCACATAAATTTATTACACATTGCGTTTTATTGGTAGCTAATGGAATATTTATTTACCTCCAAAATAATCTCAGCCAAAAGGAAAAGTTATAAGTACGTAAAGCAATTGAATCTGATTTATTGATTCTCGATATTCTCTGAAAGTTGTGCAATATGCGCGCCCGTTTCTACTTTAGATAGTAATCGATGGTCCTTGACGAAGGTACCAACAGGGAGCCCGCCGGAAGTTTGGAATACCGATAGTACGACGCCCGGCAAACATTTACGTACGTGACGCACCCTTTAGTCGCAGTCGCTGTTAACAGAAATTGTCCGAAACGTGAAACGTTTTCAGAAGCTCTCGGAAGGGGTGTAACGCACGAATTTGCGTTTGCGAGAACGCTTACGTGTTGGCGTAGGGTAATTAGATAAACCCTGAGGGCGGTAGCTGCTTAACCGGTTTAAACTAGTACTAGTGCGGACCTTTATCAGCGGGTGGCGAGTTGCGGGTTATCTCGGGGCCGCGTTAATTGTAATGCCTAGAGATTAGAACGCGATATAGATATATTTAGGGCTACATATATTGTAAAGGAGAACACAAAAGGATTACTGAAAATTTTGAAAGTGCATCTTGCGCCTTATAATGTTTAAATATTTTAACAAACAAGTAAGTGTGAAATAAAATTATTTTAAATAAATAATATCTTTAAATAATTTTTTATTTTTAAATTTTTATTGCATTTTTAGTTAAAAATAGCTGTTGATAAATGATTAGTTCATTTAACAAAATCATCAAGAATAACGCTACGTCTTTTCTACACATTTATGCGTAAAAATTCCTCGGGTATTATGGATATTGATTTGATAGTTACTATAATGTACCTATGACAAATGTTGCAAATAATATGTTGCGATCAATTTTACCATATAAAGATTGCTAAAAAAATTTCATAATTTGACAAAATCTCTTCCAATTCGATAATAATAGAAAACTGAAAGGTAGGCCAAGACCCTTTCCCTCGGTAGCAATAATAAACACGCGTCGGCCTCCCGCAGGCCCCCAGATACCGCGGCTTCTAAATTCAAATTGCACCTTAGAATTCTTAATTATTGAAATCATAAATCAAAACGTGCCGTCTGGGCGGGCGACCATAAAATTGGGAGGGGGTGAACGCGAGAAAACTCGAGTGTGGTAGGATTAAGACATTATCACTTTTCTTTCAAGCAGTCGCGCCCTCGTTGGCCTCGCTCGGCTGTAAATCAGCGGCTAAATCCTCTGGATTAGATTCATAGAGTTGCCGCGGCCTGAGAATCCCGCGTCGGCGATAATGGCTCTGTGTGCTTGCGTGATTTTGCTTTTAAATCGACTCCCTTGCGAAGATAAATACACTCGAAATTTGGCTGTAGTCCCAGAGTAAGTTCCCCGTTTAAACAGCTTTAGAGGTGACTTGGGTTCATTGCGAATAACAACTGAAATTGACTGATAACCGAGCGGTCTTTTAAAGACGTGATGTAAAAGTTAATGCCGATAAGAGATGGATTTACTTCTCTACATTTATTGGTAAAAAAGTGTTTTAACACAGATAAAGTATACACTAAAATAACATTAAATTAATCCAGTTTTTGTTTGGGGTTTTATGTTTGGAAATTTATTTTATCTTAACATACTATATTGTGTGTTTAATAACTTTATCAAGTATGTGATTGTATTAATAATTATAAAATAAGAGTAATAAACTCGCCACGGCGATATTTATTACCTTAGCCCACCCAAAGTCACTGTTCTAAATTAAAAAAAAAAAACAATAATTAATGACACACTATCTGTAAATTTACTGGTGGAAGGATTCCTATGCAGGAATCCGTCTAGGTAGGTACCACCCCAGGGCCAGTTATTCTGCCGTGAAGCAGTAGTGCGCAAACATTACAGTGTTTCGGTTTGAAGGGCTAGCGTAATCACTGGGCATATGAGACTTAAGAACTTATGTCTCAGGGTGATGGGCACAGTGTGGTGTCACACAGAAATTTCCTGAGTGACACTGCATTTGTTATGAGCAGACGTTGCACTTACCATCAGGTGAACGTTTTGCTCGTTTCATCACTTTATACAATAAAAAAAAAACGCTGAACCGGCCTTGACGAAATTTGGCACAGAAAAAGCGTGTATCGTGGAGACGGACATAGGGTCCTTTTTATCCCGGAAAATCAAATAGTTCCCGAGGAATATTTAAAAAAATCCATATACACGTAGACGAGGTCGCGGGCATCGGCTAGTAAGTTATGGTTACATAATTGTATTGATTAAAAGGTTGTAACAAACTGGGGCACCGAAAGTGTTCTGGATTTGTATTGTCATTGTTTCTGGAGAACTACCAAAAATAATGAAGATGCATTTATTTATTGAAACTAATATTATGAGAAGAAAATCATTTTCATAGTGAAGGGTCTTTGTATAGCAGTGGTCTATTGTAGGGCTTATATATGATGATAACGTTGATGATAAACTATTGACTGTTATAAGTAAACGTTATAAAAGAGTTTTTTTAAATTACTTTACCGTGGGCTTATGATATGCCGAACCACCCTTGCTTTGCTCAGGTGTTAACAACACTGTATACTTTTTATACATTTAACAGAGCCTGTGCCCACCGTAAAATGTATAGCTATGTACTAAAGAATGGAAAAGTGTTTTTTTTTTAATGTATTTTGAGATAATTCTCCATATATAAACAAACTGCAGTTCTTTTCTTTTTCTTTTGTGCTTGAAAGTAACGAGAGGTCGAAAAAGTTCACCTGATGATAATTGTAACGTCTGCCCATAACTAATGCTGTGTCACCCAGAACATTTCTGTGTTGAACCACTCTTCGCTCGTTACCCTGAGACATCAGTTCTTAAGTCCTGTATGCCCAGCAATTACATTAAGTATCAAAGTGATATGATACGTATCTATACGTATGAAATAGGTAACGTACGTGTGCAGAAAATTATTTTAATTTTTACTTTAACTTGAACTCATAGAGAGCCTAATTAATATAATTGTTTCCGAAGAAAGAATCCATAAAATCAGTTCTACATAAAAATCTTCGGAGGCGACGTCTAACGTTTCCATAGGTTTAGTATATCATTATTCGAAAACGGTTGTGATTTTAACGTAAATATATTAATAAATAATACAACAGATTTAAAATAAAATACTTTCTTTCATTATAAATATGTTATATTAATAAAATCCATTCTGTAGTATGGTGGAGCCGTAAGGATATCAATCACCCAATCATATTCAAAGAGAGTCGTAAAAGTTGCGTAAGGAGAATTAAAGGCCACTATGATGGCCTGTCCTGTCCTGGCCTAATTTCTACCACGGCGACAACAACCGAATGCTGTCGCGAGCTATCAACTACGCAGGAGATATTATAGTGCCACCCACAAGTGAACGCGCAAACACAATGGCACTGAATCATCCTAACCTACCCGTGCCCGATGTAACGCTCATGCGGTAAGATCGGAGATAGGTTAGGATGCAGTGTCAGAGAAACAAGTACAACCAGCTTCGGCTGGGATTCGAACCCAGGACCCGCGGCGTGGTATTCAGGACCACTAGTCCACGCGGTCGTCAAAGGTGGCGAAATAATCGTTTTCAATATTAGCATATTACCTATAACAGCTAGACCGGTGATGAGAAGCAGCATCTAAGGTATGGGTCATCTAGCAATAACCAATCCACCTGCGTAGATCCACTTGGCAGGTGGATCTACGCAGGTGGATTGGTTATCCAAACTTTGAGAAGGCGTATTTCTGCATCAGAGGACTGTTCACAGGCTTCGTAATGATTTGAGAATGTTGGTTGTTTTAAAAACGTCGCCACTCACTAGGATTTCTCCTGCACCATGAGTTATTGGCATACATTTCTCATGCACTAAAAATAATCAATACAGTTGTTCTTTCTGAATTTTAGCCCTTTGAATATTTTTCTGGTTGTACAATCGCTTGCTTCATATAATTTGAAATAAAAGAATTATCTATGGCAATTACATTAAAAAAATGAAATGTGCACTGATTAAAAGTAGCTCTAGACCAATTTAGTCTTTGTTTCGTCGTAATATCACAAATAGTTTAAAATTTATAAGAAGTTTACACAAACATTGTTGTGGGAATAGCTTAATAGCGAAAAAAATATATATTGTAAAATAGATAAATACTTGTGCCATTCAAAATAATTTGTCAAATTATAATCGTTCGGGAGACGGGTAAATGGTTTATTACTTTGTTTGACATCTTTGCCGTACAAGCTTGGTGTTTTCAAAATTTGACTGAATGACGTGTTTGACGTTGATAGACGCTTTATGGCAAACGAGAGAATTTGCTTAGTGATGGAAATTGTTTTCAGTATAATATAATAAACGGAATAGAACATTTGGTTTTGGTATCGAGACAGTGATAAAATAATTGTAATTGGTCGGGGAAAAAGTCTTTTCGCATATAGTAAGTATAAACTTGTAATAAATTGTATCTGACTGGTTTTGATGACATTAAAAGGTTGCATTTCCAAAAAAGAAAGAAATTAGTAAATTATTGTTTCCAGCTATTTTTCGTTTGATTTTATTACTGTCAAAATGTGTGAAAATTATGAAGAAATTTGATATATTTAAAAAAAAAGTGGATCACGTACGACAAAAGCGTGCGAAAAAGGTCGTGGTCAAAGGTTAACTCGCAATAAGGTGTGTATGGTGGGATTGGAAGGGCGTTGTTCATTATGAGCTTTTACCGCCGGGCAAAACCATCGATTCGAATCTACTGCCAACAACTGATGAGAATAAAGCAAGAAGTTAAGAGAAAGCGGCCGGAATTGATCAATAGAAAGGGTGTGGTCTTTCATCCCGACAACGCTAGACCACACAGATCTTTAGCCCATACGCAAAATATAATAGTTTGGCTAGGAGGTGTTAATGCATCCGCCATATAGCCCTGACCTTTCACATTCAGATTTCCACCTGTTTTGTTCTCTTGAGAATTTTTTAGGTAGTGTCAGGTTCCCCAACCTTATATGTCTAATACTAAAATCATAAAGAAATTATATCAAAAAACAATATGTGTATTTTTTTAAGAAAGGTCACATTGGTACAAAAGTAAAAAGCAATAAAAGTTTTTATCATTTCTCTTGTATTGATCCTGTTCTTTTATTGTATTGTTTCATAAAGCCCCTAACACAAAACTGGAAAAATCAATAGTGCAATAGTTAAATTCGCTCTAAATAAGTGGGCTAATGGCATAGAGCGGTACACTGTGAACGGCCCTAACCCCCGCGTAGAATAGGGCTGACAACAGAATATTGTATTATTATTTATTTAAAATGTTTGTTTTATACGTTTTCTATGACTAAAGATTAATATTTTTGTTTAGATGGTTATAAATATATTTAAATATATGAAATAGAATTCTTTTTTGTCTGTCTGTACGAATGCATTTGCACACGAAAAGTACCAAAGCCATTGACATGAATTTTACACAAGTTATAGATAATGACTCATCGTGTCAATTTCATTGATTCCAGTTAGCAAAACACTTAACAACCTTTGCTTGCGTGGAATTCCGTTTATATTGGCTATAAGAGTATCATTAAAAATCAACATACAATTTTTATCGCTCTCCTAAACTACGTATTTTTATTCAAAAATCAGAGAAATTTTCTTTGTTAATTTTTTTAACCTGGAAACCGCGGGACTTTTATCGCGATTTTTTTATATAGTTTTTTTGCAATTATGTATCATACTCTCTTGTATTTTGTAATTTCTGTTGTTACCTATGGTAGACGTATATAGCTTCTCTGTATACAATGTTTGACGCCGTGTTATTTTCTGGTAGCAAAAAGTACTGTTCCTCTGGAGTTTCAACATGTTATAAACCAACATATAATTAGCTATGGGAAAAACACTCTTTTCGTAGGTCGATTCCAATTAAATAGAAGCTTTTTCCGTGGCACTTATTGATAGTCATCGCAAAAAATTTTTTACAGAAAGTGCAGTCATTTAAAAGATATCGGCGGATCCTCGGTACAACTACAACTTTTTTTTCATAGTAACCGTTAAGGCAGCGTTCGTAAGAAACGCATTCGCTCGATCGTTATTTTGACAACTTACGTTGCAAAATTGGTCTCCACGAAAGGCCATTTTATTTTAACGAGATAATTATAGCCTATGTCCACTCTGAAGGTTTATTCTAAATATTAGTGAAAGAATTTTTGAAATCGGATGCGTAGTTTCGAAAATTATTTCCCACTTCAAACTTGACCTCTTTATAATATTAGTGTATATGTATTTCTTTATAATTCGCTTAGATTTTTTTAATAGCCTTTTTTAAAAAATGTACTACGGCATTAAGTTTAATAATATAATACATCCGAATTTTTACTTTCTGATTTTATACACCTTTTGTCTCATTCTTACATGATTAAGAAAGAAATAACAAACGTGAAATTGTAAATTAATAATATATTTAACTTCTTATGAACTGCTACTTCAAAAACAATCTATACTTGCAATTTATCGCACAATAGCTGCAGCGTTAATCGCTTATTATCAAATAGCTAAAAGCTTTCCTGCTCTTGATAATTTCCTATATTAAAAAAATAATAAGACTTCTATAGTTTACGATTTAGGATCGTCCATTTTAGTTTTGTGTTTATCAAAATTATTTTACTATACTTCGGTCATATCTGAAAAATAAATAGAAGTTATATAACAAGCCGACAGCCCTAAGCTTGGAGTGCACTCGACGCGAGGGTTATCATGCTGTATGTGGGACCCTTGTGTATGCGGACACGTTTGCGCCGTGCCAACTCCGCTTGCGTTGTCGATGTTCGTTTTAACCAATTGAGAGCTCTGGCTTTGCTTTTATTTTATTTTCTGTACACAAACGACGATATGATGATTACCAGCTTAATTTTCAATGAAATAATGTATTTTTCTTTAAAATTATTTAACATGAAATTAGAAAAAATTGAAAAATAATATTTTTTTCTTGACGTTCGCTAAATAATTTGCTTTACGTAGGAAAAACATATTATAGTTAAATTCAACTTTTCAGCCAATTATTAGTATGTTTTAGTAACAGTAATATTTGCTGTAAAAAAATCTGCACCATTTATGCCTTTATAATTACTACTATAATACTTATGAGGTTCGTGAAATTTTAAATAGATAACCATTAATAATATACCGTTATACCATTGTTAAATGAAGTTTTTTGAAACTACCAGTAGATTATAACTGGCCATAGAATTTAAGTAAAAAATACTTTTTTTTTATTTATGCAGCACTTTTCTTTGCAAATATGGAGCTCAAACATGATTAATTAGTTTGATATGATATTTTACGATTTTAAATAATTTAAGAGTCAGGTTTTCAACGTTTAAAATAATTCCATAAGGAACCTTACATTCGGGCTATACATTCGAGTTGTACGTGACTGGGGAGAATGTGTGGAATGATGATGTTCTCCTGGCCGATTTCGATCACGGTGACAACTTCCGTTTAATGTCTACAGCTATCGAATGCGCAGAAGATATTATAGTGCCACAAGTGTACGCGCAAACACAGAAGCACTTGTCGTCAAAGTGATAAAATCGGATGTAGGCTAGGATGCAGTGTCAGAAATATGGGGACAATCACAACACAACCAGACCCAAAAACCAACAATTTGTGTTTTAGAACAATTATTAGCTCCGGCTTGGTTTCGAACCCAGGACTTGCGGCGTAGAAGTTAGGTACTCTGTCCACTAGGCCACGCGGTCGTCACCACGTCATGAGTCCCTCGAATCCCTAACATTACATATATACTAATATGCATTATTAGATGATGGTCAGCGTAAGTTCGGTGATAATCAAACTTTGCATTAAAATCTTGGTCTTACGAAACTAAAAGTATATCTCATTTGTTTCATCAAAATCTCAAAACTGGTTTATATGATTTAGCGCTAAACAGGCAACTGTCAACGTTTTGAAAATGGAACGGCGACGAAACAAATCTATGCAGAAAGTTAGAAGCTATCTATGATGTGAGTAGGGAAAGACACTTATCGATAAAATTAAAGACCTCGTGACGTTGGTAAAAAAGGGTGACTAGATTTTCGAAATGGACATTTCGTAACATCTATGCTTAAAAGCTGTAGATCATTTAATTCCGAATTGCGTAGAACGTTTACACTTAAAAGACTTTTAAGCTGTTCATCAAAAATACCAAAGATAGGGCTAAAAGAGACAACAACACGTCTTTGCGCTCTTTACTAAGAATGAATACGTTTATTCAATATGATGTCGACAATATGACTTTGAATGACTCCATGGTATATGTCTGAGTTCTTTCAAATCATTCCGAAATTTAAAAAAATAATAACTGATGGTCACATTTAGCCCGAAGGCATTAACAGCTTCACCGAATTGAATTGCTCTTCTTACATAGATTTTGTTACGTTTTACATTTTTCCACGATTTATTTGTAATATTTTACCTAATAAATTTAAAATTGGTTAGCCATTTTGACTCGTAATCACTAGTGACATATATTTTTAAACTAAGCTTTAAAAACTTCTCCCGTCTGTATTAAAATTAAACGTAAATGAAACATTGGAATAATTAAACATTGAAACATTGTACATTGGTAATACTTTTGATACTTAAACTAATACTAATAATGAATTATGGATTGTTTAATATCGTCTCTTATTGGCTGAAACTGTCCTTAAAGGAAATTTACAGTTTACTTACTCGTATTATGATTTCAATGATTAGAAGTAGCGAAAGTTTCTAGAATTTCATAGTAATTGATGATTGAATTTTGAATCATAGAAACACTTTTCACCATGGTTAACTGCTACTTAAAATGGTTTACGTTATGGATAATTCTCACTCATAAGAAAAAACTTTACAGCCTTAATCTAACCGTATAGCTTTTTCGTAGGTAGTTTTGGTTTACAACAATTTTGTATATTAAATGTACTAAATATTTAATGGTATTTCGTTTATAATTATTTTATGGATAGCCTGGCAATAAAAAAATTATTGTCAGATTATCCAAATAATAATTTATTTTTTGAATTTTATCAAGATTACGCATATTTTAGCTATAGGATATTTGACCTAAAATCTATAATAAGGTGTATTACAAAACAGATTATTTATTACAGCTAAAACATTAACTTTTTTAGTTTTTCTTTTGCAAACAGTGTTAAACCTTAAATATTCTGTCTTAACCGTATTTCTTAATTAAAGGCTACGTTTGTAATAGGTACAGTTAGAAAATCCGGTGGCTCGAAATTGAGGCACAATTAAGCCCGTGGGAATGGTGCCCATCAGATAGCTTCGTCGGCTTCAGTGGAAACAATTTGAGGTGGCTATCTAGATCGGCGCGCGGCCCTCGGAGGCGTCACACGTGAAATCGGTTTAGCGTAACCCTACCTGTAAACGTTTACGTTAATTGTTACGTAAAGTTTTGCGTTTTCGTTTCGTGTATAAGTACAGTAATTGTTTCTAATTTTGTGAACCATTAGGTCGAAAGTAATGAATATTTAGTCACTTTTTTCGATTTTGAAGATATACACTTTATTTTTGTGAGATAATTGGGAATTCAATTAAGCGGCCTTTCCTATTCCAAAGATCAATTCTATAAAAGAAAAGTTTTACTTTTATAAAAATTTAATAGTAAAAAAAAGAATTTCAATTATTTTAGCAAACACTTCTGTATTATAAAGTAATTGTATTCCGTAATAAAAATTACTTTCGATGCAATAAAATCAGAATTCAATGCATCTTTCATAAAATTATTTATTGCATAGGATATAGTAATAATGTTCCAGTAGGACATAGCAATTTTCTTTTTGTAAAGAAATTGTACTCATTACAAGAATATTATAAACAATGAAAACTTTACTCGAGTTATTAAAATTTTAATTTAAAACTATAAGTTTTTCTATTAATAGGTAAGTCTTGTACTTGTAGGATTTATTATTGCAATAACAAATATGCATTTAAAATATACTTATAAACATTTAGTTATTAAAAAGGTTATTTTATCACGTTTACAGCCCATCAAACGGCGAACTAACGAGCAATTTTTTTTTTATTTTATATATTTTTTATAAAAGTAAATCTTAACGAAAAACTAAACTTTTTTATTATATGATGCATTCACGTAAATTGTCTTAAAATTTGTCTTTCTTAGTCATAATACCTAATTTTGTATGCAAAATAATGACGTTGCTGGTAATATGTAGAATTAATTTATATGATTTGATTACAAACAAATAAACTGAATAATTTCACTTAAATTGTTCTAATTTCATAACCACATTGTCATAGCTGGTATTATTAAAAGTATTTTAATATAATTAGCATCATTTCGAAAGCAATTTGTGAAATGGTTTTACGAGCGTGGGATTTGTGCGTTAATGTTTTATTTAATCTCTTCATACTTCTTGCGTATGTCAGCGACGTAGAAAATGCACTGCTGAAATAACAAACCTTCCGAACAATAATTTTCAAAAAGCGTTTAAAAACACTACGCATTAATATTTAACTATAACATTAAAATATAAGTTTCCTTTAATTAAAGACAGTAAGTACGCGTAGTCATTATTATTTTTTCAAACTTTAAATAACTTACCAAACGGGCCGTACGAGGGCCGACATTCTTATAAAACAGAGGGTCGAACCCACATCACGCACAGAAGTGTATATTTAACCACGAGTTCACTAAAAAAAAACTAAGGTAATTTTACACTGCACAAAGAAATTCACTTTGTCTAGTGTGCTGTGATTTGTAGCCTAACGTAGGTCGTAGCACTGCGTAGCGCGGCTACGTCGGAAAAGTTTGTCCGTAGGCCGGTGCGAGCGGCTACGATGCTAGGAGCGAGCTCCTAGGCGCGGGCTGCTCGCGGGGCGCTATTCGCGGACTATGCGGAGGCCACACGAGGCCGTTAGGGGGCGCCGCGGGTCGGGGCGGGTGAGAGGAAAATGCGCGCGCACGCCGCGCCCACGCCGCCCCGCCCCACACACCCGCAACCTATTTATTTCTAGTTACGTAAAATTTACGCGCAATACCAAATAGGTACTGCATACAACATAACTTATGTTACTATTTTCCAGTATATAACATGTCAGTGACTGATATTTTTCGCGCTTTGCGGTCGTTTTGTCACTTACACTAAGTTCAAATAAAGAGCCTCATTTATTTTCGTTAATTGGACTTTACCGCTAAGCACCCCCACAGATTTTACCATATAAGAACGGAGTGATTAAATGAGCAAGTTAAGGTTAATAGCTTTTAAAAGGTTCGATGTTATGTATATATGGGATAAAAAGTTAAATGTTTATATTAAAAGCCAATCAGTGTTTTCCACTCTAAACCATTCGCGGCCCACGACAGGTGAGGCGTGAATTGAAAAAAGAAGTCACCGTCCGTCGCCGGGGGTGCGGCGTCAAATTTGGCAGACGACTTTTTTCGACCGCTGTCGCGCTATCAATGTCACTTAAATAAATTGAATGAACTAGAGGGTGCCGGCAATCGTCCTTCTCTACCGAGTTCAAATCTTGATCAACGTTATATACAACATTTTCACTAAGTTGCATTTGATAACACTATATTGTCAATGAACACATTGCGCGCAAATTAATGCAAAAGTTTAGTAAAGTGTGTCGTCGCAATCAGCTGTTCGCACCGCGAGCGCAACAGACAATGCGATTAAGATCTACGCAGGACAACTTTCGCCGCGCGCCGAGCGGCAGTTAGTTGTTATGAAAGAGAGAAATTTGTAAATTGTTGGCGCCCGAGTTCACGAACTCCGTCGAACCGGAGTTTGTTTTAAGAGTCCAACCTTGAAACAAGAAGAAAAGTAGTCCTGTAAAACAAAGTTTTGCGGCCGCCGTCGCCGGCGCAAGCGGTTCAAGGATTGTGCCCGAACTGTCTGTCTGTACAACTTTACCGATTAAAAGCTCAAAAGCTTCCAAAGTCATTTTAAAAGTTTATCTGTACGGGGCGACCGAGCGCGGGAGGGGCGTAGTGTAGGCGCTTCGTTATCATTCGCCGCAATACTTTAGTTGGACCTAGTTTAACTTATTTATAAATCGTCTTCGGTCGTCGCCCGTGTTTCCCGAATTAAACTGTCAAAGTTGTGAGGAGTCGCGACGGGCCACAGTAGCGCCTATCGGAGGACATGTGTTCTGGCGCCGAATAGTTGCCAACGTACACACTAAGTTCCTAGACCCTTTGGTACTTTGTTTTACATCTGCTTCCACTTAGCGAACTATGCCTAGAGTTGAACGCGAGTTCTTGCATGTGTATCGGCGGCACACGCTCGCATCCGAATAGTTTCATAAACATAACCCAACTTAGTTTTGGACGACTTTTCAAAGTCAATGCATACTAACTTTCGATGTCTGGAAGTGCGATATTACGATTGGATCAGTTTGGGTGACTTTAATGCATTCGTTTGTTTAAAACTTTGTTTTATTGGATCAAACTTTCGAACAAGTCTAAGTGTCTTCATTTGCTTTCTTCAGCGTCATAGACGAAACTAAGTTTTCTTATTGTTTATGCATAATTGAAATGGTATGTGATGTCCTCCTGGCTGATTTTCGACCACAGTGACAACTTTCGAATGTCGGTAGCTATCAACTGCACGGGGGATATTATAGTGCCACAAGTATACGCGCTAAGTATACACGGAGGAATCCCGTGCCCGATGTAATGCTATGTAAGATTGGAATTAGGCTGGGACGCAGTGTTATAAGGACAATCACAATACAACAAGTACCCGAAAACCAACAATTTATATTTTTTTTACACAAATGTTGACTCCGGCTGGGATTCGAACCCTGGACCCGCCGCGAAGTTAAGTACTCTGATGACTAGGCCAAGAGTGGTACTTGTCTTATGACTTTACGGTATTACTGACATAAAGAAAAATGTTAATAAAAAGTTAACATTAGTTCTGACACTAAAATGATAGCTAAAGAATATTTACAAAACTCATTTATTATTATCGTCAGCCTCTAAATACCATACTGGATGATGCAGACCTCTACTGAGTTGGTACGATTTACCGTAATCGCCACATTTGGCATGCGGGTTGACAATACCAGACACCTTGTCTATTAGGTGTTGCTGACCGCTAATAATCTTGTGAATCCGCCTAGATGGTACCTTACCAGTGCCCATTATCTGCCATACATCGTCAAACAGTTGTGGGCAAACACATCATCACACATTAGGTGAGGTTGAGGTTAAACGTTGGCTTATATGTCATATAAAAAATTCTAAAGTAGCAGTTGTATTCAGTTTGAAATTAATTTAGTAAATTCAGAAAATGAAAATAACAATTACTATTTTTTCAAATACACTACAATTACAATTAATATTTCTTGTTATTAATTATTAGAGAACCCAACGACGCCATTTTTTTAATAAATAATAATACTATATTAATAGTCGCCCTGTGGTCGAAATTCGACATTAATTCATAATTATGATGTGTTTTATATTGTCAGTGTGAACGTAAATAATGAAAGTTTTATTTTATTAAATTTAATGTATTTGTAACACAGATTATATATTGATTTTAGCTCCCTCGCTTCTTCTCCACGCAAACTTCAACTGTGCCAAATCTCGCAATATGTTTAAAAAGGGGTACAAAGTTTTCTCTTCACGTATTATTAATATTCACGAATATATAGATATAGTTAAAGATTTTATGGAGAAGGAAGTGTAGATAACTAAAATGTATAAATAATATGTGTCACAAATACATTAAAATTATTAAAAAAAGGAATGAACGGTCGAATTTCGACCATTAGGCGACCACTAGTACCAATTATTGTGTCAATTTACTTATTCAAATACAGAGCATGGTCTTATCTCATTTTGAGAGGATTGTCGAAAACTACAGGTTAACATAAAATGGTTCAAATTAAATATTGGTCAATGTTACGAGGTTATAAACCATTTTATATTATCATGCCTTTAGTTACGTCCATAAATTACGGATTACGATTCGTTCTTATAATCAACGTAATTACTGAAATCTCCGACGGAGAGTCACGATCAAACAGTCAAGCGCACAGATAAAGCTGCCGCAACCCTCGGAGCGTTGCACGCATTCACCACTATACTAAGACCCACCGAATGTTCTTACTTTTTCAATACGAAGTTAACGAAGAGCAAACGGGTCATATTTGTAAGGGCTCTATATTATTTGGTCGTTATGTACGTGTTATCTTCCTTCGCCAATAAGTCACGCAATAATTACCGCGAGTTGAGGATCACGCGCTCCCCCGCACATATTTATGCAAGCTACATAAATATACATAAATAAATATCGCGTGCGACAATTGCAAGCGGTTTTATGGTTAAGAATAATGTATGGCCGCGGGCTGTGACTTACGCCTGTTCCTATCTCTATGCTTATGGAACCATTAGGAAACACGCGTAATAATTAAAAGATTTTGTGACTTGATACAGAAGTTGGCTTCGGCTTTGAGTATGAAAATAGTTTGTTGTTTTAAATATTCATAGGCGTCCGGTAATAAACCAATTTATTATTTACCAGCGAAATGCATAACATACATACTTGTGTGGCTTACAATAACTCAGATTTAAAACGGAAAAAACTAAACTATCAGACTGCTAAATATAAATTGGTTAGAGTTATAAAGAGACCAAATAATAACATATTACTTTCTAAATTACCGTAACTATTAAAATGTACTATTTTATTTTATTTAAGTATTTATGTATGGATAGATATTATATGTATAGTTATGGATATGTATGTAACATACATAATTGTGTTAAGTATGTATTAAATATACTAAAAAATCAAATAGAGAAATTTTGCACCGAAAATAAATTAAGGTTGATAAAATAAGTCACAAATGCACTACTTGGATTGCGTGGACATCATTGCGAAAGTTGGAATACTTAAACAAGCTGTTGACTTAACTATTAACCGTACACTTTATATTATTATTATTATTATACCGTTTTAGTTCGTAGCCGTGGTAGCACAGAGGCTAGGCGCTCGCATTAAATTTACGCGCGAGTGACCTGGGTTCGATTCCCTGTGCCGGCACCACTAAAATTGTTGATTGCAATTTTAAGTGCTGATTAACCACGAGCTCAGCGGTGAAGGAAAACGTCGTGAGGAAACCTGCATGTCTGAGAAATAAAAAAAAATATATATTTCGAAGACATGTGTAGTCTGCCAACCCGCATAGGAGCAGCGTGGCGGATTCTTCCTAGCTCCATAACCCTCTCAGAAATGAGAGGAGGCATGTGCTCGGCAGTGGGACATTTATAGGCTGAAACTTTACTTTTTTTTAGTTCGTAATTTTAAAATAAGTAAACCAAATAAACTTTTTACTCAGCTACCTTTTCAAGCATTGCAAAGGTTGGATACCTAAGTCAGCGGTTCACTACAGCCTTACACTATATTTAATAACGTCAATTTATAATATTTTTAGTTATTTGAAAATTGTGCTCAAATATTGATTAATTATAAACTTTAAGAACAGAGGTAGCTTAATTCTAAGGTAGATAGGCAAATAATGTCTAGTAGCAATAGGACCGCCTTTTTGTGCATATTTTTTTGTGTTACTATCAATTACATAGTACATACAGAAATTAAAAAAAAAAACGAAAAAACTAAAGATATTAAAAGCTTACTATGACTAACGTAACTATTGCTGCTGAAACTGGCAAATATATATGATTTATAGGGAAAGCCCATGTTAAGAATTGAACTGTAACTGTAACATGAAATTATATTATTTTATGCAACAGTGTCGAGACTGAGTAAATCGTTCAGCTGATATTAGTGCAACATGACAAATGCTGTGGCACCCAGAACATATCTGTGTGGCACCACACTGCGCTTGTCGTTATGAGAAATCAGATCTTACGTATCATCGCCCAGTAATTACACTAGCTATCAGTGCCCTTCAGACCGAAACAGTAATGCACTATAATGCATGCAATCAACACAGAATAACTGGCACAGCGGTGGTACCTATATAGACGGATTCCTGCAATATAATATGTTATGAAATAATCCTATGCTTAATAATTTAATGAAAATATGTTTTAAGTAGGATTTAAATGACAAAGACAACATCGTTTTAGAAATGTTTGGTTAGTTACGTAAACTAAATTTCTATAATTTATCTAATCTCTTAAAAATAAAATATAATTACAATTAATGAATATGATATTTTTCTGACGCTATGCTTGTCGCAATACACATGAATTATCCTATATATCAAATTTCTTTTACGTAACGGTGCTTTTAAAATTTATTACTTGGAACGGGCCTGTTATTATACACTAAAGTTACCGCTGGCGTATGAAAGCTCTTGCGTGATGATGTTATTGTGATTTATTTATACTTTCACTGAAATTTCTAGGAAAAGGTAAAATAAATTTTGAACATTTTATTCTGGCTATAAGAGAACTTACGTTTTAGACGTGGAAGGCCGAAACAATTTGTGCGTTATTTCTTCACCGTCATGACTCTGAAACAAAAATGATTACGTTATATACGTCATCCAAAATTTAAATAGAATTAAAAAGAGTGAAGTAAAGTAGCAGCCCATTAATGTCCCACTACTGAGCACGCCTCCTCTAATTTCTGAGAGGGCTGGAGCTGGGTAGGGTTCGCCACGCTGTCAATTCGAGTTGACGGACTTTACTTGTCCTCGTAATATTTGTATTTCTGAGGGTTCCTTACGATGTTTTCCTTTACCGCTGAAGACGTGGTAAGACAATACTTAAAATTGCAGAACAATTTAATAGGAACCGGCACCTGTTCGATCACAGGTCACTCACATACTATGAAATTAGAGCCGACCCCTGAGCTGCCACGGCTCTTGACCAATGTTTCTACTATGCTTAAATATAATACACAAAATAATGTAAATGTCCCACTGCTGTGTTCTGCCATTCTCTCATTTAAAGGGGGTTTTGGAGCCGTAAAGAGTCCGTCATGCTATTCCACTGGGGGGCGGACTACAATAGACCGTAAAAAAATATTTTCTCTTATCTATTTAAAAAAACTTGCTATCCACTAGAAAATGTCCTGTATGGTGAGTGCTATTTACAAACAACAACCGCGATCTACAGCGCAGACACCAGTTTGTTAATTACTGCGCAAACGGAACCGGCAAGCATGGGGAAAACCACTTAAAATTTTAATTTTAATAGTGCCGGCGCTTGAGATCGAATCCAGGTCACTCGCGTACTATGAAATTGAAAGCATGCGTGCGACGCTTGAATTACCACGGCTTGTCATCGGCAATAAAAATACATCGATAGTTTTAGAAACGAGCACACAATCGCCCTAGTCACTGTCGCCCATAGGCACCTTGTTTCTTAGTGAAAAATGGAGATGTGGGTACGTTGTTAACCCCGAGACAAAGATAGAACGCTTCATTTCAAAGTAAATGGTCTCCGGTTCTAATCACTCCTCAAATAAAATTAGGTATTCTATGAAAGTGTTGTACTTCGCCCAGTCGAATCGGTCTATTTATGTACTACAGCCAACGTGTTCAACTCTAGTGGCTTTAAAATGATAAATGATATTAAACGATTTGAATCTAGGTAGGTATAGTGCACCGTATAATGCTTTACCATTTTTGACAACAGCTACCAGTAAATTTGAAAAATAATATCTATTTCTTCCAAAGGCAATAGATGTTATCTTTCAATTTCAATTTTAGTATTTACAAGACAAGTCAATTACATACGGCTAGGATTATCCGAGACTCGTTCCGTAGACACCAATAAATTTGGCTGCTACCGCGGCCTTCAAAAGCGCCTAATTTAGACCCAATGAAAATATTTGGGGACTTATGGTGCAACGATAGAATATCATCAGAAAATGTTTCAACTTTTATGCTGATATTAATTAAAGACCTGAATTTATGGGAAGGAAGACCGGTTTTTCTATGTGTATGTATAATTTGTCAATACAATATTACCTAAAGTATATTATATTTGTACTTATGCAGTCGATATAGTAGATAATAAAAGAATTCATTTAAAAGTGATGAAATTTTATTTTGTTATCGTCTTTTAATTATATGACTCAAACATAAAAAGATACGCTGATCTAAAATAAGACGCAACAACAAATAATAATTCAGTATGGTATCGTGGATAACACGATGGTGTGTGCTTTGTCAATGAACGAAATGACATAACAGCTCTAAGTTAAAATATATTTTAATTAACGCGGAATATAGTGTCACGTCTCTGACGTACATGCAATGGTGACAGACAATCTATCTGTCACATTGATATTTTAAGAGAAAATAGAACTTGTAGTTTTGTGATGTGCAAACGACATTCAACCTAAGGATGGTAAATCAATTTCATTGTTGACTATACCACTTTTATACCAAGTTATTCTGCTGTCAAGTAGTGGCATGCAAACATCAGCGTTGAGGTTTGAAAGCACTGAAGCTAGTATAATTAAAAGGTATATGAGACTTGAACCGATGATGACGTGATGACTAGCGCAGGCACGGTCTTGTACAGAATTTTCCAATGGAAAGTAAGTGACACGGCATTTTTATTGGCGCGCGTAGCCCAAGCCATCAGGAATAAAAAGTAATCCCAATCAGAGCCTATATTTTTCAATTACCAAATAATTGATTTTTTTTTGGGAACGCTTCTTTGTAGCATCAGTGACGTTTAAAAGATAAACATGTTGTTTTTTGTGTCTTTTTACAATGGAAACTAACAGCACTGTTAACATTACAGCTCCTGCAGTAATCGCCTTCAGGTTCCTTCATTTCCATCGCAATGATCTTGTATAAGAAGTAATTTAACTGTTTCTTTTGAACTGGATTTACATCGAATGCAACCACGAATGTTATCAGGAATCTATTTGTAAGCAATTAAAAGTTAGGCCTTTTTATGCAAAACGTGGCTTACGCGCATATATTTATTTGAAAGAGAATAGAAAATCGTTTAATTAGATTGCTGTTTAAAGTGGCTATAAGGTGATATACACTTTGGTAAAAAATATTGTCAGAAGAATAGAATCTGATCGAGAAACTGGGCTTCTTCTTAAACTGACTTCAGTAGCCATGACATCTGCTGTGGTAGGTACTATTAATGACTGTAATAATAACGAAAGTGATATAGAAACACAGCAATTAACGGTTTCGATGTACAAGCGCACTATTAGTAATTTTATTAGAAAGACACATAGTTGTATAGAAACAGATTGTTACGTTGATGGAAATGATGGCATTACGTGTTCAGGACGGTTTCGAAATACGATTTTAATTGATGTTGCGCGAGCGGTCACACAAACTCTTTCACTTGTACGGATAGCTTGTGAAATTTTCATGACGAAAATAGAATTTAGGTTTTGTTCCATTGCGTCAAGAGAGTAAATGTTTTCGTTGGCTTTTCGCAACGTGAAGGCGCATTCTAAATATAAATAAAAATATAAAGAAATGACGTCCGAATTCTTATTTTAAACTTTTCAAGATTTCTGATGAAATACTACTTGCCTAAGTTGCGGCTTAGGTAACGTTTTGACGTATTTTCGTTCTACTTCACTACCTGTACTAATGTATGTGTACTTATAATCAGGTATACAGTGTCATTCGTAATGTCCTATACATCACAGGCAGGCTGGGCTTAGGGACGATGTGTATATGCCCCAAAAAATATAATGAGCATAGTAGCGTGATACCTATACGAGATATGTCGACTTAAACAATTTGCATAAAACTCATAGGTTATACACCCTGTTATACAGCTGATTGAGGCAATGAACTCATAAATTTAATTAGGCGTTTTTGCATTGAGCTGCCTTCGAAAAAACTCGCAAGAACTAGGATAACATGAAGCTTAAGGAAATCTGTTGCGAAGTAAATCCGTTAGTATGACGCCGCAGTAGGGTAACATAAATGAAATGGAGAAGAAAACGTATTTTGAATTTGTCTGGTTCGGGGCAACGACTTTCTGAGTTAGGATCGCGTAAAGTTTTACAAAACAAATAATTTTAAAGTTTTGTATGGACATTTTTAGTATTCAATTTTGTCATTAAAGCTTCACTGTTGTGTTTATCAGATCAAAGTAGCATGGGTAGGTGCCGGGATGTAACACCAATTATGAATAACGTTGTATAGTGGTAATATCATGTCTTTAAGCATAAGAGGCACCTCACTGTTAATAATACTATAAGATAATTAATTCGCGGTTGAAGGGGCATTCATCGTTAATTCGTCAAGCATTCGAAACGTCGGGTTAGAAATAGTTCAAAATTATAGGCGATAAAATTCGTAAAAATTTGTTGTATTTCAATCGTATTTAGTATTTCTTTCTCGTTCTCCTAAACGATTAAGTTCTATTTTAACATTTACCACGTGAATCGTTTTTTTAAATTTATTATTTTACATGCAATTGTCGTTGCTGGGTAACTATCCTAAGAAATTTAACATCGCAGTTTATGTATTTTATAATAACAAAACCAGACGCTGCAATGTATATGTACGGTTACGTAAGTTTTGTAACTTTACTTACAGATATTTTATACAGAAGACCATACTTCATCTTAAACAATTATTTAGTAAGTTATTTTTTTAAAAGCTTGAAAAAAAAATACTAAAAACATGACCTTTTATGTTGTCCGTACACGTCTATTCCTCGATACACATATCAAAGCGCGGCTACCTTCCTCTACCAACGCTTAGGCTTTTCACAAACTGGGGCGGTCCGTAAATTTGATTTTAATATTGAGCACGTAATGCCCTGTTTGCTCACCGCCTGTAATTGATACGGACCCTCTTAGCATGCGTCTAATACCTATAATTATTTTCGAATTCGTACGGCTTTGCCTTTTAAACAACGGATTATTTAAATGTTACGTCAAAGTTGTCGAATGAATTTTGGAATATTAAATTACGTTAGTATTACGAGTATAAACATACGAACATTATATAAGTAAAACAATTAACATTAATAATACCACATCGTATCAATCATATATCAAATATTGAGGCAAATGATGAAATGTTGTGGCACGAAGGAGTGCATTTCATTATAAGGATATGAGATGGTATGGATAGTTTTAATTTAACGCTTTTGAATTATATGCAAATTTAAATGAAACTAAGTTTACGGATTTTATCGCGTTTAATGTTTTACTATTTATAACCCGACGTTTCGAGTGCTTTACAGCACCCATGGTCACGGGAGGACTGAGGTGACAGATGTCCTGATGTCATAGTTAACCTGGGGTACCTTCAGCTTTTAATTATTATTTTTGGTCCTATCTACGCAGAAAGAGCTAACTGTGTCTTGAAGTCTTGCAGTGGTATGCTTGGTTTTTGATTTAAAAAAGTAAAAGTTTCAGCCTATAAATGTCCCACTACTGAGCACAGGCCTCCTCTCATTTCTGAGAGGGTTTTGGAGGCTAGGAAGAATCCGCCACGCTGCTCCAATGCGGGTTGGCGGACTTCACATATCTTCGAAATATTTTTTATTCCTCAGACATGCAGGTTTTCTCACGATGTTTTCCTTCACCGCCGAGCACGTGGTAAATCAGCACTTAAAATTGCAATAAACAATTTTAGTGGTGCCGGCACCGGGGATCGAACCCAGGTCACTCGCGTACTATGAAATTTAAAGCGAGCGCCTAGCCCCTGAGCTACCACGGCTCTTTGATTTAATTTTATTTATTATTGGATCCCAAGCTGGTGGTAATACCCAACCATCTTCTCTATTGAAATTAGGATTGTTTTTGATTTCAATAGCATCGCGAATTATCCTTGGTAGGAATCGGTGTTCTTTTGCAAGGATCTGTGGTTTATCAAATCTGATGTAATGGTTGGGATGATCCAGAACGTGGTCACAGACTGCAGACTTCCTAGAACGACGATGCTTCACGTCAGCTATGTGTTCTTTTACGCGGGTTTTTATCGATCTTTTTGTTTGGCCTATGTAAGAGAGACCACATTCACAATCTAGCTTGTATACTCCTGCGTCCTGTAGAGGGATGTTACACTTGACAGATGGTAAAAACTGACTTATCTTCTTTGGCGGCTTGAAGAATGTTTTTAGGGAAGCCCGCTTCAAGATATAGCCAATCTTGTCCGTGACTCCTCTGACATAAGGTAGAACAGCAGGTACACGCTCGACTGTGGCTTGGGTTATAAATAGTAAAAAATTAAACGCGATAAAATCCGTAAACTTAGTTTCATTTAAATGTGTAGTGTTCGCGTAAATATAAGAAATCATTATATGCAATGTTATGTGGTTACAAATTTTGTAAGTATAAAAAAATTAAATCTTAAAAGATTTCTTTTGATGACGGCAGGTCAACGTAGATGTTAGAATGTAATGCAGAGCTGTCTAAATAATTATTTCTATTGAATTAAAACTCGATGCGTTGAAACATAGACTCACACTTTAATATGTTGGATGCATACATTTTCAGAAACATCCGATCTAAAAAAAAGTATTCAGTTTCGAGTCTGATTATTTTACAGTTCATAAATAAATGGATTTTTTTTTATACTGGATTTGGAGTTTGTATGTAGAAGAACCGTGGAATCTAAAATTTATGTTATAATATGTGTTAGAAATACATTAAATTGAATAAAATAAAACATTAAATATTTACGTTCATACTGACAGTGTCACATAATAAATGTGACTAATTAATAAAACTAAAACTAAACCTAATTTTTTATCTTTCATATTTTTCAGATAACTAGAAAATTAATGCACTAAAATAACCTCTGTAGCAGATAATTTACAAATTTCCCGTTTATTATATAATACCTATATATAATGTGTTACAAATTACAAACAAAATAAACTCAATTAAAAAAGTCAAAGACTTATGGAAAATTTCGGCCATTAGGGCTACGTGTAATAATATAGTGAAAATGTAAGAAAATAAAGTAATAGTGAAAAAATATAAAATGATATATTGCGATAGACGTAGCATTGAATTTCTTTTCTTCATAAACATAGTTCGTTTCTAAATTTTATTTCTGATGATTTGTTATTTACATTACTTTAAATGAAGCAGATATGTTCAAAGGGATTATTTTATTGTGTATGTGAAATTTATGTATTTAAAACGCTCCCACCATGCAGGAGAAATCCTTACGTGGGGTTACTTATTTTTTATTTGTGATTTTTGTGTTTACATTAGTGCAATATTTTAATTATCAAATGGATGGATATTCAAAAGCCTTTCACAATGCTTGGGAAAGGTTTTAACACATGCTACTCTTAACTTATAAGTAAGACGGCTGCGAAGCTTATCCCTTGTATAAATTCCACGCCGCCGACATAAGTTAACAGCGATTCATATCCAATACAGGTGAAGTGTGCGCGGGCTCGCGAGCATTCTCCCCTCGCCGCAGAGATTATGGCGGCGCCATCAAATATGCATAAAAGCCGTAAAATGCCACACTTAACTGCTCCCCGACGCCTCGCAGCGTTGTCACCTGACTGCTCGCAGCTCCGCCACAATCCCGCTACCTTCAGACGGATGCTCAGACGTCTTTGTAATTAAAAATTGCCAACGTCACATAAATTTGCATGATGCGAGACGAACAAATGTGAGTCGCCGATTAGCATAATAGTGATTGTTGCTTTGAAAGCAAGGATTTGTGTGAGGATTTTTTATTTTTACATTTTTTTCTCGATTTGTTATAAAAATAAATTGCCATAAGATTTGTAACTAAAAAATAATTTTTCTCTAAATCCAAAGCTGGTCTGCACAATGGTAATTTTTTTAAAGACAACTGTTTTTATCGATGGACTAAGAACTCGTTATCCGAGTATTTCTAACATCTCTTTCAGACTAAGCACTGTAGTTTAAAGGCAATCCGTTAATTTACGGACTGTGAAGGTTTCACAGTATCCGTCAATCTACGAAGTGAACGATTTCGTCACACCAAAAAATTACTAAGCGTGCGTGTACGCTGAATAGTTATTTTTTTTATATTATAAGAGTTTTAATATTAAAAGAACTTTTTGTATCATTGTTATGAAAACGATTGTAAATTAAATAACAGTCCCGGACGTCTCGCACCTTAGACACTCTTGTACGTCACTGGTCTGTATGTTGATGGTGGTCTTTTTTTTTGTACAAAGTGACGAGACTGAGCAAAACGTTTTCCTGATGGTAAGTACAACGTCTACCAATAACAAATGCTATGTCATCCAGAACATTTCTGTGTGGCAACACATAGCGTCCGTCACCTTGAGTCATCAGTTCTTAAGTCTCATATACCCAGTGATTTCACTAGCTCTCAGTGTCCTTCAGACCGAAACACAAGAATGTTTGCACACTACTGCTTCAGGGCAGAATAAATGGCCTGGGGTGGTACCTACCTAGACAGATTCCTGCATGTTCTCTTTGTCGAAAAACATTGTTATTGCTGCAGTGTTAGAGCAAGTTGCAACTAGATAAGAATTTAATCTACGCGAAAGCCTTAGCATATAAATAGGTAAGCTAAGCCTGAGAAGTTTATTTACGCTACTGTTCTTTTACTTAATGCTATGTTAAGTCGGCAATAAGTTTTATAAAAATAAATGTTAAAACAAATAATTTTATATTGAGTACGTATATTTAAAGTGCCTCTGTGTTATGTGTATGTGTGTTTGAGTCTGATTCTCTTTTAAGCTGTTCTGCAACAGTAAAGTAAAAGTAGCAGTGCCTTTGTACAAAATTTATATTTTGTGTTTTCCTTTTATTATTTTAAGTGTACATAAACTGTTTAAATACTTTGTAGTATAATTAATGGCGAAAAAATTAACTTCTAGCGTATATTGGAGAGAGGCAAACATGTAATACTACTTGCGACTTAGTGACATGAAGTCTACAATGCCATTATAACAATCATCTTCCCGTTCATTACGCGTAGTCATGATACTAAATTTAAATTAACAGCCCCTTGTTAGTTAAACTATGTACATCTGCGCTGAAATGAATGTTCATTTATTAAGAGAGCATTGGGATCTCGAGCGAGTGTTCGCTTTTGTATAAAAAATTATTATTAACTATTACTAGTATTATATTTACTACAGTAAGAATATTTGGTAGTGGTGGTTGTGAGGTATTTTTTTTTAAATAATTTTCTGCTTTTTGAATATTATTCAAAATTATTTAAAATTGAAGTATAGAATATAACTTTTCATCTTATCATGTTCGCATTAAGCGTTATTTGAATTAAGAAATAGATTTGTGTATTCTAATACCGAAATTTTAAATATATTTAAAAAACATAAGTGATTTTTCCTATATTAAAATTCACTTCCCGGAATTTTATTATAATCGTAATACATTTGTAGAGCAAATGTCATAAATAACTTTAGTCGCAATTAACACTGTACAGGAAACTAAAAGGGAAAAGTAACTTATAAATTAATTTAAGCAACTTCTATTCAATGATGCTCTTAATTTGACAATGAATTTGTTTTTCTTTGCAATTTCTAAATAAGTATAAAGTTAAATGGTTAAAATGTATGAGTAAGTTTTGTAATTAAATTATTTGCATGTGTTACACTGCACTCCGTATTATTACAAATAGAAATATTACAGACAGCTCTGTAACACTTGCTTATATTTTTTGATTACTTTGCTGTTAATTATGAAAGCTTTTAAGAATGAAAATAGATGAAGATATAGCTAGAGATAACTGGAATGCATTCCATAGTGCGATACTCAGAAACAGCCAATTTAGCCGCCGCCGTCGCCTCCGCCGTCTTTATCGTATCTTTAACGAACACTCATAAACGTGCACTACTCAACGTATTGTGCCGGTTACGTTAGCTACGCGCCGAAGACATGGAGGCTTAAATGAGCTGAGAGCGGGCTTTGTGGGATTTGCGTTTTGTAAAGGCTGCGATACTGTCTCGCTTCTTTAATTACTAGTGCGAATGTTCTCTCATTTAATTACACTGACTGATAGTTCTTAGTAATGTGTTGCTATTATAGAAAATTGTTGTTCATATTTGCAAATGTTGACAATGGTATGTGTATACAATGGTTTCGTTTAAAACCAATATTTTAATTAAGTTTATTTATTTCTCTGACATTTTGGGTTAAATTTGTAAGGTGTGAAGAATTTTAGGGTTATTTTGACATACAGTCGTCATTATTTATTGCTAAATATCAAAAAAATAAATGTTCCTTATAGCATTGTAGTAAACATAAATTGGTGTAAATTTCTCCCTTTGTTCCCATAACTGCTTGTATTTAAATGAGGTAAAAACTTTTCCTACTTGCCCTTTGTGAAACAATGTACACGTAGGCATCGCGGGAAATGCTAATACGGGCCGTTCGGTACAAATTGATACTCGATCGTCGCTCATATAAAACACTCTGCGAGCAAGGTCGTCCCATGAATAATAAAGAATTGCCGAACCTCGACGACGGCAGGCACGTAGGTACCTGCTTGCTATGTCGAATTCTCATATTTTTTTTTATTATTTCATATAACACTTTTCGCGTTTAATGTACATAATTTTATTAATATCACGCAGTGTACACAACATGACTTTACAAATTTGTGTGAAAACTTTTAAGGGGAAAATCGGCTACGTTGGCCACATAAGCGTACATCAACGTTAATTTGCGAGTCGAAGCAGTTTGAGCAGTCGCCGTAGCCGAAACCGGCTAAAACACGTGATCACACATAGCGGGAAAGGCTACTTTTATTTTTAGGTGTTTGTGATAGTGACAAAATTCACAGTTAATGTTATGTACTTAGTGCTTTTGTATACTTATATTCAAGGAAATTATATTTTTGGCTTGAATAGATACCGACAAGCTGATATACTAAAATATTTAATATCTTTTAAATATTTTGTGCGTGATGTGAAAATATTTAAAATATTTTAGCTCGCTGTTATTATGTAATAATTGTTATTTCATAAATTTTCTTAGTCACTATGAAGTGAGATTTAACATTATTTTGTGCTTTTGACAATGCGTTAAGTGTTTCAAAACACCCTAGCAAAGCAGCACCTACATTTTTCTTGGCGCCCTTATTCACTGCACGACCACTATAAAACATAACTCCGATTTTTATACACACTTATATTTATTTGGTTTGTGTTTTCATTCAAGCTAAATATCCCCTTTACGTCAAATAGACCCGTAAGGATCGTCAAAACAGCCGAAAATTTGGTTTTATGCGCTATATTATGGCGGCAGTGACATTGTTACAAACTAACCCTATGTTAAAATGATTCTACTCTATATATTGTAGTGTTACGTGGTAGTTCAGGGGCCTGGTGCTCGCCCTTAATTTCATAGTACGCGAGTAACCTGGGTTCGATCTACCGTGCGAGCACCTCTAAATTTGTTCTACAATTTCAAGTGTTGATTTACCACGTGCTTAGCGGTGAAGGAAAACATCGTGAGAAAACCTGCATCTCCGAGGAATAGAAATATTTCGAGGATATGTGAAGTCCGCCAACCCGCATTGGAGCAGCGTGGCAGACTATTCTCAGCTCCAAAACCCTCCCAGAAATGAGAGGAGACCTGTGCTCAGCAGTGGGACATTTATAGGCTGTAACTTTACTTTTTTAACAAAACTACTTATGGTACACAATAAATGCACGATAATATTACGCAATAGTATTATAGTTCCCAAGTCACATCGTTACTTAGTCATATTGACATTAAACCTAAACATTTGCGTAATAAATATCAGCGAGAATTAAATCACTCCGTCGAATTAACTCAGCGTACACGATCGACGATTAACGTAATCTATGTATGTGTCACACGAATCTCCGAAATAATTCATCAGTAAGTCACTTTTATGTATATTGTTTTATCTTGACAACTTCATGATATTATTTCTATCGAATTTATATAAAAAATCTGTTTTTTTGTTCTGTTATAAACTAACCTAAAGATCTGTAAAATTAATTAAATCAAATAACCTTCTACACTAAAATAACTTTCAACGTGACATCAGTCAAGCGTTCATCAGGCAAGCGTTACAGTCTATGAAGAGTATGATTTAAATAATGTTTCAGTAAATTCTTATCTAGTAATTCCTAGCAGAGGTGAAAGTAAACAATACCTAAAAAACCAAATATTTATGCGTCAAATAAAGTACTAAATAAACTATTTACTCCAAACAGTCAGAAAGTAACTTTACTAAAATTCAACATTCATATCAACTATGTTAGTCGCATTCGTAGCTCCCGGTCTATTCATGTGGTTGTGTGTAAATGGTGGCGGGCGTGTAGTGTTTACCTGCGGAATCCGTACAGACAATTAGCTCTTTATACGATTAAACGCTCTCTACATCCGTAGATCCGCAGGTGTCGACGCCGACATGACACGTGAACCTTTGTTGCGTAAACGTTCAGTGCTAGGCATCGCTACGTGATTTTCACAATTAGGAAATGGCAAGGCGATTAATTGCTCAATTAGAGTGTACATAATTGAACTACGTATTGAAAAAAGTTTTTTTTTGGAATAAGTGACGAAACGAGCAAGTCGGTCACCACGCCTGCTTATGAAGTTAATTCAATGAAAATTCTTTATTTTTCAACTCAAGAAATACAAATTTCGAATACCAAACGTATTTTTTTTACAATCTTCCACCGTTTCGTAATGAGATTCTTCTTACGGAGAAGAAAAAGGCGAAAGAAACTCCGCAGGTATCTCCCTTTTTTGTATTTTTTTTATTTTTTTTAGTCATAACACATTATACGAGTATATTATTAACCTATAAACGATAGTGAGCCGCTTGCTCGTTTGTCCCCTCTTCCATAAAAAAAATCTCATAGACAATTGAAGCACGCTCTATGACGAAAAATTCACAAAAATTTATACATATATAAGTGTATTGCAACCTCGAGACCAGTCTCCACAAAGAGCATCTGTTTGCAAGTATGACGCATGTGGCAGCCATCGCTCTCCTCGACCATATCAAGGAAGTGGACGACCTGTCACACGACGCCGCCGCAAGCAGAGTCATTAAAGCGAGCATGACATACTCAACTCTACCATTTTACAGTTGTAGTACTACATATTACAGTTACAGTAGATATTACAGTTGTAATACTACCCAGAACGACGCGTGGCCGTGGTCAGAGTACCTGAGTTCTTCACCGCAGTCTTCTGTGTTAGAATCCCAGCCGAAGCCAACATTTGTGCAAAAACTCAAGTTGTTGGTTTACGGGTTTGGTTGTGTTGGGTTTCCTGATGTCTCTCACACTGCATTGTAACCTATCAATCTTATCGCTTGAGCGATACATCGGGCGCGGGTAGGTCGGGACGAGTGAGTGCCTCTGTGTCTGCGCGTACATTTCTGGCACTATAACATCTCCTGCGCAGTTGATAGCTTTGAACAGTATTCGGAAGTAGTCGCCGTGGTCGAAAATCAGCCAGGAATGTAACACTACCCAGAACATTTAAATGTAACGTCTAGTGTGGCATTGCACCTTAGTGCACACCTTAAGAAGACCGTTATTAAGTCTCATATGAATTTAAACTAAAATTCCACTCGCAACAGTGTGCCCTTCCAACCGAATCATAGTAATTGTAAAATACTGCTTGGTGACATAATAGCAGGCACCTAGTCGGTCTCCTGTATTCGAGTCTTATTATCAATATTATCTATTTATATATAAATTATATATATTAAGAAGAGCATTCGGTATTTAAAATGAGTACTTATAGTTCCAATGTTTTGTAATTTATGTTCATTTTAATTAGTTAAATCATTTACACATTTTGCATTGGTTTTTATCTCAAAAGACTTATATTGTGTGGGGAGCATCGAATGTGCATTCACTTTTGAAGGAGGACAACTGGTGTCGTGAGAGACGGGAACGACAGGAAAAAGGAAGTGAGCACAAAGAGCCGGTCCTGACGCGTCTTGAGGTGTCTCGCCGCACTAGCCAAAGATGCAAAATTTGAAGGAAAACTGGATGAGAAAATAAATTAACATATCGCTAAAATTAATTTTTCTGTTCATTTTGGTCACATAAAAGTTATGTTTTATGGCTACTAAGAAGCTATATATATATATATATATATATCTATCTATCTATCCATCTATATGTATATAAGCTATCACCTTATTTTCTTTCAATTTATTTTCTCCCAAACCTCAATATTTTAAATATATGGACCTATCCTAGAAGTAGATATGAATATACGAGAATACATTTGACTATGTTCTATGGTTCTGATTTAAGATACTTTTTGAACAAATGAAGTCTACATGTACATGTTAAATGCCTGTTATTAATGTATAACTATGTACTCAAAGGAGTCTAGTCAAGGAGTCTGATTCAACAAGCGAGTGCATCGGCCTGCAGCAGCCGGCAGCATAAAGATATTGAGCATGCATTGTCGAGAGCTCCATTGTACACCGGCGCGAATCACCGCGATAACACCGACCGCCACCGGCCGCTTTGTTTGTCTAATTGTTATATTCCGAACAAAGACTCAGGCAGAAACAAACGACGACAGTGCTTGTTAGCTCCCAGGCTAAACGCTTCATGTAATAACATGTCTTCAAACAATTGTTAATGTTTCCAATACGTTAGGAAATTGGGTATACGCGATCGCAATGCGAATCGATAGCCTTTGTTGTGTTATTGCAGACTTTCGTTCCAGTGGAGCAAGTTTTAATACTAAAATCGAATCGTTTCAGCAAACATGATTGACGGCAGACCTATAAGGCAGCAAGGCCCTAAAAATCGAAATTCCATCGGGTAATAATGAATCGGCGGGAGTGAGTTTGATGCGGTATAGCGCTAATGATCTTTATTCTCAAATTTGCAGCGGTTCGACGTTTATTCGTTTTAAAGTGTACAAGCTTGGGCGGCGCCGGTTCCAAAGCTAACTCGGCCCCCGCCCTGCGCTATGGCATCAATCATTTTTAGAGGGTTTCGCTTATCCAAGTTTTCTTCCTGCCTCCGTCCTCAGCTTCCAACTTTTACATCGAATGATCTCCGTTAAACCAACAGAGCGTTCAGCTTCTCGTAGCCGCGTTTTGTATTATTTTTTGTGAATAAATAATATTATTTCACGAGGGAAAGGGGATTGGATTTCGTTAAATATGGTTTAGTAATTGAATTGAAATCTCTCAATGTCGACGTTCAATTAAGCTTTAGATTTCGTTCTTGATGAAGGTAATTCCTTTGTTTCTTCGAAAATAATATTTTAATTTTGCTATTTCGGTATGGTAACTTATAAATGCAATTTAGCTATTAGGGTACCGATAAGCAACCGACCACGTTTGAAAACAATTTAAATAAAAATTACGTTAAAATAAGAATACGAATGCTGTTATAATAAAAGTATTTAATCCTACCATTCGCATTTAAAATTTATTCGCTGGATAGTCAAAAGAGAGTATCGTTAACTTTCAAAAATACTTCAAGTAAAAAAATATTACTTATTGCTGCCTTTTGTATTTCATAGAATTCTTAAAGAGTTCTTAATCGCCAACCACAAATTTAATATCACTGCAATATAGTTTCTAGGCAATTGCTTGTTTCTAGGCATATGGCTAAGTTACAAACTAGTCTTAAAACTTGTCCACATATAGACCAATTGGATAATATTAGAAAATTAATAAATCATATTTGGTAATTAGCTAATCTATTTTCAAACTCAACACAGTAATTACACTATATCCATTACAATGGCTGTCACGAGTGATTAATGCTAATGTCGGCCGCAAGATTTTTAACTAAGTTAAGATTAAAATAGCTTATGGTATTATAATACGCTTAGAGCTCGGGGCGTCGGATCCGTCATCTCTCCCCTGCAAATTACGATGACACATCCGCCGGGAGGTTTAAGCCAATTCAACTTTAGGATTCCCAATACCTTCTTGCTTGCCAAGCTTGCTAAAATGCTTCGATGTGGAAGTTTTTTAAGACTACAGAGACCCTGAGTACGGCAAAGATAAATTGCACTGTATTTGTTTCTCTGTATTCATAATACATACAATAGTAGGAATTTATTACACATGTAATAGAAGTTACAGAGATGTAAAAAATAATACTTTTAACGTTACCTTACACTATCTGTTATGATCGTTTGAAATTGAGTCAATTGTTATCTACAGACAGTGGGGCCTGACTGTCTTATTGACCAGTTTACGAGTATTTTAAATTTGGAAAAATAATGACAATGAAAGAAATACTGATTGTCCAATGGCTTCGTGCGTTCTTGTTGGTCGGCATTTGATGACGGCAACTCGGAACTAATTTTTAAGCTATGACAAATTAGACAAGAGAGAGTATTCCATAATTAATGTACAAGTTATAAGGAAACGATTGCTTTTGCTGCCACATAACTACAATTTTTATAAAAAAAATTACTATTCTGGTCATATTTCATGTGTCGTTTCATGCAAATAAGTCACATAATAAATTAAAAAATACTACATAATTTAATTACATTTTCAAAAAAATATGAATTCAAATACATTATTTAATATAAAGAAAGCTTAATTTTCGTTATTTCCTACAGTGAGACTTGATTTCAGTGAAACTTACAGTTATCAGCCATCATGTGTGCATCCGTTCTTCACTGGAAACTTCCTTCCATGATTTTTTTGTTTTGGTGAAAGCGTTCTGCTTGTTCTTCACCGAAAGAATCTTAATGGCCTTTAATACACTCAACACTAGTGTAAATACCTACTTTTCGTAAACAGCAGTACTTGATAGTAAGAGTCGAATGATGTAAGTGATGATAGTACAAGTGAAATGGATGATAGTATAACTGAAAGTGAATGCGATGCAAATGTTTCCAACGCGCAAAAACATAATCAAACGGATTGAGTGATTTTATCAGGGACCTTGCGCTGTGAAAACAATCCGCGGGATTGATTACTCACCGCTGGATTGAAACAAAAAAATGTTATTATCAAAAATTATTCTGATGAAATTCAATGCCGTTATTGTATTTACCGCTGTAAATTATAATGTCTTATATGATTTCAGAAATTTTGATTCATCAAGGATGCTGTCTTTTTAAAAAGAAATTGTGCTTAAAATCCGTAATAATAGACGAGCGATACGAGCAATGGGAGCATTTTTTATGTTTTTAACGTACTAGGGAGACCGCGGGCTGATCTTTGTTTTATGAGAACGATTAAGAAAAGCATATTTGAAGTGTGTACTTGGGCTTTATTTGCACCCCGAGACGGGAAGCCACGCTTCATTGATCCGTAATCGTTTTTCGCATTTATTGCTGCTGTGCCTTATTTATTCGAGGGTTATGAGTATGTCGGGGAGATGAAGTTGTTTCGCTTAGTTTTGTCGAAGTAAATCAAGATCATTTTAATTTAATGTTACGTTATGTTGTTGGAGTGGTATTAGTGTATAGAAAACTTTGATGTTTTCATTTTACATGACTATAGATTAGGTACAGTTAGTGTTTGTAGAGTCAACAAAAAAAAGAAAGTACATGACAAAACTAGGTTATGTAATGGTGTACTGATTTTATAACATAGTGAAGAGAGAAAGTTTATCTATGTATTTATATACTAGCTGGCCCGTAAGACAATGTTCTGCCTTTTGCCGGTACGTGCCGGAGTGACAGAGTCGACAATAACTTAATCTATCGGGTCCAGATTTTGTGATTTTCTTTTTTGGCATTAAACCAACATATAATGTGGATTCGAGTTAATTTGATCCATAAATATAGAATTTGTTAATAATTTGACTAGAACGCTGCTTATCGGACCTCAGCATAGCTATGAACAATCGTCTAGACAAAACAATTTTTTTTTTACCAATATTAACAACAGACAACAGGATATACTTCGATTATGGTCATTGGCTCATATGTTATATAGTATGCATATTGTTTGTTTTATTAAAATACAGCCTTAAAAATGGATGTGGTTGAAGGTAAGTGGTAAGTCCGAATCCTTTGGTTGCGTTTGCAAAATTACAAAAGGTTGCTAAAATAACAAGTGGATAACTTATTAATTAAAAATTTTGTATCGAAAGGTGAATCGTTGTACTTATATTAAAGACTCTACCTAAAAATGGCTCTTCTTCTATGATAGTTTTTGAAATTTTAAAATTAACAAATAACAAAAAAGAATCGTTTAAAATACACTAAAATGATTGAGAGAAATGTGAGGTAAAACTTCACATTTGTTTTGCAGTGAAACTTAGTAGAAAGTTATAAAATGTCTAATGAACTTTCTTGAATTGGTCGGTCTTTCGGTGAAAAATATAAGTATCGCCTAGATACCCTATATCCATAGTATTATATTTTGAAAAGACTAATTATAACTAGACGCTTATATAACTGTTTTATAGTCTCAACATACTAACTACTTAAAAAATCACTATAATAATACTATTAAAAAATTATACCCAAATTTTTATACCTAATTTTATTTTAATTTTGATACTAAATTACTACATAATTCAACCAGAATGTCGTGTCGTGATCTAGTTATTTTCGCACTTAATTCAGAAGCGTTATACATCCTACGGCGGGGCTTCTGCTTGTCGGCTGATTTGAATGCTAAGTGAGCGCTGCGCAAGGGTTGTCTTAATTGTGCATTGGAGGCGGACCACAGCCGCCAAACATCGGTTTCTCTGGTTGTGTTCAGAGACAGAGAAAAACCTAGGGCGGGAAAATCGAACTGTAGCATTAATCAATGTTTCAAAGGGGACATTAGGTGTAAAAATAATTAGCTAAAATGTCTTTTCTTGCAATTATTTATAGCCAACCATTCCAATCAATCTATTTCAACATCATTCGATTCCTAAAATTCGACTATCGGATATCGACCTAGGGTTTATAATATTAGTACAGCTTTTATAATTACTTTTTTATGGAAGAAAGTGATGACACGAGCAAATCGTCCACCTGATGGTATGTGCAACATCTGCACATGAAAGCGATAATTGAGATAAAATAAAATTTTGCTTAACCTCTCCTGGATCATAAATAAATGGAATACGCATAAGTGTCTATTAGATAAACATAATCCTTAACTGTACATCTGAAAAGAAAATAAATAAAACGTTCAGTTTGACTAGTCAGATCCTTTCTATGTAAGAACAAATTTAACTTTTTAGCCACACATTTTGTTAGATAATTGCTAATGAAAATTTTGGCTTACTATGGTAACTCTTAATAAGTTACTATGCTTTTGTTATATGTTTGCTCAATATTTTAAAACTGCATTAATAATTCAAATTAAATCAAAAGATCGTGTATATTTATAAAATACGTTTAACAACTTATTATTATACAGGGGTATGTTGAAAGTAAAAAATTAATTGCAAATGACGTCGTAGTGATTTAGGCAACCGAAATGTGGTCGTTAGTGCGCGTTCAATGAAAGGGTTGCTCATCGTTTCCCCAATATAATTTAACTTTACTTCGAGACGGGCTTTTTATAATAGCTTACACATTCTACATTTATAATTACATATTATGTAGAATGAAATTATTTTTGTTGTTCTTAACATTTTTTTGGCATTGTTAGAACATAGTGTTATTAAAGAAATACACTGTTTTAACGTAGCCAATTTTATTTAAAAGTTGAAGTTTGTAGTATTTGTAAGTATGTAAATACTCACAAAGTCCTCCTTATGGTGATATTGTGGTTTATATATATCAGTGTTCCTCCTTGAAATAGAATAATTTTTTAATAGTAGTAGGGAACTAAAGCCAGGGGTAGCAGACCCAACTACGTGCTACGCTAGTATTAAGCAGCAGTTTTATTCTACCACTTTACTGTGTTATTAATAACAAATCGTTAAAATAGCGACTTTTGCAAACTGTCAAATACAAAATACAATTTATAACAAAAAATTCTTTCGAACTAAATGTTATTCTTTTTAAATTACAAGCTTGAATCAAGTGAAATTTAACCAAAAATGTTTGAATGTTGTGGTTACAAACATTTCACAAATCATAAATTAACGCGGCACGGTCCTTTTGTTTCAGAAGAGAAGCATAACAAAATGAAGGCGTATTAATTATTCAGCGCCACACTCGACGCAATCAGAATAAGTGCTGATGTTTCTGTCAGCGGCTGGTATGGTGCGGCGGTCGTGTTGGCGGTGTGCATGCTTAGAATTCTTAAGCCCCGCCGAAGGCTTGATTAGAGGAAATTAAAATCATTATACTCCGTCGCGCGCCACAATGCCGCCGTTCTACCCATCTGACGTAAAAATAAGGGAAACGCACATAAAGAAGGCGGCCGCCGGAAACGGAAGCGGCACCATCTTGGTGCCGCCGGGCGGGAAAACAATGGATTCGTTAATTAACATTTCTTACGCCTCGCGGCTGTCGAACGAACAGTTAATCGGACAAAATATTTACGTCAGACGCGATAGAAATTCCATCTCGAAATTAGTAAGTTTTTAAAGGATCGCTAACAATTTGAATACATACTCGTAGTTCGATGCGCGCGCGCTTTCGTGACAATATGATGTACCTTATATGCTATCCTTTCAGTTATAATACAACAGTACAAACTTTGTAACTCTATTTTTTTACAAATTTAGAGGTTGTTTGTTATATATAGCCGTGTGGTGGCGGCCTCGTTAAAGAATACTACCACTCCATCTCATCCAATGGATCTCGTAAAAGGCGAGTAAGGAATTAAACTGCACTGTGCACCCAACAGCGCACAACACCCATCACACCAAATGCATTATATTGTTTTGGTGAAACGTGGATTGTGGCAGTCATCTGTTTTTGCAGTGAGTGCCCAGTCTCTGACTACCCCTTATGGGATACAGTCGTGATCTTATGTATGTATATGTATGTTGTTATATAATCAACATTTTCTTTAGATAAATTCACCTTTTACTAAATGAGAGTACATGTTTTGTAATGTAGTACATAGTTACGTACTTAGAAGAAAGTGTAGTAATGCTTCGGTGAAGTAAAAATAGCTTATAAATTAATTTGATATGTAAAATGCGTGGTTTGTCGGGGTCATAGATACTATATTTGAGATTTAGGTGTTTTATGGGCAAGTTGATAAATTACTTACCAAGAGGTGGAGTATGCGCTCGTAGGACCACCTCAGTTTCCTTAAAAATGCCGGAGTAATTGTTAAATTTGCAGTAACTGCGCAATCTGACCCGCAGTTTTGCGTGTTATACGATTTTAATAGTTCGAAATCGTAATAGTCTAGTAGAAACAGGGAGAGCAGCCGATTGCAGTGCGTGAAAAATGTCCGACATCAATAATGTCTACTATCTGTGAGGGTGGTTCGGATTTTGTTATCGATGACTGAATTAATCGTTCAGCGGATATATGTTTTATGAAAGATGTAATGTTTGTATCCCAAATTGTATCATTATTAATTCTTTTTATATACGTTGTTTATAATACAAATAAAACCAATCATGATACCCTCATTTTACTCGTGATAGGATTCCTATGAAGAAATCCGTCTAGGTAGGTACCACCGTAGGACCAGTTATTCTGCCGTGAAGCAGTAGCAGAAGACTGCAAACATTACTATTACCTGAGAGCTAGTGTAATTACTAGGCATATGAGACTAGAGAACTGATGTCTCAGGGCGATAGACGCAGTGTCGTGCCTCACAAAAATGTTTCGGGCGACACAGCATTTGTTATGCATATTCGTTGTATGTATATTTGTTGGCAGACGTTGCACTTACCACCAAGTGAACATTTTCCTCGTCTCGTTACTTTCTACTAAAAAAACATAGATACTACAAGTTATGCTAATTCATATGGCTATAAAGCAAGTCTTTATTGAAAAGAGTCTATAATGATAGTCACTTTTAGTTTACTTAAAACATGGAATGCTGTTTTAATAATTATACAATATTTGTGTAGTGTGATCTATCGATCAAAGAAAAGCACATCACTAGTTGTTCCATCGGACATTCATTGAGACTGTACTGACCTTTTGACGAAGTATCGTCATTTGTTACTGGACATAGTGGAATGCATTTACTGCTTTTGATCAAACGCTTGCACAAAAACGATTCATCATTTCAGTTTACATATGGGTGTTTGTTTAAAACGGCTCTGTGGTTTGCAGCTTGATGAATTTGATGGTTTGGTTTTAAATGACGATTGTACTTTCGGTCGTTTGTATATAAAACTAAATGTTTCATATTATTTCTAACAGTAAAACAATTTGCATAAGTTACATTAGGATATCTAAGGGTACTCGTATAAGGTATCCTTTACTTACGTGTGATTCAAATATTTCTTAATACCCATTGCGAAAAATTGCATAATGAAAGTGGAAGAAGCTAAAGATGTGTGTCAGGATTGTAGCAAGTGGAAAGATGTGGTTCTGCCTACCCCAATGGGAAAAAGGCGTGACTGTATGTATGTATGTTCAAATATTTATAAAGTAAGTTTATAGGATTAGAACACACTTTACTGGCGTCATAGAAAAAATAAGAATAATAAAGTTAATTTGCAAAACACTTACTGCCAACAGATAGCCAATATTGTTTTTTAGTATTATTATTTCCTCGAACCTCGTCAGAAATGATCGTGGCTCGTTGAGTGAGTTAACTGGAGTTTGAGCTGTAGACGACGGAGAAATTAATTCCAGCACCGCAAAAAGAAACGAAGTGTCAACCGGAGGGACTGGCTGGAATGGCAGCTTCTCTGTACCTATATACTGGTGGTAGGACTCCTATGCAGGAATCCGTTTGTGATTAGGTGTGTACCATACCATCGCAGTGCCAGTTATTCTGCCGTCAAGCAGTGGTGAGCAAACATTACTGTGTTTCGGTCTGACGGGCACTTCACTGATAACTAGTGTATTAAGCCATACCATATCGGATACCTTGGTAGATAAACCAGCGCTGTAGTCTCGATAGCGGCATTAAGCTGATTGAGACCCCTTTGCTCAATGCGCCACAACACACCTGACAATATTTTTGTAAGCGAGTTTTGTTAAATGTTTAGTTTTGTGATGTTGTTTAAAGTTACTTTCTGTTTGTCTATAAATACATTGTTTATCTGTATGTCTAGTGCCTAATTTTATGTATTTGTGTCTGTGGTGTATTTCCGCAATAACTGTTTTATTTCTTTCTTTCTTTAAATACTGTGCATATGAGATATGTCTGTGATACGGATGTCTCAGGGTAACGAGCGTAGTGCGGTGCCATACAGAAATGTTCTGGGAGACACAGCATTTGTTATGGGCAGACGTCCCACTTTCCATCAGGTGAATAATTTGCTCGTCTCGTCACTTTCTTCAATAAAAAATATTCCTCCAACTTAAATTTTATAATTCATTGTCGTTTACACCTTACGATGTAAGCAGCACATCAAAAGGCGCAGCAAAGACTCACGACCCAATAGCTATCGCTGAGCTGCTTGACCAAATCTATAATAAATATTGTAATTATACACATACATATAATCCCGATTTTCTTATATAAAGGGGAAAGCAGGGGCCACACACGTAACCCAATTTTTGCTCCCGTGAAAAAATAACCACATCGCCGCCATTTTGATAAGAATCAAAAATAATTCTTACTACCCATTGTGTTCCCAAGAGCAGAACAGTGACAGCATTGCATATTATGCTGCTGTTCAAAAATACTTTAGTCACCTCTTACGACGCCTCTGTAGGAAAGAGGTAGGTGCTATTCTACTCTCGTAGACACATATCGCAGGCACAATTATAGAGCTAAATTAATATTCGAATATTTTTAATACAATGTTTCTGAAATATGTTTTTTTAATCATAGTTTTTAGTCGCATTGGAGTGTTGCCAGCAGTCTAGATCGCAGTGTGAGTCGCAGATAGCAGTAAACCGCTCTCAGTAGCGGATTACCGCCATTAACCGCTATCCGAGCTGTAAAACGTGTAATCGATGCACACCCCAATGTTTATAGTCTAATATAACGGACTTACAACGGACTGTAGTGATGTTCTTTGCTAAAATTCGTTAGGGAAATAAATAATAATATTTTTGTTTAAGTTACATTTTCGAGAGTAACAACTACATATCTTTGGGGACAGCCTCTTGTAGTTAAACGACAATCTAATAATGCTTCAAATGTTATCACATATACAGATGCACCCATACATCTTCCTTTTTTTCCGTACTCAATGTAACGCTTATACGATAAGATCGGAGGAAGGGTCTAAGACACAGAATACTGACAGTAACACCTAGACTCGAAACCATTAATTTGTGTGTTGCACAAATATTGGGTTCAGCTTGGATTCAAACTTACCACCATGCGGTAATAAATATTATCGTATAAATATTTCGAGGACATGTGAACACCGCCAGCACTGTCCTGCTCGGCAATGGGACATTAATATGTGTTAATTTTACTAAAAACCAAGTTATTTGTACGTTATTACCATACTCATAATTTTATTTAGAAAGAACACATTGTTAAGACCATCTTGTGGACAAATGGTGTAAGGTCACTCGTAACATTTTCTTAAAAAACTGTCCCCACACTAGGGTTGTTCCTCTACCGTTGAGACATTTCACATAGTAATTTTTTTTGAGTCTCTTATTTTTAAAAAAAAAACGATGCCCCACAGTATGATTTATCCTGTGTCGTGGGTGCGTTTTACATACATAAATTCCACATACACAAACACCCAAACCCGGAACATCAATCTGTAGGTCATACAAATATTTGTCCCGTGCGGGAATCGAACCCACGACCCGCGGCGCGGAAGTCAAGCGCTTAACCACTGCGCCAACCGAGACCAAACACCCAGACCAGTAATTTTAATGATGTAGAGCAGGCACAACTATCAGTGGGTCATGCAAATATTTGTTCCGTGCGGGCATCGAACCCAGAAACCGCAGCACTATCGCTCAGCCAATTTTTTTTTATTGTATAAAGTGATGAAAAGAGCAAAACGTTCACCTGATGGTAAGTGCAACGTCTGCCCATAACAAATGCTGTGTCACACAGAGCATTTCTGTGTGACACCTCAGAGTGCCCATCACCCTAAGACATCAGTTCTTAAATCTCATATGCCCGGTGATTATGCTAGCTCACAGTGCCCTTCAAACCGAAACACAGTAATGTTTGCACACTTCTGCTTCACGGCAGAATAACTGGCCCTGGGGTGGTACTTTCCTAGACGGATTCCTGCATAGGAATCCTACCACCAGTTAAATGCGCTCATCGAGCCTTTCTGAGCCGTAAGTTACAATTTCATTCCAAGAGAATAATTGTTCAGCTATCTTATTATACGTTTGAATATTGGGATTCATCATGCATTGGGATACTTCCAGCACTATAATATATATTTCAATTTCTTGTATGTCGTTATGACATTTGCACTAGTTTCATGCCGCGGCGCTGGTAGTTACCACATCTGCCTAGCCTGCAAGAGGATATCGAAATCGCAGCCTTTTGCTTTAGAGCCAAATAGGTGCTAAAGAATAAGCGGTATTATTAAATTAAAAATACATGTAAAATCATTCGTTATTTAATTTTACGCGTATGAGGTCCGCACCTCAATACATACGCTTACACATACATACATGCACCCGCTAGCACAGCGGTTCACCGCACTCGCCGGCGAGTGCGAGGTCCCAGGTTCTTTTTCGATGTTATTCACTTATTGTTTGTATTGTATTGTATATATTATAACGTACATATAATATAACATAATTAATATTCCCATTCGATAGTGCTTCAAGCAGAAGTTTCATACCTCCTTTAGAGGGTCCCTTAAATCATTTCGATTGACACACAATTTTATTCGTTTTCAGGGGTCGGAGTCCAGCAGTCTCTCGTCAGCAGCGACGTTGTTCTTCTTACTCGCGGGCCTTCTGACCGCGAGTCATTTCCGATGACGTAAAAGCCACAGGGCTAATAGCATACTACAAATACAGAAAAGCACTAGTTCTTCTTAAGGTTATTTCCAAGGTAAGTTACAAGAAAAGGTTTATTACCTTAATAATTTCTGGTATAATTTTTTGTGGTACAGGTCCAGGTCCAGTATTATTAATTGTTTATTAAATTATTATAATATTTTAGAAACAATTTGTTGCAAAAGCGTTGATAATTATACCAATTAGTTATATAAAATGATTATAATTGTCACATGAACATCAATGGCAGTTGCAACCGCGGTGGTCGCGTTTATTAATTGTAATTTTTGACGGGCACCTGTCAATTTCGCAGCGCTCAACCCTTCCCTAATCCTCCCCAAGACGCGAGGTGCTGGGACGTCTCCTTAGCCGCTCCCTCGGAATAAATTAGCTCTCTCCCGGTCACATCGGGATATAAAATTTTGAATATGAATGGAAAATTTTGCATTTGTAATAAACCGCCTTACCCAGTAATGCTGCAGATGCGTACTCGAGGACTGGATAAAAATGGAATCCGCACCGTGTCGCTCCTCAGGTGGCCCGCCATAAATATTTATTAATTATTTTTTCAATAATCTCTCTTCTCTTGTATCCTCCGAGGACGGAGGGAAATCTCCTCCGTTAATTGCTTTTTGTTTCATTTGAATAAGTATTGTTTTTGACTGCTCGAGCGTGACGTCGAGTTTTGTTGAATCACGACGATGAATAATTCTCTTTACAACAGAATTTATTGAATCAATATTGTTCTTTTTACCCAATAATATTTTTTGATTTAATTTATGATTAATTATCTACGTTGCCAATGTTATATTACAATTAACTTTTATTCAATGTTACTCCTACACGTGGTAGAAGAGGGCGCTCACCTTAAATTTCATAATACGCGAGTGACCTGAGTTTGACATCCGATGACGGCACCTCTAGAATTGTTTTACAATATTAACTACTGCTTTACAATGTACTTAGCGGTGAAGGAAAGCATCGTCAGGAAACCTTCATGACTGAGTACTAAAAATATTTCTGAGGGCATGTGAAGTCGGCGAACCCGCACTGGATCAGCGTGGCGGATTGTTCCCTGCTCCGAAGACCTTTCGAAAATTTGAGGGGAGGCCCTTGCACCGTAGTTGGACATTTATAGGTTGTTACTTCTTTTAAAATGCTATTCATTGATCTTGATGATTATTGAGATCTCAACTACCTATGCAAAGTAAATAGGTGTGGGCTAGTAGAAGCAAAACTTTTTCGGCAATGTCAAAGTCGATATCATAATGTAAACAAAACCTTTAACGTTATTGTAATTAACAATGTCGTATTGTAGCTGTCGTTTGCCTACATTCTTTACAATAAAATAAAATCCTTACAGTTTTAAATATATGTTACGATACTAGTTTGAAGCATTTATGTATCGTGAAAAAGAAGAAAACGAACAAAACAGTCTTTGAATAAACTTAGTAAGTTTATATTACGATGTAGATGCCCCGATGGCGACATGGCATAATTGATTTTGTTACTCGAAGAATGTTAAAAAAATGAACGTGGCGACACGTACAGACTGTCATTTCTAGTTAAGAAGCAGATTAATTTATAAGAACACTACTTCTAATTTTCTTACTGCCAAGGTTCAAATTGGAACTGCACAATGGTTATTTCGACAAAAAAATATTTGGCGTGCAGCAAACTCGGCCGCTTCATTTTTATTTTCATAGTCTTGTATAATTTTATTGAAATGGCTGGAAGGAAATCGGCTATATAGATCATGTTTTGTTTTCAAAAGAAAAATATAAAAAAGTTTGGTTAGTATTACCATTACCACAGTGGAAAATAAAATCTTTATCTCTATATAATATCTGCATTTTTTTTTATTGGATAAAGTGAGGAAACGAGCAAAACGTTCACCTGATGGTAAGTGCAACGTCTGCCCATAACAAATGCTGTGTCCACCACACTGCGCCCTTCACCCTGAGACATCGGTTCTTAAGTCTCATGTGCCCAGTGGTTACACTAGGTCTTAGTGCCCTTCAGACCAAAACACTGAAATGTTTGCAAATTACTGCTTCACGGCAAAATAACTGTCTTGGGGTGGTTCCTACCTAGACGGCGGACCGCCTGGCCTAGTGAACAGAGTACCACGCACCCACGACACAGGTCAAATGAATGAGCAAAATACATTCAATTAAAATATTCAAATTATTTAATTATACGCATACATATTTGCAATTACAATATATTAATAATTGCAAATATGTACGCGTTCAGACATAACAATTCATTGTTTTTTTGGGTAAAAGTAAAACGTTCTAGCGATTTAATACAGTAATGAAATAAAACTGGTTGGTTGCGCAATATATGATTTTCCCGCGGGGTATCGTTGAACGATTGAACCAATTTGTCCGCATAACGTGCGGTCACCCTCATTCCATGTTAATTTTTTATTTGATCAAGATAGTTACTGGCCGCGGCTGGATAGTTAATAATAAAGCCAATTTTTTGATAATACTACGCCTCGACATGGATTTGAGTGGTTTATAAGTAAGGAGTGAAATTATACCAGCAGACGTGTTATTTTGTTAGTAATTTCAAAGTCGTTTGGTTCCAATTTGTCTCATTTACCACTTAGAATCATAAAAATTATGCTACAAATTCTATTTCAAAATTTAACTAAAAGAATTCTTAGTTAAATTCTTAGTTAAAGAATGAAGGTTGTTAGTAACAACAACCTTCATTCATTTCTTAATGGGTTTCGGAGCCGTGAAGAAGTCTGCTACACTGCACCAATGCGGCGTTTGCCAATTGGCGATTGAAAATCTCATGGCGAAATGCATGCATGAATAGCATGAGAGCTAGTGTAATCACTGGGCATAAGAGACTTAAGAACTTATGTCTCAGGGAGACGAGCACAGTGTGGTGCTACACAGAAAGTCTGAGTAACACAGCATCTGTTATGGGCAGATGTTGCACTTACCATCAGGTGAACGTTTTGATGGTCTCGTCATTTTATCAAATTAAATAAAAACATGTTTTCTCATGAAGTTATCCTTCACCACCGACCACGTCATAGCAGAACGTATTTATTCTTAAAAAAATAGTTGACGAAATTTAGGAGATGCGCCCGGTCCTTGAGCTGAGTCACTCAGTAGTGCTTAAATTATATCCAACAGACAAACAAAGATAACCATTTGGACTTTGCGATGATATTGTGTTGTTTTATGTTTTTTTGTAAATACATACAAACATTTAACAATAAAAAAAAAAGTAAAGATTCAGCCTATAAATGTGTCCCACTGCTGAGCACAGGCCTCCTCTCATTTCTGAGAGGGTTTTGGAGCTAGGAAGAATCCGCCACACTGCTCCAATGCGGGTTGGCGGACTTCACATGTTTTTGAAATTTTTTATTATTTCTCCGACATGCAGGTTTCCTCACGATGTTTTCCTTCACCGCCCAGCACGTGTAAATCAGCACTTAAAATAACAATTTTTAGAGGTGCCGGCACCGGGGATAGAACCCAGGTCACTCGCGTACTATGAAATTTAAAGCGAGCGCCTAGCCCCTGGGCTACCACGGCTCTATTTTTTATTTTTCATTTAACAATACTAAAACTATTTATAAGATTAGCTATCATCGTGATTCGAATTAGTGTTGATACAGATTAATTAGTTACGTTTAAATACATTTGTGTAACATAGTAAATGTTATACAAATGTATTTATACAGTGTTTATAATGTTTCGTTAAAATTACACATTGTTACTCGAATTTTAATAATGCGAAAACAGAAATACTATCTTAAAATACACCATCATTCATACACAAATATTATAAACGGTATCTGTCGGTTTGCGTACTAAATTGATCGACCCGGGCGAAATTAAACACATCGCGTATCGAGTGGATATGTCTGACAAATGTATCCGGGTCGATTGGTCCGATAAACATCGCAGTAACAAATTAACCCGGCTTCGGCGCGTTGTAGCTACGCCATGTATGATTCGGGATACTGTGTGCCCCTGCGTTATCTACAGTGGTAAAACTAGGCATTTAAATGTTTTAGTATTTGTTATTCAAGAGTTTATTAAATAGTTAATAACTGTCATAAAGGTTTTAGTTTAAATTTAGGAATTATGTGAACTCTGACAGCTGGTCGCTCCGGCAGCGATTTCTATCCTTCTTTAGGATTAGCTGAACCCGCGACATCGTTTGCGTCGACGTTTAGATTTCGTGAGACAGGTCATTAAAAACATTTGTTTGAAGCATAAACATATTATAATTATTAGAGAACCAAACGAAGACGGTGCTCTATAAAATCTTACGGAAAAGCAACTTTACGTGGACGATCTTAGTACCATAATTAATTAACTGTAGTCATTTTACAATATATATCATAAATGTCAAACTGTGACAAAGTTTAAGGGCTTGACCCTAGACTATTGAAAACTTTGATCGCGTGGCGTAGTGGTCAGAGAATCTATTTCTACGTCGCGGTTTGCGCGTACACTTGTGGCACCAGAATATCTCCTGCGCAGTTGATAGCTCCCTTAAATATTTAGGTTTCGTCAGTTTATTATGACAATTTGTGTTTTTCACAAGCGTTGGATCCGGTCGGGATTCGAACCCAGGACCCGCGGCGTCAGGTACGCTAACCACTAGGCCACGCGGTCGACAAAATTAAAAATAATATACTACCACCGATTTGGGATCCTATTATTAATAAAATTAAATCAAAAACCAAGCCTATCACTGCAAGACTTCAAGACAGTAAGGTCTTTATGCGTAGATCGGACTAAAAATAATAATTAACAGCTGACGGTACCCCGGGTTAACTTTGACATCAGGACATCTGTCACCTCAGTCCTCCCGTGGCCATGGGTGCTGTAAAGCGCTCGAAATGTCAGGTTGTAAATAGTAAATTATATGCGCTAAAATCCGTAAAATCTAGCTTTATTTAAATGTGTAGTATTCGGGTAAATATAAGAAATCATGACGCGTTTAGACACTTTTAGTAGCCACGATTTTTTAATTTGAATTTTACTTCTTTTTGTATCAACAGCTAAAGTGACCTTCAGAAAAATGATTACTTGTCTTATTGATATTACTTATAAAATTTTAGGATAAAGTACAAAAATTAAAAACAGTAATTTAGGTTTAATTTAAAGTACACTATTTGTGCTATCATTCGGATAGGTTCCTTTATAAATGTGAAAGTGAACCGTCAAACCGCGGGGATACGCGCGTAATGCACGGATCGCGTGAAATTGGACAATATCTACCGACGATTGACTCGGCTCAAAGGAAATGAATAGATTTCATTTTAGTGTCATTTGTAGAGCTAATGGCGCCGCCTACTAATGTCACGGTGGGAACCGAACACGGCAGGGTTGAGGGAATCGCGTTAACACTACTTTGTCTACTAGTCGACAGTTGTTAACGATCTGACATTACATTATACGAGTATTTATAGTTGTTGCGAGTTTTAGACTTTAAACTTCTTTGGACACGATGCCAGTAAAATTTCAAGGTCGCGTTTGAGTGCAGCGTTTCTCGTGCAACGTTTTGTTAATTTATGTTATATATTTTTATTTTAATCAAAATATAAAGACTATAAATGTCCCACTGATGACCACAGGCCTCCTCTCATTTCTAAGATGGGCTTTGAAGCCGGGAAGAGTCAGATACGCGGCTCGAATGCGGATTCGCGGACTTTTCATTTCCTCGAAATATTATATATTCCTCAGGTTTCTCACGATGTTTTCATTCACCGCTGAGCACGTGGTAAGTCAGCACTAAAAATTGCAGAACAATTTTAGAGGTGCTGGCATCGGGGATCGAGTTCCGGTCACTCGCATACTATTATATTTTAAGGCGAGCGCGAGCTACCATGTCTCTATTTTTTGCTTTTCACTACATTAATGAATTAATGATAAAATATATCACCTAAGTAAACGTAGTCTTAAATTACAGGAGATGTAACATCTTAAACGTAAAATTTTTACTGAGAAAACTTTTATTTCGCTATCAAAATCCAAATGTTCCGTTATCCACGAAAAATACTTCCTTAGCTTTATCAGGGGAAATATATTTATAAATTACAGCGTGCTCTAATAGAACGTAGCTCAATTACATAATAATGTCTTCTTTGTATTTTCCCCGAAAAAAAAAACTGCCGGCAATAAATAATACCGTATGTCATTTCTCAGCACGTATGAAATTTATAACACGCGGAACGATTTCGAAGGGCAATTTATTTGTAATAGAGCGGATCGGCGGGGATCGGCCCGACGAAAATAGTGTGGGTGTACTGTAACGACGTAATACAGTGTAATGTAACATTGTGTTTTTTCAAGGGCCATTTTGAATGAGCATACGGTCCATCCGATAAAGAGGTTACTGTTGTTAATCTCCATCGTCAATGAGGAATCAAGATCTAGGTGCATCGTCATCCTATATCTATGATGCAATGCCTTTTTACCAGATATTTTCAGGCGTTGGCAGAATGACTAAGACAGAGAAATAAGAGTTATCTTTATTTAAAAGACTTCTGTAAATGATGATGAATAATTACGATTAAAGTATTCTTTTATTATAAAACGACATTCAATTTTTTATCTTAAAAATTAGAATGTATAAAAAGAGAAACAATGAGTTAGAACACATGTTTTCTACACAGAACATAGAGTCAGTAGCGTAGTTCCTGCCCTATTTATGTCAGTATTTCAGTGACTGTGAGCAAAATCGCCGTAGCGGTACGATTTGTGACTTAATCACTTTATTGGCAGCAGGGGAGCTGGCTTATCAGAAAGAAATGTCGACCCGACTAGCGCTGATATATGTGTAAACAAGCTTGCACTTTTCCTCAGCGACTTTTGGCGGTCACAGAAGCCATAAACTCGACGATAAAGTTTGAATTGCGCTTGTGGGGTGAGTATTTTTAGTTGTTTTTGTTACTAAAACGATTTCAAATTGTAATTTTCCTATTTACTTGCCTTGTCAGTGGTGTCTTCGTCACAGTCTCGTGCATCTGAAAAGAACATATTTGTTAGATCTGTTTTTAAAACTTTGTTCATTAAAATATAAAAGTTGCTAGGAGTATATATTTTTAATTAAATGTGATCAAGATAGGGGTTTAAAGCAATGTACATAAAGAAATCTGTATACAGTGGGCAGTGATTAGCCACTGCGAGCACTATGAAACACACCGGACCTAAATATGTTTGTACTTCGGCTTTTCCAGTACACATGCCCAATATCGGATCCCTCCTGAGGATCAGCCATTACGTAGCCTCTTAACGGCGGACGGTTTTAATTAAAAACTTCTTGCATTAGCATGTGTCCGCCCAATCGTGATACTAATCCTTTCAAAATATTATTTAATTACGGAAGAGAGTCTTATCCCATCCTGATTTTGAGAAAGGTACTCCGAATTTACATTTGAAATAATTTTATACGTAAGTTTGTTCTAAAAAAAAATCTTCACAAATGTAAGCAATTCATTTTGATTAATATTAACTTGAACGTGCCTTTTTCGATATTATCAATAAGCGATACATTAAACCATTATTATTCAGTAACAGTATCGATTACAAAATGAATATTTTCCATAAATAGTAAGTAGGTTATGGGGTTGAGAAGCCTAAGTAAACATAAATGAACCTCAAGTAGCAAAGTCTTAGCCGACAATAAACAAACGCAGGTGGCTCGGTTATACGCACAACTCTCAGCCTATGTCCGGACGGACTTGGGAAGTATTCGCAAGCGTTCAAACATACCGGTCTCATTATGCATGCCTCGCTGGGTTTAATTATGGGGTAAATTCACCTCGGGCTAATGTTTTTACTGTGTATTTTTTAAATGAGCATTACTTGTTTCTATTATATATTTATTGTATGTATATTTTTTAGTTTAAAGAGAAATTAGTTGAAAAATATATTTTGTGTATTTTTAGTTTTATACAATAAATCATTTACACATTTACTTAAAAAGTACTCGTATTTTTAAGTAAAAAATTTCAAGCTCTTATGAACGTTTATGTATGATAAACGTGTATCTAATTTTAGTGGGTTTATTTAAATTAAAATAGTTAATATATAAACAATGAATGACATGCAATCAGGTTAAAAAATGATAATATGATGTAATGGAACAATTATATTTGATGCTCTAAATAAGTTTTTAATGTTCTGTTGGTGTCGTCGTCGTCGTTGTTTCAGCCTATCACAAGTCCACTGCTGATCATAGGCCTCCCCCATAGATAGAGCCACAAAAGTTTGTACCTCTCATATTGGAGGGATTTTGCCATAGTTGCCACGCTTGGCAGGCGGGTTGGCAACCGCAGTTTATTTATTCAGATGTTCCAGGAAGATGCTGCTGCTCATCTCCTGATTTTAATTTCTCTCTGTCGACTTTTACGACATCCACGGGCTGGGATTGCGTGGTAGATTCCCTTAGGCCGCTACTACACGGCGGTTCATGTACGAAAGGTAATTTTATAATATATATATAACTAGTCTGGCCATAAATACTGTTACATAAAAACTTTTCTTTTTTTCAACTTTTTAATTATTTTGAATTTGGAACACGTATATTATTTTAAAAACTTTTTTCGATTTTGCGCCATTTCACATATTTTTTCGTGTTCATTATCAAATTACAATATGGAATGGGGTGTTAAAGAAAATAGGATTGCAGTGATCGCCTTGCACAAAGTGGGTATGGAGCCGTCGGTCATATTCCAGACACTTCAAAAGCTTGGTATCAGCCGTATGTTCGTATATAGTACTATCAACAGATACAACAACACTACCTCTGACGAAGACAAGAAAAGGTCGGGGCGGTCGCGTGCTGTTAGAACTACAAAGGCTGTTAATGCTGTTAAAGCCAGAATTCTTCGAAACCCCATTAGGCAGCAAAAAATCTTATCGCGAGAAATGAAGATTCCCGCTAGGACTCTGTCGCGTATTATAAAACAAGACCTGAAGCTCGGTGCTTATCGTCGATATACAGGACATGCCCTAAATCAATCTTTACAATTAAAGAGAGTGGATCGATCAAAACGCCTTCTGTCGCGATACGCACGTGAAAGGCACAGAAATATCCTCTTTACCGATGAAAAAATTTACACTAATGAAGAACACTACAATAAGCAAAATGATAAAGTGTACGCTCACAGTTCTAAAGAAGCTGCTCAAGTGGTCGGAAAGGTACAACGTGGCCATCATCTTGCGTCAGTGATGGTTTGGTGGGGCGTGTCTTATCAAGGAGTCACAAAACTAAATCTTTGTGAAAAAGGAGTGAAAACTTCAGCCAAAGTGTATCAAGATACAGTCTTTGTTCATGTTGTGAAACCTCTCAGTTGCACTTTTTAAAAATATACCGTGGACTTTCCAGCAGGAATCTGCACCTGGTCACAAGGCACGAACTACCCAAGCCTGGCTTGAAACCTACGTTCCGAACTTTATAAGAGCTGAAGACTGGCTCTCATCTAGCCCAGACCGCAACCCTTAAGACTTCAAATTATGGTCAGTTTTAGAGGACATGGCCTGCTCTAAACGACACGGCGACTTCGTCTTTTAAAAAATTCTTTGGAGCACGCAGTGGCGAAATTTCCCATGGAAACAGTGCGTAAAACCATAGAGTCGTGGCCAAACAGATTAAAGGCCTGTATAAAAGCCAGAGGTGGCCATTTCGAATAGATTTATTTTAATTTTTTGCTGAGACTAATAAATATGTAGGTATAAATTTTTATAGTATTACTATACTTCATTAAAAAAAATGCATTTTCATTTGTAACAGAACTTATGGCCGGACTAGGTATGTATGCATGTTTTAGAATAATTAATGATATGTTGATTTACTGAATTTAAATGAATGTCAAATGGGAATAAAATACTTATTAGCATTATAATGGGGTATTAATGCAGATTTCGTGAATAATTTCGAAAATAAAACCAACCAGATGGGAGCCTTATAGACAGTTCATCATCACAAACTCTGTTCAGATCATTGAGCATACTGAGGTCCTCCAGCGACCCTGACATAATTACTTTGTCGTTTATTCTTTCCCGACCAGTAGCTTGAAGACTTTTTCCAATGCAGCGGTGAAGAGTTTCGGGCATGTAACAATGTCCTTTCTTTACCTTTCTGCAAGTGGATCGCTTTCATACCTTGGTTAATTACTCGGTTAAATATCGTAGCTTTCCTGTACAAACACTGCGGTACTCCTATACATCAACTATCATTCTGGCACCGCTAGATTGATACGGCCCAAATTTGGATGAAATCGAATTCTTTCTCATACTCGACATATGCCAGTCGATAGACCGCAAGTACGACGGCACCTACGGGAGTTTGTACTCGTCGGTTTGTAGATGGGATATGGAATGAGATGTTATTTCTTACGAAAACGAATAAAACTTTAGAATTTAGTAAAAATATTGGTGAGAAAATATTGCTATTAACCATACTGTGATTTACTTGTCTTCAAACATCTATTACCTATGTTATATTCAACATAAGTCTAACCAATTGTTCGGTTCTATTAAACGATGAGTATAATATTGATACAATGTCCCGACAATCTCTAATGCTGACAACGATCCCACGTCATTTTAGTACAATTGTCCGCATGATATTGAGAAACGATATCTCTAAATTATTTACATGATATAAAATGTTACGAAAATGCTGTGTAAAAACTTGTGGAAACATTATTAATTATGTAATAAGATGCGGCGTAAGCTGCTGCCAAATTTTACTTGACTCGGCAGAAACTTGCATTGAATCTTATTTATTTTTTATCAATTTTATCCGGACGAGCCTGAAAGCGTCGCCCTATTTCATTATACGGTCGTGAATTAGCAAAAAAAGAATGGATTTTGGCTGTGATTATGTCAAAAATAATTAATTATTATCGATTCGGTTGTGGGCAGGGGAGCGGATTGATGGGTGGCACCGAGCGTACAGACGCTTTTCAAAATTAGTAAGCTAATTATTTGGTTACCCGAAGACTGCGATGAGAAAACGACACACAGATTAACGAGCGCTCACATTTAATAAAAAACTAATATGTATGCCAATAATTAAATGATAAATTCTAATACTATATCAATCTACTTAATTTAATGTAGAGTAATTAGAAGGTTTCGTTTATAATTTACTGTTACTGTTCTTGATATTGAATCGGAACTTCTTATACGGTTCTTCTTATTCGATGGAGCATACGCTTTAAGGTCGGAACAAGGTTCAAGCACGATGTCAAAGACTATTCTAGTTAGAGAATGTTGCAAAAATCCCGTAATGTTCACCTCATCGTAAATGTGACGTCTGCCCATAACAAATGCTGCGTCACCCAGAATATTTATATGTGGCACCACATTGCACCCATCACCCAGAGACATCACTTCTTAAATCTCTAATGCCCTATGATTACACTCAATGCCCTTCAGAAGAAACGCAGTTTTTTTTATTTGGCCCTGGGGTGGTAAAACTAAATGGATTCCTACACTGGGATAAAACAATCAGACACATTTAAACACTACAATATTCAATATTGATGCCCACGTGGCCTAGTGATTAGAGCACTTGTTGCAACGCTGCGGGTCCAGAGTTTCCAATTTTGTATTGTTTTAATCTTGTTGTGTTGTTTGTCTCTGTGTCTCTGATTTCGAATTCTAGCCTCCGATCATAGCATGGGTGTTACATCGGGCGCGGGCAGGCTAGGACGAGTGAGTACGCCTGTGTTCGCGCGTACACTTTTGGCAATATAATAATAATACTACCTCGCAATTCATAACTTTTGAGAGTATTTTACTGACATTCTATTTAGAGTATTATACAGATAATTTATTTTTGATGGAAATTCACCAAAATATTTTTAAGTTAAATATTAACATACTTATTGATAAGAATGCTAAGCAAGTTACTTAAAAATAAGATGTTGCAATATTTTACCGCATCCTGTATTCAAAATTTCTTTCATAAGTGTAAACCTTAGATTGAGGATACGTCAAACAGAGCGGTCGATTTCTCTATTCATTACAGAGCCACAATTTCGTGATCGGCCTACACAAACAGTTGCCACAATGTGCACGTTGAGAATGAGCTCAACTTTAATTTAGCCTGTACCCACTATCCCTCTGCCCATCCGTAATGAATTACACCCTCTGTTTAGTTTTAAGAGACCTCGTGTGTGACTCACATTCTATATCACTGACTTGACTGACACACAAAAGCAACGAAGATAACGACAGCAATAAAAGCGTGTTTTAAAACATCAATAAATCAAACGGCGAAAAGTCTGCGAAAAGAAAAATTCCAGTCATCGGCCTCTTTTTAAATTAACGCCATTAGCTTCAAGATGTCCGCTTCGCAATAGAGTGCAAAGATTGCCTCTCTCCGTTTGAGCGGCTCCAGTAATTAGTAACGCTCGACTTTTATTTGTTGACGTTCATTATGCGTTGATTTTGTACGTTACAGATGAGCGGGATGGAGACGTTTTCGTTGGGGTTAGAAAGAGAGGTTGACATTCAATCGTAAGCCTGCACCTGCCGCCGCACAAATTTACAATTTAAATTCCAAACGAATATTCTTAGAGGACCTCCTTAACACGACATCTGTTTAAATCGTCGGTGATAGAGTGACTGGTGTGGTCTGGAAAATCTTTGTGATTACGATTTAATTGAAATAAAACAAAACCCCTTTTGTTGCTTGGTGAAAATTTGAATTGCGATATTTCAAACTCATGTTTCATTTCGTTAAGTAAATTGCAGCTCCCCTCTAATAAAAATACGTTATATTTTAATACAGTATTTTAAGCATTAACTTCAAGTGTTGTCAAATTGAGAGAAGGCATATGCTTACTAGTAGAAGATTTTTAGTTTAGTATTAATGAATTATATATATAAAGTATAAAAATATAATATTTTGCTGTAATTAGTTTTGCATACTATATATGTTTATGAAGCAATTTTTCACAATGCATACAATGCACAATCATTGAAGACGAATTTACCTTTAGAAATTCACCTCAGATTTGATGATCTTCAAATGTCAATTTTCAAGTGAGTAGTGTGTTTATGTAAATAAAATAGTTATTTATAGAAGTATTAAAGTATGATATTTGATAATCTTCCCCTTTTTTAAGATATTGAGTACTTAGAGCTTTGCAAAAGTTCGAGCTCGAGGACCTTTTTACAAGACAGTAATAATGTTTTCTGTACCACCAACATACAAACAGCACTTCACTGCATTACAAGGTCACAGCAGGTAATAAAATCGGTAATAAAAAGAAAAAAAGTTGATTTTCATCATGACATTTAGTAAATGTTAGTTCAGCGCTAACAATAGTCAGTTTATATTTAAGCCTAATTTCTTTCATGCTGGACACCGTTCAAATAGGGGCTTCAAAACCAGAGATGTATATTTCGCTACATATTCCTCAAGGAAAGGGTGATAAATTCGACGTCACGATGTAATATCGTAAATTGATTGATACGATTTTGGCCGGATGATATATTGTTGTAGGCGTTGTGTCGGACGCGGTCGGCTAATAGGTGTTAGTGGGTAAATAAAGAAGCAGCTTGCGCGGGCGGAGTCGGGGATCATTAATAACTATCACCCCATGGCACTTCATTAACAATCAATCACATATGCTCCAATACAATGGTAGAGACAGCTTGTTACGTTTAGATGACATAAAGGTTGCTGCGTTTTTATTATTTTTATTTAATAAGGTAATGCATTCTTTGGGTGTTATTGTAAATCAAAGATTTTTTTACATCTCTCAGATTATGTTACTTACAGGTGTTATATCTGTGCATTCATCATCATCACCATCAACGTCACAAGTCCACTGTTGAACATCGGCCTAGCCTATCAAAGAAAAAACCGAGCTATATATATTTAAATGGAAAGTCTTACTTAAAAGAGCTTACTCGAAAACTCTAAAATTAAAGTAACAGTCTATTATTTCCCTTTTGCTGGACACAGGCATTCTTTCACATAGATGAAAGGAAGGGTTTTTGAGCCACCAATAGTCCACCACACTCCAGTGCGGGTTGGCGAATTTCACATGTCTTCGATAATATCTTACATTTCTAAGATATGACCATGTGCTAAATCAGGACCTAATATAGCAACCAAAAGTTTTGTCATAATTATGTTATTTAAATTGAAATAAAAATCTTTTATTAGAAAAATCAAGTAACGTTGTCATTATTTAAATTTATTAAGTATTGCACAATAAAAAAAATGTCGTATTCCTGTTGAAGTCCTAAAAGTTGTAAGCTACAGATTACGTAGCGTAGCGGTAATGCCGTAGCAAATGAAGGAACGTTTTCTACGATGTCGTAGCAAATGTAGAAACGTTTTTCACGACGTCGTGGCAAATGTAGAATACTTTACTTTATTATGATATTTCTATTGAAGTCATCGTTTCAAATATCGTTTGAATTGTGTACCAACCGTTAATTATATTGGAAATGGAAAAAGTCTAAAAGTAAAAATATAAATAATTTCATTGTTACCATTAAAATAATTTGAGATCTAATACTAATTTATCAATAAATAATAAACATTATCATCATTTCCAAAAATGAAATAAGTACTAATTTTACCATATGACATTTTTCGTCAACAAACGTAGAAAACATATCAAACAAATGCGGCAGCTTACAAATTGTGCAGTTATTTTCAATCCTACACATACTCGACGTGTTCCTCTATGAGAAAGAATGACTTGTCGGAAGGAGTTAATAATCTTATTAATTTGTTACCAAGTTACCCGTGGCGATGCCGCTGGTCTCGACGTTCTTTGTAATTAATGGGAACACCTCATCTATTACATTAGCTGAAGGGCCCGTGAAAATCTTCTCATATAAGAACGACTTACCAGCATAATAAGACACGTTATAGCCCTCGACAGCTCTTTCCATACACAACGGAATAATAAGACCGTAATTTAACAACAAAGCTCTACTGTAACTGGGTGCTTACCGTGTAGAGTTAACACAATAAATAAATTGCGCGTAAAGAAAATGAAGGAAGAATATTCATTTATCAAAACAATTCGTAACTTATTTTGTAAGCTTTATATGATTGATACAAAAGTAATTGTATTGTTAAGGTGAAATGTGTTTGTTTTGATTATATAATTAAGTTGATATAATTTATAAAAAAATCATTAAAAAATGCAAGAGATTTATAATTTACATCACGTGCAGTATGAAAGAATGAAAACAGAAAACGTGGATCAAGTCCGTTTTTAAGTTTATTAAATTAACAAACAAAACTACAAACTTAAGTTGCTCGGCGGCGAAGGAAAACGTCGAGAGGAAACCTGCACGTCTGAGAAATAACAGCGTGGCATTTTCTACCCTGCTCCAAACCCCTCTCAAAAATGAGAGGAGGCCTTTCCTCAGCAGTAGGACATATATGTTACTTCCCTTTTTCTTTAAAATCTTTTTCAATATTTTACAGTTATAAAAAAAAAATTGTCTTTCTATCAGGTTAAGTGGATTAATGCATGATGATAAAATGGAAACTAATCGCATTTTTTGTACATTGTTTAGATTTAAACTAAAACAAAAAAAACTTCTAATTTTTACCTGTGTCTAAAAGCTTAGGTATAATTATAAGATAATGGACATAATTATTATGATGATGGTGGGATGACAGTAATATATACTGTCATCCCATGATAAAAGAAAATAAAGATAAATAAGACCTGTGAGAAATTTTTCGGTGCTCGTAAATCATTGTCCACAAACTATACGCTTTGATCAATTAAATTTTATTACACGCATTAATTAAAGGGCGGCCTAAGTGAAAGATTTATTGGAGGTTTATCCTCATAACCGTAGCTTAAAAGGCATTACTCAATACGAGAGGGCCTCTCGTCTTAGGAAGGCCTCATACGACTAAACGGCTATTGGATAAGAGTTTAAGACATTACGACTACGACAAATAAAATATGTTTATTGTTTGTGTAAAGTACGAGACAAATAAAATATGTTTATTGTTTGTGTAAAGAAATTGAATAATAACATTATTTATGGCTATGTTATAAAAGGAAATTGCGTAAAAATCTAAATAAAAGCTTTATTCGATTTCGTAGACATCTTCCAGTTAATGTCACCTCAGGTGGAATCAGATGTTACTTTACGATAATCCATTATAATTAAGGACAAAAAGAAAGTTAATTTGCTAATATCCGAAGGCAAAATTAAAAAATGTGTGTATTACAATGACAGAAAAAGTGGAGTCTTTCGCATGTTTCTTCTCCGTTAGAAGAACTTCATGACGAAACGGTGGTTGTAAAAAAAAATGACGTTTAACAAACGAAATTTATATTTGTATATAATATAAATAATTTTCATTTAATTGAATTTGATTTCCGCTACAAAACTACCACTGGGTCAATGAAGTCGAGAACACGACACGAGCATCAGTTGGTGGTTCCCGGTGGCGATATTAGTTTGCTTGTGCACGGCTGTTGTGGCAGTGCCGGTGCGGTGCTCTTCAAAACTCGTTAACACGCCATTTTACATTTTGCAAGCTGATTTTAGCAAATTACCTTTATTTCTGTCCTTTAAATAAATGAATCATGTAACGTATATACTTACGTGTGTACATATTATACGTGATTATACTTTTTATTAACTTTGTTTTAACATTGAGGATTTAAGCTACGCTTTTATTGATCCTAAGATGGATGAATCTCTGATGTAAGGCGTGTAATTCTTATTTAAGGTGTGTAAGTAACAGCCTATGGATATCCCACAGCTGGACAGGATGCCTATAATTTGTCGAGAGGCTCGTGGAGCCGGAAAGAGTGCGCAATGGTGTTGCAGTACGATTTGACAGACTACTTTTGACAACGAAATATTTTATATTTCTAAGACATGCAGGTTTTCTCACGATGTTTTCTTTCAACACCTAGAACAGCACTGAAGATGTCACTTAACAATTTTAGTGTCGGCGGAATTGGGAATCGTTCCTAGGCCACCCGCGTACTATGAATTATAACGCACCCGAGATTACACGTACCATATATGTAAACTATGCAAGAAATATGAAAATGAAAAGGCATAAGAATTCATCTATTTTAAGAAAATATTAAAAATTTTACTGGTACGATTCCTATGCAGTAATCCGTCTAGGTAGGTACCACCCCAGAGCCAGTTATTCTGCCGTGAAGCAGTAGTGTGCAAACATTACAGTGTTTCGGTCTGAAGGGCACTGAGAGCCAGCGTAATCATTGGGCATATGAGACTTAAGAACTTACGTCTCAGGGTGACGGGCGCAGTGTCGTGCTACACAGAAATATTCTGAGTAGCACAGCAGATGTTATGGGCAGACGTTGCACTTACCATCAGGTGAACGTTTTGCTCGTCTCGTCACTTTATGAAATAAAAAAAAAAGAAATAAAGAATTTTATTAAATAATGTTCAAAGACAGATATCTTTTTACTGGAAGCCGCATCTAAAAAAAGTTGGAAACAGAGAAACTAGTAACAAAAGCTAATTATCGTGGGCTTACTTACAAACAATGCTTGTTACACCGTTCTCGAGTGATATATGCGCAGTTAATTCTAATGCGAGTGTCGGCCCCGCGAGGTGCCGCCGTAAAGCCGAATACGGAATGATCATAATAAAGTATGATTTCTTGGTCGGGGACGCAGCCTTAACTCGGATAATCACTCCTCAGGCGTACCCATATAATTCCTTAGTGCATAATGAAAGTTGATTAACATTATACCGTGCGCGAAGCCGCGTGTATGTGTGTGTGTGTGTCCGCCGCAGATTCCGAGTCCTAATTAAGAACGAGGGAGGGTGGGTCGCGGCCGCCGGCGGGGGCGGGGTATCGATCATCGCCCGCCAAGGAATCGACGCAGGGACCCGCAAAAAGGGGAAGCCCTCATCTCAAAATCAGCGTCCGACTAAGCCGGCCCGCTCTCAGCACATGTGTTTTGATTTAAACGCGCGCTAAGGGTCAGTTTAATTCGTGCATGCAGAAATGGAACGCTTCGGGCGCTATTCGCAAATCCGATGTGAATAATTACATGGCTTACGAGCGCTTACCTACTGCCGTATGGTGATTTGCATATTTTCTTGTGGCTTTACGCCGTGTGCCCAGTGAGGTTCAGATCCGTAGCGTGACGTTGATTGTAAATAGATTTTATACGAATATCCTTGGAGCATAACCTGACCTCGTACATTGTTTGAGTTACTTTTAAATTTAAAGTGCTGTAAAATAAAATCTTGAAATTTAATCTGCGACTGCAGCTCGTTTTTATTAATGTTACACAAAACTGTAAACTTTACTTAAAAATTGGACATTTCCTCTTTATCATAAACAAATTTGTATAAAAAAAAACACGAACTTGTTATAAAATACTGGAAAACACTTATCGCGCTCTAGTGCAAATCGTTGACTGTCACTTCAAATCCCGCCGGCGCCCGGACATAATGGGAAAAAGTAACAAAAATAACAATCAAATAGAGCATCCACGGAAATGAGATCTGAAGGAATGATCACGCCCGACCCCGGGGACCGCTTGCCTCTTCAAAAAAGACTTAATCTCTCAATTCGCTAAGGAGTTGAGCTTTAAAAAATATTTCGTTAGACAACAAAGACTCCCTCGCTGCGCGGTGTCTTTGACACGTCGCCGCCGGATTTTTTCCGCGAGATCTCTTTAGAAACGGGATGTCACTCAGTTTGTATCGGCTTTGTCGTGAGAGGTTAAGTGTCGGTTTATTAGGCTTGGCTTCCGATTCACAAACAGGGGCTGTTCGCGGATTTAATTTTTCTGTTTTATCTGTGATGTGTTTATAGAAAAAGTAAAATAAAAGCGCCGTTCGAAATGTTGAATGGCACAATGCCAAATGCAGCATGTAAGCGTAGCCCTCTCACAATCGATATGAAAATGTGATGAGTGGGGTCGCTTGGCAGCCGGCGGTCCTTAATTAAGAATACGTGACAAAAGACGAGACATGCACACAAACACAAGGCGCACCGAAAAAGGTCGGGATTACGTAACCCTTCTGCGCTTTTGATTTTAAACGTTGCGTGAAGTGCCAATGCCGGACCGTGGAGACTAATTTGAAAGGAGACTTGACAAATCTGGCTTCGGGGCGCCCCTCATTTAATCGAGCCACCGTTACACGTGATGTCGATATGAATGTTGATACAATGAAATAATAGCGACGAGTAGGCGGTCACTATGGTTACAGGGCGGGTCGAGCGGAAGCCTCACTTAAATGGTGCTGTGAAACGCTTTTAGCTCAGTTTGACCATTTCGAACGGGTCAGCGTTTTGGGAGCTGACTCGGTTCGAGCGGGGATAATTAGCAGGCAAACAAGGAACTGTGCTCGCACAACTTTTGCGGACCGTTCAGGTGCTCCGCAAACACCGCTGCAAGAACTTTAACAGCAGTTTAATTGCGGTACGAAAACAGAAGTGAACTGAAAACACTTTAGTTTCAGTGAAAAGAACCTGGCTGGTTACGTCGAGGCTAACAAGTATAACGAAAATGTTTGCCTTTGAAGTTTTCAAAGAACACGAGAGTAGTTAGTTCTTGTGTTCGAAAATTTGTTTTCAGTGGAAGTAATAAATGTTTTTGCTGATGACGACAAACAACTTTTCCAATGTGCTACATATTACATCGATCAAGCATTTGTAGGTTTATTAAGGTGTATACATAACTCTATAAATCGGACTAGTCAGGACCAGTGCGGCGTAAAGGTGCGGACACACGGTGGCGATAAATTAGTGGTGGCGAGCGGCGGGTGTGAAGTGCGTGTACCGTGACGGTAATCCTGTACCGTACGTGACGAGAGCCGAAGGGATTTCGTAGCCGAAATGGATAATACCATGTGATATAATTTTCCCACTTTAATATCGGTTTAAGGATCCATCCTCATCTAATTTAATATAATATGTAAATTAGTAGTTCAGCTTTTCCAATGCTGTGCATGGTAATTAATAATAATAATAAATTTTCGAAATATGCAATAGCAAAATACGCAGTAAGCAAAGAAATAATGACGCCATAATGTCAGTGACGTTAAAAACAATGATTGACATTCCAATTTTTAAAATATTGTCATTAAGCTTCACACTCAAACAGGATGTAGTAAAAAGGAATCGTAATCTCTTCCGACCAGCTAGGTACAAAATAAAAAATGACGTAATGATCACAGGCTTCATTCTTGAGGTCTTGTATCCGGTAAGAGATCCAACACGCATCTACAATGCGGATTCTTCATAATGATAACCATACTTCATATGCTTTCTAAATAATTTATATTTGTAGAAAAGCAGCAAACAATATTTTCCTTCACCGCTAAAATCCGCACTTAAATTAATATTTATTTTTTTATAGGAGAAAGTGAGACGTGCGAAACATTCACCTGATTGTAAGTGGAACGTCTGCCCATCACAAATGCTGTCACCCAGAACATTTCCGTGGGGCATCACGTTAATCACAACGTTAGCGTCGATCCTCATCAGTTCTTAAGTCTCATATGCCCAATAATTACTAGCTGCAGTGTCCTTCATTTCCAAACACTGCAATGTTTTCACACTACTGCTTTACGGCAGAATAATTGGTCCTGCGGTGGTACCTACCTAGACGTATTCATGCATAGTAAAATTGTGATGGCGCTGAAGGACTGGAGGCACACTTGCATACTAGAAATTTTAGTTGACGCTCCCACGATGTTTTAACTAAAATCAAAACCAGCAAGTTACAACGCGGTGAATGTTTTTACGCAGTATTCCATGCTAGGAATCCCCGCAGTATGGTCTAGCGGTCGAGATGCGGCGTCTATTCAGAAACTGCGGGTGATATTTTGCGAGTTTGCGGTGCCATTTGTACCGCTTAGCTGATATTTAAACGAAATTCAAAATTCAAACCAATTAATATTTCAAAGTAAAGCTATGACGACCGTGACCTAGTGGTTACTGTACTTGACTTTTACCTAGGTTCGAATCCCTGCCGGGGGCAATATTTGAGCAATAACATAAATCGTTTGTTCTCGGGTCTGATTGTGTTGTCTATGTGAAATTTATATATTTTTTTATTTTAATAGATAAAGTGACGAAAAGAGCAAAACGTTGACCTTATAGCAAGCTTTTGCCAATAACAAATGCTGTGTCATCCAGAGTATTTTTGTGTGACACCACACTGCGCCCTGAGACATCAGTTCTTAAGTCTCACATGCCAGTAATTGTATTAGCTCTTAGTGCCGTTTAGACCTAAACACAATAATATTTTCACACTACTGCTTCGCGGCAGAATAAGGAGCTCTGGCGTGCTACCTGTGTAGACAGATTCCTGCATCGGAATCCTACCACAACCCACGATGCAGGATAAATGTTAGTGTGGGGCTTCGTTTTATTCAAAATAGAAGCCTTGCCTATAAAGCGGGAGGAGTTGGTCTTAAGAAGGTACTGCTGAATTGGTTCATTGTTTCGAGTGTGAATGAGTCAATTATGCTATATTAATGGACTATTTTGTTTGATCTGTCAGTTTAAAGGAATCATGTATAAAAAGAGGCAACTTAATACCATGATCCATTTAGTTAACTAAAATTAAAAATAAGTATTTGATGTATTTATGGAACGGTATTAAGCTATACAAGTAGCTTGCCGAGCTAATCTTATTAATTTCTTCACGAACACGCACCGACTAAACTGTCCCTTTATATTTGGGATCCTGTGACGACCAAATCCCAATTATGTGTTAGCGAAACTTAAATACATCGCGTGATCACCCGGGATTACATACATTTGAAATAAAAGGCATCCAAATGTAACACGCCATTTAAGATTACATTCTCTGCTATATGTATGTATGTAAACGGTGAACAGGTTACAGGTGTATAACTAAGGTTATTAGTAAATCTCGCTATACTCACTGAAATTAATATAGAAGGCATAAAATATGTCATTATTTACCCCACCCCAGGGCCAGTTATTCTGCCGTGATGCAGCAGTGTGCAAGCATTACTGTGTTTCGGTTTGAAGGGCACTGTGAGCTAGCGCAATCACTGGGCATTTGAGACTTAAGAACTTATGTCTCAGGGTGACGGGCGCAGTTTGGTGTCACACAGAAATGTTCTGGGTGACACAGCAGTTGTTGTGGGCGGACGTTGCACTTACCATCAGGTGAACGTTTTGCTCGTTTCGTCACTTTATACAATAAAAAAAAAAATCTATATTTCTTCTTGTCAGTATTTCCGAAATAATGTAATATTAAAAAAATGTAATAGTAGAATGAAATAAGAATGATACATATTTAAAGACTATAGATTTAAGAGCCAAAAAGATGTATGTCACTGTTTTTTTTTATTTTATTTGATAAAAGTGACGGTAACGAGCAAAACGTTCACCTGATGGTAAGTGCAACGTCTGCCCATAACAAATGCTGTGTCACCCAAAACAGTGTGACACCACAATGCGCCCGTCACCCTGAGACATCAGTTCTTAAGTCTCATATGCCCAGTGATTACGCTAGCTCCCAGTGCCCTTCAAACCGAAACAACGTCACGTTTGCCCACTACTGCTTCACGGCAGAATAACTGGCCCTGGGGTGGTACCTACCTAGACGGATTCCTGCAAATATAATAAAAATAGGGCTATAATATATTGATGTACATTCTTGATTAAAGTTGATCACAATTTATTACTAACAAATGCAGTTTCGGTTACCATTAAGGAAAAATAAAATTTTATATGTAAAGTATACTATTGTAGTTAATTTGCATATATAAAATCTAAGTCAAAGTTAACTTGTTGCGCGAAAATTAAGTGATGTATGTTTCAAATGATTTTGTTCTAAGTATTAGCTTTTTCTGCCTTGTGCCTGTATTGGTTTTAGGTATTTTTACAATTTTATTGCATTGGCTTACCAAATAACCAAGTTATTCAGCAAATAAATTCGAATATATTCTGTGGTGGAGAAGGGCGAGGAACAATTCTCATTTCTACGTAGTAAATTATTCGAACGTGCGAATCTTTAGCACTTTAAAATCATATTTAGATTGTCATTACATGGAAGTAACAAAACATAGTTTAGGCTTTTTGTCACTTCTACACTCAATAGCAATTTGAAAAAAAAGGAAGTATATAACATATATTGAAAAACTATGATGGAGTTTAAAAAGCTGTGGATTTTTTTCTCAAACTTGCGTACTTAGTTTGCTTTTAAAGTTCTACGGGCTCATTAATACTTTAACATTGTAATGAATAAAATAAAATTAGATTACTATTAAAATATAGAGTTTTTATTTGCCGAAAAATTTAAGATTTAGTTGTGCTAATATTTATTTTATGGTCTATTATATAATATAACACTTTTTATGGAACAAAGTGACGAGACGAGAAAATCGTTCACCTGAAGGTAAGCGCAACGTCAGCCCATAACAAATGCTGTGTACCCAAAGCACTTCGTTGTCGTACGACACTGCGCTCGTCACCTTGTCTATTGTAATAAAATCGAATACAAAAGTTATTACGGATGTAAGATTATTTTTAATTGACATTTTAATTCACCGTTAATTGTTACATTTTCCATTTTATATGAACGATATTTGTATAATGAAAATCATTGTAATAGTTCTGCTATAGCATCTGTGCCCTAAATACATTCGTCAATTTAACAGTAAACTTTCTGCATAAGAAAAGTTTCTTTTATATATTTTTTGAATGTTCCCCAAGGAAGATTAGTTATGCTCTCTGCTACTTTGTTTTATATTTTAATATATCTGATCATGAAAATATTTTCGTTTTAGTATAACTTCTATTTTTGTGGTCCTGGTTAATTTATATTACTGTATATTCTAAGTAACATACAAACGTTGAAATTTCAGTATGCTACATAGTTAAATATTTTTTGAGTAATGTAAATGGGATGTAGTTTCTTTCTATATTATTAATATAGGTTGTAGAAACAGATAAGTGCTCTAGAATGTTTACTTGCACAGTGTATAACGTAATTATCAACATAAAGCAACAACTCAGTAGGAAAACAGTAAAATTTGTCGCTGGAATCTTGGAGCTACGAGTAGTGAGTCTCCAGCTTCATGATTTGTCCTTCAAGTTGTTATTTATCGGTAAGATAGTGAAACTGTTAAAAATAATAAGTTATCATAACAGATGCTTCTTTTAGATGAACCAAAAACTCATCGAATGACATGATAACCTAAATAAGAAGAGAAACTAGCCGTTGCAGTGTTCGTTACCCGCGGTGTAACTCCCGGGTCTACCTCAGTGGTGTATCGATCGGGCGCGAGCGACAGAAAACTTTCTAGACAGCTTTTATATGCACCCGCTCTTTAGCCCGTAAGTATACAGGGTGCGACGTTCGATCAAATGCGGTGCGTATTGTTTAACACCAATGAGGTCTTTTGCTCCACATTATTTTTAATGCAATAATTTGGCTTTGGCTGTTTTGGTATTTGTATATATTTCAATCTATACTTTTCTTCAGTTCTTATTGCATGAACATCGGGAGCGGTAGGTAAGGACGAGTGAGTGCCTCTGTGTTTGTGATAACATTTGTGGCACTATAATATCGCATGTAGTGGATTCCGTTTGTATTAGAAAGTTTTTCTCGTGATCGAACGTCGGCCAGGAGGATATTATCTTTAAATTAAAATGTGTAATTGTAAGTATAAGAAGTTATTACGGCACTTTGTTCCACTAAAGAATTAATTTAAATCTTGTAAGTTTTTATAGCAGTTCCAGGGCTTTATTGTCTTTATATCTATCACCATGTTTATATCATGGAAACCATTGACTACTGTATGGTAGGAAAGACTAACTGTAACGTAAGACTAACTGACGATTTCTGTAATTCTTTGACAATCAGAAGACTTCTAGCAATACTGGTACAGAAAATTTCTAAACTCAACTACGTCCTTGCAGCTTGAAGTTTTAATTAACCACCGACAGTGTTTCAATTGAAAGAAAAAAGGAAAGAAAATATTTTCTGGTATCACAAAAAAAAAATTAAAACTTAATTTAATACGTAAAGCAAAATCTAAGGTATCCAGTATTTTGACATATCTACTCAGCATATGTCGAAATATTGGATGACAGTACCCTGACGCTGTTCTTCAGTGAGAAAAAAAACAAAAAAGAAATGCATTACTGCGCAACAACACTCTTGGTGTTGTTGTTTTTATAAATAAAGATTTGGTAAACAACTGAATAATAGCATTACAATACTGTATTCAAAATGCACACCTACAAATGCACACAACTACTGATTATATACTGATTGTCATGTCGATATGTCTATTGCTGCAAATGTCACAATTCCTATGTGTTTATTTTTGTTAGATCGATCTAACAAAAATTGTCTGGGAATTTTTGGTTAGGCATATAACGATCGACTTATGTATCTGGAGGCCACAATATTTTGAAATAAATGTTAATTTCTGTATTCGAGACATGAGCTAATCAAATTTATTTTTGACTTAATGAAAACTTATGAAAATATTAGAAATTCTTTAACAGTTTCTTTCATAAATTTTTGAACAAAACATTAGAAGTAATTTCTTAATATGTCTATTAAAACTTTTAGTATTGGACGAAAGACATATTTATTTTCAACAATCTTATGTATCGCCAAAACTTTATCAGTTACGTAAATAATAAAATTACTTCAGCGGCTTTCTTAGTGAAAGACTTCAAATGTGACGTCAGCAGTAACGTGGCGTGCATCCGACAGTTGATAGGGGTACCATCAACATGTGCTCTGCAGATGAACAAACAGGGAGCCTTATTCTGGAAGGCAATGTCTTATTCATACAAATGTAAATACAAATGAAATCAGGCGACTACAAATATTATTTAAATAATTTTTCTGTATTAACGGTGTATACCGTTACACTCTATGAAGTAATTAAATAAACTTTATATCCTGCTGCATACTCGTATATGTCAGTCAGTTTTATGATTTTATAATTTCCTCGTTCACTTACCGACGCAAAAGTGAGACAAATGTATAAAAATATATTATTTGTAATTGTAAAGACAAAAAGTGTAACAGTACAAAAGTAATAATTGTCTACTTTAATTTATAAAAGTTATAAATTACGGCAAATGTAATATATAATTATGCTGTAAGAAAGTTTAGTTTATTAATATTTCCAATATTTTATTGAGAGTCTCTGTTAAGATTAATGATATTTAAATAAATAAACCTAGTAATCTGTCATTTTCTCGAATACGGACGCATGACGTAATCATGTGATCCCATGTGGGGTAAGTCTAATCAGCTATGAAAATTAGGTTCCGCTGCGTATCTTCTGCTTTGTACTGCTATGAGGAATTTAATTACTATTTGGAAATACTGTTATACGTTGACTTACATGTAACATTCTTGATGTTTAATTTCGCATCAATTTAAATTACACATCTAAGAATATCTTAACTTCTCATAAACCTTATTATAATTATTTGTACCGTATATTTTCAATAATGCTTATAACATTTACTTTGATACTGAATAGATAATGAGTGAGTGACGGTATAATGTATAAAATTAAAACTATGACATAAAGCTGCTAGTAGTTTGTTAATAGAATTTGGAGTGCAGTATTGGCTTCGTTCTTTGTATTGGTGGTTGACTATGAAGAACTATGAATTTTTATTAACTTTAAACATTTTTAGGTATCATGTAACACTCTTGATTCAGAAAGTGGATTGTAGCAGCCTCTGCATTTCTGTCTTCTTTTCGAAAAGCGTATGCTTGAAGACAGATAAATATTTAAGGAAGTTTCATGTTAAAACTGTATGATAATGAGTCCTTCATAGCAATCTCATATTGTAAAAAACTAATGTAAAAGTAAAAGCAGCCTATAAATGTCCTCCTGCAGAGCACAGACTTCCTCTCATTTTTTGAGAGGGCTTTGGAGCTGATGATCTCGAAATATTTATCACTCACGATGTTTTCTTTCACCGCCGAACACGTGGTAGATCAGCACTTAAAATTGCGGAATAATTTTAGAGGTGCCGGGATTGCCTCGTTCAAATAAAACGAAGACTCAGATAAAGCAAAAATTAAGTAGTTCAAAATTCACGAATTGAGTTCTAAATCTATTTAAGACAGAAACATATGTTTACACCTGTGTTTAATTACAACCGCGTGGTCTAGTGTTCAGAGTACCTCACTTCTATGCTGCGGGTCCTGGGTTCAAACCCCAGCTGGAGATAACATTTGTGCTAAAACACTAATTGCTGGTTTTCGGATCAGTTATGATTGTTTCCGAGTCTCTGACTCTGCATCCTGGCATAGCTCTGCTCTTATCGCATGAGCGTTACATCGGGTGCGGATAGGCTAGTACTCTTGGTGTCTGCGCGTACATTTGTTGCACTATAATATCTCCGGCGCAGTTGATAGCTTCCGACAGTATTTAGAAATTGTCACTGTCACCGTGGTTGAAATTGACAGGGGTTTGTACACAGTTCAATTCTACCAAGTTAACTTGTGATCTAATTGTGGTTTTACTGTATACGTAAATTGTTTCGTAACCGTTTTAGCTCAATCAATAATTCGTAGGTGAACTTGTGGGAGCCCGTGCAAGCGTCATCCATCACACAATTAGTGTGACGATCAATCATCTGGCCGATCACTCCCCAGGCCATGAACCACGATGATTTTTTTTTCCACTTTTGTACCCAAACGGCTAGGGACTTGTTAATCAATTGTGCGAGAGATGCGAAGCGTGTACTTGTGTAATCTGGGCAACGATATGTTATATATTCGAGTACATCGTGATAATATAACATTAGTACTTCAATTAATGTGTTATTGTGTAAAAAATGTACATTTAAAATGCATTTTTGTTGTAGTTTCATCATCAACCGCGGAATCAGTTAGCGTTATGTTTTTTAATTTTTTTCATGTTAATACTGACAAAAGAACTTAGTCCATCTGATGGAAAAGGGTTACTACCCTTTATACGTATATATATTCTTAATGAAAAAATCAACCCCACCGGTGGTGGTAGAATTCCTATTCGGGAATCCGCCTAGGTAGGCGACACCGCAATGCCAGTTATTCTGCCGTCAAGCAGTGGTGTGCAAACATCACTTTCGGTTTCGGTTTCAAGAACATTGAATTGAATTGCGAATATGAGATTTAAAAACCGATGTCTCATTGTAACGAGCGCAGTGCGATGGAAAGTGAGGAGCAGACCTTATTATGCACTATGTATACTGCTGTAGCGTAGCTCTACGACGTAAGATTGGGTCTGGCTCTTGAAGAGAACTCTTAGGCTTCTCACATGTATAACCGAAATGTATTCAAAATGTAAATCTGTAGTTCCGTAAGCGTTTTGCTTATAACACAGTAAATATCTCATAACGTGATCGCCATTCACCTCACCTATTATTATGGACAACCATTAAATCGATTAAATTTATTTTCGTAAACTTACGTTCAACGATTTTTGATGCTATACGAATGAAAAAAATCGTTTAACAAAATCAATTTTAAATTAATCAATGTTTAGTTAATTGAGTTGTGATAAAGTTCAACATTCGTTTGTTTCAAAGCCAAACAAAACAGTCAAGTCGGTGTTTTAAATCGGTAGCTTCAATCTTTACAATATTAAATCCAACAAAACGATACGCTATAAAAAGATGAACAATAATTCTTTTTTATTACGCGCTAAAGTGGGAATCTCATTGTCGGCAAGGAAATAAATAATATCAGGAAGGAAAAGAGAGAGAAATAACACAACATAAAATATTAAGATTCAGACAGGATTGGCATCATTCTGCGGTCGCCGGATTTCTTTTAAGGGGGCGACGATACCTAAATCTTTGAATGTTAATGCTATTTGCATATCCGAAAAGTCATGAAATAAATCAGCCGAGACGGACAGCAGGGTGGTTATTCATTATGACTTCTTTGTTCAGACTGCAATTAATAAAAAAATCTTTCCTATTGTGCCCCTATATCGACGAAATATTCCTGGTACATTTTACTACTGCTACTGATGTGATAATTGCTTACGGATATTATACTAGAAAGTATTAACAGAAATAAACGCTAACTTCAGCCTTTTAGTTTTAATTTGTATTACGTTGCGCTTACATTGTGTTAATTTAAAAAATACTTCCAGCAATAAGAGTCAAACAGATTGAAGAGATTTTTACTTAGGATCTTTGAATAAATTCTAAATCGTACTTTATATCGCGAAATTCACGCGACATTCATGAGGGCTCACCTATGCGGATAATATAAGAATCTCCATCAAATTGCACGGTATTGTGTTCCAAATGTGAGAAAAATGAAGAAAGTGTTAGGACTCCATTTACATAAGTTGAGACAGAGGGACGCGAAATATATACGAAAATATTCAGGGCCGAGGTGATGAGGGCCTTTCGGGAAACACACACATGGCGAAAATATTTATACGCGGTGATAATATGCGAAATTTAGTAGCTCTACTACTAAATTGCTGTTACAAAAAGTACAGCAAGTTTGCTAAGAACAATTCATAGTGTCTAATAATCGATTATGTTGAATAAAACTTTATTATTCTTTGTATACGATTTTATAAAACAAAAAAGTCTCTAAAGTTTATAGTTTCGGCTAAAAAGAAGCGTAAAAAGACCTTTGTTTACAAATGCGCGATCGTTATCGATTATGTTGGCGGGAAAGTTTTTATGAATTAACCGTCAAACAAAGAAGAACAATGAAAAAACAAACTCTTCAAACAAAAATCGATGACAATCTGGGCCAAAAACTTGGAAGAACTTCGTCGGCAAAAAGATTTATATACTTATAAAAAAAGTGAGCGGAAACTGAACTTTTCGAAAAACTTTAAATTGCGACCTAGAACTGGGCAACTTTGTTTCAGATTACTATTAGTAAAGTTGAAGACAGAAAGTTTTTAATAGGATGGGGTTGAAGCGACTGAGAGTATGAGAGCGTGGGTACAAACATGATGGGGTTAAAAGTGAGTACAAATTTTAATTCGAGAATAGAGTGCGATGAACTGTGGATCGATCGATGGAAAAACATGCGTCTTCGGCGACCGATGGCATCCAAATGTTGCATCGAATAGAATAAATAATTTGTTATGATTTATGACTAAATAACTTATAAATTAAATTTAATAATTGTAAATTGTTACATACAGTTCATGTTATTGTTTAAGAAAGGCGTATTGTATTTTATAAGCTTATATGAAAAAACAGTAAATTTTCCAATTTATAAAGTAAGTAAAAAGCTAGACGTTAACGTTTTGGGCATTAACGATAATATTAAAAATAGCATATACTCGTATGACTAACAATCGTTAACATTAATTTCATCTGGTACGAGGATTCCTATGCAGGAGTCCGTCTAGGTAGGTACCACCCCAGGGTAGAATAACTCTACCGTGAAGCAGTAGTGTGCAAACATTACTGTGTTTCGGTTTGAAGGCACTGAGACTAAAGAACCTATGTCTCAGGGTGATGGGCACAGTGTAGTGTCACACAGAAATTTTCTGGGTGACACAGCATTTGTTACGGGCAGACGTTGCACTTTCCATCAGGTGAATGTTTTGCTCGTTTCACCACTTTAAGCAATAAAATTAAAAAGTTATTTAAAAAATTGTGTCATAAATATAATTGCAATATACCATTTACACCGAAGTCGTGAGACCCGCAATGTATTTTTTACTTCCGATTGACAGTACTTGTAGTAAAATATGTATAAATGCTCAGAATGATATGCAAATGAAAACAAATAAAATAAAAAGAAAATAGCAGGATCTAATCTAGCTATTTTATTAAGATAACGCATTTAGCAAAAAAGTCTCGTGTAAAACAATGTACCGTCAACATTTCCATCTAAAAGGCATTTAAAAGAGGCAGCCTTGTCAATTGCGACATCGTTTCCTTTATTAACTGTTAACTAGGACCGGGTGTTTATGTAAATTGTTATTGCTTTTTTAAGAAAATCCTCGTTTGACACGTCGAGAGGTCGTCTCGTTATTACTGGAGGAGATCTGCCGGGTCCCGCTTGGGCACAATGGGATTTTGAAGGTAAATAAGTCTTTAAAAGAGGAATAAGTAAATTAGAAGCGACAAGATAGGAATCTCCCCTATTTTTTTTCGAAGGTTGGGGCGAGAAAAAAGGCGATCGCCTTTACTTTGGCTTCGTTACGTGCAGCGAAAGTATAGAAAGAGTATCTTTAACTATATTAATTTGTATGAATAAAGTATTGAAGGACACAAAATTAAGCTTATTTTAAATGCTAGTTTTGTTTTATTTTAGTATAATATATAGAGAAAATTAATAGTCCTAAAACATAGCATTTATTATATGTATTAAAATAATTGTTGTGAAATTGTTATAAAATGAATAAAATGCTTTTAATTCACAACAAATGTAGCTTTTGAAAATAACAGGTGTTAGTTCAAAAAAGTACTGCTTTAAATTTTTTTTCTGAAAAGTAGACACAATTAGTCGGTGAAACGCATTATGTGAATATCAAAAAGATATTTAAGTATATAGCTTTTAGAAAATTGACGTAAGTTAAGAAAGAATGGATTAGAGTGAACCTTTTAGAGAAATTTACAAAGCTAACTCATGATTTTAAATAAAAATTTTAATAGTCCATTTCCATCCTTGTCTGCATTTAAAAAATCTCTTTAAGGGTGACTGCGGCGACACTCTGGACGGTATCATAACAGCTGCTTCCAGTGATACCATCCTATTAAGCCATGGAGCCTTTTAAGTATATCGCTAGTATTACGTCGTTATTTTAGACAATGTTTAAAATTGCAATCAAAATACTTCAAACTTATCAGCTGTTAACTTTTTTGGAAGAAGATCGAATCAGTTTTTAGAACAATATCACATAGGATCTTAAAGTAAAAAAGTAAAGTAACAGCCTATTATTGTCCCAATGCAGAGCACAGACCGCCTCGCATTCCTGAGAGGGTTTTGGAGTTGGGAAGAGTCCGCCACGCTACTATAATGCTGGTTGACGGACTTCACATGTCCTCGAAATATTTTTATTCCTTAGATATGCTGGTTTCCTCACGCTGTTTTCCATCACTGCTAAGCAAGTGGTAAATCGGCACTTAAAATTGCAGAACAGTTTTAGAGAAGCTGGCACTGGGAATCGAACTTAGGTTACGCACCCGGCTCCTGAGCTACCACGGATCTTGAAGGTGGTTGTAGGATTCCTATGCAGGAGTCGGTCTAGGTAGGTACCTTGTTTTTTCTGTTCTGTGGCAGGTACCACCGCAGGGTAGTTATTCTGCCGTGAAGCAGTAGTGCGCAACTGTGTTTCGGTCTGAAGGGGTCTGAAGGGCACTGAGAACTAGTGTAACACTGGGCATATGAGACTTAAGAACTGACGTTTCAGGGTGACGGGCGCAGTGTCGTACCACACTGAAATACTTTGGGTGACACATTATTGCTACGGGCGGACGTTGCACTTACCACCAGTTGAACGTTTTGCTCGTCTCGTCCCTTTCTCCAATAAAAAAAGTAATTTTAAGAAATTACATTTTTACAACCGTTAAGGGTTTCAAAAATGTTAAGCAAGTAGTTTTTTGCAACTTACTTTTACCACAAGGAGTTAAGTATGACTGGGTAGTATAGAGATGACGTAAGTGTTTTAGATTAGAGCAAGTTGATTAATAAGATATTAAAAACAAAAAAATATTATATCGAAATAATATTATTATTATATGTATTCGTCTAAATTAGCTAATGCATATTTAAATGTAATAATTAAAATAAAGTTATAATATTCAACCACAAAGTTTGTAATAATGACTTTTATTTTATGTATTCAGCAAAACAAATATGAAAAGAATGAAAGAAGCATTTACGAAACGGCCAAGCACACATTATTCCCTAAACGACAGCCTTATTACGTCAGAGACGAAACGCTTCGAATTAGCTTCGTTTGCCGAAGGGCCGTCTGGATATGACAGCTGTCAAAATAGTCTCATTCAAACTGAATTAATCAACATCTTTCCAATGTCAAATGATAAATGTGGCTAATTTTCGCTCGTTTTTTAATAAGTCTACGTCATTTCTATCTTACATTGCCTGTTTCCCTACATCAAACTTGGATATCATCATATTTTTATATTTTTTTCACTGGAATCCGCCAATTATCAGACTTCTGTTTGTGAGACTGAAATTAAATATGTAATTTTAATTAATCAAATCATGCAACTTTGCTTCTATCGTTTTTAATGGTTCATCGTTTACATCAATCTTAAAAAGTTTCAATCTACCTAAACCTACTATACTTATGTCTTAATTTATAATTAGTAATGTTAACTGGAACGCAACTGAATTCACAAATCCACAAATTTTAATAAATTTTCTACATTCCTATCTGATTAAAGTTATTAATACAATTTTCTCACTTAATTAAAGTTGTTTTTTTAATTAACTTATGTTCAAAAAAATTTAATAGATTTACGTATAGATTATACAAGTTGAATACGTTAGCTTCATTTGATTGACTTATGTTGCGTATTTACAAATAATCATTGAAATTAATGTTCTATTACTAAAGTAAAAATCTTGAGTTTCCTCTTACTGCAATAACAATCACATATTTTTTGAAAGTTAAATTAATGTGAAATGTATTTGTGTAAATTCATTTTGTGTAAAGTATTATATCACAAACATGCATCCCTAATTAACTAATTTTAAAATAATGATTTCTTATATTACGCGAACATTACACATTTAATAAAACTACTTTTATGGATTTTACCGCGTTTAATTTTTAAACTATTTATAACCCGACGTTTCGAGTACTTTCCCCCCGTGACCATAGGTGCTGTAAAGTACTCGAAACGTCGGGTTATAAGTAGTTTAAAAATTAAACGCGATAAAATCCGTATTAATTTTAAAATAAGTTTAAGAGGAGTTTTTGAGGAGGCGAACAAAACGTTCACCCGATGTTAAGTACAACGTCGGTCCATAACAAATGCTGTGTCACGACACTGCGCCCATCCCCCTATTACATCAGTTCTTAAGTCCTATATGCCCAGTAATTACATTCGTTCGCAGTGCCATTTAAACCTAAACACAGTAATGTTTGCACGCTACTGCTTCACGGCAGAATAACTGGCTAGATGGATTCATCATCGTCGTCATCATTTCAGCCTATCTTAGTCCACTGGAACATAGGCCTTCCCCATAGATAGCCACAAAACTCGGTCCTCAGTCACTCGCATCCATCGACTTCCGCAAAACGCTTCCGTCCTCGCTCCATCTAGTGGAGGGACGCCCTACACTGCGTTTGCCGGTACGAGCTTGCCACTCGAAAAATTTTCTTCCACAACGGTTATCGGTTCTACGAGCTATATGGCCAGCCAATTACCACTTCAGCTTTTATTTTTCTTGGATAAAGTGATGAAACGAGCAAAACGTTCACCTGATGGTAAGTGCAACGTCTGCCCATAACAAATGCCGTGCCACCCAGAAAATTTCTGTGTGACACCACACTATGCCTAAGACATTTTGCAGTTTGGTGTCACGACGTTGCACTTACCATCAGGTGAACGTTTTGCTCGTTTCGTGACTTTATACAATAATAATAAAAAAAAACATTATTCTATATTTCTTATTGTCAGTATTTCCGAAATAATGTAATATTAAAAAATGTAATAGTAGAATGAAATAAGAATGATACATATTTAGAGACTATATTTAAGAGCCAAAAAGATGTATATCACCGTTTTTTTTATTTTATTTGATAAAAGTGACGGAACAATCAAAAAGGTTCACCTGATGGTAAGTGCAACGTCTGCCCATAACAAATGCTGTGTCACCCAAAACAGTGTGACACCACAATGCGCCCGTCACCTTGAGACATCAGTTCTTAAGTCTCATATGCCCAGTGATTACGCTAGATCCCAGTGCCCTTCAAACCGAAACAAAGTCACGTTTGCACACTACTGCTTCACGGCAGAATAACTGGCCCTGGGGTGGTACCTACCTAGACGGATTCCTGCAAAGGAATCCTACCACCAGTATTGCTTGTTAATCCTAGATGGATTCCCGGGAATCCTACCACTAGTAAGTAAAGAGTCCGATAATATTTTAATATATGTTGATAAACAAGTCTAGTGGCGACTATGCCATAGGCTCTCAGAATAACCAGTTTCTATGAACTACATATTGTGTTCGCGCGATTATCCTTGGGGACGGACTTCTCTCTTTCCCATTAAACAGGCACCTCACCGACCTGAGCACTCACAGTTCGGCCCTACCCTGTAATGTTCGGTTCTCAGCATGCACCTCCTTAAGATCATGGCATAAAGTATTATAGCTTAGAACCTTTCTCGGTAAACGGGCCATATACCGCGAAAATATTTATATAATCGAACTAGTATTTCTTGAGATTAGCGCGTTTATACATACTCTCTCCAGCTTTATTATAGAGATAAGGTATAATGTAATTCTATAATATAATTATAGAAATGTTTTGTCTTTACGTCTTTTTTACGTATATAAAAAAGACGTGAAGACAAAACATATTAAGAGAAATATTTAAACTGCGACAAACTAAAATAATAATGAACAAAATGCAAATTAAAGCCGTGCGTATCACGTCCATTCGCACAGCTCCTAATTTATTTAGTTTTTTTCAGATTTTACGCAGGAACCATAAATATGTCTGAAATAAAAAGTAATTTAGATTACTTAATTACTAAAAGTCCTCTACCTGCCAATGAAAGTCCAGTCAAAATCGATTCAGCCGTTTCGGAGATTGACCAGGCCAAACAGACATACAGACAAACGTTTTAAAAACGCGGGCTTGAGTTTTCGTATTTTGCAAATTACTATATGCGATTAAGAAAGTCTTCATTGCGAAATCACAGACAGTGAATTTTATTTATTGGTTTAGATAAAGCCTAATTTGAGTAGTTTTTTGTCCAAGATTCTGGTCCTGGATGTGTCAGGAGCTCTTGGGTGACGATTTATAAAACTGTTTTAGTGTATTTAGTAGTTTTTATGTTTTTGTTATAGTCGCACTGGCATAATAATAAAAATCGTTTTATATAACTAAATTAAGTGGACTTACAAAAAGCAAAAGTAAAACATAAAATAAAATAAATTGAAGCTAAGCTTAAACGTGTCGAACCGTTAGGCGAGATATATATGTAATAATATATATTAAACGCAACAATGCCACATAAACGATATAAACGGAACAGTAATTTAAACAGTTATACATATGTCGTTCCGCGAATGAATATACATTAAAAAGCGTAAGATACTAGTTTTATTACATTTTATTTAAGTATAAGTAAATATCATTTAAATCTCTTTACAAATTTCAGTTTCTATTCGCAAGTTTACACTTTATTTACTCAGTTTTACCTTCTAAGACGGCGTTTGTATTTTAACAAGACATTTTCATAATAAACTCAAAATCGTGTGCGTTCTCTTACGTCGTTGGGGGTAATTTACAAATTACTCCCCGTTTTACAGGTCCCCGAAGACGGCGACGGAGTTTCGTAAAGTCTGAAAATGATCTTACAAAGTATAGGCCGCTATTGTTCCCCGTGGCCGCCTTGAGGCATCAAGGCGTACTGTTTCGATAGAGAGTACAGGAGTTATGCAAATATTATGGACAACAAAAAAAAACTTAATATCAATGATAAGTAGAGCCCCGCGGCGACGATCAAGCCGCTCGCGAATTTAGTTTTTAAAGTATACGTGGAACATGCTTCTCATTTGTTAACCAATTTTCTTTTTCTTTATTCAAATCACGTTAACGTAGATAAAATTATTTTTCTAAAATAGTGTGTTCACCATCAAAACCTACATTGCCACTTACCATCAGGTTTGATCGTAGTTAAGAGCTAGCTTACATATAATAAAAAAACTTCTGTTGGTTTGGACTCTCATGTCCAAAAATGTGCCGCTGTCATCAATTAACATGAAGTGAACCGTTAGATAGTTTGTGATAGTTTGATTAGTTAAATAAAAACAAAAAATCGTAAAGCAAATATTAGTCAGGTAGAAGTTCGCGTTATGTTCATTGGTGGAAGTTTGAGAATTGTTTGCTTCTTCTATATATCTCTGAATGATAAGTTATTTGGATGCAAGGCCCATTTTGCAAAAAACGTGACTACGATAAGAATTACAGTGTAATTGCTTGAGGGTAGCAATAAATGTAAAGGATAATTAATGAAAACTTTGATATTATTTAAATGTTTTGTTACAATTTCCAATAATCGATGTTTTTTTAAATATATATAACGTTTTAATCTAATTTCAACGCCATTCTTACGATCTCAATAAGTAAATAAAAAATATTGATAAATTGTAATTTTAACCAAATTTTAATTAAAAAAAGGTTTGCTTTTCTTTACTTGGTATCCAGAGTAGACACAACTACGCTAATTTATCTATTCCACTAAAAGCGTCAATCTTGCTAACAAATTGGAGTCTCCTTATTGCATCCGATTGTCCTCAAGAGGCGCGAAATGAGACTAAAAAGTGCTCCTTGAGAGAAGTACGTGGAATTAGGAAAAGGTCTCAGATGAGGGGACCGCCGCGATCCCATTAAAAGCGCCGGCGAATAATGCAGGTACCTCGGTCCGCGGCTTTAGTGGCATGAATCAACGAACCCATTTTTGGGTATTTCGTACAACAATATTTGTCACGTCACGATCACGACGATCACGACAAATATTTTAATTATTAAAAAAAAAGTTATGTTATTGCAAAAGTTTAATGAAATTTTATTTCAAATTTCGTTAATCTTCGGTGGATCATCGAGGTTCTATTAAAACAATACATAATTACTTTCCAGCCAAAATAAATTAGTTTGTCTTTCCTCTGATTCAAATTATATAAAAAAGCAATACGCAGAAATGCTACTATTTATGTTATCTGTATATTAATACGTGAAGAGAAAACTTTGTACGCTTTTTTAAGCATACTGCACGAACGAAGGAGTGTGAGATTAAGCATAGTTTTTAGCAAGTTTATTAAGAGGAGTGCAGAATCCTTAAATTTATATATAATATGTGTAACAAATACATTAAATTCATTAAAAAAAGTTAATGAATTAAGGTCGAATTTCGACCATTGGGCGACCACGAGTGGGACATCAATCTTCATCAGTCAGTCACGGTAAACAAAAGATATGTTTAAGAGACATTCAAAGCTCAAAAACCGTTTTCTAGTGTTATTGTAACAATAGTATACACAGGAAAATTTTGATAAATTATAGTTAATTAATGAATCGACACAACTCCACCGACCTCAATAACCTCTATCGATCCCTGCGTCTTACATACCTAATCTTCAGTAGACTACCGTAGGTGAAGTTTTACATGCAAATGAATTAATTCTTCTGGTCGGAGTGTGCTCTCGCGGTGCATCGGCGGAGGCGATGCCTCGTTGCATTTATAATGTGAGTTCATTACCTCGCCGGGGTCTCAACGAGTCTACGAGCTCTACGTAATGGGCTTTGGAAGAACGTTCGCTTCAATTATGAGTGGGATATTAAATCGGTCTATCTATTGATAGATAGTGATATGTTAATTCAACCTATCCTTCCAAATTTGATAATTATGATTATACGCTATTCGAGTATAGATATTACTTAAATAGCGTATAATACATAGAAATGAAATAGGATGTGATTTGTTTTAAAAACTACTTTTACTAGAAAATAGAGTTACCTGTTATTATAGTATGTAACTATAGGTGTATGTAGTCTTCATTTACTTGTATTATTATTGAATTATAGTTCACATATATATTAATAATAAAATAATTACGTTTTTGAACAATTCAAATAAGTACCACATAAATTTGACAAAAGGAAAATATAAATATTTATACAAAATACTTAAATTTGCTAAACGCTACACAGACTTTAACCAAACACTTTTTAAAGAAACAAGTTCAGATACTGTTTAAAATTTAACGCAGTATTCGCTTGGCTTAACATATTTTTCTTGAGGCATCGCCGACGCGTGTGCATTTTTAATTTTTATTCCCGCTCAGCCGTAGATGACGCGATGAATTTTTACTGAAGTGGGCCCTTTGTATCTTATTAGCAGCGAGTGGGTTAATTGAGGAACGAGCTCAATGGCCACAGATAACCGTTGTTAAGTAAAGCAAATACGAGTATATAAGAGAGGTTAACATATTTATAAATTCAGATCAAAATTTGTTTAGCTAGTATCAAAAATCATTGTAGTTTTTGTAGCTGAACCAGACAAAATTTAAGTGCATATTGATTTTGAATATGTGTATATATCAATGATAAATAATTAGATTATTTATTTTTCACTGTGTGGCATTTTTTACATAATAAGTACGCCTAACTGATTCAGATTTATCAGTTTAAGTTGAAAACTCTAACAATAATTTGTATATATTGATATGTCTCCCTTAATACTTCATCAAAATTAATGTTTGATGACCCATTTTGAAGATTATTTTTCATTCTAATGACGAAAAATAAGTAAATATATTAAAATTAACGTTTTTTGTTAAAAATATTAAGTTAATGAAATTTTAGAAAGCACCATCTGATGACAATCTGTTCAACTAGCAAGAACGACAGTAGTTGGTTGGAGTTGTTTACATTCTTTAAAAAAAGTAGATGGCGCCATCTGTTCATGATTAAGATTTAGTTGTCCTAACATTTTAAACTTTAAATTTTAATTAATTCATGTTACGTAGTAATAATTAATTATAAACAGAACTCTGTAACCTCAGAATAATATTTTTTTGTGAAGTTTCAAGATATTCCTATAATATCTTTAGTCATAGCTAATAAAACATAAACCCTTCCGATATGTTTATCACGCTCCAGTCTCATGATTTAGCACATGACAGCCCTATTTCACGGTACTCTACGGAGCGTTTTGGAAATTGAATTGATATGTTTCCGCTAACGTGCGGCGCGGCGGCCGCGGCATTTTTCAGACCATATCGCATATGATGGGCGCGCCAAAGCGGTTGGAAAAGTACGCGTGGAGAGATAGCAAAATAGTGTTTGGTTACGGGGTTTTTTTTATAGCTTGTGTGTATGTTAAAGCATTTTAGACTAAGATATCATTCGGTTATTTATCATACTTAAATGTTATTAAGTCAATTAAAAGCGTTACCTTTTACTGTACTACCACCAAAGTATGTAGAAGTGCGTTTGGTTTTGTGACGCTGCTATTCTGTCAGCACCGCTGATAAAATCAGAAGTAGTCAACAAACATATTAATTAAGAAAAAATATGAAATTGACTAAGTATTTATTATCAAAATCACTATTATAACAATAAAATCAGTAATACAAAGTAATAAAATATAATAAAGTAGAGAAAACACTCAAAAAATTAGTTTATAAAATTTAATAAATACTGAAATGAAGGCTGTTGATGCAGATATGTCATATACCTATTTATTTTACATATTGAAATTGCCCTATTAGTACTTTAATAACTACATGTTTTTTTGTCAAACCGTACATGTCATGTGAAGTGTGAGATAGGGGTGTAGTAAAGAGTGCAAACGATCGGGTCGCAGTGTCAGACGGTGCCGCTTACTAAGAACATTGCCAATCCAACATTTTTCGTATGGGACTTGCGTGAAATCTGTTCAAATATTTTGAATGACAATATTACATATATAACTTTCTTTTCATAAAATCAGACCGATTATATAAATATGTACCTTTGATATACAATAAAGCATTACAGATTTACATTTTCAAAATTAAAAATAAAAGTTAGTGGTGCACTAGTCGTTTTTTGTTAATTGGATTAGCGTCCACTTGGTATACTATGTATGTTTGCAAAGTATAAAACAGTTTCTCAATTATACCAACCACAGCTTAAAAATATCACTACCAATAAATGAACTATTTTATTCTACAGAATGCACACCGCTTTAAAACTATGTGTGTGCACACTGACGTGTGCTAGTCAGTAGTTTTAATTTCTTTCTTTAAAGCCTCGCAGGAATCAACATCATTAAAAAAAAACAGGTATATAAACTACATATTCTGTAGTGAGCAAACACAAGTTCACCTTGCCCTAGCGGCTGTATCAAAATGATAAAAATGTAGAGATCCAATAACCATTCATCCATCAAGTGTCAAGATATAATCTCGGGACGGTGCGGTGCTCTGCTACTTGCTTAGCCCTCAGAGTCGGGGCGCTGCGAATATAAAAATGCCTCGAAGATTTACAGGTTTTGTGGAGAGATATCGCGCGCAGATTTCAGCTGCATTGTGACTGCTTCTTACTGTTACGTAGAGAAATAAAGCGTTTAAATAATACCGTTTCTAGTTATACTTACAGTGAATTAATAAATAATTAAAGAATAATCTCTCGCATTTGTAAGCAAGTCTTTGAATTTCGCTATTTTTCAATTTTTCAATTAAAAAGTTTATATAGTTATATAATTGAAAAGTTTTATATACTCTTGCTTTTAATACTTTGTACTAAAGTACCGCGTGGCCTAGTAGTCAGAGTACCTGACTTCTACGCCGCGGGTCCTGGGTTCGAATCCCAGCCGGAGCCAACATTTGTGCTAAAACACAAATTGTTGGTTTTCGGGTCTGGTTGTGTTGTGAATTTCCACGTGTTTCTGACACTGCATCCTAGCCTACCTCCGATCTTATCGCATCAGCGTTACATCGGGCGCGGGTAGGTTGGGGCGAGTGAGTGCCTCTGTGTTGGCGCGTACACTTGTGGCACTATAATATCTCCTGCGCAGTTGATGGCTCCCGACAGTATTCGGAAGTTGTCGCCGTGGTCGAAATCGACTAGGAGAACATCATCACTAAAGCAAGGACGTTACGCTAAATTTTTTTACTAATTTCCTATTCAAAAATGTACATATGCTAATGGTTGCAATTTGTGTCATGTTGTCACAAGTTGAAGCTATTGCATCTAACACAAACCCTTTATAGTAAACGCATCAACACACATGATTAATGCTATTGTACATGTACATAAAATAATAGGAAATGTAATTCTGCCCCACTTACAAATAATATTTCTGCCGCAAAGCTGAAATGTTCTGAGATATCATTTTGGTTAAGCGTGGGAGAGCGAGAAATCTGTTTGTATCTGGTGTTCCAGGCCAGCGAGCGATTTAAATCTCTTAAGCTCAATGCGAGCGGTCGCCGGCGCCACTCTAGAACTCACAAATCTTTCATAATCTCGCCGAAGAGCTAGAGGGGTGTCCTTCATACTGAGCGCTTTTTTGTAAGTTAGGGTGGACGGAAAACTACTCCAGAAAAGGTCACCCTTCTTAAATTTCTCATAAGATGTAAAGGTATTCGGAAATGCGAATTGTTATTTATTTATTGGCATTTGTACACGTTTTTTGTAAACATAAAACTTAACTTTATTTTAATGCTGATTTTCATTCATACTCGATGAAAAACCTGCAATACCGCGTTAAAATACATCGTAGTGAATGTAGTTGTCACTAATTAAGTCTCCCGTCCTCGTCACTCCTGGACGAAGTATGGATATGCTGTTTCTTTTCACGGTACTGTGTGAGATAAACCGTTATCTAGATCTGAAGGACGTGGAAGGATGCGCCAAAAGATGATGCTTCATTTTTTTTCGGAAAAGCTGCACAGTCTCGTGCACCTGCGTAGAGTAACTAGTCTGTGTGTCTTCCATTGAATGCATTTTGAGGAGTTCGCAAAGGAGTTACATTCTCTCATTCCTCCGTCCCCATTTTCCCATCAAAGACGCACGGGGAGATTTCATCCTAACGTTGTTGATGTGCCTAGTACAAAGCGTTTTGCGTTTTTTCGATCTAGATGTTAAACCGACTAACAGGGTAAACTATCTTATGGAACATAGAGACGTTAGAGAATAAATGTCGTTACCTATTTCATTAGATGCGGCGTAAAACCTTGTTCCCTTTACCGTATCAGTCGTTACAATTTAAGAATGAAACGGTATTAACGGACACTACAAAACATTTTCAATTTTATTTATTTTATGAGTTTTGATGTGTCTATATTCACCGGAACAATCATGCAGGTACAACCGGTATTCATAAGCAAATACAAGGCGAGGGACCCCATAATTTTTGGTTTGCATTTTTCCATCGCGACCGCGAACTCGATTTCCACTCCCAAGGGCAGGCGGACGCTCGGCCTCAAAAATATTAATGAAAATTTTTACATAAATTTATTCGACGGAGGGGCCCATGCGTCGCTGTGAGATGGGGCCGGGCTCTTGTTTTTTATTTATTAATTTAATGGTATTTTCGGTCTAATTACCTACCTGAGGTATAATTCATTGACTTTTGTTATAACGAGTATTTGTGGGCATATGTAGGAATATTTTTGAATAAAATGTTGTTTACTCGTCATGTATTTAGGATCTTCGGTGCCATTTTTATAAAAAGTCTAGTCGACGCGGAGAGGGTATAGATATAGTCTTAAATTATAATGTTTGATTTACCGTAAATAAGAAGGAAATAAATAAAGTCATCTTTGTTGATTCTAAGTCTATATGACCTTGAAAGAAATGTACCATCATATGCCGTTCATCTTCATGATCATCACTCTGTTAATAGTACACTGTTGGACATAGGCCTCTCCCTATTAGGGAGAATTGAAAGGCGATTTTTATATGTATATTTTGTATACAAATACAGCTGCTCCAATGCAACCTGCATGACACGTACGGCGGACAAATACGTCGTCGAAATAATTTTTATTTTCAGATATGCAGGTTTCCCCAGTTTCCTTCGACGTTTTCCTTCGCCACTGAGCACATGGTAAATCAGCCGTGGTAGCTCAACGGCCGGGCACTCACCTTAATAGTACGCGAGTAAACTGAGTTCCATTCCCGGTACCAGCACGTCTAAAAATTTTCTGAAAATTTAAATGACTAAATATTATTTTTAAAATCCGTTGCGTATGTGTATATTATAAACAATGCGATGTTTAATTACAATTAACACGAAACGATAATTATGGTATAAAAAAAATTCGTAAAAATAGAACTTAATAACTTAATTTAAAAATATATTTAACAAAGTTTGTGTTTAAACAAATATTTAAAGAAAGTAATGTTTCGTTTCTAAGTTTTGTATACTAAAATTCAAACAAACGTGCCGCAGAAATAACTCGCTAAATATATGGAAGTTTTAGATTGCTTAACTCCTGCAGAGCTACGTATAGATCTCCCGCCCTCAGTTTATTGGATCTCCTATAAAAAGCAAAGCATTCTTGGTTTAACCCTTCACCGACGGCTTCAAAAGAACAAACGCAATATATCGGGGCCGGGCTTAATTTGGCCGCTACCTAACTTTAATGCGAGTAGCCCGAGCGAATGCTCCAAATTACTCTGCGATATTTTTAACGCTTGGTATGCGAGCGCTTTACTCGTAGGTTACGCGAACAATATTAGCCGATTCTGTTGAGCGGAAGTCGATTAAGATTATTTTTGCCAGATGAAAATTGTATTTTAAAAAACTATTAAGATTGAGGTATTAAAAAATAATGTCATTAAGTATTATCAAAGGCTCTTAACTGAAAAATATATTAAACTTGATGATGCGCGCAACTTCGTCCGTGTGGATATAGGTTTTTAAATATCCCGTGGGAACTATTTGATTTTCCGGGATGAAATGTCCGTTTCCAGAATGCAATCTATCTCTACGCGAAATTTCCTCAAGATGGGTGCAGCGGTTGAACCGTGTAAAGTTATCAAACAGACAGAGGGACAGAGATAGTTACTTTCGCATTTATAATATTAGTATGGATATTAGTACGGATTATACAATATGTAGTTAGAGTGTAATTATAAGACCACATTCACCAAATATATGTTTCTATAGCTGTTGTTTATATGTTATAATATAGAATATAGTATTAATAATAATATATATTATTATTAATAATAATATAAATTTTAATTATTATTAATAATATAAATTATACATAGAATATTTTGTATATATTCGATTAGATAGTAATTGATACACAACACAAAAGTCGCGCTGAGTAATTTCGTAAATCCTGTAAATTGATTTATATTTGTTTTATAAATAGATTAATATTCAACCAAATAAAACTGAAGAGTTAGTACTCGTCAGTATTATTTTTGTTTTCGTTACATAGCAAACATGTATCTAGATATTTTCTTTAAGCAAAACAGAGGGAGAAGATTCTTAATTTGCGAGGCCCTAAAATTTTTTCTCCGAATGATTTTCCCATCTTAGGGGACATTGGCTTCTTGCCGTGTTTACAGAGAGCTCCCGACGAATCCCACTTTGTTGTTTAATGAAATTATCGGTTTACCGAGTAAATGAACAAAGCCAGATTTCACCGTTACGACTGCTCGGTCAAAAAAGGAAGGGAGAGGCTCGTTTTTGTTTTCCTCGGAGGTGGTCCGAATGGGCTCCTTTGTGGTACGCCTTGGCTGCGCGCCGTACTTAATCAATTATGATCGATTCGTTAATTCGAGATGCAAAGGGGATTAATGAAAATTCTTGTAGTACATTGTGAAGAATTGAGCCTTGCCTACTAGTAATTAACTCGAGATTTTAAAACAAGCAAAAGGGATTTTTAATAATTTTAGTTTTAGTTTTAAAGCTTTTTTTTTTAAAGTGACGAAATAGGAAAAACGTTAACCTGATAGCTAGCAACGTCAGCCCATAATAAATACTGTGTCACCTAGAACATTTCAGTGTGACACCACACTGCACCCGTCACCCCGACATCAGTTCTTAAAACTCATATGCCCAGTGATTACACTAGATCACAGTGCCCTTCAAACCGAAACACAGTAATGTTTTCACACTACTGCCTTACGGTAGAATAACTGACCCTAGGGTGGAATCTACCTAGAAGGATTCCAGCATAGGAATCCTACCACCAGTAATGGAATGTTACGCTTTTAAGACGAAATCATAATACAAATATTTGTTATTAAACTAAACAATTTTTAAATTCAACTAATGTGTTTTAATTACTCGCGTTACCCTCGACAAACCAAACTGAACGTTAATGAACGTTCACGGTACTTTTATATTATTACTAGCTAGTGCCCGCGACTTGGCCAGCGTGGATATAGGTTATTTAAATATCCCTTGGGAACTGTTTGATTTTCAGGGACAAAAAGTATTCTATGTCCATCGACAGGATGCAAGCTGTCTATGTGCCAAATTTCGTCACTATCGGTTCAGCGGCTGCACCGTGAAAAGGTAACAAACAGACAGAGGGACAGGGAGAGTTACCTTCGCATTTATAATATGAGTATGGATTAGCTTATTGTATTTCGTGTAATTCTATTAAATATTATTACATACATTGTGGATATGTTGTTAATTAGAACGAACAGATTTTTATAGAGACCCATTTCCAATTCAGCTAAGTAATTAAAGTAAAATATACAAAGAATGTACAAAGTACTGTGTCGTGAACAAACATTAAAGGAAATGCCAGAAAATTCTCAAGGCGACAGATAGATAGTGAAGTTTCCATCTTAAGTATGTCATAACTAAAGTACCCAGATCATTTAAATAGAAGAGGAGAGAGCAAGCGGTTTATTTGATATTAAGTGATTACCACCACCCATGAACGTTATTGACGTGAACGATACGAGAAAAATTGCGGGTGCTTTGTCGGCCTTTGAAAACGCAGTAGGCTCTTTTCTTGAAGATACTGTCTGTACTGACCGGAAAAACCGCTGTAGGCAGCAGATTCTACAAAGAGGTAGTGAGTGGCAGAAAACTCCTTGAGAACTTACTGTGGCGCGAACCATCAACGTTGATTATGATGTTGATAAAATAGTGGCAAGTCCAGATGTTGTGTCCCGCAATAAATAAATAGCTAAAAATAATTGAAAAGCCCCATAGCACATTAGAAAAATAACATCCAATAAGCGTGTAATCGAAGCTGTATGGCTTTAGAATGAGTTACTTCTGAGTATAAGGAAACGTCCGTGAAAGCCTTTAAAAGAGTGGTTTTTGTACACTGTTTTTCTTAATTCAGTGAGCAAATTTCTTAAATACACACTACATTACATGAAAGAAAGAAAGAAAAGAAAGAATCTTCTTTCTTTCTTTCTTTCATTACATGACATGCTTTTGATGTTTTATATATAGCGTTTATATATTCAAGTGAGTATATGTATATATAATACTAGTGTTTGTATGTATATATATTTTTTGTGTATATGTATTTATTTACATATCAATATGTTTTTTTTAATTGAAGAGGGGGCAAACGAGCAAGCGGCTCACCTGAGTGATGAGTCGATCTGGAAAAACCATTGGCGGCAGCAGGTTCCATAAAGTGCTTGTGCGTGAATAAGCTTGTGCGAAAATCAGCGGCTGGAATTAAACTGAACATTTCCTCGGAAAATTCCTCTGGTAGATCTAATAAAAAATGCAAAGAGATGCAACATCTCTTCGCAAAGCCGATCAGATAGAACATGGTCGTTGAATGGGGTCAAATGGAAGTAGCTGACACAGGGGCGCCCCCGCCCAGAGATGAGAACAGTACTCCATGTGCTGCCAAACCTGCGCCTTATAAAGTTGCATGCGTTGGGCCGGCGTGAAGTACTGTCGCGCTCTACTGAGCACGCTGAGCTTTTTGGCAGCCAATTTGGCCTTCCCTTCCAGGTGACCGCGAAACCGAACGTCACTCGATATGTCGACGCCAAGAATACCGATACTGGCTGAGACAACGAGGGGAGTGTTCTCAAAATGAGGTGATACGACGAAGGGTTTCTTTGTAGCGGTAAACGCGCAAACCTGTGTCTTCTTAGGGTTGAACTAGACAAAATTTAGTCGGTTTTGTCTTAACAAAATCTCGACTTCAGACACGAGTTTGTTCCGGTACTCGTCGACGTGTTCCCGAGAAATATTAGCACAGCCGGTGTATACGGCATCACCAGTGCTGTCATCTGCACAACAATGAATGTTACCAATTTGTAACATATCATTGATCTGCAGAAGAAACAGGGTCGGTGATAGCACACAACCTTGTGGGACACCAGCGTTCACAGACTTAGAGTCCGAGCATGCACCGTCAACTACGACCTTGATGCTCCGGTCTGTGAGAAAACTGGTGACCCAATTGCAATAGTTCTCGGGAAGTTCATAAGAAGGAAGCTTAGAAAAAAGCGCTTTGTGCCAGACCGGTCCAAGCTAACTGCCAGGGCCTCCCCCTTGCTCTCGACTGCCTCCGCCCATCAATGAGTGAGGTACACTAGAAATCACTAGCTGAGCGACCCCGACGGAAGCCGTACTGGCGGTCACTAATCAGCTCGTGCTCCTTTAAGTACCTCAAGAGCTGGCAGTTCAAATGGACTCCATTATTTTGAAGAGCAAGAAGGTGATGGCAATCGGCCTGTAGTTGGACGGATCTGTGCGGTCGCATTTTCTAGGGATCGGGTGCACCAAAGCTGTCTTCCATGACTTCGGGACGACGCCTAGAGAGTAGGAGTACCGGAAAAGACGCGTTAAAACCGCGTTAAAATAGAAATTCCCTTGGACAGCCTTGGCGAGAGACCAGAACGCACGGGTTCCCGATGGAAGGCGACCTAGTTTCTCGCCAATTCTGGCAATGTGCTCCGACTTTGCCGTAGCAATTACTCTTTTGAAGGACCTGGAAGCAGAGTTGCACTTCTTCTTAAAGTCGCTGGTTTTTAAATCCCGAGACGCCGATGCATAAGCCAGGCCTGGTAACACTGCTGCTTTTGGCGAGATGCCATTCTGCAGGTGCCACCAAACCAAGGTTGGGATCTACCACCGATGGGCACCACAGGGGATGGAACGAAGAGTTCCATTCCCTGAAGCACCATATCAGCGACAGACCCGGCAACGACGTCGGGATCATCCAGCAAGTAGCAAAACCGCCCCCATGGGTAGGATGCAAAGAAAGACCGCATCCCATCCCAATTCCCCGTCCCAAATCCTAGGCCGTCCGGATGAGGACTCTCATCCGGACCTGGGATCTACTTCACGGCGGTATTCTGTGAGGTCGTGGTACTACCCCGGTCGAGCCGGCTCATTCATCCAACAACAAAAGCTGAAGCGTGGCTCTATCACTCTTAAAATGTTGTAATTATTTGTTTTAACCTATACATATTCAATTTATTTTATCAATAATTTTGTTGTTTACTTGATAGCGGGTGCTATCAAGTAAACAACTCTTCTCTGCTTAACTTGTGGTTGACTAGCTAAAGAATGCTCCTTGACATTAAGTCCGCCAATTCACATTTACTGTGCAATAAAGTTTTTTAAATAAAACTAAATAAATAATCTAAGCTACGCTAAGTATTATAATAATTTCTCTTTTAAAAAAAAACAATGCTACAGTAGGATTTCTCCTGTATTGTGGGTTCGTTTCACAGATATACATCTCACAACACAACCCGACCCGAAAACCAACATTTTGTGTTTTTCACAAATGTTGGCTTCGGCTGGGACACGGACCCAGGACCCGCGACGTGGAAGTCAGGTACGCTAACCACTAGGCCACACGGTCGTTAAATTTTATTTAACATAATCTAGTATTTAAGGACGACGTAATGAAGTAATCTCATAACAATGCGCTTTATTGTATGTGCCGACTTTACAGCGGCATCTGTACCGAACTTGACATCTTCCATCAAAACTTTTATGTGTACAAAAACAATATTTTCAAAATAAGCCTTGATGGCAACGTCAACATATTGAGAATATTTTCTACATATTTTGACGCTGTTTACAATATATTAAAATATTTGGGTAGATACTGTGTACATTTTACAAGTTAGCAAAGTTATAATTATGGAATTTAGACTACTTTCTTGTTTGTAAATATGGTTTGTTAAATACTTTTGTACCAAAACGAAATAAAAGGACGTATAATTTAGTATTTTATATTTTAAGGTAGTATTTTTATAACAAACGAGTGTGTAATACAAAGAGAACAGTGTAAGAAAAAAATCAGAAGATTTTCAACTAATACGACCAACTAAGTCTCAATTAGAGACAGTCATGAAAAGAATATGTCGACTTACCCCCGGTTAAGGGAACAGCCATTCTGCTTAATTATATAAAGTGCTTAAGTAAATGATAGCTAATTCAGCCGTGCTCGCCGTCCCGTAAACAAGAGGTGTGACTTTTCACCATTGTCGACGATCTGTCACTTCCACTTCCGTCGCGGACCTTTTTTCTTTTTTCTTTTATTGTTGCCTTTTGCAGTGAAAAGAATTCTTTCTTTTCTATTTTTGGGGTCTGCAATTGTCACCCCCCTGTAGTGTTTGTTGTTTGCGCTGATTAAATACCACTGTCAAAATTAGACTTTTCCTTCCGCTGAGTTGACTGGATGTGAATAAAGTATTTTAACAATTAATAAAAATTAAATTACGCCCACAATTGCAAATATTTTAATAGTAATTAATAATATAGAGAATTTAAAGTATTACTTAATTTAGCTTTATACGTTGCCAAGATTTTAAAATCAACAAACTGTAATTGTGATCATAAATTGTGACCATGGGTGCTGTAAAGCACTCGAAACGTCGGGTTATAAATAATAAAATTAAAGGCGATAAAATCCGTAAAATTAGTTTCATTTAAATTGTAATTGTTTATAAACATTGGCTACGGCTGGGATTCAAACCCAGACCCCGCGGCATGGATGTCAGGTTCTTTGGCCACGCGGCGGCGAGGCAGAATAACCTACATTAATAATATACACACATATATAATACTATACTCACTACTACATAATAATATACTACATAATAATATACACGCGTATATAATAACCTCACATATAAAGTATTGTCGGCTCAGTAGGTGCAGTGGCTGAGCGATTGGCTTCTGATCTATGGCCCGCGAGTTTGATTCCCGCAATGGGAAAATTATTTGTATGACCTTTAGATAGTTGTCCCGGGTTTGGGTGCTTTAGTATGTGCATTCTGTAAAACATACTTACGACATAGCAGTCTATCGGCGTCTGGTACTAAAATTGCCAGTCTTCGCAAGCGTGGTGATTGTGGTAAGTACTCGTTTCTTAAGAAAGACCTATTTCCAGCAGTGAACTTTTAAAGGCTGGTGATAATGATGCTTAGAGTTAGGAATAAGATTTATATTTAATTCTACTACCAATTAAAGAAAATTCCGATTACAGCAATTTCGATGCTGGCCGTTACGTTTTATTTAAGAACATATTTATATACCAGGTTTCAATATTACCAAAAAAAAGTTTCCGGGCTAGCCCGTACTGTTTAAAATTGCTTGGGTTTACTAGTTGTATGATTCATTTGCAGGAATCCGTCTAGGTAGGGAGCACCGCAGGCCCATTTATTCAGCCGTGTAGTAGTAGTGTGCATACATTACTGTGTTTCGGTTTGAAGGGTATTGAAAGCTAGTGTTATTATTGGGCATATGAGACTTAAGAATTGATATCTCAGGGTGATGAGCGCAGTGTTTTGCCATTGTTCCAGATGGCACATCATTTGTTATGGACAGACGTTACACTTATCATCAGGTGAAAGTTTTGCTTGTCTTCTCACTACTTTACTAAAAAAAAATTAAAAAAAATCGTCGACTTAAGCAAGTATGCTTAATATGCCTGTATCGTTAGTTATATTGCTGAAGATACATGTATATGCTGTGATAGCTCGTGATTCGGGCGCTTATGTTAAATTTCATAGTAACCTAGGAGAATTTAACTCTTAGAGAGACTCCGTACATTGATGGGGGCATGACTAATGTTATAAGTTGAAATTTAAATGTTATTTTAGCACTCAATTAATAAATAAAATTAATAAAAAATTATAGGAGGATAGAGATGTTTATTGGCTGCCTATTTAGTTTATTTCTAAGTTTTTAGATTATTACAAAATAGTTAAATAGACTTCTAGAGTTTCCAGGTTATCGGATAAAATATATCGCCTTTAATGCAAAATTATGTAAACAAAGTTTGTAATCATTGTCTTAGAGACAATTATAGCCACATTAGTCTTTTTTAAATAAAGTAATCATGTAAATATATTGGCAAAACATTCGACGAGCTTGTCAAATATTTTGATTTCAAATTATATTTTTTATCCGTGTCGTCGGCGTGTTGAAGCAAATTTACATTTAAATAGAACATCTGCGAGCCAGTCGACCCTCTTAAGGCCTCTGTAGCGTTTTTCTTACCAGCTAATTTGTAAATCGTTTCGTAATATCGAAAAATTAAAATGCTGATGTCATATTTTACTCGCTATTTATATGCTAATAAAGACCTCCTGAAGTCGAAGAAGGGATGAGCCATCATTAAAATATCAATGGGTGATTTGGAAATGCCAATTTAAGACGTTCATGTCCATACACTCGTATAGTGCACAGACTAATTTGATGCAGAGCGTGCGAGAAATATCAATAAGCGTTGGCTTAACCTTTCAGTGGGGGAAAAGGATAATGCCTGTCATTACGATTCTAAATTTTCTTCAGAGTAACAACTCTGATGAGCCTTAATCTTGTCGCTTATCCCATCTCTCAAGGCGTAACATCGCTGCAATTATTTGTAAGGCAGAAAGGGTTGAGAAGAGCCCAGTGAACCTAATGCCGCAATGTTCGTAAATTAAACAGCCTTCCCGGCAAGAGATTTGGTAAATATTATTTTTTTATGTTAATTACCACCCGATTGCGTTAATAAAGCTTTACATCTCGTAATTAGCCGATTCATTGTCTGCAGAGGCGGTGGAGCGAGAGTAAGCAGTGAATTTATAAAATGCTTGGAAAACATTATTAGTCAGGAACACAAATGCAATTTTTCCCGATTTCTGATTTATATACGCGTATTAGACGTAATTTTATTTTATAGTTGTGATAGTTATAAAGCTCACAATAATACCATCGAATGCAGTTACTCGTATTAACGAAAAATAATATACACGATTGCAATTTAAACTGCAACTTTTAGAAGAAGAAATAAAATAAGATATTTCTTACAGAATACGAGACAAACGAGCAGTGATCACTGCCGCCCATGAACATCTACAACACCAGAGGAATTACAAATGGGTTGCCGGCCTTCGAAAAAGGAATAGGCTCTTGAAGAAGAAAGAAAAAGAATGAATTGGATTTTATTAAATTTTCCCAATCTAGAAGATATTATTGATGGAGAACATTGAAATACATTAAATGTGTTTATACCGCATGACCTTGTACTTCAGCCTCATGCATCATGATTTGCATTAAACAGCGTAATACTGGACTCAACAGTGTTTTTTTTTTACTGTTCAGGCTATAAACTTCCAGTATTCCCTCCACAGGAACACGCAAAAAATAGCAGTACTTTTAAAATCCTATATCAAGAATATTAAGTAATTTATTTCTATTTTAATTTTGTTTCTGATAGATTATTTTTTTGCTAACTGAGATTTATTTCAAACATATTTAGATATACATGTATTAATACTTTTACTTGAGTTTTAGTGTTTTATAAGTTTTCAATCTGTTTCAAGTTGTCGAAAGTTAATAAATAAATAAATTAGAATAATACAAAATAATAATTGTTGTTTTGGCTCTGTTATTTATTATATTAAGTACAGAATGATTTAATGAAATAAATTTAAGCATATATGAATAGTAACAAATTGTTTCATCTATAATTAATCTAATTTAAAGTTACATTTAACATTGTAGTTTGGCATACAAATCATAAATTCCGGCAGTGTGTGCCGAGCTGTTTCGACGTCGTCAACGCCGCAACAGTGGGTCCATTAATTAATAAATTAAACAATGGCGTTCTTAATTCTGAAGCGGCTTGCTTGAGCCGCAGTGAAAATATTTGCCATGTATAAATTCTCGCCGCGGATGATGAAGACAACCCTTCAACGCCGGGCCTTCTTTATAGCTCTATTTGTGTATTTTAATTACTGTCATTATATGCTAATGACTACCATCCCTTTTTCTTATCCTCCTAAATGGGTTATTGCCGACTTATATCTATATCGTGCAGTTTTGTTGAGTCATTTTGAAGATTTAAATAATAATAATGGCTCGGAAGGATTATTCCTTTAATTTTTTCCAAGGGCCTGAATGTTTTGATTAATTGTTTCGGTGCCGCTCGGAGATTTTGGCCGGTAATTTGTTTTCTGTTATTAACTTGACGAGGAAGTCGTTTACTGAGTTGGAAAATTGTACGTTTTATTTTTTTAAGAATTGTTGTAGATCGTTAATATCTGAGTAAAACCCATGATGATTGTGTGTTGAAGGCCTGTGCTCGCTATAGCAGATAGTGCCCGTTAATTTTGCACACGGCCTTTGCAAATTAACTTTGCTTCCCTACCATTATTGTAATGGATTATCACAAAGTAACGCTTAATTCTATTAAGTATTTCATATGAATTGAATTATCTATGTTTTTGCAGTAAGATTGATTACAACTTCTATTATTTATTTGTGCATTTCGATATACAATGTTTCAATTTGCCGTTTTTGACTTACTACTTATTTGTAGGTATGTGATTATTTTAAACAAAGCTTTGCGGTGAGAAGCTCACCCCACAGATGCAAATCGCAAAGGCCTCGCATCTTAACGACACACATTTTCTTTCCCTCGTTGGCAGAAATCTCGGAATTCTTTTACATAATCATGTGTTGAAAATATAACAGCTTTTTAGCGAGGGCGTTTGATAAACTCTTGTTATGTATGCATCGTACGTCGCACCGAATAATACTTTCAAGTATTTAGCATAATCTTCGACTGATTTGAACGTACGCCGCGACAAATAAACAGGTTTATCGTTTGTTTTTTATAATAATATGTTAAGATTAGGGAGGGAATAGAAAGTAAAGGAACATGAGAAGTTGTAAAATAGCATCAATGCTCATATATAATATATTTAAAATGTAATTCAACAATAAAAGGTATAAACTGATGAAAAACACTTTAATGATATTAGAAATTATTAAAACTTTTATAGGCAATTTAGCCAGTTTTTCGTTAATAATATTTTTGGCCTTTAAACAACGCTTTAATTAATGTAAGTTAGCGAGTTTTTCTGAAAGTGTTTTGTTTCTAACTTCTAACGTAATTTTTGGTAGGCATCGCCTGTCCATATTTACGGGCGTCATTGCTTTTTACGGAATGTCATTTCGTCGTGTTTACGACGACGTCACCACTTTATTGTTATGTTATAAGAAGGGGGTTAATACTATTTTTTATTTAATGTCATAGATAAACAACTGAGTTTCAGGATGTTTAAATAAGGTTCTATATTAAAAAAATGGTTGTAGGCGTTTAAAACATACATTTTAGAATGCTGTTATGTTATTTCATTATATATTTTTTATTAATAGGTAAAGTTTATTTGTACTAGCAAGTGTTGAGACAGTTTACCAAACGCAAAAAAATGTACATATCTGTGTGTCACCAACACTGCGGCCGTCACTCTAAGACATCAGTTCTTAAGTCTCATATGCCCAGTAATTACACTAGCTGTCAGTACTTTCAATAACCGAAACTCAGTAATGTTTGCACATTGCTGCCGCCGAGTGAGAGCCAACTCGGTGATTGCCTTTTGTAGAGTCAATAACACTTGATTATGCCGCGTTTTGAGGTGAAACAGTTGTCCTGCTCTCGACTACAGTGGTGTATATTGCCTAGTGGCATTGTTGTAGTGGTGGACGGTATCTGGTGGCGGTTCCCGGTGGCGGTGTTAGTATGCTCTTCCAAAACTAGATAATATAAACCATTTTATATCTCAGCAAATTAACTTTCTTTCCTTATTTTAATGCATTTCCGCAAAGTAAAGCCTGATTCTAGTAACTGTTAAGAAAAATATCTTCATATCCTTAACAAAGACACACTGCTGACTTTGCCTCGCTCATATATTTATTACCATTGAAAATCAAGTCCTCGAAATTTATTCTGGTGTACGAGCGCATAGCATGTTTCCTTGTCGCATTAGGCATAAGTAGTGCTCTCTCCTCACCCTATTAACTGTGATATATGCGACAATTCTTTTCCTAAATCCTCGAAACAGAAGGGAAGCGGTGTCATATCGCGCGCTCGGCTTGCCATCGACACTTTGCATGTGTGACGCGCTAATTCCGACCTGATAAATGATTTTCGCGGAATTTGGAATTGGAAATTTTCCGGTGATTCGTCACGATCTCAGGTATTTGTCGTACAAAATATGGGGCTCGTTAGACGCCGGGTTCGTTGTTTGGATGTTCATAATCAAATTTTTAAGTTTGGATAAAAATGTTTTGGATTTATATAACATCTTAAAAGTTACTATTACTAATTAGTATTGTTATTAAAACACTATAACTATATTATTTTTGAAAATATCTATAATTATAGGGTTAAAATTTCTTAGTCTGTGTAATTTCATGCTAATTGCATTACAGTTTGCTTTCTTAGTTCCAACCGATTGCATTTTCTGTATACAATATTACCATTTACTAAGTGAGGGCCCTAAGATCGAATCTCAGTTTATAAGAGTCCAGGAATTGGGATTTCATTATTTTAAGACTTTAAATAGCTTACTGCTGGACTTTGACTTCACAAGTAGGGACTATTTGTATTTTTTATTATTATCTACTCCATTCGTTATTTGTGAAATCTATTTAAAAATGAAATTGTTCAACGTTCGAGTTTTAAACCACTTATGAAATTAAACGCATATATTTTCCAAAACGTACAAGTAAGGCAGGTGTACACCCTGCGGGCGATTTGCGAAAAAGGTATAAGCAATCCAGACTAATAAGACGCGAACACGCGTCCCAAACGCGATTCACGTGTTCAGACAAAAACCGGCGATGTTCCCCTTCGAAGACATCCGCGTGTGTGATGTATGCAAAAAGGGAATTGAATAAGGTGATTTCGTTCCGCGGGGTCGCTCCCGTAGGAAAAGAATCCGCGCGGTAATGGCAAATACAATAAATTTTCATAAACAAATTGCGATTTGATGGTGGCGTATCGGCTCGGCGCGCGTGTGCCAACTCCCAATAAGGATTGATAGGGAAACAATGTTGCAACGCTGATTGAATGTCAATTTGCGGGCTGGCAACACGTCCCGGCCTGTCGCTGGAATAATTCCGCGTAATGGCGTACACGTCGCTTTAACGATGCGAGGATCGGCGACGCACGCTGCCTCGAACAGATTTTGCCGAAACTGAGATATTGGACTGAATACTTATGTCTTAGATTCAGTATGATAAATGACGAGCACTCATCAATTACGTATTTTATAAAAAATATGAGTTTTTGAAGTGATACCTCTTTGGGCGCGATTATCGTAATATAATAGATATTTAAGTGCAACGTTTCTGTTTTTTTATTATGGGATAGAGTGATGAAACGAGCAAAACGTTCACGTGATGGTAAGTGCAATGTCTGCCCATAACAAATGCTGTGCCAAGCAAAACATTTCTGTGTGACACCACACCGCGCCCAAGTCGCATATGCCCAATGATTACACTAGCTCACAGTGCTCTTCAAACGGAAACACAATAATGCTTGCACACTACTGCTTCACGGCAGAATAACTGGCCCTGGGGTGATACCTACCTAGACGGATCCCTGCATATGAATCTTACCACCAGTATTAATATTTATCGATTAATTAATAATTGTTTTCATACCGAGCAGTTATTTTACAGTGAGAATTATTTTAGTTAATTTATATATTTATTGGGGAGGCCTATGTTCAGCAGTGGACGAGTTATAGGCTGAAATGACGATGATGATGATATTTATTTAATTTAATTTTAATCAAATTTCTAATATATCTAAGTTCCAGCTCTTGAGTACTTATACTAGTTCCATTTTATACATTTGCTTTATGTTTTGCTGTTAACAGTGCAAAAGTATAAAGTTATCAGTCAGAGTTATAATAACAATACAGTCAGAGAGATAAAATAACAAATTCGCCCTTCATCGTGTGAATTATATTATAACAAAGAGTAAAGAAAGTAAAGTTACATCCTACACATATTTCACTGCTTGGCTCAGCGCTTCAGAATGCTTATAGCAATTGTAAATTAAATATTTTTGCAATAATTGCCATTTATTATTGACACTGAGTATACATACTAGTGATGTAACGAATATTCGCATTCGCATTCGCATTCGCAATACACGATGCGAATGTTTGGCGAATGTATTTAACAAACAAAAAGATTTTTTTTATTGGTGACACCACACTGCGCCCGTCACCCTGAGACGTCCAAACTTCGCTAAAATGTGCTTTACTCATGTTTTTTATATCACTTTGTCACTTTTAAATATCAGTTAAGTTTGATATTGACAAATGCAATAATATAAAGTACAACAGCAGTGCCAATATTTCTCGGGAACACGTCGACGAGTGCCGACGAGGGAAAGAGAGAATTTTATTAGATAAAATTTCTACTAAATTAAGTCCAATTAAACCCTAAGAAGACACAGGTTGCGCGTTTACCGCTAAAAAGAAACTCTTTGTCGCATCCAATCGCTTTGATAATACCCTCTCACTGCCTCAGCTAGTATCGGAATCCTTGGCGTTGACATATTGAGAGACGTTCAGTTCGGCGGTCACCTGGAAGGGAAGGCCAAATTGGCGTCCAAACAGCATGGCGTGCTCAGTAGAGCGACAATATTTCACGTCGGCCCATCGTCTGCAATTTTACAAGGCGCAAGTTCGCCTTACATGGAATACTGTTCTCATCTATGGGCGGGGGCACCCCAGTGCCAGCTCCTTCCATTTCACCGAATCCAACGAAGAGCGGCTCGAATCGTCAACGACCGAGTTCTTTCCGATCAGCTCGATCCACTGGTTTTGCGAAGGGACGTTCGTATCTTTGCATTTTGTACCGTGTTTATCATGGGCAGTGTTCCGAGGAGTTGTTCGGATTAATTTCTGCTGCTAAATTCCACCATCGTACATTGCGGCGCACAACAAAATTTCATCGACAACACCTGGATGACTGGTATTCCACCACTGTGCGCTTTGCCAGAAATTTTCTGCCACGCACAATCACTTTGTGGAATAGGCTGCCGCCAGCAGTTTTTCGCCTTGAGCCGCTTGCTCGTTTACCCCCTCTCCTATAAAAAAAAACCTACCAAAACAATCTTCTTGAATGAACTTCATGTGACTAACTTCGTTCATTCCACCTATATCAGTTCAGCTATGTTCGAGACGAAATGTCAACATTCGCATTCGCATTCGCATTCGCGAATGTCGAAGATAAATATTCGCATTCTCATTCGCATTCTCATTCGCATTCGCGAATGTGTAAAATCCAACATTCGTTACATCACTAATACATACATTGTACCGCAAAGAAAAAGTGTTGGTTATGAAGTCTTCAATATCTTCCAAAGTATCTAACCTAGCTTTATGAAATAAGGACTAAATTAAAGAATATTTAATGCCACATAAATTGATATATAAAATATTTTTTATTATTTTTGATAATTGTATGAAAAACTGAATATATAAAATAATGGTAGTTTTTGAATATAGTACCAAAAAATTCAAATCAATTGTTTCGAGTTTGTTTTAGTTCTGCATTATAAAAGTTATAAACATGGTATCTCTGCCTTATACATTTTATTATTCTTAAGTCTTCATGTCGTTAAACCCTGAAGAATGTACCAGGATCCTGAGAATGCTTGAAGATGGGCCCAGTCAGTGGAATACAATAAATGTTGGTGTGACTTTTTCTACAGCTCAGCCAGTACTCCATTTCCATGAAACTGGATCTAATCTTCGAAGACCAGAAACAGGCCAAACAGGTGCGCGACGGCGCGGGAGGATCGCTAAATGGTGTCAACAATTTTGAGAAATCGCTTTCTTACGGCTGTTGAAGTAAAGAACCATCATTTACGAGCTGGAGGAAAAAATCTGAGTACGGACAGTAGTAAGGCAAGATTAGAATAGAATAGAATTAGAAGAAGCAGATTTTTTAGAAATCGGTATCATTACTAGCACGCAGCCTCGACTTAAACCCCATTGAGCATGCATGGGACTGGAACTGGGACGACGTGTACGTACGTAAAAAGCTTGAATTCATTTTTTTATTTTCATTTAAGAACATTAAAATATTCTTTAATTTAGTTTTTATTTCATAAAGCTAGGTCAGGTATTTTTGAAGATATTGAAGATTTTCTAACCGATCCTTTTTCTTTGCGGTCCAGCGTATGTATAATCTTATGGTACTGTCCTGGTAAGTAACGACCAGGATATTATAATCACAATCGGAATTGTTAGTTGCTCAGTTACAGTTCTGCATACACTTGCAGTCAGTTACAGTTACATGTAGTCACCTTCATGTGTCCGATGTAATTGCTTATATGATAAGAGGAATATGGGATGTAGTGTGAAATAAGAGAGTTATATCAAACCCCGATAAATTGTGGGTGGTTTTCATGAAAATTTGATTCTGGGTTTTACAATACAGTGGACACGTACGTACTGCTGAGCCACGCTGTCGCTAGTGTATCATATGTAAAACAACAAGAATACTTTAAGCGATATGTGTGCTTATTCAAAGTTCTGAGTAGCTGCGTACACCTGTGCTGGTTGTTTTGACGTTCGGGTAGATATTAATCATGATGCGACCCTACCCGTAACGTCACCAGCAGATATCATTCCCTAACTAAGCACGTGACTTACGACGTTTAAGGGTTTCAAGCCGCGATTTATGAAAAATATAATTGTGTGATGAGACAGAATATTTAAAAAAATTAGCTCAATGCCGAAAAGACATAACACGATGAGAAATTGTACAGTAAAACAAACTTGTTTAACCTCAGTAGTAACCCAACTTTATACATACAAAACATGCCTATGGTAAGAAAAATTAAAAAAAAAGATATACATATTGAAATCACTCTACATAAAAATACATAAACACAATTTACGCAATAAAAACAAAATAGAACTTTACTGGTCAAGAACAACGTATGGGAAACGCAGCATACTGTACGAAGGAGCACAACCATTTAATAACCTCCCGAATGATATAAAAGATAGTGACACTCGAAGAATATTCAAGAGAAAACTTATGTTAAACTAAATAAAACATATTTAAATAAATAGATATAAGTAGCCTACCACATTGTCTTCTGAACTCTGGAAAAAACATATTAAATTGAAAAATGTATTTTACGAAAATTATATATTTTTATGAGAAAATAAATAAAGATCTTTAAACCCAAACAGTATGTTAGTTACAGTAAACTGATTCAATTGTGAACAAAGTTTTTTAAATTATATTTATAGACTTTTGTAAAGAGATAAAGCGAAATTACTGCTACTGTATCGCTTTTGTACAGGTTGTATTGTTTTTGTCTACGTGATTAAGTCCGAAACATTTTTCATAGACTCAATCAGATACAGGAAAGTAAGGCCGAGTGATTAGTTGAGTAATATAGACCAACATTCATACTATTGTCGTATTTGACACAGTTTGCTTTATGCAAGTAACTTGATATGGATGAATAACGGTAGCTTGCGGGTAACTGGTCACTATCACAATATACATATATATATACATATTCACCCACAATGAAAAATAAGATGTAGCGCGTTTTCACCCCTAAGGATTAATCATTATCATCAGATCTCAAATGTCTATGACAGATTGTATATACAGTACAGACATACTAAGGGTTATTATAATAAAAAAGAATACACGGATGGTAATAAACCGTGGGAATGAGATAATCACTGCCAGGCTTATTATTCTAAAACATACATACATACATACATAAGATCACGACTGTATCCCATAAGGGGTAGTCAGAGACAGGGCACTCACTGCAAAAACAGATGACTGCCACAATCCACGTTTCACCAAAACAATATAATGCACTTGGTGTGATAGGTGGTGAGCCCATCGCCACCATGCGCTGTTGGGTGCACAGTGCAGTTTAATTCCTTACTCGCCTTTTACGAGATCCATTAAATAGATGGAGTGGCAGTATTATTTTAACGAGCCGGGTCAATGTCTTTTTAGACATTGAAAAATGTCTAAAAAGATACTTCGGATTTTCTTTAGCCTGTTTCTTCTCCGTATAGATGAACTACATACAGAAACGGTGATAGATTGTAAAAAAAAAAATACATTTGACCAACGAAATCTGGATTTCTTGAATAAATTAATTTTATTTTATTTCATTTTAGTGCTTGCATCAACTGCACCAACGTTCGTGGCTGTACCCAATACGAAAGCAGCGCGGTCGTCTGCAATTTCAGCAGTAAACGCTTTATGTATTTTTGCTACTTTACACTGTTATTATGTGAGAGCGTGATACTTTACTGGTCATCCATTTACGTGCTACTGCCAATATTCCTCTCATCGGGACTTCAATGGTAACGTGATACCTGCTAATTAAATTTGTCCCAATAGGTTCTTAAAAATCGGTTTATTAAGTAGTATAATTTACAATTACTGAGTGTAATATTCTTAATAGTTAAAAAAATATTGGATAAAGTAACAAAACGAGCAATTTACAAAATTCGAACCGGCAGGAATACGTCTGTCGGACCAGCTAGTTAATAAAAAAATTAATAGAATAATTAATTAAATTATTAACTCTTCTCATTGGAAACATTTTTATACATAAAAGTAGGAACAAAGCACAACATAAACATTTGCATAATGCTATTCTACATATTGGATTATTCTTTACTTATGCAGGGATGTCACCTCATAGAAAACGTTCACACTTGGCGCTTAAGGCACTCACGGGTTGATGGGAGCCGCTGTCACGTGTACTGCGTGAAGGAGTTTTGACTTGCAAAGCAGCCCTGCCGAGATTTTTCAGGAGGGCGGTAATGACTGCTTGATGTGTTCCAAGGACAACTTGTGTGGAAACAGACTTGTATTTTTTTATTATTAGAGAATTTTTTAATTAAAAGAGCCCGTGCAACTCAGTACGCTTGACAGAAGTCAAATTGTATTCATTCCATTAAAATAAAAATCCATAAACAAGAATTAACGAAGTTAATGCTCACTGTAAAACGTTGCACGGAAACGCTGTACTCAAATTCGTCCTTGAAACTTTCCTCTTATCACGCCTAAAGAAATTTCACTTCAAAACAATCAGAAAATCTTCATGCCGGAACGTAAAAGCCGATGTGGACCTTAATTTTTTTAATTGGCGTTGGATAGGACAGAGGAGGAGGTAAGCTGTGCTATGTATATTATGTTATACGAGTATCAGATTAAGTGTAAGAATATGTCAAAGCAAAAGCAAGAGTCAGATATTATTAGCCAGGCGAGTAAAGCGACTAAAAATTCATATTTACTTATTAAAAAAAATAGGTATCAGACTTATGAATAAAATGTTACATAAAGTTACAATATTAATTACTCAACTACCAAAGTTGCTAAGAAACTAATAATGTTACCTTCAGAATTCCATGACTTCAATTTCATAATATACAAACGCGGACTTCTCATTAAGCATTCAAATGTCATTTCCTCGTATGAAGGAAACGTGATTGTCACAATCCGTATTGTTTCAGATCTCATAACGCGTGTAACCCTTTGACTCGGCATTTCCATACAGAGTGGTAATACAAAACGGCTACAAAGGCGTCTCCACATTTGGCTGCCCGGCATGCGCGCCACCTTTGATGCGCGTATGATTGCCCGCGCCCGCGACACATTGGATCTATATTGTTGTCTTTTTCAAGTTTCGTAATAAGGGATGAGGGTGTATTAAAGCCTTTTATCCGGCTCGTCACGCCGGGTCGTAGGGTTGAGAAGGGGTTTTAAGGTGTGCAAATATTAGCTCTTTTACATTTTTGCAATTTCATCGACGACGTCTGACGGTTGTTTACAATAGAGTGAGTTTCGCAGGAGCCGAATCGAGTTAACTATGTGACTGTGTTACAGCATAAAATCGCTATTCTGACGTGCAAAGGTTTTAACTACTAAGGACAAGGTATCGCGAAATCCCGGCTAAAGCTAAGTTGCTCATTAAGCGAATAGTAGGCCCGAGGCCAAGTCTCACAGCCGCAGACTGCCTGCAAATCTTGGCTGCATTCTCGAACATTCCAGAAGATGTAGCTCGGATTAAACGATGCAGTATATTCAACAATTACAGTACGTTTGCCGGCAGCCGAGTCCCGCAGGTAAGATTGCATATTTCAAGAGCGAGACAATATTAGCCGCACCGCTCGAGTGGAAAATGAGACCGTTTTTGGTGCTTAATTTACAGTACCCGTAATGTGGAGAACATATTCATTGTACTAGAGCCCAGGTACGTATCGTTTCCTCAGTAACGTCAAAAACACTTTGAAATATATTTGTTAAACAGTTTGAATAGCAGTACAATGCAGAACGGTGAGCAAATGTTTGGACAAATATTATTATGTGTAGTGCGGGCATAATGCAGTTTAACTGTTGACCTTGTATTCAATGTTAAATTTTATATTTTCCATTTAGCTTTTGTTTACTAAAAGCGTCAAAGTTTTAGTGTATTATTTCAGTTAAATTGTATTAGGTATAATCTCATTTTAATTTACTATTGTTGATTTTTTCTTAAAATTTCACATCGTTAATAATTTCGTGTTTTTTGTTACGTTTTATTTAAGAAACACATTACTGATGGTAGTATTCTTATGCAGGAATCTATCTATGTAATTACCACCGCAGTGCCAGTTATTCTGCCGTCAAGCAGTAGTATGCAAACATTACTGTGTTTCGGTGTGAAGGGTACTGAGATCTAGTGTAATTACTCGGCATTTGAGATTTAAGAACTTATGTCTCAGGGTGACGAGTGTAGTGTTATGTCACAAGGATTTTTTCTGGGCTGTGTCGTTTTTATGTCGTTGGTAAGTCCAACGTCTGCACACTACTATTTGCTCGTCTCGTCACTTTCTTCAATAAAAAAAAGAAAAAGGGGAGATTGCTATTGAACTTTCCTTCTTATTGGATAAGGTGACAAAACGAGCAAAACGTTCACCTGATGGTAAGCCGCAACGTCTGCCCCTAACAAATGTTCTGTAACCCAGAGCATTTCTGCGCCGTCACCCCGAGACATCAGTTCTTAAATCTCATATGCCCAGTAATTACACTAGCTCTTAGTGCCTTTCAAACTGAGACACAGCAATATCTACACACCACTGCTTTACGGCAGTCTAAATCATATCCACTGCTGAACACAGGCCATCCCCATAGATTTCTTTAAATTAAGTTAAGGTGACGAACGGCGCACTTAGTCCAACGGATGGTAAGTATTCGCTTTTGTCCATATACCGGGTCATTCGTAATGTCCTATACATCCCGGCAGGCAGGGCTTAGGAACGATGTGTATATGCCCCCAAAAATATAATGAACCTCGGAGCGTGATTCCTGTAGGAGATATGTCCACCCGGTTATACAGCTGATCGAGGCAATGAACTTATAAATTTAATTTGGTGTTTTTCCATTGGGCTCGCGAAGTAAATTTGTTAGTATGACGCCGTAGTAGGTTAACATAAATTAAATGGAGAAGAAAACGCATTTTGAATTTTTCTGCTTCGGGGCAACGACTTTCTGAGTTAGGGTCGCGTAAAGTTTTAGAAAATCAATACAAAACTAATAATTTTAAGTTTGAATTGAATAATAAAAATGTCCATACAACATTTTTAGTATTCAATTTTGTCATTAAAGCTTCACCGTTGTGTTTATCAGATCAAAGTAGCACGGGTAGGTGCCGGGATGTTATACCAATTATGAATAACGTTGTATATGTCAATCACCAATTAATTATTCAAATTTGTATGTGTAAGTAGTGCAATTATCTTTTATTTATTCGTCAAAATATATGAAAGTAATGAATTAAGAATTCTTTGTTAGTAATGAACATAAACAATCTATACAATTTACACTTACGACCTTATTCTTACAATAAGACCGCTTATCAAAATGAATGCATTAAAGAGTTTTTATTGTAGCGTTAATTACGTGCAGAATGAAAGAACAGTAAGAGGCTGTAGTTCAGGAGCAGGTCGTATTTCACGCGTATCAGTTGTCGCCGTCTCGCGACACTGCATCCTGCAGCTGATAGCACGCGATCTATTCCCCGCTCTTTGTTACCAGGTACTCCACTACGCTATTAATGTTTTAGCTGCTGTCGGGAAATAATTTAAGCAAAGTGTTACGGCATTATTGCAGAGCGATTTTTAAAAAGATCATAATTGTGAAGATAAATCTTTTGACAAAATCTTTTAAGTTTCCATAAAAAAAATAAAGTGCAGTTTATAATTTAATGCATTGTTTTTTCTTTACATATGAGTATATACAGTGTCATTGTGCTCCCCTTCTCAGAAAAGTTAGGATGTGATGGGTGGGTGGAATAAAAACTATACACGATATTATTAATCTTTGGCTTTACTAGAGGCCCGTACATCCAATAAACTACATATACCTAAGACATATTACCCAGCCGCGGCAATAAGTAAAACTTAAAAATAATTAAAATAAACATGCCACGGGCTTCTATTTCACCTACGTATACTACCTATACGAACACTCTGTATAGTTAGGAGTATCTATTAACTAATAAGAACAAATAATATACTTACCACATCAATTGATATTTAGCACGTTATTCTAAAAGCACGTGATGCGGGATGATAATTACATTCGAAACAGTGCTCTTAGCAACTTTCCCATAAGAGCCCATTATTTACAAAGCCACCGTACCATTAAGATTCTCCACATATCTTCGAAAGGCGCGTTATGGTAATTACGGGTCGCCATTTTATCTCGCAACTCTTCGCGATTAGAACTCGCGCGCTCTCGCTCGGCTGCACGTAGAAATAACAAGTCCGCGAACTTAGTTCGTTTCTGAGGAACGTTCCGAAATTAATTCGGATGGAAGATATCGGGACGGCGCGATAGCGGGCTCCTTCCGCGCCATTTATTGCTCGTGTGGTGCCGGGTATCGGTGAAGGGGTAAAGAATATCAAGATGTAACGAGCGCCAGCCGGAAGGCTCGCAAATGAGCTCGCCGACTTATCTGTGTTAATGTGGGTGAGGGTTAATTTTGTCTTACATGAGCAATTTGAAGATATCGCCCCCTCGGCGAACTTACATTTGTTGCTTACCGAAACCGTACCGAGTTATAAAGAAAATATAATCACTATTCGCGGTCGAGTCGTGCTACTTAAATATTCGCTAAGATTTCGTCTAGACAAAAGGAAAATATGGAGAGTGTCTGAGGCATAAAATGAATGCGGTGGCGCGCAAACATGGATGGATGGTGGGCAAATACGACTAGCGTGTATTAGGAAATGAAATTAAGTCTCAAGTGCAATCTCGTCATTGCATGCGGTGGGAGCTCGACGTTTATAATACAATGGCGTTGTATTCGCTTTCAGGCACCTACAAAGCGGCGCACGCTGGAGGGTACACCGGCTATGATGTATGGTCGGGCGGCCCCCGGCGTTCTAGATATCGCCGAGGTGAACTTTGAATAGTTCACAGATTACTTTCATGCTTGCAATATTTTTACTAAACACTGCTAATACTTTTCAACGGGGAAAATAGTTTACAGTGTGTTCGTTAAATTTATTACAGAGAAAAAATGTTATAATGTAAAAATGATATGCGCAACAGTGTATTTTTTCCACTCTTAAAAATTATTTTAATGATTCTTATGAGAGAACGCTCAAGCGTTCTCTCATTAGAATCGTCAGTGGTTCATTAATGTGTTTTTTTATTCTATACGAACGAAGAGTAGGTAGTAGGTACCCTATAGGTTTCCATATGTGAGTTAATATTTACAATACTGATTCAGTGCAAAAAAAATAATGGCCTGAAAGACCACTGAATTGCAAGCTTGACTTTTTGTACAGAAGTGGTGGTAGTTTCAATTTTGGTATTAATTGTAAAATCTAGCCGTTCCTAAGAATAAGGGATCCCTTTTATTTTATTTTAAAGTTGTAACCTAAAGTATTGCACTCTCCACGCCAGTAAGGCCCCCATAACAACTTCACTGCTGAGGTCCAAGATGCAGATATATTTCTGGATTGCATTTTAATATTAATATAGAAGTAGTAGGATTCTTATGCAAAAATCCGTCTAATTAGGTAGCACCGCAGGGCCAGTTATTCTAGCGTGAAGCAGCAGTGTGGAAGCATTACAGTATTTCGGTCTGAAGGGCACTGATAGCTAGTGTAATTACTGGGCATGATACTTGGGACTTATGGGCATCGACTTTCTGAAAAACGATATATTGTTGGTTTTCGAGTCTGGTTGTGTTATGATTGTCCCCGTGTCTCTGGCATTGCATCCTACCCCATACGGGGGAATGTTAGGATGAATGAGTACTTCTATATTTTCGCATGCATTTGTGGCACTATGATATCTCCTGCTCAGTTGATAGCCTCCGACAGTTCGGAAGTTACCACCGTGGTCGAAAATCGGCCAGTAGATGCAGGACATAGATTTAGTAACAGAATTCTATGTGAAGGAGTCACTCCGCAGCGAGATACTATCGATATGTGTCAGGTCAAACGGAGAGTAATCATGCCCACACAGATATAGAACATGAAGTAGCAGCATAACGCTGATATGTTCAGCATGGTGAGTAAAGTGAACCACCGGAGACCAGTTTCTGCCAACGAGGCATACCACTGTAATCCACGGGGGTCACCCAGTGTGTGTCTTAAGATAGACGCATTAGACATCAGATACGAGTACATAATCATTAGTCATCATCATCGTCATTATCATTTTAGCCTATCTCTAGTCCTCTGCTGAACATAATCTATGACCATAGATTGCCACTAAAGTATGTAGCTCTTATTTTCGGGGAGTTTTTCCGTAGTTGCTATGCTTAGCAGGCGGGTTGGAAACCGCAGTTTATTTATACAGAAGTTCCAGGAAGATGCTGCTGCACATCTTCTGGATTTAATTTTCCCTCAGTCGACTATTACGATACCCACGGGATAAGATGGAGTGGTAGATTATCTTGGCCGCCACCACATGCACACCCACATAAAAATAAATTATCAATATGACGATCATGTGGTCTAGTAGTCAGAATACCTGACTTCTATTCCGCGGGTCCTGGGTTCGACTCCCAGCCGCAGTCAGCGTTTGGGAAAAATACACATGATTGGTTTTCGGGAAATTTATGTCTGTAATACATTGTCACGATATATGAAAAAAAATCTGCAATAACTATTAATATACCAACATTCTAAGAATGTACCATGAATATAAAAATCTGTTTTAAATTTAAGAATTTAAGCAAACGATGTGGGGGTGTGGGAAGTTGGTTTTGGAGTGTGGTTTTTCACAAAATATGCAATGCGCCCGCGGAGCGTATTCCGAACGGAACCACCTCCCTCGCTGCATATTACATGAGGCCAACTTTTACAGATTTCTTTAATATTTTAGCGTGGGAAATTCCTCGTCTGCATGTCTAATATTATACTAACTCCTATCTCTCATATTTAAACTCTATAAATTATGCATAATGAACCATAACACATCAAGGGGATCTTAATAACTATTTTACTGACATAATGATTATTGAAACATAGCACATAGTGGTTGTAAAATAAATTACTACTGTTGCCTTCTAAAAATGGGAGGAAGCTCCAGTGCCCAGAAATGTATTCTGTATACTGATATAGGTTTTGTAGGAACTACCGTGAGAACTATTTTGATTATCCGGAATAAAAAGTATACTATGTTGGGTCTCCAGAATGCTATCTTTCTGCCAAATTTCGTCAAGATCGGTTCAGTAGTAACACACAGAGGGACAGATCAGAGTTACTTTCGCATTTATTAGATTAGTATAGATATTATGTTACTTTCGTATTTATGATACGTTCACCTGGTGGTAAGTGCACGTCTGCCTATAACTAATGCTGTGTCACCCAGAAGACTACTGCGCCCGTCCCCGTATGGCGTCAGTTCTTAAGTTTTATTTACCACTAATTACAGCAGTTCTCAGTGCCCTTCAGACCGAAACACAAATAGTAAAAATTATTTATTATATTTTCACAGTAACATGTAGATCTTTTATCTCGCTGACAAAATGAATCCTTTATGTGTACTCTAGTGTCTTTTGAGCGGTGAGATTACTTTAGCCATATGTTGAGCAAATCTGTAAGTTGGTGAATCGATTTGGCTCACTATTGGACGTCGTGAATAATTAATAAAATGAAATCAAAAACCAAGTATACTTCAATACAAGATTTCAAGACAGTAAGCTCATTCTGCGTAGATCGGACCAAAAATAAATACTAATGCGGAAGGTACCCCGGATCATCCGGACATCTGTCACCTCAGTCCTCCCGTGACCATAGGTGCTCGTATCGTCAGGTAATAAATCGTAAAATTAAACGCGATAAAATATAGTTGTATTAAAGAAACGGTAATTTTTGTACATTTCTGCTTTACGGCAGAATAACTGGCCCTGCGGTGGTAACTACCTAGACAAATTCCTACATAGGAATCCTACCTCTTTACTAATGTATGAATACAATCCATAAATATTGGACATTTCTTCTTTCTAATAAATTTAACTAACACAGTGTAAACCAATTTCCCCGTTGAAAAGTATTGGATGAGTTAAGACAAAATAATATATATATGAAAAAAGTTTACCTCGAACGCCCGGGAAAACTAAGGCCCTCTTATCACGTAATTTTCAGAATGATTCAACAATGTATTAAAATTATTAAAAAAAAGAATTGTATTCCAAACTAGCTGCTGCCTGCGACTTCATCTGCGTGGTTTTAGGTTTCTTTTACAATCCCGAGCGAACTATTTGATTTTTCGGAACTAAAAGCATCCATGTCCGTTCCAAGTATGCAAGCTATCTCTGTGCCGAATTTCGTCAAGATCACTTTAACAGTTGAGCCGTGAAAAGGTAACAAACAGACAGAGGGACAGAGAGATTATTATTTTCGCATTTATAATTTTAGTATGGATAACAAGGAAATGCACAAAGATAGCTTCCATTCTGGAGACGGATCCAGGACACTTTTATTCGGGAAAATCAAATAGTTTTTTCACGGTATTGGATAAAGTGACGAAATGAACAAAACGTTCACCTTGTGGTAAGCGCAATGTCTGCCCATAACATATGCTGTGACACCCAGAACATTTCTGTGTGACACCATAATGCGCCCGTCACCCTGAGACATCAGATCTTAAATCTCATTTGCCCAGTGATTACAATAGCTCTCAGTTCCGTTCAAACCGAGACAGTTATGTTTGTGCACTAGTGCTTCACGGCAGAATAATTGGCTCCGACCTACTTAGAGGAATTCCTACATAGGAATCCTACAACCAGTAAAAGTTCCCACGAAATATTTAAAAAAACCTATAGTTGCGGGCATCACCTAGTAATATATAAAACTATAATACATTTTAAATTCTTTCATGAATATTTTAAAGTGATGACTGTATGTATATCAATGTTATAATAAATATTAATAAGTTAATTGTTATAGATGAATTGCTAATCCAATATTTTTATGCATTTAAAATTTCAGTATTTTATGAGAAAATCGGCTGTCACTGATGAACAAGCACGCAAGTGATTTATAATAAGCTTACCCGTAAAATATTGTAAGATAAACGAATTACGGAATCTGACTATTATTAATGAACATAAATGATTATGCTTAGCCTAGATTCGCTAATTGTTGTATTATTAGGGTGCCTTTGCCCAAAAAAAAAGGAAAAAAACCAAATAAGGGTTCCGTTTTTAAATATCGCATAATCCATAAATGTTCAATAATAATAGTCAGATTCCGTAATTTGTTTATTTTACAATATTTTACACGTAAGCTAATTGTATTATATTACTGACAAATAGTGTAGTTACTTTAAAGCTGCCGTAATTCAGATCTTAGAAATCTATCCTGCATGTATTTGTTTGTACAAACGTTTGCGGTCAACGCTAGGTGCAAGCTCAAAGGCTTGGTTCACACGGACCGGATCGCGCGTCAAAAGGATTGACCGAGACGCGTTAGGGCGAGATGTTTAAACCGCATTTCGTTTGCATCAACTATCATGTTTTGGGTGAAAATATTTGAAGACCTTTAGAAGTGATTTATTTGGATAAAATGCTCGCTTTGCCAAATGAAAAGTTGAAAAATATCACTTCTAAGTTATTTATTAGTGCCAATACCTGATTATAATTTTTGTAATTTGTAAGCGGTTTCAATTATTATTAAGCATTGATAAATACAGGAACTGCTAATAATTAACCTTGCGTATATCGTCTCTATTAGGTTAATTGTTAGCAATCTCATCTAAAATCCAAATTGAGATTATCATATCACATTTATAATTTTATGTAAGAATTATGAAATGTGATGCAAAAGTAAAGTCAGCCCCGAAATATGTTTTTATATAAACGCATTCCATTCGTTAAATTACTTCAGTTAGTATTAGGAGATTGTATTTAAGAAATATTGACTGTTATTAAATATTGTATGAATAAATGAACAAACTTTTCTCGCTTAAATAAAACTATTTCTTACGGATTTTATCGCGTTTAATTTTGAACTATTTATAACCCGACGTTTCGAGTACTTTACAGCACCCATGGTCACAGTAAGCTCCTTCTCCGTAAATCGGACCAAAAATAATAATTAAAAGCTGAAGGTACCCCGGGTTAACTATGATATCAGGACTTCTGTCACCTCAGTCCTCCTGTAACCATGGATGTCGGTTAGAAGACGCTGGAGTAATTAATAATCCAGGGAATAACTAGGAAATTCTTGAGCTTAAAATATATAACAGTGATTGTTAACTTTAAAGAGAACACAGAATATGCAAAATATACCCGACACTGGGCTGGTAACAAACAGAATTGATAATAGAAATGATGTAGTATGAGTTTGTGTTATTGTAATTAATAATGCGGCCTTATAAAAAATACATACAAAATTTCGAGTGCCCGAAAGCGTTATTTTCTTCATATAAAAGGAATAGAGCATTATCTGTTTTATTGCTAGTCACAAGGTTCGGAGACCGGTGCATGAGACGAGCAAAAGGAGCTTCAAACAGAGCTGTTTACGTGAGGGCTGTCGGCAAACACCTGCAAATGCCTTTACAGTCGCCTCTATTTATACTGGACACGATCGCCGTGTCCAATTAGGTGCAAGTGTCTCAGCAACAGACCACTACAGCGCTTGTAACTTAATAAATGCCTTTTGAACAGAAATTCCTAAAAATATAACTGTTTTTTCTTTATCTTTTTGTTAAATATTTTTAATTATATCTTAAAATAAAGTGTTACTTTTATTTTCTTTTGATTTTAAAAATTTTATGCGTGGTGAAGTGTTTTGAGATGTGAATGCTAATGTTATAATAATTCTAATTATTTTTCGTTGTGTAGAGACGGCGTTAGAAAATCTGCAACCCTGTCCCATGGGTGTTGTAAGAAACGTACTCGTATAACGAAAATGCATCGAAAATCACATGGCTTCTTACATTAGGTGCAACACAGACTGGTAATGGGCTAAAACGTCTCAGGTGCGAGGCGTTTACTGCGATCGTCAATGCGTCTGCTAAGCCATTCTCTACCGTCTCGGGTGAAGTTGAAATATCCTGTAGTGGACCAATAGGCTGATGTTGTGGGAAATTATTGAGGTATTTTGCAACAAAACTCTTCTTAGTCCTGCTGAACATAGGCCTCTAAGAAGAAAAGACAAAGAAACAAGGAATTTGCCATAATCAGGATGCTTGGCAAGGGGATTGAAGATCGCTGCATCAGACGCCTCACTCCTAAGACGCTGCTGCTCGTCACGAGTATTTTGGACCTGCTATTCGAGATAGTTATTCCGTCAGAATTTAGAAGCCATGACATTATCTCAGCAATTCCCTTGTGATACACACGGGATCAGATGGAGGGGCAGATTTTCTTACGCCTCTCCAAAACTAAAACATTAGTAATGAAATAATAAAGCAATTGTTCATCGTCATCGTTTCAGCCTATCACAAGACCACTGCTGAACATAGGCCTCTCCAGAGAAAGCCACAAAAGTTTGTAGCTCACATTTTGGAGGGAATTTGCTATAGTTGCCACGCTTGGCAGTCAGGTTGGCAACCGCAATTTATTTATTTAGATGTTCCAGGAAGATGCTGCTGCCGATCTCCTGGTTTTCATTTTCCCTCTGTCGACTTTGATGACACCCACGGGATGAGATAAGGTGGTAGATTATCTTAAACCGCCACCACACGAAAGTAATATTTCATTAAAATTTTCCAAACATATTTTTCAGTTTTTTCAAAGTGCAGAAAATATAAAAAATGCTAAAAAAAATACTTTGTGAAACTTTTCATAGCTGCCTATTTTAACGTTGAAAATGAGTACAAGGTTTATACACTTGAAATATTCACTTGAACAGTCTTATATTTCCCGCATTGCATCGTCAAAAGCCCTCCATCTGTTTCGCAGTGTTGACTTCTGTAAATGATACGACTTCGCCTCTCGACATAATCATAATACCCTCCGCTGCATCCAACAACCCTTCTACATCCATAAACCGGCAACAAATCTTAGCGAACATTCAGCATCTTTATATGTGGAATAGGACGATCCTTTAACCCAACATAATGGGCAGGTTTACTGAGCGGACCGTCGTAAAGTGTCCCGTCCACAGTGCACGGAACACGCCTCGTTGTGCCCCACTACAGGACCCTTCGAAATTTCACGAACTATTTCCCCGTACTAGCCCTCACTCAGCTTTTTTGTCGACTTTATTGTCCGGATTTTCTGCTCACCTTTATCGTTATTGTGTCCGCTCGACTTCATAAAGGACTGTGGTACACTATTAAGACCTCATAACCGTGGGAAAATTTCTTCTAACGCTTAAAGATATTTCTCATCTTTCATATTTTATTTGTAAATATTTGTTTTTCCTTAAGTCTGCTTTCCCAAAAGAAGGCTATTAATTATTTGGACTATAAATGGAGTGGACTTGAATGGACTATAAATTGACGTGTTAATTGATTGGGTGCGAGCGTGTGTTTCGTTCGGACGCTTTGGGGAGCGACGAGTGTCCGGTGAGCAGTCATTGCGTCAATGATAATTGCCTGAACGCTGGACGCCGCATAAATTCAGGCAATCGGTGTGGAATTGAACGGAAGCGCGGCCCGTACGTACTGCGTGAAGGCTCTGGGTTCTAGATGAGACAGTGTTTTTTTTAACATAAAAATTTACGTTTCATACATTTATTATTATTTTAGATACAATAATACATTAGTATTACTTAGATACTAATGTTAATTAACTACTAACAATTTGAGACTAAAAATCCAACTAGCCAATGAAGTAAAAGATATAACGATTTCATTATATCTTTTACTTCGAATACTGCGATGAATCGAAACCGGTACCGTCGAATACTGCGATGAATCGTTGAAATTGATTCCTGCAGTCTGGCGGCAATAGATCTGTAGGTATGACCATTTCTTCGCATTTCATCTGTCCTAATAATCTGTGGTGGTTTTAAATTGGACATTTTAAGTTCATTTCAACTAAGCGGCCTACTATTGACACGAAAAAATAACTTTTACTAATAAAATTTGATCGAGCTCGAACCACTAACAACTCAGTATTACCGGGAAACAGAATGAAATCGATGAAAAAAATGACTGTCGTCTTATGTTTCATTTTTAAATTAAAGTTCTAAATAAAAAGAGCCAGTATTTTATGAAATATTATGAAAAATTATGTCTTTTTTATGTTCTGCTAATTGTGCCGGTGTGTGTATAAAGTACCTATAGGATCAAAAGAATGTGTGTACGAAAAAGGGTTACCTTTGACTATAATACGGCAAAATGTTTGATCAGATTCTATACATCTTTGTAAAGGTTTATCGGTGAGAGGACACGAGCCCAGTGCATACATTCCCCGTGGAGATAAACGCATACGATTACACTGCGGAGCCACAGGTGGCGTATAACATTTTTCAGTCGACGGGACGGGACATCGTTTCGGCCGGACGCGGTGACTGCCCGACTTAATTTCAGTTTATTCGATTATTTTAGTATTCTGCTTTTATTGAAAACGCAGGAAGCTAATGGCTGCATTTACGCTATTGAAATTATTTATGATTATATATTTATTGACACTATGAAAATAAAGCAATTTTAAATAAAACTTTTTACCATTTGTTAACCCTGAAACCTAAGAAATTTCTTACCCAAACGAAGAGGTTGAATATATTAATCACTATAGAAATCCTTTCGTTAGTCTTAAAAGCATTCTACTTTACGGTTTGATTACAAAGTCAACAAGCAAGGTATTGAAAAAATGTAATTTTTTTTATGTTTTTACTGTTGCCGTTGGTGGTATTAAACAGCTACTTAAGTTCGCTGACCTAACTTAACCAAGAAATGGGCAGCAGCATCTTCCTAGAGCATCTGAATAAATAAACTGCGGTTGCCAACCCGCCTGCCAAGTGTGGCAACTATGGCAAAATCCCCCATAAATCGAAATACAAACTTTTGTGGCAATCTTTAGGGGAGGCCTATGTTCAGCAGTCGACTAGTGATAGGCTGAAATGATGATGATGATGACTATAGATTTATTTGGTATTTCAAATCTTTAATTTCCTGAGCAAATTTATCATTTTTATCATAAAAATCGTGTCCCCGAACTTACCACTAGCTCAAATACGTGGCAATAAGGGGGCTCTTAATAATTATTACTCGCTTGACAAATTGCCGGTAAAGCCTACGTGTCACTGGAACAATTTGATACAATTTTCACCGCCTTTCCACGTACGGGCCGACAGATTTGCATATATGCGGGGAGAGCTTATGCAAATATTTTTTACGTACTGTTTGCTTACCCTACAGGAAAAGGAAACACTTCGGTGCGCATTTTAAAAAGATTTACGCTCTTTGTCGGATCATTAAGTATGGAAGTAATTTGCTTACCTTTGAAATGTGTTAAGGTTCCGCACCGGATAATTACTGAAGGGTAAACGTCCCCGTAACGTGATATGCAGATTTTCTCTGAGTTACCTTTTGTTTTTTACGACACGTTTTGTCAACTCTCCACGGTAAAGTATTTCGTTGTTATTACTTCAAAGAATTTTGATATACATTAGTAATGTATGCAAAGTGGACGAATAAAAATTGATGTCGAGGAAGGAAATCTTTCCTTAGGTGGGGATTTTTTTAATTTGTTCAGTAAGCTACAAGGGCGTATCTTCTCAGCGATATTGAGCATGTGGGAATCGTCGAAATTAAATTTTCTTTGTTTTCTTTCGTAGTCTGTGGGCCCGCGGCGTTATTAAATTTCCTTGTGTTTTTTAACACAAGCGTATCATTAGATTGAGGGTTTCCGTCAAGAGGAAATTGTGGCGGCCGAGGGGAGAGAGCTGAGCACCTAAACATATTGAAAAAATAAAAATCCTGGCTACTCACGATTTACTCTAAGTTGACAAGTTGCTCTACTACGATTTTTTTTAATGAGGTATAGAGTCATTAAATATAAATCTTTGTTTTTAATTATACACCCGATATTAGATTAAGAACATTTAGTTACAGATAAAATTAGAAAACATTTCTAGACTCATATTTTTTAATTACAACCTTTAGAAATTGAAGGATAATTCATAGCCACTGTGCATTTAGTTCAACCGCAAACGTTCAAAGTGGAGATACTTTTCAATTGCGCCCGCACCAGAGCTCAGAAAGACGTTTGAAGTGGTTTCGTGAAATGAGTATCGCCGCGACAGAATTTCACCGTTAGGTTTTGGAAATTTCACCTTAAATATACATATTACATTACGTGAAATTGCCCATTTTTTCCACTCTCCACCCTAGCAATTAGGGTAGCTTGTGTATAAATATTGCACGGCCCTCATTAATGTGCGTGTTCGTTTAAGGACCTATATATTTTTATGGCTCGCTTTTTGGGCGGCGTCTGCAAGAAACTGCGTCGTGGGATGTAATGAATAATTAAGACATGTTGTGGTTGTACTTTTGCTTCCCCAGGGAAGTGCCACTTTTTTCCGCCAAGGTTACGGGAAAATAATGAGTTTAATGTAACGAACAAGTATGATTATAAAACAGTATTTTGAAAAGGGCATCATTAATCGCATTTTAGTAAAAGATATTTAATTTTCCCATACTAAGAGTTTATGAAAATAAATTTTTAAAATCATGTAGTATTATTACGGTAATCTACAATACAAGGTAAGTTCCCTACAAAAAAGTACGGCATATATTCCCGGTTAATAACCTAAATATATAGTACTAGTATCTAGGACACATTTTAATCCCATAAATTTTAGCGCTAACACTATGGTACTCGCGTGGCTTCCACTATTTGTGATTAGATAGAAGTAAGATTCTTCCAGACCTGAGAACTAACAATATTTTAGTTGCACAATTAGTAGTTTTAGCTGAGATTCGAATCCGGAATCCCACGACACTAAAACAAACTCCATAACAGACGAAAAAATAGATACTAACCTTGATCTGTTGGTGAAGGCATACGATGTCTTAGTGAGGCCTGAAACAAGAAAATTTAATATTTTGAAAAGAGAATTTTTAAAATCTAACAAATTGTTCCTCGAAAGAAACTTTATTAAAAATAACGCTTATTAAAATTCATTAATCAACGCACGAAAAATACAAATGAAAATTAAGTTAAAATTAAAATATGAAACGTTTGAATGATAAAAAGCCTCCTTCCGAGATTGCATTTCGACAATTAACGCATTAAGACTTCTCTCGCCAATAAAGAGCAACTCTCTCTTAATTAACGGTCCCTGTTAAAAATTGAGTACAAATTCAAGTAGCAAGTCCCCCAGCTGGGGCGAGATCTAGTGAATGGCCTGTAATATTTTAGTTTGCTTGAAACAAAAACGTCTCAAGCCCGAGGGGCCGAGAGCTGAGGAGCTGTCACGTAGACACAATAAGCCTTTTAATTCGATTCGTCAAGACGGACTCACGAGACAAAGGCCCCGAGTTATCATTCAATGGGGCACTCTTACCTTTTCTTATTACTTCGCTTCGGCTTTCTTTCGTGTGAAATGCGAATGCACATGAGATTGCAAAAGATGGAGCGGGAACTCGATCGAAGATATATTTTTAATTTCTTAGAAGTTTATAATGCAGCAATAAACTTCTAAGAAATTTAAAATATATCTTTGATCGAGTTTATTTATCGATTTTTTTTAAATACAAGTTTATTTAATCTATTAAGTAACACAAAAATAATAATATCTTACATATGTTATTTAATTAAATAACTTAACCAAACCTCTGTTTGTATTATTTTCAAATTTAATTTAATAGAATTTAGATTATAGTCATTTTAGGCGTTAAATTTTTTTTAGTATATGCGTTAATTTTTAATTTATATTTAAAGTGAAATAAGTAATACTTGACAACGTTCTTTTCAATATATGACTATTATTTGTTGTACACAATATATTTCAATTCCATTTTGAACGTTGTTTATAGAAGACTATAGTGTTGGAAATATTATTTACATTCCGTAAACGATATAAATAATATTTTGTTTTGACATTTAGTGTGACTTCGCACCTTATATCATAATAATGTATCTCAAGATTTCTACGCCAGTGTGCGTCCGATTCTCGAAGTGCACTTGATCCCGTGCGTCGCCGTGACCCGACTGCCGATTTACAGCTAACTACTTTATTTGTTGCCACCACTCTTTTAAACCGTCCAAATACATTGATCATATTACTTAAATCTATTCGGAGATAGAATTTATTTAGTGACTCGGGTTATTAATTTTATTCGGAGTGGATCAGTGAATAATAAAGTTACGCTAATTTTAATAAAGCTAGTATAAGTACATAATAAAAAACAAATAGTAAGAAATAAACACATTTCACAGATCACATTCTAAATAATTGCATGTTATGATCATTTTAAATGAAGTACAGACTCCTCTCTCCTATCTTAGGGATACATTTCTATACCTTTCTTCTACCTATGACAGGGTTCTTCGTTTTAGATTAGTATTCCACAATACATCACTGATTCATTTTAGTAGCATTCCTTAATCAAAAGCGCTCTCTTTTCTCCCCTTTAAATATGGTTCACATACTCCTTATCAAAACTGCAGAGTACTAACCGTGAGACAACTGTAATACATATAATCTATCATTCTTAGATATCACAGAGATTTGCCTAAGTCTCAGCAAAGACGAAAGACATGTCCTACGGTAAGAACTCGAATAGAGATTGCTAAGTGCCAATATTTTGCGTTGACATCTCGGATGTACAGTAAATTAGGAATATAATTAAAGAAATATATAAATTACTATATGTTTAAACTTTACTTAAAATTGACACACGTACACATACACACACATACAATAAACACACACCCACATATAATTGCATATTATTTTTGTAATAAAAAGTAACAAAATTTAGTAAATTATGAGGTACATTAAAGGTAAGAAAAGAAATCACTGACTCCTGTTACACAGACTATCGTAGCAGAGGAGGCAGAGATTACTGATTGCACATTTTACGAATTTTGTACTAGACACAAATTTTAAAATTGTGTTTTAAATAAAAAAAATGTGTATAAATATTTGTTTTTGAATGCACATATAGTTTATATGTATGTGTAATCTAATTCTGAAATATACTCGTAAATAATGTAAAAAAATCATCGAAGCATCTTAAGAAGTTTTAGTTCCGATTGTCAAGTTCAATAGCTACAGACTAATAAACGGAATTTTTGAATAAATTATCAAATCTTAATTTTTAATCCTAGTTTTTAAAAAGTAAAAACATTAAATAATAAGTCGTTAAAATAAAGTCATCACGTTAATTTTAGTTTGTTTTGTACGTTGAATAAATAAGTTTCCGAGTTCAAGATACAAGTAACTGCCCTTTTTATCGAGGGTCCCTCCAAAATAATAAAAAAAATCATATATACCAAGTTCTTGCATTTTACCATGTTCAGTTAATGTCATTTGCTTCAATCTGGGACGAATCTCATTTAATTAAGCGGCAGCTATTAGTTCAGCCCCCACCCTTACATCATTGCTTACGATTTCCTTAATTTCTCTTCATTTGTAAATTCATCGAAGCATCCAAAATAACTGCAATGCAGATTAGTTTGTGCTTAAACAAATTGGGCTTACAACCATGTAACGCTGTTACGGAAATCTGAAAGAAAAAATAACTTGACTCACACTGACATGATCCAAGTCGTGTTTATTAAATTATGAGTAAATTCCGATATTATTCGATAACATTCAGAAAGCACTGAAAAATTATAATGAAACAGATTTTTTTTATTGGAACAAGTGATGGAACTAACAAAACCTGTTCACCTGATGGTAAATGCAACGTCTGCCCAAGCAAATGCTGTGTCACCCAGAACATTTCTGTGTGACACTACATTGCGCCCATCACCACGAGACATCAGTTCTTAAGTCTCATATGTCCAGTGATTATACTAGCTCACAGTGACCTTTAGACCGAAACATGCATACACCATAAAATGGAAAATACGCACATAGACATGGAGTTGCGGAAATCAGCCCGTAGCAAAATAGACCGAAACACAGAATTGTTTGCACGCAAAATAGCTTATAGCTGCTGCTTCACGGCAAAATAACTGGCCCAGGGGTAGTATTTACCTAGACGGATTCCTGCATGGGAATCCTACCACCAGAAAAAGCTATTTATTTATTGCGTGGTATATAGGTATTTTTTTCTTTAAAAAACGATGCCACTAAGATTTGATCGTAGTTCGCTATACAGACATAAATTTCACAAATAAAACACAACCAGATGCGAAAGCTAACGAATAGTGTGTTTGCACAAACTATAGATCCGGCCGAGCTAAGTCGGGTAATCTGACCACTTATTAAAACAATTTAAAATTATGTTATAAATATATATACTGGTGCTAGGATTTTCTTATGCAGAAATTCGTCTAGGTACTGGTCTACCACCACAGGGCCAGTTATTCTGCCGTGAAGTAATAGTGTGCAAACATTATGGTGTTTCGGTCTGAAGGCCACTGCAAGCTCGTGTTATTACTGGACATATATGACAGTTCTTACTGTTCTGGGTGACACAGCATTTCTTAGGGGCAGACGTTGCACTCACTATCAAGTGAACGTTGTGCATAACGTTCACTTGATAGTGAGTTACTTTCTCGTTACTTTATCCTAAAATAAAATAAAGAAACGAATGCAGTCATCGTAAATCGAATATTTGTTAAAAAGTGAGAAGTCGTAATAGCATTAATTTCGGCACTGCAATATCTTCAACTATAACAATACTTTCGCTATTACATGACGCCGCGTGGCCTGGTGGTAAGAGTACCTGACTAATGACTACCAAGCTGCGGGTCCTGGGTTCGAATCCCAGCCGGAGCCAGCATTTGTGCAAAAACACACGTTTTTGTTTTTCGGGTCTTGCTCTGTTGTGATTGTCCCTGTGTCTCTGTCATTGCATACTAACTTACCTTCGTTCTTATCGCATGAGCTTCGCATCGGGCATGATAAGGTTAGGATAAGTAAGTGCCCCTGTGTTTGCGCATACTTTTGTGACACTTTCATATCAGTAGTTATAAGTTTCATACCTCGCCTTGAATGGTTGAATTGAATTGAATGGAATTAGGTGCTGATTATAAGCTGTTGCTTTACTGCCTTAAATGCAGTTTGATATTTTTTTTTAGAACAGAGGCAGATTTCTGAGTTTTATTAATATTGATTGGTTGCAAAATCCCCCTTAAATGAGAGCTACAAACTTTTGTCGTAATCTATTGGGCCCATGTTCAGCAGTGCAAGGTTAGTGAAAGGCTGAACTGATGATGATGATGATTGATTTGAACACACAACTCGATTGTCAGATACGCTGACTGCCGCGTGGCCTAGTGGTCAGAGTACCCGACTTCTAGGCCGCGGGTCCTGGGTTCGAATCCCAGCCGGAGCCAACATTTGTGCTAAAACATAAATTGTTGGTTTTCGGGTCTGGTTGTATTGTGATTGCCCCCGTGTTTCTGGCACTGCATCCTAGCCTACCTCCGATCTTATCGCATCGGCGTTACATCGGGCGCAGGTAGGTTGGGACGAGTGAGTGCCTCTGTGTTTGCGTGTACACTTGTGGCACTATAATATCTCCTGCGCAGTTCATGGCTCTCGACTGTAGTCGGAAGTTGTCGCCGTGGTCGAAATCGGCTAGGAGAACATCACGCTGACTGCTTAGCTGTGTCACGTGGTCATTATACAATTAATAATAATAACAATAAATCAATAACTTATTATTTCAGACTCTATTCTTGTTTATTAACGAAAAGCATGTAAATACGAATAGAGTACTCTTTAATTACACTAATGGAGTACGAATGTTAATTGCAACTGAGATTCGCGAGGGCTCAGACTGCTAACTAAAATTAAGACGCATGATGTATGTTCGTTGAGTTTTATAATTGTAATATTACTCGAGATATTGTATTTCTTAATAAAATTAACGTTGACGGAGCGCGATTGTTCGCTTTAATGAAAGTTTGTCTCTTTATTAAATGTTTTTCTTAGTAAGAAATATTGAAAGCGTGATTTTAACGAAAACTATGAATTATTTAAGGAAAAAGTATACCTTCGTAGGAGAATATTTTTGAAATGTTTAAAATCTGGAATTCAAAGAAACTTTAATAGAATAATAAAAAAAACCTTGAAATCGTCGTTTATCATAGTCTTATTAAATGGCCATTAAATCACGCTAATTGCGGTTTCATGGTGCTTTGTTTTTATTTGCGGTCCATTTTTTGTTGCTCGCAAAAGCAACGCTTTGACTGGAATTCTTTTATTTGCGGCGCAAACAGCCTGTTTACTAACAACGGCCAACGACAAAGGCTATTCAAATATTATAATGCCGATAAATTACAAAAAAGTGAGTAAAATACTTCACAGAAATTTGAAAATATACAGATTTTATTTTTTGATTGGAATATTCTGCGATATTACTTCGTAAATTGATTAAAAAAAATGTTTTGAATAAAACAATAAAGTACAGAAAGTTATAAAGCATAGGAAATACAATAGACGTCTATATTACTGAGCACGACCTCCTCTCATTTTTGAGAAGTTTTTGAGCCGGAAGGAGAAGAGAAGGAATTCGCTACGCTGCTCCAATGCTGGTTGACGAGCTTAACATATCGCCAAAATGTCATGTAGGTTTCCGTACGATGTTTTCCTTTCGAATAAACTACCGACCAAATAAAAACGCGACCGAACGGAAACGTCGCCCACGACAGACGCAAAACGTGCTAGACGACACGGGTGTCTCAGCACTCCCTGACCACGATACGGTTAGTCACGATCCGGCTAACACTGTATACATTTTCGGTGATGTAATTGCTGTTAGCCTTCTCGGCTTTTACATCTTCATTGGATACGTAACGCTAACACTGTACACACAGTTAACAGCTTTAATTTTAACACGCACAACGACGCGCGACCGCCATAGAGAGCGGCACGCCACAGTCGACAATCACACTGCGTATACAAGATACACCCGCGTTCCAGGGCGGTTCTGACCGCCTAGAGTTTCCGACACACAAGTCAACAGTGCGAATGGAAGCCCGCAGCCTCCCTCGGACGGTCATTAGAGGACTTAATTTTTTTTAAGATATTCGACATTGCGTAAGCACACAGCGACCGCGACAGAGACCGAATTTGGATGTTAGTTAGGAGTTTATTTATGTATTTATGTTTGGGTCAAACCAAAACCTGCACGCGGGCCCCTGGCCCGCAATTTTCACAGTTCACAGTGTCCGATGAAGCTGTAAAAGCCAAAAAGGCTAACAGCAATCACATCACCGAAAATATATATATATATGTATATTATATATGACGATGACGACTCACGGACGAACAGAACATAAAAATAGTAAAGTCGGTCTTCTCTCATTTCTGAGAGGGTTTTATTCCTCAGACATGCAGGTTTCTTCACGATGTTCTCCTTCACTGCTAAGCACGTGGAGCCGGAGATCGAACTCAGGTCAATCGTGTACTAATTTAAGGCGATCGCGCGGCTCCTGAGTTGCCACTACTATAAAATTATGTATAATTAAAAGAATCAGGCGTTACTTTGCCGATGTATAAAGGAACGAAAGTTAATTTTGTAAGATCCGCATGCAAAATGTGCAGATCTTAGCAAATTAACTTTATTTCCTTTGTTATAAAATTATGATTAAATATTATAATAGGTGCCGCAATCTGGTGATTGATCTCAGTTTACTGATGTAATATGAAATTTGACGATTGCGGTCTAACGGTCAGAGTATTTGACTTTTACGTCGCTGGTCCTGGGTTCGAATACCAGCCGAGACCAACATTTGTGCCAAAACAAAAAGATTGGTTTTCGGATCTGGTTGTATTGTGCATGGCAAATTTATGTTTGTTAAATGCACCCACGATACAGGAGAAATCCTTCTGTGTGACATCGTTTTAAAAATGTATTTTTGTATAGTAAGAAATGTTGAGATGGGAAACCGTTCACCTGACAGTGAATGTAACCCATAACAGATATATTTAAATATATATATAACTGTAATCACACTACCTACACTGCTTTTCAAACCGAAATATTTATCTCTGCGGTAATACCTACCCTGACGGGGTCTTAGTTTTTAACCCAGAGGATATGTGAAATACGCAATGATTAATTTGGAATAATCACCTTACGCCCACCACGACCTTTTCTCCGATATTTCTGTATGAAGGATTCGGGGAGTTGCAGACTGACTGCTGGGTAAGTAGTTCTGTGTTTACGGCACAATACTTGCTCCCGCGCGGATGTCAAATTCTTCATTAATTATTATTCAAAACGTCACTAAGCATAAAGAACAAAAAAAAATTCCCATTTTTTTAGATAGTTATTTATACTACGGAAAAAATGCTTAATATAAGCGAACTGTAAAATGTTCTTTTGAGATTTTGAAAACTATGGATTTATTTTATACTTTTGTTTCAGTATTAATTTTGGAAATACTTGAGATGTATGTACACGACTCTTATATAAAAAATCGACCATTAATCAACTACAACCTAATCATTAAAAGCCCTTTAAAAAGTATTTCTTTGATCGTGGCGCAGGAAGCGAACGCCTCCGGTCCATTGTCGCTGAAACGATATCGTATGGTCACCCTACACATATTCTTAATTGTTTTCTTTGCTAAAGCACTCACGCCACAATAGATAATGACACTAGCTTTGATCTAACTGTATGGTATGTTCGCATGCTTTGATTATTTAAGTTTTATAGTAAATGTGTATGTCCATTCGTGATTTATTGATAAAAACATTATTAATAAAAAGAAAACAGTGATTATTAATATCGTTGACATTGTGTGTTGCCACATTCGTTAGTTAAAATAACCAGTTTCAGTTTATAAAATCACGTACTTTGCTTAAGTGACACGTGACATTCAGAACGGGCACAAAACAAAACACAAATTACGAGGCAGCGCTTAAGCCTGTGTGCGGCAGTTAAGCTGGATATACGGCTGTGTGCGTGCGCCTGAATTAGACGCGAAACTTTCAAAGTTTTCCCAAATTTCTGCCCCCGCAGTCCCCGCCCGCCCGGGATCGATAGCGGGCGCCGAGCGAACGACGACTCTCGCATCTCTGCCTCATGAAAATATCGGACAGCATTTCCACTCTGTGAACCACGCCGCATTCCCTGGTGACAATTACTAAGTACGAGTATTGAATTTTCTACTATTATTCTACAAGTGAAGAAACTTTAGTTTGTCGGCACAACTGTACATGATAAATGTGACTCTTAAATATTATTAAGTAAAAACATTCCGCGAATCTATTGTTTAAAAATGCTAAGTATAATTTTGTGGTACTTTTTTGCTTTGTCAAAAGGATATACATAGTTATCGAGTATTTGCGTAATTGAGAATAACATGGACATCGCGTGAGTAGGTTGACCCTACCAACTGTCACTGTGCAAAACGATAGAGACACCTGAAAATGAAGGCCGTGCGGCGAAAGCATCGCTTGTCATTAATTGCGAGCTTTGCGATGATCTCCACTGCCGGCTCTGAAGGGCGACACTCTTGGGAGATATCGACTCGCCAATTGCGTTGACAGCGACCCTCCTACCTATAGTGGACAGCGAGCACGAGGTGGGAAAAACTACAGGCTGACACTACTTAACGAACAGGGCAGCACCCGGGAATTTTCTTGAGTGCTTGTTAATGTTTTATGGGCGGAACTTTTTCGAAGTAATGCGTTGATTGACGCTCTAAGTGTACCTTCATAATTTAACGCGATCCATTCTACACGCGACTCGTAGTATTCAGTCAGCGCTCATAAACAATACACATATTATGAATCGCTATTAGACACCATAATTATGGTTGCAGTCTTTTTATTCGTATTGAAATTGAAATGGCAACTATAAAGCCAAAGCTGTAGGAAAGTTTGTTGATATATAACAATTAGTACTTGAAATATTGACGATATAACGGGAAACGAACGACAGCCGACAAATCATATAAAAACCGCCCCGGAAGGAGGAAGCACTGGCCCGCTGCTCAGGGACTTTATTTAGAAATGGAAAGTCTAAAAAATAAACGACAGCTGAGAGCAGGGGAATGATTTACACAACGTGGCTACTACGTACGCGGGCGTTCGATTACGGGGATGATATTTCTCGATATTAAAGTGTTGTCAAGAGAACTGCGGACAATATGACCCAAGGAAGATTTATTAACCAATTCAACGTGACGGCAACGGCCATTACGATTATTTCATTATATTGTCGGCGCCGTAAAAACGGTTAGTATTTTATTTTATTGCAGGTTCGAAGCGAATTTTTATTTCAATATTTTATTGCGTTATAAAAACAGTCTGCAGTGGGTTTTGCTTTTACAAATTTGAGGGCAGTGAGTGCTACTTCCAAAGGCCGTAGCATTTGAAGTAATTTGAATTTTGTTAGCTTTGTAAATTTGTGATATTTTATAATATCTGATATACAAAATAGAAACTTAACAATTTTATCGCTGTTAATTTTAAAATGTGCGACTATATTTACATATCGGTAAACAAAAAAGAAAGAAAAGAATGTTTATAGAAGAAACCAGTTTTGATTGAGATGCTTATTTCAATTCTTTTATATATACATACATACAAGTGAAGAAATATTTCTATATTTTTAAATGCGATATGTTGCATGATTTGTGTGTCTCGACGGTATCGAGGGTCGAAACCCGTGTCGATTACACGTGCTATGCCTTACGCAAACGTTTTTACAGGAAACTGTACATACGGCGTAGGTATGAACTCTTCATAGCCTGTGAAAGTAAAGTAAGTAGATTATTTTTATTACTAGAATTAATAGTAAATTTTTAATCTGCAGTTCACATTTGGGTTTAAGTATCGAATAATTTTAAACATGTGCGGCTATGCCGTATTTGTAATGATTCAAGTTAATAAATAAATAACAAATAGTATAGAAAAGGTAATAAATATTAACTGCAATAAAATATATTGACATCACAATCCAATAAAACTTGATGTAACCCTATGTCTGCATTTACGTATTCTTTCACGGTACCATAAGCGCGGACAAGAGCCGAGCTGGCTTATTGAATAACTGCATGAGTCACAGTAGCATGCTCCGCTGGTCTCCCCATACGTTTTGTTCGATCGAATGTTATCCAACTCTCCGCGCTTTCCGCTCGATGCCTGGCGACTTTTTATCCTGCTAATGCTATCGGCGACATGTGTCCGAGGACACTTTTGTCATGCTTATGAGACTTTAAAGATATCGTCGTTTAATGTGGTTCGCTTCACAGTCTGATGCACTTATACGTTCACTTTCGAATCGTTACATTACTGATGGGAATAAAATTAGAGAATAAGTAGCAATACAGTATGATTCATGTTTGAAAATATTAGTAAAGTTAGGCGCAATGTAACTTAGTGACTGATAGATTTTCGAAATAATCGTCAATATAGGTATCTATCCGTTGCCGGGTGGTGGCGCCACAATGTAACGAGAATCCCTATGACATCACGAGGTGATGTTAAAGTCGAATTAGGGAAATGCCAGGAAAAATCCGACTGTGTCCAACTGATGGCGAAATAACAATCTCATTTTTCCAGACTTTAATTATCCAAATCGGTTACGTGTTGCAGCATCTGATGATTTATTTTTCCCATTACTTCAGGTAGAAGAGTGCATTAGGCTAAACACACCTTTAATAATATTTGGTCATCATTTCTCATTAGCCTGTTAATAGTCCACTGCTGGATATAGACATTTACCGAAAGTGAAATATTTACTGTAACCGCAGGTACCGCACCTGGCAGGTGGTTTGACGATCTTTGTCATCGGTCTCTGTCTTTGGTTCTGTTTATGGTCTGACATTATTAGAGATTATTCTGCCACCTATCGGAAGCCATCACATTTTTAAGGAAGCACTCACGAGATTAGATGAAAACAGAACATTTATACAAAATGCCTTTAAAGAAGTAGACTATTATGAGTAATCAGCTCACGATTTCTTCATTGTGAATCTGTGGCAACTTATCGCGACATTCAGGCGGTCGCACACCGGGCGAAACTTATCCGCTATTTGAATGGCTTCACATCAGCGCTGAATTTGTAAAGAGTCTACGTGCACCGCATGCATATGGCAAAGCTTTATCTTCTAGCGCTCTTACTGTTAAAGTTTTCGCTGACACAAGTTGAATAGTGTAGCGCAGTAGTGCTCAGAACGTAAATGTGGACACTATCCGCTGCAAAATACAATAACTACTAAGGTCTTGACAGAAGTTGAAATTACAATAATTTGGATTACACAAATTAACAGCTTATTTCGTAGTGTTTTAGGGGTCCATTTACTTTTGTTCGGGTTTTAGACCCCATTTAGCGACAAAGTTCAAAAACCAACTTTATCGCTGTGCCCCTGATGTGTATTTGATCTTCACCAAATCTATGTGGAACACTATAATATATAATTTTGAATACTTAAACAATCATCCAAATTGGTTCATTAAAAATACAAGCGATTTGAAAACATCTTACTTTTTTCAGGCAGTTGAAAATCCGAACAGAAGTAAATGACCCCTGAACTTTTAGATAATATAAAAATTTCTTTCGTTTTAATTTCATTGTGTATATTATTTATTTAACTTACAGAATTACACACATACATACGTATTTCGAATACAGCACCTGAGTTTCTTCGACTTATATTTAGAACGAAGGCATACTCAATATCTGGTAACCCTAATCGCATGTGAGTGTGTTATAGCGGTGGTCTATTGTATACAAAGACACGAGAATGAAGGTTCCGGCGGGCGCGCGTAGGCGTCACAACTGATCTCGCTGTAGCAAGAATCGCTTCTGGCTATTGTAGTCGCTTGAAAGAGTATGTGAACTGAGTTTTTGCTTAGCCTAGCATAAAAGACGTAAACCCAATTGTAGTTTAAGTGTGGCTTATTCTGAATTAAGAAAAAAAGATGCGTTTAATTTACTATATCAACGTTTAGATACGAGTATAAAACTCGAATAGTTTGGTAATTTTAAATTCAAAATTAAGTCGGAAAAATAATACTATCATAATATAGTAACCATAGAACATGTAGTGACTTTTTTATATAATATTTACGCGAGTATTACATATTTAGTAATTTTTGCAGAATTGTTGGTTCTGACTGATGTTCGAACCCAGGAACTGCGGCGTTGAAGTCAGGCACTCTGACCACTAGGCCATGCGGTTGCCATAAGCAGTATCCTATTGAGATTCGAGTATACTAAATTTTACGTATTTTATCGAGATTATTTTTAACTATTTAACCACATCTTTAAAAACCTGCCAATTGTAATATGATTTACTAAAAATATTACTATAATTATACTACAGAAAGAGTTTTGAAAAAGAAATGTACTTTCTATACGATCGTTGTAAATGTTATACATATGGAAGTCAGCAAATGCTTAGACTGTAGGACAGATTTAAGCCTACTTATTATTTAATTATCCAGAGGGAATCACACGAGGATGGTAAGTCGACGCCAACTATACGAACAGGGCGTCCTGTCTGAAGGCTCGTCAAGGGTACCTACCCGTCTACCGCCTTAGTTCGGCCACACGATACGCTAATTAATTAGGCATAGACATTGGATATACGCTAGGTTGCTTATAAATCTATGGTACTTAAATGTACTTTTAATTAAAAAGAGTTGCACTCAGTGCCTACACGTAACAGTTAATTTTAGCATATATGTATTTACTTAACTTTAAATTTACGTAAATTTAACAATACTATTCGAACTAGCAAAAAGGAACAATCTTATTTATGTGGCTCTAATTAATCAAACGACAAAAGAGGACAAACTCGTAGGTACACATCGCAATACAAATGGACGCAAAAACAGGATGGCAAAATAATTTGAATACGTAACGAATCGGAGGGTAACGTACGGTCGGGCCATTCTTTAACTTACTCTCCTCTGGATAAAGAGCTAAACTTGTTTTTAAGGGATGACCGATCGCAAAAATTTATGTATCGCGAACAGTGCCGCCGGCCGAGTTCCTACAAAAACAGGTTTTCGCAAGGGTAGATACAGGAAGACGACAGATGGAAGGAAGAATTATGCTCCCCGCAGGCTGATGAGGAAAATGTGATTGTGAACTTTTCGACGCTATGCAAATCGGACAACCGAGACGATATACGCCGGACGCGCCGGAATCCGTCGCATCGATATGTCGCCTTTATTTTCAGATTTGAATTTGCGCACCAACAAATGCATTACGACCGTATCAGGGGACCCGAGTTATTGTAAGCCGACCGGGGTGTTTTTTGTTTAGGAAAGTAAGATAGGTATATTCATAGCTACTAACTTTGCGTAAACTTTGATGAGCGTTGCCTTGTCTCAATGTATTCAAATTGATTCATTGAATACCGATTGATGGATGGCCGACTGGAGAGAATACTTCTGCTACAGCATTGTAATAATACGCTTTTATACTTGTACATACATATTTTCGAAATATGTATTTCGTATTTAAAAATATAACATAATAATTTAGACATAAATCAATGTCTTGATATTATTTCTTAATTATTTATAACGGATTTTTTAAATTCAATCCTGATAGTGAATTAGTATAAATGGTAAGTACGTAATCAAGTAAAGAAAAATATCAGTTCCAAGTTAAGAGTAAATAAAAAACGAACACCATTTCTGAATTAGTTATATAATTATTTTTTGTTTCGTATTAAGAACATTTTGTTTTACTAAATAACTGTTTTAACGAGAATAACTTTGAGAGATTTATTCTGTTAATTATGAACATAACATTAGTTACCGCATAGTAGTGGGTCGTTCAACATTTGAATCATAGGCTCTGTTTAGATAGGGTTAGTAGTGTTTTATTGAAATACAAATGAGTGTCAGAGGAGCTGGTCGACCCAAGCACGGTATGTGCTTCGAATAAAAGGGCCGCATTAGAATAATTTGCCTACCGAACGAGCACAATTCTTCACATGGAGAGGCCTTAAATTTCACTATTTTACATACTTGGGATTATCATATCTGTTCGGGTGTCGAGGGCCCCGGGCCGAGTCCGGCCCCACTTTTTGTATCCGCACCCGACCTCTATCGGACCGTCTCCGAAATATTTAGTTGTTACTTTTTGTTACGCAGCACGTGAGAGGACTGTTGATCATTCCGGGCTTTGTATTTCATTTATTGTGAACACTATATAGACGAATTTTTAAAATAATAAAGAAAGAAATTTAGTGAAAGCCTTGCCTTTACCTCTTAAAACGTTTAAGAAAAGCGCCTGCGTTATTGTAAAAGCCAGTTTGTGAAACAAAACACCAATGTACCGCACTTAACCTCAATAGCTCTGCCGCAGTATTATTGTTGGCGCTAACCGAGCTGCCAGACGAAGCCTTTCAACCCGAGGGGATCAGAGGAGCAAGCCTGATCGAAGGTGGGCGAATTAGCCCAACTCTAAAACCTCAATTAAGTCTCGTCTAGTGTGCGTTCGGAAAGGCCACATCCAATTATCGCAGGCGAACCTTTTGTTTCGTCTAGGAAACTGAATCTGTAAGACTGTTGTTTCAAATAAATTGGTAATGTTTCTTGTGCTTTGAGAAATATTTTCAAATTAACATTTTTCTTGAACTGTAACTGAAAGAATGCATGGGATGGAATGTAGAACGACGCTTAATTTTCGTACTTGGAAGCTATTGGGTTAAATCTCGCAAGTCATGCAGTCGCAATCAGTCACCCCTTCTGTTCAGTGGATGATCTTACAATTAGGTGTCATAAAGACGCGTCGCAGCCCGCGGCGATGACGGATGGCTGAGCGACAGTCATCGTCAAATTAACACGGTACTAAGTGCGGAAATGTGTACACAATGTGACACGGAGTCAATGTGCAGATTAGTATTAATAATAGCGCCTCTGTTGTGATTTATTTGTAACGCATAAAAAGTTTAAATCTGAAAATTATTCTCTATAATTTTGTGTGTCATAAACTTTTTGTAGTTTTTTTTTTAATTCAAAACATGGTCTTAACCTTTAATAGTCGATGTTGGAAATGATACTCTGGTAACGAAATGAATTCTTCTCTGGTTTCAAACATTTTTTTTTAAAGTTCTGCTATATGAGCTCTTTTTCATAGAACATCCCTGGGAGGGGAACATCATGGACGTACATCTGTTTTTTCATTTCATTTAATTTCAATCGATTAAAATAAAATAATGATAAAAATTTGTATATACTCTGGTTTTATAATACCCATTTCAATCGGTTGAAACTGCGACGTAAGCCTTCGGGAGTTACGGTTATTACCGTATTTTAATAATTTATGCTGTCTCATCCAGTTTTTTCGACAAGTTTTTGTTACAGAAATAATAATTTTAAATGTTAACTAAATCTTAAAATTTAAAAAAAAAAATTAATAACCGGAATCACTGAAACCGTTAAAAATATTTATCAACAAATATAAATTATGAACCGTTAAAAATATTTATCAACAAATATAAATTATGTTAAAAAATGCAACGTATCTTATAATGAATACCACGGAAATAATTATTGCATCAGTATAAAGGAAAATATTGTTCCGAAAATGGAAAATTATGAACTCGGTCCTCTAACGATAAAAGCAGGTTATCTCTTAAAGAACACGACATTTCGAGTCTGTCTGTGAGGCTTTTATTGTTTTATCGAAAAAAAAAACTCGTAAAATTGATAACCATGTAATTAATAATCAACCTTCATCGTTTTATTGGCAAAACTTAAACTTCTTGGATTGGCATACAACGAGTAATTAATTTAATTTTCTCACCCACTGACGCTCTACGGCGTTGCCATCGGAATTTCGCCAAGTAATTGTAAAATTTATTGCAAGGTGTGCACCTACCGGCGTGACGTTTCACTTTCAACCCAATGATTTATTGTCTACTGAAACAATTTTAATTGCTCTCAGTGACACAATGTAAACAACTATTCGATTAAGTTAATTCCATTATTTCTAAGCGCTCGGCAATTTGTTTAATGGCGTCGTAATAAGGTTTTAAGATCCCGAACATTTGAGATTTGAACTAATAAAATCGTTACGCCGTTTCTTGTTCAACGATTGTTTTCTTTTATCTGTTTAACCTGTAATAATAGATATATTTTAAATTATATAGATTTATTTAAAATTAATATATTAATAAAACAATAATTATAAATAACCGTGTGGTGGCGGCTCGTTAAAAGAAAACTACCACTCCATCTCAGCCAATGGATCTCGTAAAAGGCGAGTAAGGAATAAAACTGCACCTTGCACCCGCACCTTACAGCGCATGCAGCGCATGGTGGCAATGAGCTCCACCTATCACACCAAGTGCATCATATTGTTTGGGTGAAACGTGGATTGTGGCAGTCATCTGCTTTTGCAGTGATTGCCCAGTCTCTGACTACCCCTTATGGGATACAGTCGTGGTCTTATGTATGTATGTATTAAGGTAAAAATTTATAAGAGCAAAAAATATCAAAAATGGGGTCGTAATTAAAATGTGAACCTGAGGCTGTATCTAATTATTACTACATAATGTACGTAAAAATTGAACGTGTAAACTCTTAACAGTCTACTACACGTCACCCGTCTGTATATTTTTGGGCTGGCATTTTTCGAGATCGTTATTCTGCTGGAAGCCATAAGACTTTCCAAGTGTTTCGTAGATGAGCAGATTGGCAGATTTTCTTACGCCGCCACGGTTAGACACTTGTATAAGAAAATTTATATACATAATATCGTAATATTCAGTGTAAAAACTGGTAAACACATTGATGGTTGTTACTAATACATATAACAAACAGTAAACGGACCTCAAAAACCGCAACTTTGCAACCGCAAAAAGCGTACAAGCATCAGTAATTATGATTTGAGCTCTCAGCAGCTCACCTCCGGCGATAAGATGTGCCGCGAAGCATGAAATAAGGCCCGCACACACGTCCTGTGAAGCTTCGTATGTCAAGCGGCGGTCCATGCAAATTCAGTCATGCATCGACTGTATGAGTTAGCTTTGCGCTCAAAGATGAGTCGATTATGAGTAGCTAAATTTAAAGCAAAGTCGGTACATACCTAACGTAAGGGCATGTTAAGTATGGCCCGAATTATAAGAAAATGTTTTTGCTTTGACTATAGTTTCTATCAAATTAGTGTTATTTGGTCTATTACGTTGCTAAGTATGGACATTTTAGTGAATGATTTTCGTAAGGCGGCAAGGTATTTGGATTGGAGTAGTTGGAGCCAAAACACAAATTACGGGTAATTAACTTTGTGAATTTTTTAGATGCATTACTGCGTAAAACCTAATGCAGATAAATTTGATATTTGCATATCAATTTGATATTTGCATATCAAATCTGAAAATATAGTACATAGGTTTTAATTCATTGTGCCTACTATGTCATGATTCTCGTTACAATTTCACAAAAAGTAGTATTGAATTATAAAATTAACTCGGCGATTATGTGGATTTTATTTTATTTCAAATATAAGAGATAGTAATTCTATAAATAATGTAGTCTTGTTAATTATATATCTCAAAACGTTATTATGAGCATCAAATGGAAACATATTGTACGGAAAAGTACATATGGACATAAATATTGTTACAGTACTGAGCCAGTAAGTACGTGGACACATTCTGCTCTGATTGCTGTGAATGTTATTAAGACCGTCTAATACAGTAACCGCTAAATCTCAGACTAGACTATTTGCAAAATAGCGGCAATATCAGGCATAGCCGGCAGCTCTATTGCTGACACCGCTTCTCGGAACTTTGTCGAATATCCGCTAAATTAATAAGTATGTTTACCGGCGAGTTCTGTAGTGCTTTAAATTTTATTAAATTTTATTCTCAGTTCATAGAAATATATGTACTCGATGTGATAAACTATAACATAACATTAATGTATATTTTTAAGAATTTTATGCATTTTTAAAATAAACAATTATAATAAATTATAAAGTAGCTTTAGTGTGATATGAAACCAAAATGTTTAAAACCTAAATATATAAGACAATAGGAAGAGATTGATATTAGCGTATTTATACAAGCATCAGAAATTTGTATAATCGGGAGCACCGTCTCATTGCATTGCGAGGGAACACTCAATGGAATTAATTTCCGAGTCTATCGTAGACGACTGATTTTAATGTTTGACCGTCAGTCCAATATATTCTCAAATATTTAGGGATAATTGACAGATGAATTTATTTCAATCAGAAATATTTTGGTAACACTAGATGGAAACTATAAAGTGCGTAGAGAAGACGTAAAACGTTTATTGGCCTCGCATATAACAAAGCTATCATCATATTAATTAAGACGACCGAATAGCTTAGCAGTCAGCGAACTTGCTTATTGGGGACAGATTTTCTAGTCTATTATTGATCACAATTCAGGCCAGTTAGTGTAGAATACGCACATTGTTGGACGGGAAATATTGTTCGACACTTCCGGCACTATAAAACGAATTACGTTGATAGATTCTGAAATTAGCTTGAAAGTTGTCACCTTTGTCAGAACCGCCCAGAAGGACGTTATCATTAAAAATACAAAATCCATGACGTTTAATGACTTTTAGCGATTTAAATGAGACGGTCGAAAAATTCCCGAGTAGGTACTGTGAATATACTTTTTTGGTAGCTAATAATCATGATTTTTTTACGGATATTATGTTCACCTTAACCATCGTAGTCTTCGCGATATAAGCCGTTTGCAGCCTCTAAATATATTCTCATAGAAGGATACTCGCTATAGTTGCTCTCTTGCTATAAGTAGTGATGTCATAGGACATCATCATCAACGTGATGTTAAAAGAAATTTGCTGCTGTTCAAGCCTTTCTTTCTATTCCCTTAGTCTTTACATTAGGGATGAGATGGTACGAAGCATGGTTCTACACCAAGTGATAAAATATGTTTACATGATTTAAGATTAGAATTCAATCATTCTAAACGGACATTGCTTAGATATTGAACGTTATAAAAATATGAATTTATTTCAAATATTATCACCCTTCTCCTCCTTTTAGTCCTGAGAATATAGACCCACATCATTCTAATTTTGCATGCTGATTTAAACAAATTAACTTTGTGTCTTCAAAGAATTACATTCTTTTATTATTTCGTTAATATTATTCAGACGTTTGGTACATGATAGCGAATTTTCTTGATTTTTTTTGCTAATTTCTAAGATTAATACATTCTTTAACTACTTAATGACATACGTTATACTATAACATTTAGTTTTTTGTTTATTCGAAAAAGTTTTGTGTTTTGATTTGTAGCCAAATCAATATATATAATACAGCTTCAACGGACTCAGAGAATTGGAAAAAGGTTCAATAAGACGTAAAAAATCTAGCTATCTTGTCGCACTGTATTAGATTCTGATTTATTCGCCAGTCAGGCGACTGGGGTGGACGAGACTTTTCTATAGAAATATCTATAACCAATTTAGCAAGACCTCCCCTGCCGCCGAGCAACGCTTGATACTCGGGTGATAATGGGGTTTGTTTATAAATTGTCATGTGTCAAATAAAAACGGAAGTCTTGCACAGCCTTGAGAAACAAAGATTGCTCCATTCGGCCGATTGAACGCACCTCCCTGTACTAACTTCCCGCCCATTTAACGCGAATCCATGCAACAAAAGATCTCGCGCGCGAAATAACAAAACTACCAATCCTTCGATTTCCGACTTACAGCTGAATGTAGATTTTGTTATTTCTTTATTCACGTAGATAGGTCATTGTAAAAAAAAACAGTGTTTCATGCTTGAAAGTATTTTTTCCAGATAAGTTAAGTCTGATGAAAGCTGAGATTATATTTTTAAATTTAAAATCACATCCGACAATAGATAAATACACAAATATAAATCCAATATGTTTCAATTTCATCCACATTGCCATTGCACTTGTTTAAAATTGTGAATGCGAATTGTATTTTATACAATGAATTTTCTCGAAGCCCTCTATTTGCAGTATTTTAATAATTACTTCTTCCGATTTGTTTGCTAGCTTCGGACTCGAGGGGCGAAGTGAAAAGTGAATCGGGGAAAGGCTGTCAATAAATAATAATACTAAACGCCCATTGGGCGACCGAGGGCCACGTCATACAAAAGATATATCTTTTTTGAGCTAAAGTACAATTTAAAATTGAATAAATATACTCCAATGAAGTAAGAGCCATGGTAGCTCAAGGGCCGGACATTTTTATGCGATTGACCTGAGTTCGATCCCCTGTCCCTGCACCTTTAAAAATGGTTCTGCAATTCTAGTGCTTATTTACCACGTGCTCAGCGGTGAAAGAAAACATCGTGAGGAAACCTGCATATCTGAGGAATAAAAATATTTCGATGACATGTGTGAAGTCTGCAAGCCCGAATCGGATCAGAGTGGCGGACTCTTACCGGCTCCAAACCCCTCTCAGAAATTCGAGGAAGCTTGTGCTCAGCAGTGAAACAATTATAGGCTGTTACTTTTTACTTTACAACTTATTAAAAAAAGAAGTTCTATATATTAAAAAATAAAATGGGTCAGTAAAACCTTATAAAAACGCACACACTTTTTTTTCTGAAGAAAACCTAGGATTATTTCAGTTCATTAAAAAGAAAATGCTTTTATTGTAGCTTAAACCTTTTATGAAACTATTAACATGAACGACTTTTAATTAAGTTTTCTTTCTTATAAAACATATAGAAATTCAATCTGTACAAATTAAAAAAAAATGTCATATTTATTAATACTAAAGTGTTAATTGATCGGTCTTCGCAATTTATAAATCTCTACAATACTTTCAAGTAAATTGTATTATTAAGTTTCATGGCATTAGAAATGAGAAGATTTAGTTTCTATCCATATTTCTTTAAAACATTTCTTTGCGAAATTAATCTAAAAATTGTATTCTGGAATATAAAGTACTGTTCAATGATTTCAATCGAGTTTTTTCAATACAAATTAAAAATGTTGAGACAGGACGATTTGATCTTTAAACGTGTTTTGTTAGGACACAGATCCCTAACATTTGAATGTTTAGTAAATTTATTTCCAGTCAATTCAGTTCGACCGTTTCGGCTTTTAATAACAAATGCTTTGGGTTGTTAGGATGTTCATTATGTAGAAAGTAATATTTTTTTTTAATACACCAATGATAATGAACGAGCATACAGTTTAGATGGTAGTTAATCGCTGTGAACCATGGACACCTAGATATAAGTTGCAGGTTCTTTGTTACCGCTGAGGATATCGTTGTAAGTAATTTATTCTTCAGTTTTTCGGTAGTCATACATACTTTTAGTCACGCCTTTTTCCTATATAAAGAGGTATAGGCCCCTGTGGTAGTTTCCCACGTGACGGGTGGCGAAGCACCTTCGGTATTACACCATACGTTATAAACATGAATTAAGTTAATAACAAGTAGACTGTGACAATCGAAAATACGAGTATATTCTAGTTTAACACAAGGCAGAAGAAGGTATGTCATGAGACATCTAGATGAGTCGTAAAGAATAGGCGGCACTGGCGAAGTTTTCCCATGGAGGGCATAAATTGGATTCGGAAGCAGATCACGTAACGGTTAAGAGCTCACAAAACTGTGCCATAAATCGGACGCGCGGAGGTGCGCTGGAGACAAACGGCGCCGGACGCGAACAGGGGACTCGCAGAGACGGCATTCGATTTGCAATCGGTTTTCTTCCAATAACATTATTTTAAAATTCTACGGTTTATAAAGTACAGATCCTTTAAAGAGATAGAAGTGAAAGTAATGTAATTTAATCAATATAAGATTCAACATTTTTAAATAAATAAAGCCTTGTCACTCAGTGGTTATCTGTCGTAGAGTCAATACCACTTGATAATGTCTGAAACACATGTCGCGTTCTCGATTTCAGTGGTGTAAGTAACTACCGAGTTATATATAAATATAGTATTGTAGTGGTAGAGAGCATCTGGTGGCGGTTCTTGGTGGCGGTATTAGTTTGCTAGTGGACGCTATTGTTTGCTAGGTAATACACACCATTTATACTTTTACTTACTTATCTTAGTTAATTTATTTTGTTTCTCTCATTTACTCTAATAGATTTCTTAAAAATGTCGCCTGATTGTATTAAATGTTTAAAAAAATATTTTATACAATTATACCAACATCACGTGCTATATAACCTCATTAGTTTTTACTTACATTAATTTAAACTAATTTGGGTTTAAATAAAAACTAATAAAAATTTTCGGTCAGTTAAAAATCATTATTCAGCTAGTTAACATTAAATAGTTATACATACATTATACAAATTGTTGTGACACGGTGGACAATAATAATAGCATATAAATATCGTGAAATATGTTTCATGTTATTGTTATTGAATAGTAATTATTACTCATATTTTTATTTATTTCTAAAACATATTTCAAATTTGCATACGTTTCTCTACGGCTTTTTAAAGTCGCGACTGATAGATTCTCCACAAAGGAGCTATTTAAAAGATAGCACTGCCAGAATAAGCGGCCCCTGACGCACCCAAGCGTGTAACGAGCGAGTAATTCACGCTGAGCCGTGCGATACACAGGCGAAATATTGGATATGTCTTTTAAATATCGAATCAATTTTATACATATTTATTAATTTTAGTATTTTTTTATTACTAGGATTAGACAAATGAGGTTTGAATAAATTATCCCATTGGTGGTAGGATTCCTATTCTGGAATCTGTCTAGGTAAGTACCATCACAGGGCCAGTTATTCTATTGTGACGCAGAACATTACTGTGTTTCGGTTTGAAGGGCACTGTGAACTAGCGTAATCACTGGACATATAGCATGATACAATATAGATGATAAACCATAAAATGATTTATTAAATTTTTAGGACCACTATTACTTGCTCTGGTGATTTCATTCAGCCATTGCTTATATGTACTCATAGCCCAAATTCCTTATTTTTGTATAATATTTAAATAGTTTATTCTGTTATCATATTCTCCCGTAGTAAACCAATTATGATTATAGAAATTAAATATCTGTATATTTTTGGAACGTCTGTTACACAATGTTTACTAAATTTATTTGCACAAATTATTTCTAGTAATAACTTGAATCGTGTTTTGGATTTATATACGAGTACATACGAGTACATTCAAAAATCTATGCAAATCACGTCACAAGCAGAAGCGTAAAGGAATATTACATAAAAAAATAAAAAAAGTTATTTTCCAATTAAAGTCAAAAGTTAATTTTAGTGTTTTCATTTGAGTGTGAGGGTTTTTTTTTTAATTGATTGATTAAGAAGCTCTGAAACTTCAATAAAACGTAAGTTAAAGACAATGTAGGGCTGAAGGCGGCAGAGCGAGTAACGGGCGCATAATTCTCTCGCCGCCAGGTGGCGCCGCGACGCTGTGGTTTGTCTCGACGGAGGCATAAATGTCGGCTAATTCATGTAAATAGCTACTGCTTCGGTACGCTCTTCGATTTTTGAGCTAATTTAATACAATTGTCTGACGCGATCTGATAAATCCACTTAATGAGATATTTCGAGGAATTATTTTAAGTGTTTTGTGGATTTATTAATAATTATTTTCTTAAGTATTATTATATATATTAGAATATGTAATTTGATATTTTTGAAGATAAGTAGTTTGCATTTTAATATATCAATTTTTTTTAATTTAAAATTTGTTACATATAAAGATAGATCTCTTAGAGATAGAGATTATACGAGTAAGAAGAGATTCTTATCTTATTTTAAATTTCATAGTCACTAGCGACCTGTGTTTGATCCTAGTATCCGGCACCTCTATCATTGTTCTGCAATTTTTAGCGCTGATTTAATACGTCCTTAACGGTGAAAGAAAACATCGTGAGGAATGAAAGGGTGCTAGTCTCTGGCATAAAAATATTTCGAGGACATGTGAAGTCTAATAACCCGCATTGGAGCAGCTTGGCAGACTTTTTCCAACTCCAAAACCCTCCCAGGATTGAGGAGGCCCTGTGCTCAGCAGTGGGACATTTTTATAGGTTGTTATTCTTTTTTTTACATATATTTTTTATGTATTTACATATACATACAAAAACATAATACGTACCGTTAAATGCTTATTTTTCTAGGCCATAATTCAATTCAAATAATAAATTTCTTATATTTACGCGAAACACTACACATTTAAATGAAACTAAGTTTACGGATTTTATCGCGTTTAATTTATTACTATTTATAACCCGACGTTTCGAGTGCTTTACAGCACCCATGGTCACGGGAGGACTGAGGTGACAGATGTCCTGATGTCATAGTTAACCTGGGGTACCTTCAGCTTTTAATTTCAGTCCTCCCGTGACCATGGGTGCTGTAAAGCACTCGAAACGTCGGGTTATAAATAGTAATAAATTAAACGCGATAAAATCCGTAAACTTAGTTTCATTTAAATCAAATAATAAAGTTAAATGTTAACTAAATCAAAGTGACTGGACAGCATCGGCGGAGCCGAAATTAGTCCGCCATTGTGCATTTGCGTCTATTTCTATAATTCCTCGTCGAATGTAATAATCTCAAGTCTATTAAGATCCCCTTTAACGTCAGCACACGCGGTCGTATCATTGCAGTACATCTATGTACGTTTCAAGCCTTAGGAAATCCTATTTCACGCGCCTAATACAAGCTCTTGTTTGGCGGACTGGCTATATTTAGGAGGTCGGAGGCAATCTAAGAGGCATTCAGCCTTGAGAGCCGGTCTACGACATGTCGAGGGAGCCCCACGTAGATTTTAGTTCCCAAGGGCTTAAAGGACATTGAAATAAATTGCGCAGCAATGTTGGAGAAGGCAATTTATCGCAGTTTCTCTTTAAAATATTAATAAAGTCCTGTGTTCAAATATGAATTTTTCAATTTTGCTTTTATTTTATTAATTATTTATTAATAAACACAGGTTTATATACTTCTTAAATGTAGTAATTTTTTACTACCATTTAAAGTAGTTATTAAAATTAATTGAAATAATCAGAGCATAGACGTGGTGTTAAAGTAAGAAAGGTAAAAAAAATTAACAAAATAACATCAAAACCTAATATGAACGTGTCATTATATCAGTGAAGAATCATTATCATTAACTAGCTTTTAATAAACTGTGCTTTTTTATGATACCATATCCATAAAGGTATATACATATTTATTATTGCCGAGTCCGTCCTCTCTCATTATTTACGAAGGGCCGATAGGTTGAAGTGTGTGACAAGCAGCACGTACGGACGCTAACGAGACGCTTTGTGACCATCTCGAAGCCTCGAGTGTGGTCATCGTTTGTTGATTTTTTTAATGGACAAATTATATTTGCTCCCAAATCTCTGCGGAGTAGCGTGACCGAGTACATTCTTAAAGAGGTTAGCCTTTGTTAAAAGTCTTTGTGGCACGTAAAGCTCACATGCGATGCGAGGTGTGGTAGCAACTTCATTTTCTGCAACTGTGTTTTCTATTTTCTGAAACTTGTATATTTCTTTTTAAAGCGTATCATTTTTCGTTTTGTTTCCTTTTTAGTAAGGTATGTTATAAATATATGTAGGCAGCAGTGTTTGCATCCTAATGTTTATTATGTAGGCAGTCACATTTTTCGTCGATAATACAGTTGTACATGTTTTTCATATTTAGCTACTTGCTCACCTGAAACAGGTACGAGCACATAAATACACGAATATGAAAAGTTTTAAGAACAAGAAAATAATTAAATCAGCAGTTCAATTTCAGCGACTGGTCGCTGCCGTTAGGGACAAGAAGCTCTTTTCTTACTGAAAGGTTGAGTATCTACGTATAATGTGATAAAACGATGAAATACTGCCAACATTGTGCCACAATATAGCGAGGAGTATGACTGTATGATAATGTTAGTTATTTAACGACCCCGGGGCCTAGTGTGCAGGTGCAAAGTCGGAACCAACATTTGTAGAAAAACACAAACTGCGTTCGAGCCTACCTTCGATGAGTTTGACATCGGGCGCGGGATGGTTAGAACGAGTAAGTGCCTCCTTTATAATATATCCTGCGCAATTGATAGTTTTGGCCAGTATTTGGTAGTGGTCACAAAATCGACCAAAAGGACGTCCATATACGCTTTATGATTAAAATTGATATAAACGTACTTAAATATCGACTAGAATTTATTAATAATGAAACAAACTTAATTTCGACTTGGGGACAAATAAAAGCAACTTACGAATCATATTTCCACACATAAAGCGGTCCTTCCACGGTCCTTCCAGCTAACACAACTATATAATCGAGCAGACACTGCGAAAACGTTTTGCTCGGATTTGCTCTCACAATAGCTCATTTGTTATAACCAACCTGATAGCGTAGCGTTATTACGACCAAACAAATTGAGTCGAGCCTTCGCCACCTCAGACTAATGTAATTCCAGAGTGCGCGCACCCAAGAATAGATATTTAGAGTGGATTGTTTTCGACAGACCGTAATGAAACTCTGATGGCGGAGCCCAAATCAGTTTCGGAGGTGAGCGCGCCGCAGGGGAGGCGAGCTACATTGTAATAAGACGTGGAATAACCTAAAATAAACCGCCGAACGTAGCAGCACAAAGATGGACACGGCGGGGTCGGTTCGGCCCCTTACTGCTTAATTTGCCTACCGTAATTACTGTCCTCTCGGGTTGGGGAAGGACCCCGGGGCTCGACCCAGCCGTCTTGCAGGTTATATTGCGCTCGTGCGGGCGCCGCGTGTGTGTTTAGCAAATACTACTCCCCAGTCGTTAAGTATGAATACGGGTGTGGACAAAATGTATTAGCTTAGGCTGAGATTCGGACCGTGTTTGCTCGGCGATGATAGATTTATTGTAATTGTGTTATTAACGTTATGGGATAAGGGTTTTACGAGACTTAAGTAATGAAAGCTCCAGCCTAATACTCGAATTTATAGTGAATTTGCACACGAGGCGCATAATAGACGAGACCTAAAGTTAGGTAGTCATTTTGTATAGCTATTATGTGTTTTAAAAATTATAAGTTTTGCTTGATTGGAATACTGATTCGATTTAGTTAAATATTATATTGAATTGTTTAAAACTGTCCAAAGTATTTTATTGAAACTTATCAGTTACCAGTTTGTAAGCTTCTCCATCCGGATAATGTTTGAGAACTTGCTTATTCTATGATGTTCGTAAATGATTGAATAATTTCCAGTAAAATTATGTTTTTAAAATAAACGAACCTCATTAAAATAAATACCTCAAACTTATTTTATGTTATTTTCCCTCACCGGAGCTGTTACGAGAAAAATGCAAAAACTTTTTGTCTCATAACGACAACAGCATGGTTTTTGTTCTGGCCTGGACTCCAATTGAATAAAACATTTATGTCAATAGACTCCATTAGGATTCGACGAAGTTGGAAAGTTTTTGTAACGCTTTTGAATTTATCATATCCTTACTCAGTATCTAGTACTTTGTTATGGGAATACCAGTCAAAGTAAATAGAAATTGAATTCTTTTTACATTTTGGAAGTCCATACGTCAATCGAAAATAATCTCCATTTCCTAAAACATAATTAACACTTTTATGGCGGCGGTTGGTCGGGATCATCCCGTAATAACCTTGTTAACCCTGGCGCACCGAGTGAGTTGGCTAGCCTTTTAACGGTCATGTACATGGGCATTAATCCGAAAGCTATCGGTCTTTGTCCTTTTCCCTCCGAGGTGTTGCCGTGTTGCTTTGTCTCGCGTGTCTCTGCGGGTCCAGTCCGGGGACCGGCGCCTTTTAGTGTGAGGTTTTCGCTCGCCTTAACGAAGGGAAGCAGAGCAAAGGTCGTCATTAGGGCAAGCGCGGTGTAAACAAGGTCCGAAGCGCCCGCTAATGGCTAATTCGTGCGTCCTTCTCGAGGTGACCCCAGGTCTATCTCAGGCCGACGCCGTAAATGGGCTTTTAATTGCGATTTTAATAGAGCAAGCTCGGATTAGTTCACATGTTTTCTTCAACGTTATTATCGGGATTATTTTATAATGAGTTGCCTTTTGAAGCTTCTGGCCGAATTATTCTCGACTTTTTATGTCACAAATATATATACGCGATTAGTTGTAATTCTATCAATAGCAGTGGTGTAGGTACCACGCGCGACCTGACGCATGTCGCTACCGCAGCATGTCGCGCGACACGTGCTTGTCGCGGCGAGTGTTCTCGTTCTTGTTCGGATGTGAAATTTAATTTCCGCTATGCGGGAATCTGTCACGGGGGCGCGGGGGGTGCGGGTGCCCGCGAAGAAATATGCCCTGCTCTAAACTTTGTCAATTTGTTTGTGGAGCGAAATTAACTCGATCCAATCTGCGGGCGTGTCGCCGCGACCTGCGTGCTGATATGGAAGCGCTGGGGCTTGCTATATTTCCTCTGGCGACCAAAATACTGTGTCAAAAAGTAACCAGATTTCTCAATAGAAAATGTGTATTAATTACAAAATATTTGAACAATTTTTATTTTTTTTTGGTAACTCTATCGGAATATCCTGCTTTTAATTATATAAAAACTAAATTGTTTGCGGACATAATTACTATATATATATATATATATATATATATATATATATAGTATTACTATATATATATATATATATATATATAGTAATTATGTCCGCAAACAATTTAGTTTTTTATATAGTATTACTATATATATATATATACATATATAGTAATTATGTCCGCAAACAATTTAGTTTTTATATAATTAAAAGCAGGATATTCCGATAGAGTTACCAAAAAAAAAAAAAATTTGTTCAAATATTTTGTAATTAATACACATTTTCTATTGAGAAATCTGGTTACTTTTTGACACAGTATTTTGGTCGCCAGAGGAAATATATATATATATATATATATATATATACAATGTAATACTACTATAATGTAATAACGTGGAAAGACGTAGTCCAAAGTAATTGTGTGAATGCGAGTATAATGAACGTCTGTTTGAAAAATATGTCGAGAACAGACCGAAGTGGAGTTAAAGAATTAGGAGGCTGACTTCACCACCATGTGGGATAGCCAGGAAGAGAGAGAAAGAGAATAAGTTCAACGTAAATAACTTGCTGGCTCATTAACTAAAGCATGATTTTTAAAATAAGCATTAAATTAAGATAATAAAGCAATGATTTTAACGTATAGTAAGAAATATATTCAAAGCTGGCAAATTCATTGTTTAACATAAGAGTAACCATGGACGAGATTTTAGTAATAAATAAAAAAATGTGCAATAGCTGCTGTAATAGCTCATAGCTGCTACAAAAAAATCAATCATCAAAAAATCATCATCATTTCAGCCTATCTTTTGTCCACTTCTGAACATAAGCCTCTCCCACAGATTGTCCACTAAAGCTTGTAGCTCTCGTTTTGGGACACAAAAGCTATGGCAAAAAAAAATTAACGGAAATTACCTGTTAAATTCCATCGGTCTAATCAACCACGTGTAACCTTAAGCAAAAAAAGAATATAACGTTGATCAATTTTCCTTTTTTAAATTACAGAGCCCGCGCAAAAGTAAAAATATGTATTTTCAACTTCGTTATCCGTATCATGGGGCCAGGAGTTCTCCGGAGAGTGCGTTATTAAAATATATTGTGAACGCAACCTTCATTTTCGCATCCTCTGCCCGCCGCGTAAAAGCGAATAAATTAGTTATGCCCAATATTTTCACCCTAAATGTTATTCGAACGCGAATGTATGAACACGCGGAAATTGGTAGGGCGTATTTATCTGATGAAACGCTATCTAAGAATCGGTCCCCGTTCGCCTACACTTTTGTATTCTTATAATAAGGTGTAGAAAATTTCCGATCCGCGGTGGATTTGCATACAGACGCTTCGTTCACAGGTGACGCCTCTGTAATTACATTCGAGAAGTTTCTGCTGAAAGTTTATGTAAATAACGAAACAAGTTCTCTTGGATATATAATACAGCACTTATTTTAATACGAATTCTTTCATTATTAATATAAACAAAGTTTCTAATCCATATTTAATTATACTCGTAAGTGGGACGGTGGCACCGTGACAGAACTGTAGCCTATATTATTAAATAAACTTAATGTATACATACAAAATGACGAAAAAAACTCAAAAAAGAGCTCGTGCAATTCAGTACACGTTACAAATGTGAAATAAACACGAATGAATAAAAATATTACATACTGCAAAATAACTCCTCGGTATATACACACATATTAACTAATCAATTAATATTAATTAAGAATAACGGAAACATTACACTAAAACGATGGACTGAAATTCGAGCCCAAAGACGTTCAACATCATTACTGTTTATTTATTTTAGATGTTATAGGAGTTGCCCGCACTCTTTTTTATTACACAGAATGAACAATTTTTCTACAGAATAGTGGGTGCGTTATATATATACTGTACACACACAAACACTCATACTTGGTACAACTATCTCTACCATTCAAATATTTGTCCTGTTACCTATAGCGCAGAAGCTAATCTCTTGGCCACTGCGTTGACCGAGCCCATAAAATTCTTAAGAATATTTCTCTTAAAAAATAGAAGGAATAGAAAACGGTTCTGAATAATTAAAAAAAATGTTTTCGTCTATCTCGTTTATTACTTGGTTATACATTTAATTTTAATATAAACACCACAGCTTGTAAACATGTTTAACGTTTTGATTTGGAAATGAATCCTCGCGTTGATTTATTAGATGCTAATATTGACAGTCAAATTAATAAACACTGAGCTTCTTTTGACAAGCGTAACCGCCGCCGCATCTTTAATTACGACTTATATAAATAGCGTGAGGCGTGTTTAATCAAGAACGTATCTGCATGCGACTAAATGAAAGCTGAAGAAGTCTCCAAGAAACTATAGGAAAGCTCTGTATTTACTTTTGTGGAGGGATAAACACACCGTTTTGGAATTGACTGCAGTGACGTTCTTTTGAATAGAATCGACATAGTAGATTCGTTACTTTTGAGAATTATTTCTCTTTTTAGTTTTTAATTTAAGTTGTGAATATTTGCACATACACATACGTATGCACATTAAAACTGCCATGCTGCATGCATCACAACTGGTTACACAACTGGATAATGAAGTAAATTTATTTTCTATTACAATACAAATACAACCAATACTTACTTAGATCTTACCAAATGCATTTACATTGGATCATTCTTTATATGAGAATTATGAAACAACCATTCTATGACACAAAAATGAAAACATCTATTCAATTAAATGATTATAATTAAAAAAATGATAATAATAGAAAAGTACTTTCAGAAAGGAATAAGGCATATAATAGGAATTAAAGCTTTTACTACACTTAATGTTCAGCAAAGTTATACAGTTTTTAATAATTGAATGTATTAAGTTTGTCATAAATCTAAACGGTGACATCAAACGTATTACAAAGTGGGCTAAGTCACACGTCCGCGTCCTTTCTAGTTATTCTTGGTTGAGGAGTTGCAAAGTTAAGTTAACAAAAGCCTCTAGAGGAAACCATTATGGCACTCGACGTCGCCGGAAAAGCGGCCGCTTCATTAAAGCAGGGAAAGAATGACGAATCTCGCCTTAAATACCTATGCTTCCTTATAACCCATGGTTAATGTCTTAAAACCAGAAATGAATTAATCGAGCTCAGCTATTTTAATTTATCTCCTTTTCGAATACGCGAGGGATATTTAATGGAAACAATTATCAGTTTAGCATTTAATAGAGCAATGAAATTAATGAAAAATATAATATAGAGGTTGTTAATAAAATCGAATCGTAGTAGAAGTTTAGGTGGACTTTTTATTTACAATTTTCAAGAATTTCAAGCACTTTATTCAGCAAACATTTGACAAGACTTAATTATCCAGTACTTAAAATTAATAAAGTTTTAAATACTAATTAAAAAAAAATTCTAATTAAATTGCCTGGTAACTCAGAGGATAAGTAGCTGCTTTAAATTTTACATCTCGTACAACCTGAGTTCGCCAATTCTAATACGACACCACCACCAGCGATGAAAGAAATATTGGAAGAAAATCGGCTTGTCTGCGAAATAAAGCGTATTTTGAAGATATCTTAATATTTACATACATAACTCTGCTATCCGGCATTGGTATATCGTGATGGACATTCCCGAATTAAAAATCTATAAAAATTAAGGAAGAGACATACATAACAAAAACACACACACAAAACATTTCATTACCATATGTAACGCTTTCTCTAAAATAAATATGGAATAACCTCTTTTGAATAGTTGAAATGAAAGCTTATAATTATGGAAAGGCATTATATTAGTAACAATTCAAAGAATAAAGTCAAAAGTAGAACTAAGGCTTCACGCTGACGTCTTAGTTGCAGAAATAGATTTGTGTAACCGTGATATTGTGTCAGCAACGGGCGAGGCGGTACACGCCCGCATTGCGCCACCTCGTTCTCAATATCATTATGTACTCAAAGTCTTTACATAAAATGAATATTATTTTAAGTATAATGATTATTATAAAAAAAATATATAAGACACAATGAATGGACATTTTATGAACCAGTTTCAGGAATTATCTTCTCACAATGCGCCCAATAAATTTCTAATTTCTGAGCTGTTGGTGTTGCTACTTTCTTGATACCCATTACGTAACGTGTACTGACTAGTCTGTCGCTGGTAATGAAACACGATAGATTTGGAAATTCGCAAAGCTTGTGTCATTGGATATGTATTTATTTTTAGCAAAAAACACAGCCTTCGAGACTTGAGCTACGTATACTCACTTGAATTCGGTATAATGATTTAAAGTCAATAAAATTTAAAAAATATATAACTTGTTAAAAAATCACAGAAATCAGTAAATCTTTCAGTTCCTTTTATGAAATTGAAAAATAAAATAAACTTGGAATTAAAATGTGTCATAAAACGTGAATGTAATCGATTCGTTTTGTATAGTAAAACTTGTTCACTAACTTAAAGACTTACTTTTTTTGAATAATTGATACTTGAGAAAAATGTTCAAAAACGTAATGTCTGCCAAGCCACAGTGGAACATCATGCTTGATTACGTCTAGTATCCTTTCATAATGAGAGGCCCGTCTCATGCAGTGGGATACTTAAAGATGACTTCATAATTTTTGTAATATAAAATCAATTATCAATATATCGAAGTGAAACGAGAAGAATATTGCTATTAATAATAGTTATCATTAAAGATCTTAATAGCACTTATATTAAACATGTTTCCTTTATACGTGTTGTAGTGCATCGAGAAAGCACCCTTCACAGTGGCACAAGACATGGCGTTAATTGTAGCGCGTTCGGCAATGAGCGGCCACAGAGTGTCTTATTAGACACGTAGCGAGGCGTGCCTCCAGTTAGCGTCTTGTCGTCAAATGTGACGAGCAGACGTGGGAATTAGCGGTGAACGGATAAAATTCTATTATGTGAACAACTATCAAAAGATCTGTACTGTATACTATTCAACCTTATACAAAAAAAATGCGGATCTACAGGAAATTGGTACAATTATTGCACAGCAATTAAGCCTATGATGAATCTAATAAAATAATTAACTATAAATCTACTGGATTTCAAGTGCTTAATAGATTTAATTTTATCAGATGAGGACTGGGATGGCCACTTAGTTAAAATTACTGTGGGAACATTGTTACACAATCCTTTATTGCGTGTATATTTTTTGAAACGACAACAACAAAAGAACAAAACGATTGACAAAAGTGGAGGCATGGACAAAGCCTGTAAGTAGACATCAATGCATTAACCAACATGTCATTGAGATTTAATGTGATATAGAACTATAAATAATGGCCGGTGGTGGCAGCGTGAGAAAATTTGTTGTCTTGTAGGTAGGTGTCTTACGCGGTAACTAAAATAAAAGAATAAGATGACTAGGAGCCTGCATCTCTTTGATGTCAAAATTTCTGATCGCGGTACTTAATCGTCGTGAAAAGTGTAGAAATTGTGGCCCTTTTTAATACAATTACAATAAAGCAAAAAACTGTCTCTACATCACATTTTGTTATTTGATAACAATTAAAAACTTATACTTTAACAATGAAAATACTTTATAATATTTTGTCTCAGATTTATTCAATTTCACCTTATAAAATCTTTACAAATAATGTAAGCAATTGATCTCCACACACCGTCAGTCACGTACAATGCTTGAGGAAGATGGCAATTCGATGTCATTATGATAGATTATCCGTTGGGGCTGCGTCGTATGCTCCTGATTGGCTTTGTTAGGAATGCCCCGTCTTCGACACCTGAGAGAGTACTCGATCGAATGCCAGTGACTAATTTGACAGATCGCGATGGGCGCACACTATCGTTCCGTAGTGACCTTAACGACTAGCTGTTTTGATAGCCATATATGTTGGCTGCTTTAATAACACTTACATCAAATCGAGTAAAGTTGAGCTTTTCCACTTGATATGGGCTTAACTATATGATACGATGAATGAAATAATAATCATTCAAACTTTAAATAAATCATATGTATGTTACGATTTACAATTATCTTTTTTATGCTTTTTTACATCTGCCATAACAAATCCTGTTTTACCAAGACCATTTTTATGTAACAATGCGCCCATCACTCTGAGTTCTTAATTCTCATATCATGCCCTGTACTTAGTGTAGTACCGGGCATGATATGTTGGCTAGTACTGTACCCAGTATTAGCCAACAGTGGCCTTCTGGCCGTAACAAAGTGATATTCGTTCACTACTGCTTGGCGACAGGAACCCACTTATCCGGCTTGACGACAGGAACCCACTTATACGGATTCTTAACTTGGATTCCTGCCGCAGTAAAAGTTTCTAATTCCTATCCTTTAAAGAGCCTAATACTTGATTTATTAGGATAATAGTCAACGATTATAAAACGAATAGAATAGTATATGTATTTAGATTATATTACACATTTAGATTTCGGGTGGAAATCAGTTACCTTTTTTACATAGCTGGTGAAATTGGGATGTAAAAAGTTAAGTAACTGCTGTCGAAGCGGGGTGAGTACTTTTAGATAGGATTTTGGAACCGATAAAACCACGCTATTCTACCGTGGATTTGAGAACATTTCTGTATAAAAAATCCATAGTCCAAGGCAGAAACGATTATTCGTTTAAAGTGTAAATGACAATTATAGTGGTTCCTGCATCGGGGATCAAACAGTTAGTTTAGTTAAGCACCTGGTGGCTGAGCTATCAAGGCATTGACAACATGAATTATTTAAATAATTATTGTTATTCTGATGGTAAACTCTTTATTACTGGCCAACTAAATCTACAAGGTTTTTCGAGGTTTTTTTGTAGAACCTATACAGCTTCGCTTTAATTTAATTGTTAGTTTTAATTCAGATTCAGAACGCTTAAATTATTATAACCTCGAAATACGCTGACTCCCTTACGGAGTCAGCTAGTTGAGTTTCAGGGTGCTCTCACATGTGCCCACGTAACTCGACAACGTAACGAGTATGCAAATTAAACGTGTTTCATCTTGGCATTTTCACGGGAGCTTGTCACTGTCAAGCCCGTATGTCTGTTTATTAACTTTTTGCTAATTAGACAAGCCCCGGGCATGTCTGCAGTGTGTTGGCATTTTTAATTATGCGTGATAATTCTGTATGACGTACGCTACGCACTGGGCCGGTACGAGTAAAAGTTGCTTTTTACGTATAGCTAAGTACTTTATTGAAAATGATGAGTTTATGGAGAGATTATGTTAAAACTAAGTAATGTCCCACTTATCATTGTAATGAAGTCTGGTGAAATGAAGATACTAAATCACCTAGCCATGGTTTAATATTTTTAATATTTTACATATCATCATCATCATTTCAGCCTATCATTACTCCTCTACTGAACATAAGCCTCCTTCATAGATTGCCACATAAGTTTCTAGCTCTCATTTTGCCACAGTTGCCACGCTTGGCAGGCGGATTGGCAACCGCAGTTTATTTATTCAGATGTTCCAGGAAGACGTGAAGATTTGTTACTAATATTATTCATAGTATAAGTTACAAAAAGTTACATAGGCAGGTATATCATAAAGGTTAAAGAGGAAAGATATTAAAAAAAAATCTCGCACAGATCATATTTATAATTAATGGTCATTGTATCTGGCAGTTCTCAGTTAGTCAGTCAAAGTCTCAGTCAGTCAGTCAGACACTACACGTTAACAAAGCTTACAGACATAAATTTCACATGCATAACTCAACCATACCCGAAAACTAACGATTTGTGTTTTTGCACAAATGTTGGTTCCGACTGGAACCGTCTTTATCCAGCCGGAGAACGTCCAGATATAAAAAAGATACAATCGCGTAAGTAACTCTTTAATTGCTTCACACTTTAACACACATGAAAAATGTCACAAATCAAATTAAGCCGAATCAAAACAAACAAAAGGAAGGGTACCGTTATGCGATGTAATCACTTCGGACTGTCAAACACACGCGCAGGTACGAAAGCTTACGGGCGCATTTAAGTTAAAATTTTCACTCCCCAATAGCTTTTTACTAATTCGCCAAGTGAAAAGGGTTCGCCGAAGTAATACAGTTTACTGCTTATTCAGTATTTATACGTTTAGGGGGCTGCCACTCGTCTCTAGACATCGGCCGGTGTAAGGAAAATTTGTAAAATTAGTAAAATTAACTTCATTCGTGTGCGTAATGAACATACAAGAATCCAGAGAGTAGATGGAGTACAGATGAACTAAAATACATTTACGTCGTACTCAGTTCAAGACATCGTAAGTCAGGTTAATAAAGCTTATAGCAAGGAGTGTAAGTGTGGTTGCCGATATGGACACTGAATAACCATTCTTATAACGGTTATCGATTCCGTAAACAATGAGTAAAAAATATCTAGTAAATAACCCAAAAATGAATTCAGCTTATTTATTATTTTATTTCATATGTTAAATCAAACAAAAACGAATAACAAGGCAAACGAATGTTTTTAGAGAATTCTAATAATAATGGAGATAACATGAGTAATTTAAAATAATAAAAATATGTCATAGAATAAAATGTAAACTAATTTCATAAGACAAACTTTTCTTTTTAACAAAACTTTTCGAATACAGATGTTCCAACCAGCAAACTAACTTTGGTTATTAATATCTTATTTTATAATTAAACATTGGCCATGCACTTCCTAACAGTGAAAGAATTGTTGGTTTCACTTCAGTACCAACTCACATTCTCTCTTTTTATAATTTTCGGTATAGACAGCAACTGATTTTTTCAACAAACAATCGATTATATTAACAAACTAAGGCAGTTGTCTCCTTTTCAGCTAGTGCATGCCTAGTCGTTTGGTGGAACAAAGCCGGTGTATTATTAAAATCCGTCAAAGTTAGATAGTCAATAAAGGCGCAATGGGAGTAGAGCGAGGTGCGTTGTTTACGAACCGGCTCCTGTCTCCAATCGCGCGTAATGTATTTATGATTATTATCGGAGCCTGCCTAGAAAAAGTCGGTAAAAGAGAACAAGTTTTTGATTTTATTTATACACCATGTAGTTGTGATTTAAAATAAAAACGGATCTTCAGGATAATATAATAAAACAATAAATTTACAGTAACTATCAGTAGTAAAATCACTGTCTGTTATATTTTGTTCAGATATTATATTGACAACTATTGATAACTTCTAGAAGCTAATAGTGGCGATGATACCAAGTCAGATAAGGGTATGCCTTTCTTTAATGCATATATGAAAAACATGATTAAGTAACCCTCACATACTTCGAGATAGACGACTACCCGTCGGATCCTAAGAATTATTCAGCTAAGTCTATTGATAAGCAAACATTGTATATTAGTCGTCGATGCCCTAAATATTGGAGCCCCCATCTTAATCCCACGGCGGTGAGACTGAGCTTCTTCTTAATCCATCACGTAACCGAGAGCCGTCGAGAAATCGTGTTACATCAACGAAAAATGTATTAGAGGGGGATGCCCCCCTCTATCGGACAAACTTTGCTAATACCACCCTCTAACATAATCGCAGAGCCTTTTACGAGAGGAATTTATGGGGATGGTCCAGATTTCTTGCTGTATTTATGGTTAAACGTGGTTCTTACGTGCCGACGTAGCTCCGAAGTTAATTACGAGAAATAAAAACTCGAGATGCTATCGAAATATCTGGCATATTCCTATATTGCTTTCAATTTCTGTTTTGCGTTAGTTTCTGTTCTGTATTAAACCGGCGATAAAAACGTTTTATAATACTAAAATTTTGCTCATGTTTCTTTGAGAATTAAGTAATCCACACTGATCACATCTACATGATGGCATCTACATAGAGTAATGGATTCGTTTCTTTACTTTATAGCTTTAATTAATGTATTAACAATGGAACAAGCAAGTTGTTCACCTGATAATGCAGCTGCTCATGATAGTTGCAATTTCATCCAAAACTTTGTATTGAAAAATCCTGAATGGCAATGCAAAGGGGCTTGTCACCCTTAGACATTGGTTAGCCCAGTAATTTTACTGGCTAAAGTATCTTTAAAAGCAGAACACCGGAAGCGTGTTCTGGTCTTGGCAGCAAAATAACTGGCACTGTGGTGGTACCTACCTGGACGCTTGCAAGTCAAGTACGCATCCCCGCCAGGATTTGGTGCTGTACAGTCCTGCTAATCAATCGACACATGTAAAGAATAATGAACTATAGACGTAAGAAATGTTTGAAGTCATCGAGAAATAGTCAAGAATATATAAAAAGCTCATATACATCGTATACATAAGCATCAAATACAGCAGATCAGCTTTAAGGTTATTACCTTGGGTAAAAAGTCTTTATGATTCATTTGATAATAGAAACAAAAGAGAAGAAGAATTTGCTTTATTAAATTGTATTATCATTAAACATCAGTTCGGGCTTATTTATTGACACCGCTCGTCTCACTGTTCTGAAGTTAGCGATTGTGAAGATCTTACCTCAGTGTTTGAAGCCCGCATTGATGCCAACGTCAAAGTTACGAAGTCTTAGCAAGTCCGGACCCCAGGTGAGAATGCGCTAGACGTCGACGGGCTAGACAAGTCACGAGCTGCCCGCGAGTCAATAATGTTACATGCTAACATTTGCTATCGCCTATTTCAGCGATGATACCACTTAAAGAACTCGTATGATCTGTAAAATTGTTTTTTTTTAATAGATTCTTTTCCTTATTGAGAAATATTCATCTAAACTGTTGCAGGAAACGTTTTAGTATAAACTGTTTTGTAGACAAACTGATTGGTAAATTAATATTTTATTCAAACTACCAGTCTTGTTGTCATATAAATGAGAAATAAGTTACGCCTCAAATTTTCTTAAAAATCATAGACTCACCGTCAGATTCATTAATATTACTTAGGTATATTATGTATATCCATCTGTAAAAACCTATTGCCCATGTTCCAAGCAAATAGATCTAGAAACTATTGATATATTCACGGATAATTTGAATCGTAACAGTATATCACTTATGGTAAAATAAAAATAATGTTAATCACAGTCTAATATTCAATAGAGAACATTCCTTGTTTTGGCATATGTCGCTGACGTAAGTGAATTTGACAATGCCGGAATAGGTGTACTTGTGTAATATAAGTAGAGGACGTAAGTTGTGGCTTTGTTCTCGAAACTTCGCCAGGTATTGTGATGCAATAAGATACTACTGCATGTGCGACTAAATGAAGGTAACTACATCTCTAACAATAAGGTTGTTTTAACTTATTTTAGCTTACAACTAAATATTAAATTGTGAATTTACTATCAAAATTTTGAATGTTTTCAGTCAGTGTTTGTATTTGAAAACTTCGCACGGATTCCATTAAAAATATTTATGTTAAATTTAATTCAAAATTAATTATCATTCGCAAAAGTTTGTAGGACCGAGTCAGCCTACACGAAATCTTCACGCTTCAATTGAGCCAGTTTATGGCAAAATTAATTACTGGCTAGAGAGGATCGACTATAATAGTTTCCCTGCGAAATTATTATTGTGAGGGGTCCATGGCCGACGAAATTGTGTCCGAACAAGAAAATTAGTGAGCGTAAAACAGGGTGTGAATTTGGAAATCAAAGAGCCTGCAAAACTTATTTGGTGTCCATTGTGTTGGCCCATCATTTACATGGGACGATACCTATACGAAATTTACACAAATTGGTGAAACGGTGTGCTCGTTTTGGCTTTTGACGAAAGTTAAAGCTGAAAACCACCAACGGTTATTAGTTATTACATTAAATTAGTACCTAGTTTAATGTAATAAGTGTTATGACGATTTATAATTTCAGTAGCATTAAAAGTAATTAAATTTGTTTTTGAATACATTTGACTACTACCAAATTTAGAGTGAGAAGTGAGAGTCTTCAGTGAGAATAAAATCCTTCAAAATATTACAATGTAATGGCGACGTTTAAGAACTGTTTATCTGAGACGTTGTAAGAGTGCACTCCGAGAAACCATATAGAAAGCTGTAGGGCTCTTTGTATTGTATTGGGACAAGGAAATATATGCATTGAATGTATTAACGAATTTATGTTGCAAAATGTGTACGTAATTTCTCTAATGTTATAAGAAATAAATACTAGAAAAGCCCTATCTGGCACTTTTGAGCTGATAAATACGAAGAAGTCCATTTTTTACAAAAATAACTTAACTTTTAGCCCATAACTTTTGACTTCAAACTATTACCTCTAGTATACGTACAATACTTAATATACATACGCAATTCGTAAAACTTGAGTTATTTTCATATGACAAAAAATATTTTTTCGATATAAACCTTTATGTATGTATTTATGAAGACATTAGTAAAACACATCTGTTTCTATAAGACGTTGTACAAAACAGAAGCCGGGAGTCAAAGTACGCGGAACACAGTCTCGGCGGACGAAGCCGCGATATTGCAATATATGGCTGCCAGGGGAGGGTACAGCTGAGATTCGCCCAAACATCAGATTTATGGCTTACCTTCAAGAATATTAATCAATTTCCAGCGTTATTTTACGATTGAAGACAGAAAATGCTTTGTAAGATAAAGTACTAATACACAAATGAAGTAGAGCTGTATTATACCTTAATATAAATTTTATTTCAATTTTTTAATGTATAATTATGTCCCACAGAAGTCTTAAAGATTGGCCTACGGATCGATGACCCGATGATGTCATCTGATTAACACATGTCCAAGGTGCAAGGAGGAACTGTATCAACTATTGCAAATCCCCTAGAGTGGGGGGAGACCTATGTCTAACATTTACTTGTAGGACTTAAAATGCAGGAGGAGGAAGAGGTGGCAGTTATTTTGCCACCAACCAAATGTGCAAGCGCTAGTGTATTTCGGATTGAAGGGCACTGTAAGTATAACTGTTGAAATTGACGGAAATGTGTAGTAACAGTTATTAGGTCCCAGCGCCCAGAGGCAATTCAAAGGTCCGAGTGACACTGCAATATTTTCGGTGATGTTCGTGCTGTCAGCCGTTATGGCATTTACAGCTTCTTCGGATAGCTGAGCTTTTTTTGGTTTAAGCCAAACATAAATACATGAATAACTTCTTAACTTTATCATCAAAAATCATGTCACTCTCGCGTTGTACACGCGTCACGAGTTCCAAGTTTGTCTTGGTATTCTTTAGAATATAATTCATACTGCAATAATAACGGACAGACGTAGTATTTACCACCAAGCGAACCGTTTTTCTTGTCACGTTATTTATTACCATAAAAATATTTACAGGCTGGTAATAATTTATTCAGCTGTCATTTATAAATAACTAGTTTTTGTAACTCTGATCCGTATAATGCCAGTTGCAATTACGACCAAACTTTATCCGAACATAAAATAACAAAATACGATCGCCCAAACAGTATCGCATAAATAGATATCTTATATATCTTATGGTTTTATATTTAATGTATACATCGAATAATAAATAACTGTAAAACTGCGGATGAAAAAAGGTCAACCAAGTTTATAGAAACCTCTATTCAAAATATTGTCGTCACTATCACTCGATAAGATGACAGTCAACTTATTTATTTAGATAAAAAAATACGATTAAAACAACATCAGCCAAAATACAGGTGCATGCAAACTGCCTAAAAGTCGGGTAAAACTGACGGCTCATAAAGTACACGGAAAGCTTTGAACCACGAAAGAATTAAGTATGAAATATGCGTACCTCTAGCGCTTTTTGATTTATGGGACGGCGATTTGGTTTAAATAATGTTTTGTGCGTCTTAGGTAACGCGAAGACTCGAATGCAGAGAGATAATATTTGTTCGTTGCTCGTGATGTGAGATTGTGGAAGAATAAATTTTGTTTATATTAATATAAGCTGTATAAAACAGGTAACACAAAAAAAATGCTTGCACAAACACGAATATGTCTGACGAAATGTCTGAGATCTTAGACTTTCTACGTTTACATAAATGAAATTAATATTAAGTTTTAGTTAAGCTTTACTGGAATTATTTGACATTGCAAGTACTACGAGTACAGGATTTGAAGATTTGGAGATTTAGATTATTTAAAAATGTTGGTACCTCAACAAAAGAATGACATAGGATTTTTTTTGGAATAGAAAGTGACCAGATGATCGTAACGTTCAACTGCTAGTAAACCTAAGTACAACGTCTGCCCATGGCTAATGGTGTGTCACACAGAACATTTCTGCGTGGCAACACACTGCACCCGCCTAAGACTTCAATTCTTAAGTCTCATATGCCCAATAATTACACTAGTTCTCAGTAATGTTTGTACATTACTGCATCACGACCGAATAACTGACACTGAGGTTTGTATTCCTGTTTGATAATTTTAACATCTTAGCAATATTAATTGTAATTTTATCATTAAGTAGTACACGAGACACGTGGAGAAATTGAATATTAAACCATTTATTAAAATATAGTATAGAGATAATATTTTCAGTGCCGTACAACTTCTGTACGTTTCTCAACAACGTCATTTAACATAATTGCACTACGCGGACTTAGGATTATAGCAGGTATCAGATGCCTGTACAAAACTATTAATGGTCACATAAAATGATTGAATTTAACTGAGCTACTAGTCTTTTCAGTAGCATTTAAATACATTACACATAAGTGTTTTTAACAGTATAAGTGCAGTTTCTGTGGTGAAAATAAATCTCGGCCGATATTTCATACTTAAGTTAAGGAGTAAACTCCGTAGGAATTGTAATGAATAATTAACAAATGCTTATATTGTTATACCCCCATGGGAATTCCTTAATATAAATGTATTTATGTTATGATTTTTTTTATTATGAAATAAAAATGTAATAACTAAAATTTGCAAAGTCAAAGATTAAATCTAACGTCATTAATTACATTTCACATTATTCGCTAGCATATTCTAGTTTATTTAGTTTTCAATGTAGCTAAGTAGCGCGTAAGTTGTACTGGAAACTAGCGGATATTTAAAACTAGCAACCTATTTAAGCGAGCTTGCACAACATAAGTTAATTTAGTACGTTGTCTTACCTACTCACGAATAATGCCTGCTCGTTAATCCCGGCAGACAAAACTGCCTCACCTGCACTCGTTATATTTACGCCGCAATAATAAAACTTTCCAACTCGCTCTGAATATTGAATTCGTTGCGGCGTGGAGAGTGAGGCGGTCGCCTTAGTTATTGCCGTCAGTTATGCAATATGCTCCGTAGGTTTTAATAAAGGCCCGACCGACGGGGCATTTCGAAAAGTTTTCGTTTCGCGAAGGCGGACGCTGTTGCGCCGACAATGAGCCTGGCAAAGCCGCGCCGAGCCGAGTTGAAGCATTTTCGCTTGCCTAATAGCTGCATATAAAATCGTACCTTTGTTAGTATTACAGAGCCATCAAAATATTAAAATTAAAGAAACAGGAACAAATCCCTTGTTGTCTAAAATAAAATAGATTCATTTCAATTCATTATAAAAATTCATAAGCACAATAAATCCTCTTAAAATTTGTAGCATATTGAAAAGAAATATAATAATATGCCATAAATATGATACACATTGACATGAACGTCAATACTATTGGATTTTATTTTACATATTTAGTTATAAATGTTTCAGAGTTTCTCTACTAGCTTAAGTTATCGTTTATAATTACGTCACAAAAGGGACAGTGATTTAATTAAATTTTTATACAAGATTTTAAAGAGAGCTTATGTATGGGAGCTACATGTGTACACACACACACATCTGAATATATCGGTGCTTCGTTTCTAGCTCAAATCTTATGACAATTTAGTCTATAAATCAATATTATATAATTTATCTACAAGGAATAGCTCTTATTGATAATTTTGTTGATTTAATTTTAATTTAATATTAGAGAATTCTTAATTAAAAATAGACATATTCGCGTCAAATGTAAACCCAGTTAAAAGCAGTTGAACTTTAATCCAGCCTTCTGAATTGATTAATCAGAATCCGTCGTGATGCAAAGTGAAAAGTTTCTTCATCATTTAACGCGGCTTGCGTCTCTCGAGGTTGTCAGACAAATGGGATATCAAGCGATGCGTCCGTGCAGCCAGGTAAATGCACGAGTTAATGCGATCCCTTCTAGTAACATTTCCATCTATTTGTTAGGGTAAACATTAGGGGTATTTGCGCTCGTAGCTAATTCTTATGACTATAGTTATGTTATTAAAATATTTATACCTTATAAAAAGCAATCAGGCAATTTTAACAACTAATTTTGTTTGCTTTCTGGAAACTTTGCACAAAAATTAAAATAATTCATATCCAGTGCTCTGTAAAATGTGAAAATGTTGATTATTGAATAGAACGATTGGGCTTAATAATTATAGGTCCATAAAATTGAAAAGAATAAAACAGAACAGAAAATTATTTAATAATTATAACAAAAAAATCTCTAAGCAGTAAGAAGTAGGTACATTTCCAAAATTATGACTTAATAGGTTAGTTCTTAAAAAGTAAACATTTTAGAAAGTTCTTAAATTGAAATTTACAACATACAATAATTATTTAAAAATAAAATAACCAAATCAAAACAAAGATAAGTGCTTTAAGTAATGTCAGAAAAGGTCTCCACTCAGCATATTGTGTTGTAGCCTCGAGAGCATATGCAACGCTGATATGCCAAACGAACGAAATACTTGACGCAAAGCATTTTTCTTTAATTTTTAATGCACAGAAAAAAATTAGACATAAATAGAAAAAAAACATCCTCAGGCTGTTGTAATGACGCGAACATATTATCGGGCACACGCTCTGCGGAAATTGCATTAGAAGCAGCTATCGTACCACCGTAACTGCACTCAAAGCTCATCTGTTTATTCCTGTAGAACGTTTAATTGACACGTAAGTTGTTTGGAGTGAAATCTAACATGAAATACAAAACCTAAACATTTTTATACGAATTTCTGAATTATTTTAAATATATATTTTTTTTATTTGAGAAAGTGACGAAACGAGCAAAACGTTCACCTAAAGGAAATTGCAACATGGCAGATGTAAAAATATGTTAAATATGATATTAAATAATACATACGAGTACATAAGTGTATTGTAAACTCAAGCAGACTAGCCTAAGCCAATCTAATGTGTCATAATATTCCTATATTTAATCATAATATTCTAAACTCCCTTTTTCCTTTCTTTTTGAATTTTTGTTTTATTTGTTATGGGCGGACGTTGCACTTACCATCGGGTGAACGTTTTGCTCATCTCGTCACTTTATACAATAAAAAAAGTATACTAAATGTTAGTCTTCCAAATTTTTTAAAATAAAATAATATTATTATTTGTCTATAAGAATGGGATTTTCACACATATTTTTCTTAAACGGCAACTTCGTATACACGTGATACCCATGCAGCTGACTTAGAAAAATCCTTTCGAATTTACTGAACTCTAAAACCCACAGGCTGACGGTGGCAGGTATCAACATCACCAGTGCAATACCTGAATCATTGGCAATTACTTGAAAATGTCCACTAGTGCACATATATAGGTTCATTTCTGGTGGTAGGTAGGATCTTCTGGTTTCTTCACTTAACCAAATAAAAAAGACGACATCATTATTGAGCGGACTTTTATATATTATTATTATTATATAACTATAGTGCCGTACGGCATGGCCTTATCGCCATACCTTATGACCCGGGTTCAGTTTGGCCCTTCTTGGTAACGTCCTTTCCTTAGCGTGCGGCACCTTAAAGTTGAAGCATAAAATTTTAAAATTTTATAACCTTTCTTAATAAACGGGCTATGTAATTCAAAAATAATTCTTCAAATCGGATAAATATTTCTTGAAAATAATGCGTTCAAACATACAAACTTTCGAGTTTACTGTAAATAAGGTTAAGGTATAAGGTCTTTACTTTGAGCGTAAAATAAGAACTATGAATATTCGTAATCTCAAGATATTAGGTGAAATATTTAAACTGCAATGAGCTAAATAAAATTTATATATTCACTCAGGTCACGCTACGCCCCACGATTTTATTTTAGTCTGATCAATGCTCTAGATTAATGAGGAGAGTGGTGTGATGACTGGTACCTGGTACCTATCTAATTATTTTTTAGCTTTAGTACATTATCTGCATCATTATTTACAATGAAACGGTTTAACATAAAACCATTTTTGTTGCTTATTTTGTTTGCAAGTTTTTAATTTTTCATTGGTGGCGGTGGGTGGTTGGCGGACTGCACATGTCTTCGAAATATTTTTTATTTCTCAGACATGCAGGTTTCCTCACGATGTTTTCCTTCACCGCCGAGCACGTGGTAAAACAGCACTTAAAATTAACAATTCTGTTTCTTTCATTTCATTCAGTAAAAATTCAGCACTTAAAATTTAAAGCGAGCGCCTAGCCCCTGAGCTACGTATTGTATTGTCAAAATTTCAGTTACTAGATGTGACCCACACAAGACACAGACAGAGCAAGCTAAATAAAAGCCGTCAATAATATATACCAAACATACATACATACATACATAAGATCACGACTGTATCCCATAAGGGGTAGTCAGAGACTGGGCACTCACTGCAAAAACAGATGACTGGCACAATCCACGCTTCACCAAAACAATATAATGCACTTGGTGTGATAGGTGGTGAGCCCATCGCCACCATGCGCTGTTGGTTGCACAGTGCAGTTTAATTCCTTACTCGCCTTTTACGAGCTCCACTGGATGAGATGGAGTGGTAGTATTCTTTTAACGAGCCGCCACCACACGGCTATACCAAAATGCAACTTAAAGTCGCGCTTAACACGTTCATCCGCATAGGCCCTTCTACAGTTTTTCATATTTTACGCAGGAACCGGAAATACTTTCGATATAAAGGTAGCTTAGATTGTTCTCTGAAATGTCCTATACCTGCCAATGAAAGTCCCGTCAGAATCAATTCAGCCGTTTCGGATATGAGCCCGGACAAGCAAACAAAGAAATAAAAAAGGCGTGTTTGACTTTTGATTTCCTACAAATTACCATATGTGATTAAGAAAAAACCTTTATTGCGAAATCACAAACAGACATTGCAATTTTTATAATTTGTATAGTTAACGTAATTATTGATGCCGTTACTAATTTTTATCACCGTTCTGTAGCCGCTAGGGAGTCTAAACGATATGATCGTCAGAAGGGCACTGTGAGCTAGCGTAATCATATGAGTTTTAATAACCTATGTCTCAGGGTGATGGGCACAGTGTGGTGTCACACAGAAATTTTCTGGGTGACACAGCATTTGTTATGGGCAGACGTTGCACTTACCATCAGGTGAGCGTTTTGCTCGTTTCATCACTTTATACAATAAAAAAAAAGGGATGGGTAACTTTGAATACGGAGTTTTATCAAATGATTTGAAAACAATATCGCCAATTTAGGACGTCACAAAGCGATTAACTATTTGCTTACGGGCATGTAGGCACAAAGGTGCATAGGTGCATCGGATTCCACGACGAGGTGCAGCCTTCGAAAGTTCCCGTTTGACGGAGGGGCCGCGGAAGCGCCGTCGTTGCCAGGAAATTGAAGTCACCTCGCCGTATTCGACGTACGAACAATGCTTTGTTAAAGAACATCTAATTTATCTGTTCGACTCGCTTTGTGGATTGCTATTTAAATTAAATATCGATTTATAATTTAATTCTGTTGAGAAACAATTGTACATTGTACAAAGATTCAACTTCATATGCTACGAGTAAATACACTTTGAACGATACAAAGATAACTTTAATTTTTATAAGCATTATCATATTAAGAAGAAAATAGTATATTATTTGTGTAGACAATTTTACCTTTCATTATTTAATGTCTACGTTTATAAGTATACTAGAAACGATCAAGTTCGTTCATCGATGCGTAAATGCGTAATGAACACTATAACTTTCGTTTTAATTTTTATAGTTCGTGACAAAACCGAGTTGGAACCGCTTGTTTCACTAAACACTAAATCGTAACTACGAAATTATATGTTAGTACTGATTTACCACGTGTTTGATGGTGAAGAATAACACTGTGAAATAACCTGCGTATCTAAGAAATATTTAATATTCACTATAAAATAACTGCTAATTGTATAAACGATTATTAATTTATCGATAAATTTTGATTATGAATAACAGAAATGTGCACGAAAAAGTTACACTCATATTCGACCTTGAAAATTAACGCTCATCGCGCCTATAGAATTTCGCTTCCAAATTTGCGAGAAATTCTGTGCCCTGTTTTGGAAAGTTAAAAGGAAAATTAAAAAAAAATGGAGCTAGTAGTATTAAAGTTATATGAACATAAATTAATAATTCCTTTTTTGGTAAAGAAAAACATCGTAAGGAAACTTACTAATCGTATATCTAAATACTATATATTAATAAAAATTGGACCAGCGTGGTGAACTCTTTTGGCTCCCAAACCCTTTACAAAATGAGAGGTGGCACGTGCCCTGACTTGGGACATTTGTAGGTTGTTACTTTTAAGCTTAGTACCTGGGTGACCGGCGACTTTTGAGATTGTTTAATATACATAATATACACATTATTTTCAAAATTTCATCAAAATGTTTAGAGACATTTCGAGAAATCTATTACATAAAAGAGTTGCTCGTTTAATAGAATATTCGTTGTTTATACCGCTGAAGTGAAGCTTCCTGCAGTAATGTAAGCAATGTCATGTAGTGCCATGTTTTTTTTTATAGAAGAGAGGGCGAACGGTCAAGTGGCTCACCTGAGGGTAAGTGATCACAACGGCCCATGGACATCTATGTTGTTGAGTAGCTAATATCAATGCATGAATTTTAAGTTTACTATTAATACCACGCTTACAATGTAGCGCAATGCATCTGTTGTTGAGTAGCAAATATCAGAATTTAAATATGTTGGTAATATACAATGTGTTCTGGATTATACAAGCGATAATTTAGGCACTGATTCTACATCTCATCCCCATTCTGAAACGACCCTCTAATGCGTCTTACTCCCTTGCAGCCATGGCCATTTTACCTTATTGTGCGTTTTGTTGTGTATGTCCTTGAAAAAGTAGCAATAACTTGAAAGTGTGTGGCTTCACAGATCCGCAAATGGTCTTATTCGATTTGATACAACATTTTTCATCGATAAACGAAGTTTTGATAAGTATTTTTTTTATTTTCTGGAGCCAAATAGTAATACAGTAAAAACGGCTTCCAACTACTTTTTTTAAAATATACATTCCTAACGTTAACGGATATCTACGTAGTTATACGGCATTTTAAATTAATAACCACTGCGATTTCATTTCTAACTACGCTTGGAAGTATGTGTTTTTAATGTACCTGTATTTCTGAAATTGATTTGTATTGAGACACAGTAAAATTAATTGAAAATAACTTTAAAATTAACTAAAATAAACCTAATACACCATAATGAACTCGGTAAAAGTTTTCCATATCTATAATGTAAAAGGTTAAGTGGTACGCGTCTCGATGGAGACCGCGGCTCCGCTCAGGTGACGTACCTACCGCTCATATCACGTACGCCATTGTAAATATTAGTTCGCAAAACTCATCAATTTCGCGCTTGAACTTAATAAAATACTTGGCGCTTAATTGAAAATGAATACTGGTGGAGTCGATGCGATCGATAGAATATTCCGCAGCCTTAATCCGCGATAATGAAGCGCCCCCGCGAAGGGTTGCTTCGAGGGGTCCAGTAATAAATGTTGCGTTCCAAATTTAAAATCAAAGTGCGGAATAAATTTTGATTAAGCGATTAGCCAGACCCGTGAGGTGTTTGTGTTTCTTCGCTGCAATTACTTATACTGCGACGTTACTGTTGACATTACAGTAAGGATTTAGTAGAATATGTATTCAAAATTGCTTCAAAGATTTATCGAAGGTACTTTATGATAAAGATTTCAGATGATGACGATTTAAGTGAAAATTCTTAAACTTTTAGAATTATGCGTTTGAAGAAATAACCCATGTGGTAAACATAATCTAAACTAATATTACAAAGAGAAAAGATTTGATTTTTTGTATGTTTGTTTTGTTGTAATGAATAAACTCAAAAACTACTGAACCGATTTTAAAAATTATCAGCTGCATTATTAGCGACTAACATGAGTATTTAATTTAAAAAAAAATTGAGATTCCTACGAAAATCGCTGTGATGTAACTCAAGGTATCAACAATTTAGTTATAAAAGTCATCAATATTTGGCATTCGCTGCAAAAACTGTTGATGATAAATAAAATAATGTACTACATTTTCATAGTACTCATCATTACTCACAAAAAAGTCCGCGGGGCTTTATGTCTAACTATTAAAGTCAAGTCACAATAACCGATTTTTGTTCAGATTAGTCAATCAAAACACGGGTGGAATCGAAAGATGATGGCATTCGTATGATGATATTAATCCTTAGCCTACTATTTCGTTTCATAGTCAAGATTGATTATGCATATGTAAATAATTTTTTAAATTATTCGAATCCGACTTATCGTTTAGAAGTTACGACGGGTACACAAATGCTAAAAGTAAGCACAGCCCTACGCCCGCCCGCGCTACGCGCGAACAAACTAAGATCTGTTAATTACCTCCCTACTCATATTATTTTTTGTTAACTAGAAAGTATTGGATAGTGCTTTGGGATTTCTATTATATATTATTTTTAATTTAAAACTTTGAAACCCTGTATAAGAAATACAGCGGCTGCGGTGTCTCTCAAACGCCGCGTAGCCAACCGGCTTCATGCGACTTGTGCATTATCGAGGTGCGTGGCTCCCTTTGTGCGGCGGTCGAAAGTAGTCGTTTTATTTTCCTACCACGATATCAAATATTGTTTACAAGGAAGCTCTGAGCCACTAAACTTTTATGGATTATGTTCCCATAAATAAAACATTAATTTAGTAAAATAACGTAATCTTTTCATTTAATTATAATCAAATGAAAAGACTAAATTCAGTAACACTAGCAGTTTTCAAGAGAACCAGGCTGCACCTGGGTTCAAGTAAAGAAATGAGTCGGCAAGACAGGGGAAGTACCTTGTTCTCACAGAATGCTAGCGATAAGTAGCTTTAGTTTCTTCAGTCACCCTTTTTTTTGTAGAAACACCTGATAGTGAGTAACCACAGGTTATTGTGAACATAATATACAAGAGAAATTTCGGGAACCCACAATCTACAAAACTTCTTACAATAGCATAATAGCATTAAGAATAAACATCTAATTAAAGTCAGCATTATGCTATGTTTTGAGTGATGAGTGAAGAAAAGCGGAGGCTCAATTACAGGCAACGAGCTACGACAATTCCATCACAGACATGATACCTTCATCTTAATTCTTCATCCACAATAGACGTAGGTCTGGGCCACAGTGGCAATGAGGTAGACTATATACTTGTTTGGAATTTTCACTGAAGTAAAAAAAAACGGCCAAATGCGTGACGAACCACGCACAGTGATGGGTTTTGTAGTGGGGAAAAGCATGTAACCCTAAATATCCCAAATAAAAAAAAAACAAAAAAACTATACGACATATCTTATTCAAACCTATTTTTCTTGAAAGTGTTTTTAGGTTCTACGACCTTAAAAATTGTCAGAATTTTCCACCGCATAATTAAAAAGTTAGATGGGGAAAGGGGAAGACACATTTTATGACTTTAGAAGCACATACCTATCGTACTATTGTCTTAAATAAATTAGTAATTTTGAAAAGTTGGTATCATTTTTAAGACCTATCTAACGATACCTCACACACTGAATTTTTTGCAGTTATGTGGATGGTGCTATCCCGATGTTTTTCGTAATTTCACTACACTATTGCATATATTTATTTATAGAGTGGTCTGAAAAGTAAATGTATATGTATAACATTTAATCTACTAGCATCTTCAATTTAACCATGTATTGTTCAGACGGTTAACAATCATCTAAATAATTTAACAGTAAATCACAATAAAACGTCGGAAGCAAGTTGGAATGGTTCGTAGATTCGCGATCGCGATGCATGCTCATGAGATGCATATGCACCGACACATTTGAGCACCGCCACGGTAATGCACCTTTGAAATTCATTATAATTTTATTCATGCACTAGTCTAGCTTCAAGTTTATTACTTCGTCTTAGCGAAATTAACTGTCAGCGGCAAAAGTGAGAGAAAGCATCTTAAATTAAAAATGTATTTTTTAAATTGAATAACTCTTCTTGGTATTTATTTAAATATTCTTTATTGCAGTTTGCAAAAAAGAACTACTTACATAAAAAATAGGTAACAAAGGGCGGACTTAATGCCTACAGATATTCTCTACCAGACAGCCCTGGAAGTTGTGAAAACTTATGGTAGGTGCAGTAAACGAAGAAACCAAGATGTATAGTTACATGCAGGTATAAGATACATTTACATATATGCTCAATTCAAGAAAACTAATATCATTGTATCATACTTGTAATAATAGCTTATATAAAATAATCATCAAAGAACGGAAGTCTTCAGCATGTGCCCACAAACCAATCTTTTGAAACAGTTCTTACCCGTTGTATTTCTGACGTTATAGGGGAAGGAGTTTCAAATAAGTGTAGCTTTTGTAGTAAGTTAGTTCACAAATAACCCGATGAAGTGCGTTGGAGTGCATCTTTTAAACAGAGTATTATACTCTGTTTAAAAACGGTCAAAAATTCATCAATCCAGTCCATTATCCATAGCGTGGCTCAGTTGTTAGAGAAAACGCCTTCTGAATTGTGGACTCATGAGTCTTATCTCAGCCGAAACGTTTTGGAACGTCGTAACGTTCGTCTTTGTACAACACATAAATTAGTTTTTACCGTGTGGTAGCGGCCTAAGAGAATCTACCACCCCATCTCATCCCGTGGGTGTCGTAAAAGTCGACAGAAGGAAAATGAAAACCAGGAGATGGGCAGCAGCATCTTGCTGGAACATCTGAATAAATAAACTGCGGTTGCCAACCCGTCTGCCAAGCGTGGCAACTATGACAAAATCCCCCCAAAACGAGAGCTACAAACTTTTGTAGCAATCTATGGGGGAGGCCTATGTTTAGCAGTGGACTATTGATAGGCTGAAACGACGACGAAATTAGTTTTTGAATCCAGATGTATTGTACCTAAATGTTCTTTGTCTCTGATATTGCATCATCCCTAGGTAGTATAGCAAAGGTAAAGACGAGTGTGTACCGTTGTGTTCACGATAATATTTACGGCACCTATATTATGAGTACAATGCACTATCATCATCAATATAAAAATTATTTCCATAGTTAAGAAATGATAACAAGTAACGTAGTCAACGTCTTCTTAAATACTGATAAACTAGATGATGACAGATAGAGATGTAAGGTATTAAGTTCGCTTTTTTTTAATCTGGTAGGATTATTTTCGTTGTTCTTTTAATGTCTGTCTGTTTATTAATAAATCGATAGATATATAATACCAGTACATATATAATACCAGTTGGGCAGATTGTAGTCCCAGACGCCTCGCATCTGAAACGCCGCTGACCGTTACTGATTCGTGTATTTTTCGATATGGGCTTTCCGCCACCTGCCGATAGTTATGAGATTTTCCAGGTTTCCCCTAGTCGATTATAACGATATCCACAGCATGAGACTGTGTGCCCGATTTTTTCTTACTCCAATTTTCATAGGTTTTATTTAAAAACATGGGGAAATATACGAGGATCCATCTCCCTCTCATGAGTGTCAGTCAAGGCGACTAACGGTTTCAAAATAATACGGATGAAATACGCTCCGTGCATTTTACTATTCCAGAATGTAGAATATATTTACCAGTTCAAATTTCAAAAGGTTGTTTCAAATGTTGGTTGGTAGCAATTAAAAGAGACTTTAATAAGGAGTAATGTTGAAGGCCAAAAACATGATAATGATAATAGAACGTCCACACAGGAAAATATTTGTATGGCCTACAGATACTAGTTCCAAGTCAGGGTGTTCGTGTCTGTGCAATTTATTTTAGAAATACGCACCCACGATACGGAAGTGGGAATTCTTCTGTATTATATTAATATATTAATTCGTCTTATTGTATTAATATATTTTTATATAAAGAAAAAGAAAAAATAAGAAGTTTTACCTTATGTACAGATTGATATTTCAAGGCTCTCACTGATGAAGCAATATCCATCTCTTATATAGCAGTGCCTTAAATGCTCAGGCCGATAGTAAGCAGCAATATCCAAATATAAACGTCTGTCATATAGATGTTATACAGATAGTATGATCGCCAACCAGCTTACCACGCGCAGCGACTACTCAATCTCCTTTCCTACAAACAGGACTAGATAAAGAAACTTCGTGGCCTCCGAATAATGGCAGAATATGGATAACATATATGACAGAATTTTAAAGCACATGCCGGTAATGGGCAGCAATGTCTAAAATGTGATATGTGGGATGTTATGGTTTGTATTCAGGTTCCAAGCTTAGCGTTTACTGTAGATATCACACACACACACGCACATTACATAGAATTTCTATGTCCATCTTTGAAACACTCTAGAATAAGTAGTAATGAACTCTCTAGAAGTCATCAGACATATGTAGCTTTTCTCACATCTCTTTACTTTTTATTATATAATGATATAACTTGCATATTAAAACAAAGATGTACAAAATATATCGGACGGAATTATTATAAGCATTGAAGCATCTGGATGCTTAGAAAGATTTCATGTCGTACGATTTTTTACAACATGAGAATATAATTTACAACGTATCCTACGAAAGATAGGAGTTCACTTACACATTTAACCATAAATGAAGTATGATCTATCATTAGAAAATAATCAAATTTTTATTCTGGTATTAAAATTATGTAGTATTTGATAATAGATTTCTTGATCTCTATTTTGCTTGGTTTCTGACATCTTAAAAAAAACTACTCTATCAGTGTTTAAACTCCTCAATTTTTTGTATTCCAAAACACCTTGGAAATATTTTTTCTGAGTAGTACAGTCGTGTATACTTTAAGATGAATAAAAAACACAACCGATTTGTTCATTTAACATTTAAAATAAGTAGATATTTAAAAACAAAGAAATTCGAAGCACAAGATTATAAAACGTAAAAAAATGTTATGATAAAAAGAAACTAGGATATTATAATAAAGGGTATAATTTTTCTTCATATATAAAATTAGTCTATAGCGATACAGTGATAGATGTATCGCATGTAAATTATCGGTTATCTCTAAAATAACAACCAATTATCCCATAATTACCACTCACCCTTTGGACGATTAAATCATTATATGAAAAAAAAAATAGATTCTGGCTATTATACATTAGACAATTGTCCCGATTATTTAAATAAAACTATTTTTACGGATTTTATCGTGTTTAATTTATAACTATTTTTAACCCGACGTTTCGGGCGCTTTACAGCACCCATGGTCACGGGGGGACTGAGGTGACAGTTGTCCCGATGTCATAGTTAACCCGGAGTACCTTCAGCTTTTAATTATTATTTTTAGTCCGATCTACGCAGAAAGAGCTTACTGTGTCTTGAAGCCTTGCAGGGGTTTGCAATAAACAAATTACTTTCACCAAAAACAGACTTTCATTTACGTAATACTTTTTAAGAAGAATAACGATACATATATATGGTCAGTACCTTAGCGGCCAGTTTTAATGAAAATAATATCGGAATTAATCACATAGTTTAAACTCAATTGGTTGTATAAAGCAAATGCATTTGTAGTACAACATCATTACTCAATAAATATTGTAGTACGCTGTACATCTCTTGAATGCAAGGAACCTTGTCTAATAAGCCCTGCACTCAGGTTAATGAGTTTACTGCATCCCGGAGGTAATTTTTTAAGTGTAAAACTTCCGGCGCCTCACTTACCTTTGCACCGTTCGCAATTAAGTTGCTTGCATTCGTCGTACTCTTATTAAACATTCGTTTTGCAGCAACAACTGTTCCGCCTATTTTGATCGCAAATACTCTACTCGTGACCTATATTAGAGTTGTGTATTTAAGTGCGGCTCTAGTATAGAAGAGTTTATATCACAGTATTTTGACTCTTGTACAATGTTTATACTTAACGAGTAATTAGATTATATCAGTGTAATACTAACGATTAAAAAAGTAACGAACATTAAAAATTAGTCAGTATTAAAATGATAATAAGATTATATGCAGATATTAAGGTTTTGCATGTTCGTTGCTTTTTATATTTATATATTTACTAGCGGACCCGACAGACGTTGTCCTGCCCGAACGTTTGCTAGCCTGCTGTTAACAGATTTAGCAACGATTATTCGAATTATCGATAAACTATATACTAAGTGAATTTATAATTGTAATTTTCCTAGAACTCTATCGTAGGGCCACCTACCGGGACCAATTCTGAATCTAAACCATCCAGGGAACCAAACAAACACACACAAAAAAATTCATCAACATCGGTCCAGACGTTTAGGACAAGTTTTATTATTATTATTATTATTGTATAAAGTGACGAAACGAGCAACACGTTCACCTGATGGTAAGTGCAACGTCCGCCCACAACAAATGCTGTATCACCGAGAATATTTCTGTGTGACATCACACTGCGCCCGTCACTCACCTTGAGACATCAGTTCTTAAGTCTCAAATGCCCAGTGATTACGCTAGCTCTCAGTGCCCTTCAAACCGAAACACAGTAATGTTTGTACACTACTGCTTCACGGCAGAATAACTGGCCCTGGGGTGGTACCTAGACGGATTCCTGCATAGGAATCCTACCACCAGTTGAAAGTTAGTTCAGTGAGATACACTCGCACAGAAGAATTATATGCTGCATCTAGAGTTCATGTCAAGATCAATGGGCGGTGCGGGGACCTTAAAATTGTTAATTACAATTTTTAGCACTTATTTATCACTAGCTCGATGGTGAATAACAGCTTCGTGAGTAAACTGCTTGCCAGAGAAAGTTTGACGAAAAAACAAAATTTACATTGTCGAGGAACGGTTCAGGTGTAAAAAAAATGTGCGAAAATTGACACATCCAAGCTTTTTTTTGAATATATATCACGCGCTCATTGAATTCATGTAAATACTGTATTCGTCTGGGACAGATCAGTCAATATTTCTTCTTAAAATAAATTGAAAAATGAATTTAACGTGGGCATTACGAAATAAACGAATTTCTGTTGCCAAGATGTGATTCAATATATAGAGTCAGAAGTTCGAGGATAAATAATATTAGAAGCTCCAAAGAATGAAATGTGATCATTTGGCTACTTTTCAACAACATTAAAGGAGATGTTTACAAGCCAGAAGAAGTAATTGAATTGAAAAAGAAAACATGAAATTGAATAGTAATATATATATATACATATATAATAGTAGTATGATCTAGACTTGTTTTAAAACCTAAATTTATGTCTAATACAAATCACATACCCGTTACTTATATTGAGAGTTTTCAGCTCACTTTATTTGTTAAATCATTTGTTTGCTGAAGCGAAAGTGTCCATCAACCGTTTTCATATTGTCTTTTCATAAAAATAAAGGTCAACTTAACTGGCATGTCACAAGTACGTTATTTTAAAACGATATTAGAGTAACTAGATATGAAATACTTACTTAGATACGTTACATTTCTGTGATCGCTTCAGATAGTCATATATTTTTTCACAATCAATGAACAAAAACAAAATATTGTTCATTCAGCCCGCTCTTTAATCCAGTAGCACCGGGGAGTTGTAACAACGTTAACCGGTCCATTTCTCAATTTTCTCGTACACCGGGAACCCCTTCATTCTTGGAGATGGACGCACAAAAGATATACCTACTAGTAGTAACCCTTCGACAGCCCGCGGCTCTCCAGGCTGAGTCAGATACTGTAGATCGCCTTCTATTTTATTGCTTTACAAAGAATTTTGAGGGTTGAATTAAACTTTTACCGTGACTATTTGGTCTTTAAATATACAATACAAAAAGAAAAACGCTTAAAACAAATAGTCTACAACATAAATAATCATAACATTTGATTCTTCATAGGTAAACTGTGTCATTATTATTTACGTAATAATTGTACAGTTTCACCCTTATTTTCTTAAATCTGTGAAAATACAAAAACGTTTTGATCTTGTGTTATGAAGACAAGAATTAATTATGACTGTTTTGTCTTTGCATTAGTGAATCATTCATTTATACACCCAACAGTCGTTTTACTCGTTAGATTAAATGGAAAAGGAACATTTAAAAAATGTGTAGATTCCACGTAATGGCAAAGGCTAGTGCCAAAACAACCTGATTAGCATGGTTCAGTTATCATAGCTTCACTCGCTTTCTCTTCACGTTAAAATTTGTCGCCTGGTGCCTTCTGTCATCTCGCGGTCGCATCCGTTTCCTCACGGTATTATATTAAATTTTATTATAGCCCTGGACTAAGTAATGGGAATATCGTGTAAGGAGCGGTCGTCCGGAGCCCTAGGGCGTTGGAGGAGGAGGACAGGGTGTGAGAAGGGCGGCAGTGATTAAAATTTCGACTACCGTTGATGACACAACAGTACTGCAGAGTGGAAGGATTAATAGAGGTTTTATGAGTGGATTACATTATAGTGTCCCTACGGCACAGAGGACTATTGTTATTACATTTGTCATTGTATTTTAAAACGTAATATGACAGTAGGCTTAACGTGCTATATTAATTTTAAATAGTAATATATAGTAAATAGACCATTACAATATTGAGAATGTTTACTTTAAAAATAATCTAAGTATGTCATTGTAATGAATTAATATACTTTACAGCTTGCCATATAAATAAAAATTTAATCGATAGCTATGTTCGTCATATTCTTAAAAATATATGAGTTTTTTTTTCAACTTATGGTTTAAGTATATCTTTAAATGTTGTTTTATTATCATGGGCTTATTTGACATCTTGTGGATAATATAATTCTAAACACAAATTAAATTGTACAAAAATACATAATTTTCAATGATTTTCGTCTCTAACGTCTGAAGTAATGTAAATGAATGTGAAAATGAATTATAAGAACAATATTAATCAGATTTAAAGTGCAAATACACTGCCGTTCATTTGTTTTGCTACCATGCAAAGCTAACTGATTGCATTTTAATGAGAGTTGCTCGTTGCCGTATGAAAGGAACAAAGTGCAATTTTAGTTACGGCATTATTGTTTTTATCACAATAACCAGTTAGTATAATTCATGTTTTATTTAAAAAATATAAGACAATTAACACGAGCGTGATTTCAACTTTCACTACTTTAAAAATTTTATGGATAAAGAATCAAATAAGAAGAAGAAGAAAAGAAGAAAAGATCTGTAACGACGAAGATTAGCAAAGGCGATTTTTCTCAATATGCAATTATTGATTTAATTAAAAATATATCACCTATGTTGGGAATCCTCCGGAATCGTGAGAGCGTTTTGCAGGTATAATTTTGATGACCGCGTGGTCTGGTGGTCAGAGTATGTGACTTAGATAGAGTATCAACTGTTCGTGCAGAAGTGCAAATTGTTGTTTTTTGAGTTTGGTTGTGTTGTGAATGTGAAAATGTATGTAAAACGCATAGAACGTATAGAAGAAATCCTTGTGTGCGACAATGTTTTATTTACTTAATAAAACCCTGGTGGTACTGACACATTTCCGTGCTACAATGTGGCAAAGATTTGATAATATTTTTCTGTGACAGTTTCTATTCATTTCAAAATAATCGAATGATAAAAAGTCTTCGTAATGTTTTTAGCTTCACTTGTTTTAATTACTTTCTCGAAGTAGCTCAGGAAGGAGGATGCCAGTGTTTAATTATTTCCCAATAAATCGTGAACGGACTGGTTGGCGCGTTGATCTTTCAAGTGTGAAGGTTTATTTAAGGCCTGGCAATATTTTTTCTTCCCCCAGCCCGAGCTCACTTCGTTATATTTATTAAAACATCGCCCGAGATTACAAAGAACACGATATTTTTTACACTGAAAGATGTGAAAACCAATTAAGGAGATAAAAAGAGAATCCAGCGAGGTGCCTGCATTAATTTCTTTTTTGCGGGGATTATTTTAAAATTGCATTATATTCTTGTTAAGACGCCGCGCTCTCGGTTAATGATAGCACTACCCCTTCCTTTTTAATTGCCTCGGGCTATTGCGAAATGAGTAATCCGGAGGTGCTCGGTCGGCTCTTGAGATAAAACTTTTGCGACTCCTGAAATCTAAAACGCATATTAAGTCGGCCTGACAGAATTTCGTTAAATCGCAGATTGCAATCTGTCTTATTGCTGTTTCTCCTTTATTTACATAACATAATTTAATTTATCCAAAAAACACTGTCGTGTGTGGTCTGATTAACGGTGATTATAAGATTTGAGAAATTTGAGTACAGCTAGCGATTACTAACATTGTTTTTAAAATCTTAAGTAAGCGCTAATGGCTTAGGGTTCGGACGAAACTTAACTTCGCAGGTTCAGACCCGCCATTCGATTGTTGTCATGAACAATTCCCTGATACAATCTTAGTTGGAGTGGTTAACAGGAATATTATTAGTGATGTCAAAATATTAGTATTACTAGGATTCTTTTTTTAACACTAATATGTTCAGTCATCATTAAGACGGTTTAAAGACATGCTAAAATAAGTAACATCGCAATAAGAACAGAGCTCGTCTCATTTGTTGAGAGGGCTTTAGAGCTGGGTAGAGTCCGCAATGCTGCTCCGATGCAGGTTGACGCACTTCACATATCCTCGAAAATATTTGTTTTATTTCTCAGGCATGCAGGTTTCCTCATGATGGTTTTCTTCACTGCTCAGCATGTGGCAAATCAGCACTTAAAATTGCAGAACAATTTTAGAAGTGCCGGCATAAGGATCTAATTCAGGTCAATGGCGTACTATAATTATTAGGGCGAGCGCCCAGCCCCTGAGCTAAAAACTAAAGGTTTGAAGTAGTATCGAAAATAAAGAAAGCAAAAATACAAAAGTAAAAATATTTGCTGTTATAAAATTGTTATATATGTCATTAATCGTGTAGATTAAAAATGATAGTTGCTACACATAGATATAGCATGATTTAATATCGTACCAAATATCAACTGTATCACACGACATGAAACTAAAACACTGATCGAATAATAAATAGCAGCCGAAATGGAAATGAAGAAATAATAGCTTCCCACGCACAAATAAATTTTGTGCCGCTGGTTCCTACGTGAATTCTGACACGGATCGCTCAATTCGGGGAAGGAGTTCTGAAATAAGTGTTCGCCAGAAGTGGTCACGATTACAACCTAAATTTATTCTCCGTTCGTACTTCTAATACATTCTAAATCGCTTCTTATTCTATCGGAATAAGATGCAAAACGAATGCAATTACAATTTTGTACGAGACGATTGCGATTACAAACGCAAACATAGATTTTCGTCTGTGTTACGAATTTGTAGATCATGCACGTAAGACATAAGAACTATAATGGGTGTAAAATTACGTTGGTTTGACGCAGTCTCGGTTTATTAGTCATCGATGGTGGTGCGATAGGCCGGTGCCTGGCGCGAGCGGCGCGCACGCATGCACTGTCAACACTACCCTAATGAACGGCAGTTACCCAACGCACGTGATGCTAAATGTCGCTATGCTTCCTGCAGTAATTTTATCGTAATTTGTGCGTATTTGTCATGTGACTAAAATTATGACTCTATCGCAGAGATATAGAATTATAAGTGAAACGGTTCTATTTGTTATAGTTTTGACATTAGTTGCCGTGTAACGTTCTACGGGTGTTTTTTGATCTACTCGTATCTGTCATCAAGGAATGTTTACTGATGTCTTTCGGGCCGATTTCGACTAAGACTATCGTCATTCTGGTTAACAACCTGAGGCTATCATCCACTTAAACCCAAAATAGTCCCTAAATCAGTCCTCCTACCTATGTCTGGTTTCCACGCCTATTCGATAAGTACAGAGAAAAGGCCGAATGCAGTATCAGAGACACTAAAAAGTGTTAATTTTTAGGTCTGGTGGTATTGTAATATAGGGTATATTACCAGACCCACAAATTATCAATTTTTGCATTGCACAAATATTGGCTTCGGCTGAGTTTTGAACTGAGGACCCACAACTCAGAAGGCAGGCACGCTAATCGTTGCGCCACGTGGTTGTCTAAAGTTTTATTTTAAGTAATTTTTAGTCTGAAATTGTATTAAAATATAATTCATAGTATATCAATAAAATAGGTCGCCTTTATTCAATTATTAATGATACCAATAACATAAACTATCACGATAACGTGTATACTACTTAAAATAAGTTGTAGTTATTGCGTGTAAGAATAGGAAAACTTATGTGAGTTTTAAAACAATGAAACCCGTACAATCGTTCATTTAATTTCTTAAATGAAATATAAAATCGTAAAGACACGTTAAATTCTACAGTCTCCTTTTCATTTTAGAAAAGGAAAAAGAAAAATGTCTATCACGAAGCTTGAAGGTAGGACAGCGTCGTCCGTTTACTTGATAGATATCACGAGTAATAAAAATTAAGGTTTTACAACAAAACGAGTTCTGCGACGACGAATGCTAATTACCGTTCATATTTATGCGACTGCAACGGAGCTCGCGTTTCGTGACACCGCCTTCGCAGCGACGAAATAAATCGCGCTAGCTAACCTTACTACTCGCGGTAATGCAAACTGAATTTGCTTTTTTTGTATATTTTTACAGAAGAAAGTGACGAGACAAGGTAGGTAGGGTAGGTAATCGTCCACCTAATGGTAAATGCAATGTGGGCCCATAAAAAATGCTATGACATCTAGTACATTTCTTTGTTATGCACTTGTAACACTGCGCTCGTCAACCTGAGACATCTGTTCTGATTCCAGTAATAACATGAGCTTCAAACCGAAATACAGTAGTGTTTGCATATAAGTGCTTGGCGGTAGAATAACTGGCACTGCGGTGGGACTCTCCTTACTGCATAGGAATTCTACCACCAGTCAATTTCAATTATAATTGTATTAGGGGCATATGTACTATCACGCTAGTTACTCCATTTGAGATAAGTAGAACTCGAAGGGATGTTAAACGTACTGTCAAAAACCCGTATTGAAAAATAGAAGGAATATAGTGTCAGCGTGCTGATTGAAATCTGAAAAATATAGAAAAACAGACAGTGATTTAGTTTGAGCAGCAAAGGTACTCCACGGAAATAAATCTTAAAAAGATACTAGGAAAAATAAAACGAAATCAATTACGACTGAATGTCTTCTCAGTATTAGATTTCAAAATTAGGTGTTTCTATATAAATTGATATAATTTAGGTCTAAAATTACTAACAAACGGTCAAGATAGCCAGACTGAATAGTAAACCAGCTTGTTATTCACGAAGGAGTAGTATGTCAAGTTATTTAATGAGGCTGTTAGTTTACTTTTAACAATTTTTTTTTCTGTTCGCAAAAGTATCCAATGAATTAGAGCTCTAATTAATATACAGTCTTCTTTTAGTTGCTTTGTGGAACATTGCGAAATAAGAATGTAAAATATAAAAGACTGTTCAAATTCGAGATTTTTTTTTAATGATATGAGTATAGAACGAGATGACATTACTGTGCTGACCTCGATTATGTGCACCATTGGCTTTGCTGTTCCGTAAGCGCACGTGACACTGCCGCAGTCGTTCGGATTTCATACTGGATACATCGCAATTAGCTTTATGAAGGGCTGTAACAGTTTACAGTGCTAAATAACGCTACTGTAATCTTTTATTTGATTTTATTGACCTCGACGACAATTAAAATGTCAGTGGCTTTGAATAGCTATAAATTTTTTTTGACTTCTTGCTCATGTGACTCCTAATGATGTTGTCGTCTTGGCCGATTTTAGGTCATGGCGAGGACTTCCAAATACTATACGAAGCTATTATGCACGGGAGATATTATAGGTGCCACAATTGTACGAGCAAACATAGAGGAACTCACGCGCCCTCTCCTGCCCGCACCTGGTATATCGCTGGTGCGAGGAGATCGGAGTGGATAGTTCTGTTCCAACTTTAACGAAACCATTTCAGTGTCCAGTTAGTGTAATTGAAACGATTGCCTATCTAACAAAAATAAATTTTTGTGTAAGTACTGTATTGTGTGTGTAATGTATTGTATAGCCGATAGGTGTCCAGCAGAGTAGAATAGCTCTTTCCTACCGAGGTGTCGTTAAAGGCGACTAAGGTATTGTACGGACAACCATTATTTAATATAATATAATATTCAATGATGTCGTTATATAATTATACTGCTCGTGGGAACGCAACGGAGAGTCAGTTTTTTTTTACTCGTACGCGTATGCGGCGACGTGATTCGCCACCCATCACGTCTCGTTTCCCGCGGGGGCTAAAAGTGGGCTGAATGTGTAGCCTCTGCCTACCCCTAAATGGGAAAAAGGCGTGACTGCATGTATGTATGTATTGTATTGTAGATTGCAGATTTACTAATTGAGTTAATATGTGTACCTACTTCTAATCTATGTACATTTCAAACAATCAAATTAGTAAATTTACAATGTGTCTAATAATTTTTTGCATTTTAGTTGACTAACAGTGAGCAAATGAAACATTGCGGTGCTACAATACCACATTGGTTAGCTTAAAACGAAATCACTTTATTCCAGCCTTTAACAAAATATGACACGCTCCGTAAAGCTAAATCAAAAGCCTGCGATTTTATCATCAAAGCGTGAAAAACCAACATTGTTAAGCTTTCAACGTTTGCAAAATCCCTAAAACAACAAAATAGAATTTCCCACAGAGCGCAGCGCTAGGCAGAAGGCGCGCAAACGGAAGCGGCGTGCGTTTGGGCGGCCGGAAGCGCTGCCGATCGCCACATCCGATCCGAACTCAACACACGAATAAGCACGAATCATGTCGGATCGCTCGCGATCATATGATTATAAACTAAATTTTTTGCTATGAATGTACATTAATTAAAGTACGTACGTATTAAAGTACGTTAACAACCATGCATTCGATCGTTTGAATGTTTATATTATTATGTTAATTACGTTCTCGTAACAATTATTCATTTCGGTTAAGCAAGGTCACGTAGAAATATATAGCTTTGTTAAGGAATTTCGGATTGTTATCACTACTTCTTTATTGGATAAAGTGACGAAACGTGGCAAACATTAACCTGTCCGGTAAGTGCAACGACTGCCCATAACAAATGCTGTGTCACCCAGAGCTTCTCTCTTAAGTCTCATATGCCCAGTGATTACGCTAGGTCTTAGTGCCTTACAAACCGAAACACAGTAATGTTTCACACAGCTGCTCCACCACAGATATAACAGTCCCTGCGGTGGTACCTACTAGGCGAATTCCTGCACAGGTAAGTAAGTACCACATTATGTCAATCGCCACTTTCCAGTAAAAGAACCGATTACCAGCAATAACAATATCAAACTAAGAAAAAAAGGTTGTATTTGCACGAGATTATAGGACCAGTCATTTGCTATTTTATAAGCTCTAATTCGTGTATTCTTTTCAAAGCTATTTCAAGTTCTCTATTTTAAATTCATACCGTTCGCATTCTACAGAGGTACTCGTAATCTCAATGTTAAGGAATCCTTCCACCAGTAAAAAAATCCTACCACCAGTTAAGTTTATTAATTTTAATTAATTCATTTATTTAATAATTTCTGTACAGACAAACAATGGTTACAAAGAAAACAGTATGAAGATGATATGTATAAAGGCACAGCTTATTTAATTTAGAAATTTAGCAGGACTGTCACTGCACTTATTAAAATTAGTAGACATGACACGTACATTCATAAATACACATAAATAAATACCTAAAGTTAGTTATAGTTAATTTTAAGTACACATACTGAAATAAATCTATCTGAAAAGTGAGAAGTGCTTCGGATATATCTAACAGGGGTCATGTATTTTGTAGCTTTAAACTTGTTGGTCGATTGTACACACTACAGCTTCGGTTAATACGAGTATCCAGAAGTTGTCTGCTGTCTGCGCAAGCTAAAGTACGAGTATATTTCCGTTTACTACCGCGTAACCTAGTTAGAGTACCTTCTAGCCGCGGGTCGTGGCCACCAAAACCCACTACTTGTGCAAAATCATAAATCTTGCTTTTTGGGTCTAACAGTGTTGTGATTGTTTTTTTTTTGGGGTAAAGTGAAGAAACGAGCAAAATGTTCACCTGATGGTAAGTGCAACCTCTGCCCATAACAAAAGCTGTGTCACCCAGAACATTTCTGTGTGATATCATACTGCGCCCGTCACCCTGAGACATCAGTTCTTAAGTCTCATATGCCCAGTCATTACTCTAACTCTCAGTGCGGTTTAAAACGTAACATAGTAAGGTTTGCACACTACTGCTTCACGGCAGAATGGCATGTGGCACTGTGGTGGTAACTTCATAGGTGGATAGGAATCATACAACTTCCGAGAATATTCAGAAGTTGTGGCCGTGTTTGAAAATTTGGCTAATTTTTGGCAGGAGGACGAAAATAAAATTACACTTTATTTATCATAGATTATATTTTGTCTTCTTAGGAAAACAATGACACTAGAACTTCTCCTGTATCGTAATTGCATATTCACAAACATTCAAACAACAAGTAAAATTATTTGTAGGCCTTGCGGGAATCGAAGCCACTATCTGCAGCGCAAAAGCCAATAGCTTACCCACTGCGCTAACAAAACTTAAAATGTATTATTCTTTAAGGAAGATTTACAGCAATAATTATAGATGCAAAATGGTTAATAGATAGATTCTATGCCGACAGTATGCCGATTATAAATCACCACATATAGCAACAGTATATAAAGCACTTATTTAGTCATAATGCTCACTCGTGTTTGGTGCACACAGCGACGGAAAGGTACTATTTACCGACGCCGACCTTTCCAAGCCAGTGCACCATATGAGTCATCAAAGAAATATTAATAGGCTACTTCTAATATTCTAATTCATAATAATCATCTTGGATGTTGGCGGTATTTGGGAGTAGCTGGTTATTGAGTACCATCATCACTTAACATTAGGTGAGCCGTTAGCTCTCTCTTCTATTAAGTACTAAAAATTACATACAAGGAAACAGAATAGTTTTTAAGACTAAATACAAATTTAATTTAGATATATTCACAGCATGCAGACTAAAATTAAAATAAAATAGAAATAAGAAAGTGGACTACGGGTGTTCACGTCTACCCCTTATATGGGAAAAAGTCTTGACTGTATGTATGTACTGGTAATAAAGAGAAGGCTTCCTTTTTTCGATTATAATGGTTCTTTTAAATTAGAGGGAATATCGTAAGGGTGGTCCCATACAATTTTGGTCAAGTTCTGATGATGGGATTTAAAATGATAGAAAACTCATGAAACTCTGTTTGGAGCTCCTGCGCTGAAGTCGGTTTTTTAATTATTAATTATTACAATAGATGAATTAAATTATATGGCTAATAATCAATACAAATAAGCATTCAATTTGTCCGACGGTCGCACCCAGGTAGTCCTTAATTTCATAACGCGCGAGTCACTCATTCGGGTTCGACTTTGTACGTCTGATAAAGATCAGTTACATTTGAAGTTAAAAACTATTAAAGCAATTGACGTGAAATTTTAGTCTTTAATTTTTGGAAGAAATATGTCAAATGATTTAAGAATTTTGGATTAAGCGAACGAAGTACCGGTCAAATGTTTTTAATAATAAGTATAAAGCGGTTTCCTCTTCAATTTCAGTTATATCCTACGTTTTCCCCTCTCACCGCAATAATTTGGAGGTGTTGGCACCAGGGATCGAACTCAGGTTACTCGCGTACTATGCAATTTAAAAGCGAGCGCCTAGCCTCGCTACCTGTCCCAATTGTGTTATGATAAGATAACTTATCCTAAAATCAAGTATTTTAATTTAAGTAAATCATTATTACCATCAACCTATAGTTATTCTGCGGTGAAGCAGTAGTGTGCAAACATTGCTGTTTTTCGGTCGGAAGGGCAACTTGAAATAAAATGAAATGGAATTTATTTTTCGGCGTAAGAAATATAAATTTCGTTTGTCAATAATTTTTTTTCAATCTGGCGAAAACTACCGTTTTCTAATGAGGTTCCTCCGACGGAGAGGAAACAGGCGAAAGATATGCTTTTTTTTGTACTGACTGTAGATCGAATTGGCGATTGCAATCACAGGCATTTCCCTTATAGACCTTACATGCCGCTGTCCGGTTACCGGTCGGAGTAATTCAGATCTGACATAGTTGTGATGGTTATTCCGTCATCAAATAGAGGCCATGACATTTTTCTATTATAGCATTTCCCATTAGTCGACACTTACGACACCCACATGATGAAATGGCAGATTTTCTAACACCATAACGACACAGTTTATGAAAATATAAATTATAAACGAAAATTTGACTAAACCACAGTTCGGCGAGAATTCTTTTTTATGAATTACGTAACAAGACAAACATGATGTTAAGTATCACGTAGGCGAACCACTAAAAGTTAAATTGTTAATCAGAACTTTGAATTGCAAAGTCCAGTGTGGTATTGCACTGCGCTCGTCACCTTGACTCCTCAGTTATTTAATCTCATGTTCACCATGCATGCGTTTGAAAATGAATGGAGAAGCGAATCTGTAGGATGCCTGACGCAAGGAAATCAAGAGCAGACCACCAACTAACATAGCTTATAACTATTCAAACGGCATCCTCACATGTGGATGATTTATTGTTAAAATTTGCAACATTAACCACATCAGAGAATGTCACTGAAGCTTTTTTGATTTAGAACGCAGTCATTCGCATAGCCGAAATCGGCGAGGATCAAATTATCATTAATCTCATGTGCCCCGTAATTTCACTACCTAGTGATGTCTTCCCAAACCGGAACACAGTAATACATCCCCATCGCTTCTTGGTCGCTGAATAACTAACACTGTGGTAGTACTACTTCATAAAAGTCCTACGATGTAACAGTTACGTCGCGGCGACAAATACGAAACGAAACAAATCAAAAACAGCGTAATCTTTTGGTTTGATTAATTTTGAATGTTTATAAATAGTAACGTTATTGATAAGTAGAAAATATAGAATGTAAATTTGTGTTGAATACAAAGCATACTAAAGTAAATTCACGTAGTTATATTACGAAAATATTTGATTTTCCTAATTTAGAACGAAAAATCTTGTAATGCCCTTCTTATTATGTTATATTGTCAAGAAACAAATAATCTAATATTTTCGGTGGTGGTAGGATTCCTATGCAGGAATCCGTCTAGGTAGGTACCACCCCAGGGCCAGTTATTCTGCCGTGAAGCAGTGGTGTGCAAACATTACTGTGTTTCGGTTTGAAGGGCACTGTGTGCTAGCGTAATTACTGGGCATGTGAGATTTAAGAGCCTATGTGTCAGGGTGATGGGCACAGTGTGGTCACACAGAAATTTTCTGGCTGACACAGCATTAGTTACGGGCAGAAGTAGAACTTACCATCAGGTGAGCGTTTTGCTCGTTTCATGACTTTATGAAATAAAAAAAAATCAACATTATAATAAAATAAAAGGTCTTAAGATTACAAAAGACGTTTAAATTATCAATAATAAAATGGACTTAGATATATGAGTATGTTCGTATAGAACCAAGCCGACAAGTTGTTTTCACCTTGCCGTGTGGTCAGAGGCAGTGTCTGGGACGGAATAACTACGATTCATCTAGCGCATAACCAAAACTTTTGTGTTACACAAATATTGTCTTTGACTGGTATTCGAATCCAAGAACTATGACTCAGCAGGTAGTTGACCACAGATTCACGCGGTCGTCAGTAAATACTACTTTCACTGCGGCTTATCTGTTTCTTAACGCGCTAAACCTTGCAATCACCTTGCAAGGAATTACAGATTTTTATAAGAAAATGTTTAAGGGGAAGGAAATCTTTCCTAGGTACCACTTATTTCTCAAACTAAGTTTACCCAGTAGCTATAAATTATTTACTAAATATATTTCTAAAAATTCATATTAAACTGGAAATAATAAATTTTCTCTTACTAAAACAATCTATGTAATGAGAAGGCATAAAACAATGTCCTTCATAATTTACGGCTTATATTGGAGCGAAGAAAAGTCCGAGCGCTCGAAATTTTAATGGCGACTTCCATTTGATAATTCAACGGCTCTTAAGACGGGAATTAAGATTAGTAGTAAAATCGCATGCTACCCATCAAAGAGCACCGGAGCCTTTTATTATTTAAACGTTTAAGTCTAAAAACGTTAAACAAAAACAATGTAAAGATAGCAAACCTAAAATTAATTCTATTGTATTAACCTAACTATCTAAACCTTTAATTATGTTTTAAGATTATTTCCCCTAATTATATAATTAACTTTTAATATTATTAATATTAAAAGTTAATTAAAAGTACTCGTATTAATATTATTAATATTAAAAGTTAATTACCTTTAAACTTTACAGTAAAAATTCTGTGATTGGCTTGGTAATTACCGAATAATTGAGGTCAAATTTATTTACAATATAGGCCGTGCATGTTTTGATTACAGACTAAATAAAAAAGGTAGACAGAACATTTTCACAACAAAGGTGACATGAGTTTTCAATGAAATTAATAAATAACTAATAAAACACGAAACCTATGTATGTATCAAAAATAAATAAGGTTTAATCAAAAATCAAATTTTTGGATAAAGATTCTTTTTTTGAGGGCTATGTACAGTAGTGAACTTCAAATGTTGCTAAGGCTACATACAGTACTTGCCATATAAAAATCCAACGAGACCATGACGGGGCTATCTCGCTTAGCTGAGAACTTTCTATGGCCAACTTTCGACTCCTTCATCAGACTAGTTCCATGGTACCATATCATGGCATTGTCAACGAAGCTACCTATAATGATTTCTTATATTTACGCGAACACTACACATTTAAATGAAACTAATTTTACGGATTTTATCGCGTTTAATTTTACTATTTATAACCTATATATATATATACCTTCTGATATAGTCACTGCATTTTTAGACCACCTTAACTCCATAAATTCTAAAATACAATTTACAATGGAGTTAGAGACAAATAACTCTTTAGCTTTTCTAGATGTTTTAGTAATTAGAAATCCTAATAACACCTTGAGTCACACTGTGTATAGGAAAAATACCCATACAAATAGGTAGTTAAACGGTGAATCTTGAAGCGGGCTTCCATAAGAACATTTTTCAAGCCGCTGAAGAAGATAAGTCAGTTTTTACCATCTGTCAAGTGTAACATCCCTCTACAAGATGCAGGAGTATACAAGCTGGATTGTGAATGTGGTCTCTCTTACATAGGGCAAACAAAAAGATCAGTTAAAACCCGCGTAAAAGAATATATAGCTGATGTGAAGCATCGTCGCTCCAGGAAGTCTGCAGTCTGTGACCATGTTCTGGATCATCCCAACCATTACATCAAATTTGATAAACCAGCTTGGGATCCTATAATTAATAAAATTAAATCAAAAACCAAGCATACCACTGCAAGACTTCAAGACAAAGTGAGCTTTTTCTGCGTAGATCGAACCAAGAATAATAATTAAAAGCTGAAGGTACTCCGGGTTAACTATCACATCGGGACATCTGTCCGCCCGTGACAATGGGTGCTGTAAAGCACTCGAAACGTCGGGTTATAAATAATACAATTAAACGTAATTAAATACAATTAAACGCGATAAAATCCGTAAAATTAGTTTCATTTAGAAGCTACCTATACTGAATTTCAGCTCAATCAGTCAAGTGGAACTTCACATACACATAAAGTTAAGTAAAAGTTTGTAAAAAAATGTCAGCTATTGTTGTTGTGTTGCGTGAATAATGTATGTTACGAAACAGAAGTTATAATTCTATACTAGAACAAATGAAACAGGAAATTTCAATTTTCGAACATGCTGTTCGAAACATAAATTAAAATTTGAATGGGCGCGCGGTAATTCGACAATAAAACGCAGCTGAGCCGCGCCCCAATCAGATGGCGATCTTGATAAACGACCACCGTGAGACTGCATTCTCGCCTCCTACAGTATACCTCGTCAATCTTCTAGAAATATGTATAAGATGAACAAAAATAATAAAATATGTTTCATCTTTGCTCATCAGCATATAAATAAAATTCTTAAAAGCGTGCTTGACCAACCTGAAATTCTTTATTGTAATTTTAAAGCGAAAAGATCTTTAAGTAGACGTAATTTATTATATTATTTTACATTACAATTGTGACCATTACTTGGTGTATCTTAAACGAATGAATACTGTTAAGTCTTCAATTAGTTTTCAGCGAGATGAGGCGATTTTATATTCTTTTAGCTTCTGCGTTTGGATTTTCGTTAGGTTTTAAGTTATGTTGCAACTCATAAAATAACGACAACACATAAAAAATAAACAACAATGACAGAATAGAAATAATTATTTCGTATCCCGGGCAAGGCAGCCGTATCGTTCGTTCCTTTCGCGGTTCTAAACCAAAATATAACTGTCTCTCTTCTTCATAAAGATGAACTTACAATGCGAAGAGAGACGGTTAAATGTAGCCTAAATAAAACATTACGGCTAGAACACGAGCCATATTGCCTCGCTGGAAAAGTTTTAAAAAGTTTTCTTTGCGGGCCCATTACAAGTACAGTACCTTTGCGTATGTGTGTGTGTTAAAGTACGCTTCATATACTCAATCGATAGACTTGAAGGATGTAGCATAAACAAACGCGCTTCTAATTACTGAAATAAATAAAATAAAGTGTTATATAAAAAGAAAGCGAAGAAAATGCTAACACGTCAAACTATTTATAATCAAAATCTAGCACTTGTGCTTATTCCTACAAGGACTGATGATAGGCAAGAAAGAAGTTTATAGGTCAGCAGGTACTTTAAATAATATAATAGCCGTGTGGTAGCGGCTTAAGAGAATCTACCACCCCATCTCATACCGTGGGTGTCGTAAAAGTCGACAGAGGGAAAATGAAAACCGGGAGATGGGCAGCAGCATTTTCCTGAAACACCTGAATAAATAAACTGCGGTTGCCAACCCGCCTGCCAAGCGTGGCAACTATGGCTAAAACCTCCAAAATGGAATCTACAAACTTTTGTGGCGATCTATGGGGGAGGCCTATGTTCAGCAGTGGACTTATGATAGACTGAAACGACGAGGTACTTTAAATTACAACGCTTCAAACACTATTGTATAAATAACATACAATATTCAAATTTCTTTCTTTTAAAAGTTTTAAAGTATAGTCGAGAATTTATTCCATTATAAAAAATGTAACCTCTCGTCTAAAAAATACTTTATAGAATAACATTTCTTATTAGAAATAGATGAAAATTGTGTTGGTTTTTATAGTTCTTTCTTGTTGCTCTTAGTAGTAAAAATTAAATTATCGCATCGGATTTAATGTCGAATATTTACCACAATAGGTGATATTTATACAACCGCAAAAATATGCATTTGTGATCGATCGTGGGCGTATGACCTCCAAGTAGATGTCTTTGTGTGAATCGTGCCCATTTTACGCACACACACTCACAGTAGCGTGTACACAACGAAAGTAGGTTTATTTCCATGAAAAAGTTTTGAAAATCGATGGCTTTAGCTCCTACTCTCCAAAACTTTTCCGTCATATAACCATAAATACGCGTTGTACGCCGACCCGCGCCGTGTTTTGCTCTCTCCGACGTCAGTAGACGTTCAGCAACTGAAATTTCCTTGTAAAATTTTGTGATTCACAATTATTGTGTAAAATTATATATTTTTTAAGAGGGATTTGCAATATTTTTTAAAGTGGTAATAAAATATTTTTTTATTAAGAAATAAAAATTGGTGGAGAACATTATATATTAAAATAATTAGTGATGAATTGATAATTGGAACAGATACCAGCTACCTATTTATATTCAAGCAGTATTCAAATTAATTGTATATAACATATGTCATTAATATTTCTTTTAGTGTCACTTGATAAGGAATATGTTAGTGTTGCAATTGTCATCAATTTGCGCGGGAAAACGTTCCGCTGTGAAGCATTGCTTGGTCTGCGGTTGCGCCATCTTGAAAATATCTCCTTGATATATTATTGTTTATAAATAATGACTCCGCGACCCTCCCAATTTAATTGCGGCGTATCCTCGAGAATGGCTTATTAAGCGGCCGGTTAATATTTCCTTATTGGGCTGTAATTAATTTTGTTAGTCAGGTGCGACGCCGACGGCGGTTGTTCGGTCGCTGTCTAAACGACTATTATCCACCGCATTATTTTGCCGTGGCCAATTTGTTTGAAGCCTTTGACGTCCATTGGAAATTCGGTAAATTAAGTCGATCTGAGCGGAGATCGGAACGAGTTGATGTAGACATTAAACGATTTTAATAATTCAGATTATTTTTATCGGTAATTCCTAATTAGATTATTTCTTATTACATAGGGCGAAATATAACTAATTATTTTATAATATCCAGTAATTGCAAGAAGCTGTCATCTGTGTAAAATATCGTATTCTTCCATCAATCTATCTTCTATATAAATAAAATCAATTGCCGCATTAATGAAAGATCATCACTTGAGAACGGCTCGACGAATTTGGCTGATTTTTTTGGTGTGTTCATAATTGTCAGGATAATGTTAATATGAACAATTTTTTCTTAAAATCCACCAGAAAAGTCGAAAATTTGGATGGTATTTGTTGTATTAAAATATTAATTAAAAGTGACGTTCAGTTTGACAGTTCTGCTGTCATATGTATTCAGTAGTTAATATTTTTTTACTTAGAGCACTCTTTATTTTCTTCGCACCCGTGCGAAGCCGGGGCGGGTCGCTAGTATATATATATATAAAGCATCATTATAAATAATAATATGATTAATGCTCTACAGAAAAGGAAAACGTCAGTAGAAAAACTGCAAGTCTGCAAAATTAAAATTATGACGAAAACATCTAATGCCCATCAACCCGTAGAGGAGCAGCGTCCCGGACACTTCCGGCCTCCAAAATTCCGTATAAAAAGGAACAGAAGACTGAGAAGGGAAAGAATAGTAGTAGTTACTTTTTTTGAAGAATCGGCTCTTGAAATATATATCAATAGATGGCTTAATATTATGATTACTTATATTATATCTATTAACACATTGAGTCACACTGTGTATAAAACCAATACTAACAAGTATTTAAGCGGTGAATCTCACCACCATCCATCACACTTAGCTACCGTGGGTAAATTATATAATCCGACTAGGTAACCTACCTAGTCGGATTACTGCATAGGAATCCTACCACCATTTAAATTCGAACCTATCACCCGCGACGTAGAAGTCAGATTAGAAGTGATTTTATTTATTGCTAATGTCGATACAGTCGTTCCACAGTTCGGTGCTAAACGTAGACTTGGAGGCTGTCTGGAGGGCCTTCACAAATTTCATTGGCTGGCTCATTGCCAGTTCAGCTTACTATATCCTTCTTTTGCGAATATAAAAAAGACCATCTAAAAAATATTACATTTACTGGTGGTAGGATCCTTATGCAGAAAACCGTCTAGGTAGGTCCCACCTCCAAATAGTGTCCAAATTTTAGTGTCCTGATTTACGTCGTGCTCGGCGGTGAAGGAAAATTTCGAGAGGAAACCTGCATGTCTGAGAAATAAAAAATATTTCAAAGACATGTGCAATCCGCCAACGCGCATCGTGGCGGATTATTCCTAGCTCCAAAACTTTCTCAGAAATGAGAGGAGGTCTGTGCTCAGCAGTGGGACATTTACAGGCTGAAACTTTACTTTTTTTTACTTTTATTACTGTGTTTCGGTTTGAAGGGCACTGAGAGCTAGTGTAATCACTAGGCATATGAGACTTACTAACTGATGTCTCAGAGTGACGGGCGCAGTGTGGTATCACACAGAAATTTTCTGGGTGACCCAGCATTTGTTATGGGCAAGCGTTGCATTTACATCAGGTGAAAGTATTGCTCTTCTTGTCACTTTTTCCAATAAAAAAGAGCACGTCTCGCTTGCGTCGGTTATCACTGGCAATAATCATAGTATCTAGTATTCAATTTATGTTCTATATATAAAAAAACAAGGACAGACCAGAGGATACATTGCAATTTTCGAAACACTGCCTAACCGACTAAGATTTGATTATGGAAGTCAGACAATCAGTTTTTAACGCACCATATGACCTATCTTTAATAAAAAATTATTATAATGGAGCTATACTGCGCCGATTAAGCAAATTAAGAAACACACAAATCTTAATAAGGTATTTTTCAGTATAACTTTTGTTACATCTGAGTTTTTTCTCCTATTAAACGCAGTATTATTTCGAGATATTGTTAAAATCGGCAATTTAATTAGCAATTAATCATAAAAAAGGAAAAGAACTTTTTTTAAAAAAAATGGTGAAAAAACAATCAAAAATGATATTATATACTAAAAAAATTTAAAAAATTTACGAAAGGTTGCATTTATTTGAAAACGTCTTATGTTTTAAACTGATTTAAATATATATTAATGATATGTAAGCATTTTTTAAATTTTCTTAACATAATTAGCTCAAAATAAAAACTACAAATATTTAAAGCAAAGGCACCGCACAAAAAGTTATGTATCGGAAAGAAGTCATGTGTAGATAATTGCTAAAGATTTTAAAATTTTCTGAATTGCTAATATTAATCGATTCACACTACATGAATTTTAAGACGTTTATTTAAAAATAATTAACACACAAACAGCAGGAATTATATCAAATTCGTTACGGAATACATAGTTTACAACAATTAGACACTAACTCCGAACTTGTGTAGCCAAACATAAGCGTACAGAACTAGTGGGCAAGGTCGAATTAGCGCCATGACCTTCCCACTGCAGCCCTCTGCTCGCTGGTCCAAGTAGTTTGCGAACAACTGCCATAACTCCGTAGGTACTCTGAAACTGGGTGACGGTCTAACCGGCCGTTGACTTCGAGAAAAAGTTCTCTTTAAATATCCACAACTTTAGTTTAGCAACTCAAATTTAGTTTGGTAACAAACGGAGCAACAACAAGTCCCAACAAATCCCGATAGAAAGTGGCGCGCGAGTCGTTTTCAAGTTCAGCCACGAACGCAGTCGTTTCACGCGGTGCCTCACTGTATCGTTACGAGCACGTCATCGAATATGGCGTGCAATATAAATATATTATGTACATACATAGATAAATGCACGTAACAATATACCTTAATATACGTCTCTTTGTCTTTCACAATAGTTAAGTAAATAAAATTTAGATCATAGTGGTATGATTTGTATATTGTTTATATTTTTGTTGAAATAATTAATTGCTCTCTAATTTATCTATTGCTAAGAACATTTTGGGTTCATAAAGAATATGAATACCTATAAATAAATAACGGCTCTTTTCGTGTTGATAGTTTGCGATTTAAATACAAAATAAAATTCGTTAACAAAATTTATCTTTACGTCTAAATGGTGATAAAATTAGAAAAAAAAATCTATGCTCATCAACATTTTTCTTTTTTGGCTTTACAAATTACTACTATTAAAGATATAAGAGTCTAAGATGAGAACTGTAAACGATCTCAAAATAGTTACGTAAAACACGTTGTATCGTTTGACGGTGGCTTAAGTCCATGCATCCATCTCAAAGTCCTGAATAGGACTATCTCATCAGCTATGCGGCTAGCTAGTCGCGCATGCGTCCACCCTTCCCCCCTCTTCCCCCTACCCGCAACACGGAAAACTTTTCCCTGACATAGGTATAAATACAAGCGCTCACCCGTCGGCAACACTTTTTGCCTCCTTCCCAGTAGGGTGGGGAGGCAAAAGTTTTGCCAGCCTGGCTCGGTACTCCGTACACAGCGCTCTTCCACTTTTTCCTGTATATTGAAATGGAGGTGCGGAGAAAAGAGTAGAATTTAGAAGCTGTCGTACAAATTTTAATGAGGAGTGAGAAGGTGAACGCCGTTTCGTGTAACGAGCTCCGTACGCTTTGTGTAGCCATTTGATATTTTAATATGCACGACTAAGTTGACGGTTCGAAGCAGCCGATTAATTGAACGGAATAAACATCTTATAAACATTTTTCGCAAGATACAGACAAACAGTGTATATGGCAGGTAAGAGAACAGAAACAAAGTAATGGCACATAGTACGTTTCACAACAGAACCTCAAAAAAACTAAAAAGGAATTTTCATCGAACCGTGTACTCTTTACTGCGTATAAATATAATATTTTTTTACAAGTGAAAGTGACGAGTCGCGCAAAACGTTCACCTGATGATAAATGCAACGTCTACCTATAATAAATGCTGTGTCACTCAGAACATTTCTGTGTGGCACCGCACTGCGCTCGTCTCCCTAAGACGTCAGTTCTTAAGTCTTATATGTCCAGTAATTAACCTAGATCTCAGTGCTCTTCAGACAAAAACACTTTAATGTCTGCACACCACTGCTTCACGGCATATTTCCGTCTAGCATAAAAGCCGATCACCGGTGATAACAATATTAAAATTAGAAAAAAATTAGTATTTACACAGGATTATTACACAGGTTTTTTTATTTTAAAAGCTCTCATTCGTGTATTCTTTGTAAAGCTTTTTCAAGTTCTCTATTTTAGCTACATATCGTTCGCATCCTACTGTTTTACCGAGGTAATCTCAATGTATAACTGCACGGGTTATCCAAACAGTTAGTAGGGAGCTGTCAACAGGGGCATATTTGAGGTTTGTTAGGGGCACATTCATCACAGCCCGGTAGTTAGTGCATCGCCTGACCCCACGTTATCTTACTGAAGCAGTGACGTGACCCGGACCGCCTGGTGACTGATGACTCGCCTTAATTAAATTTTATAACGTCTCAAAACCCAATTAAATATTTACTATTTCAAAAATATACGAGTATCTATCATGTTGAGCATTACTTGCAACCATCATAAACCAAAGTAACGTTTTGTTAATCATTAAAATATAAGTTAACAGTGTTTGTCTACTTTGAAATTGTAAATCTATTACTTTGTGCATCTCTAATGCATGCTTAAGTCTATATCTTAGTATCGGTTATATGTGTCAGATTATTGCAAGTGTTTTACTGCCTGTATTACGACTGTTTCTTCAATCTTATTAACGAATAGCTTTATCGACTATGTACTTATTAAAATGTGCATTAGTCATATTATCCTCAACTACTAAGCATAGGCCTAATCTTCCCTTTTGGGAGGGTTACAGAGCCAGCAATACTAAGCACAGACTCAAACAGAGATCTAAATTCGGAATCCGAATCTCGCTTGCCTGATCGCTACATCTATCAATCGCAACTTCCAATATTCAGTCGGCATTGGAATCAACTTCACGTTACTCACACAGACTGTCCAACTTATATCCAACCAACTCCATCGTCGGCTCCATTCCAAAATTCAAGGAATAAAGACATGTATCCTACCAAAGTGTCCGACAAACGCGGTCAGGCTGTGTTAGGTGTAACTATAGAACAAAAATGGATTTAGTTCCCAAAATGAGATTAAAACGATTCTTACAGTCGGTGTTTAATAAAATATGAATATAATGTTTAAGGTAACATAGTTTTGTCTGAAGCACTTGCAATAGGTATAATGCAAAAATAAAGTTTTTATCTATATAAAAATGTTCACGTTATATCTAATAACACGAACAGATATTGATATGTTTGAAAGTAATTAAATAAAATATTTTTTTAAACAAATCAAATTTTACATTTACTATGTTACATCTTTTTTATTATTTATAATTAATTTATTTATCAAAACTGTTTCCCAGTGTCAAGTAACATATCAAGGTATACAATCTTCCAGCAGCAAGACTTAAAAATTTAAATCGACTGTAATATTATAGTTAATTTTTACAGATTTGCTGGACCGAGGAAGACAAAACGAAAGGTACTATTTTGGTCTTGAATTGAATTTTCCAATCACTGTACACTTTGACGTGACCTTGCTGCATAATAAACTATCAATATTAAACACACAAACAAACTCAAAATATACTCAGTAATTATAAAATTCAATAAATTTCGATAAATTCAAAAAACTCGGAAAGTGGCGGTAATGTTTTTACGCCACTTTTTGAGTTGGCGTCAAAAGTCATCATTGATTAAGATCATGACTTATGTTCCATTTTCATCTAATGCATACTCTATTAGATTTGAATTTAGAATAAACATCGTTGGGAAAGTTTGGTAATATCGAATTAAAAATAGAATACGATATGCAAACTTTGCCTTCAGCCAATTGAACCTCCCAATAAAATCGTTCCAATCGATGTTTTCGATTCAATTTTCTACTAATTAAAATTTATCATGTCCTAACTTCAGCCGCAAAATCATTTTGAATGAATGAAAATAGAATGCCAGTAAATGAATAGTCTAGACTGGACTATTAATTGATAAAATTGGTTGGTAATTGGTTAAAAAAAACATGCTTTTTTTGTTTCTGAAAAGTTTTACATTGTACCGTAAGCTTTCGCTGGCTTATAAGTACTTTATAAAGATACTGTTGGTTATCTGTGTACTACAGAAACGAAGTGCTCTCTTTTATGTGGACGAAAACGATGACTTTGGCTCTATTAATCTTGATGGTGATTTACCTTTCGCGTTGGCAAAATATATGCGATTGTTTAGAATTATACTTTGTCTTATATATGATACATATACGCGCAAGATTTGTCCGTGTGTAAATAATATTGATAAAAAAGACAAAAATAATGTTACATTGTTTAGGGCAAGACGGGGTCGTAACTCAGTCGCGGCGCGGCGACTGGCTCAGATTTATTGGAGCAATTGACAAAGTGGCAAATGGCCCATTAGAAATTAGGAGTTCCGAGAGTATCGCCCGCGCTGCCGCGGAAAAATGTGACGCAATATTTTCTACAGTAAGCAAAATTGTAAGCAATAAATAATACCCGACTTCAGTGACTGCGTTTTTCATTTAATCTAACGGCTAAAGTTTGAGGATTGCTTAAATAAATATGGCTATTTAACATATAGAATCTAGGGTAGGAAAGTAATCAGTTTTATTCTCAGTAAATGACACAATAATTTTTTTTAATAAGGTTTCCAGCCTTAAATTCATCTACAAATTTATACTGTTTAGAAATTTGGAAATTGATTTTCACTTCTAGAATCAGCCGGGAGTAGTACAAGGTAATGTTGCTACAGTTCAAAACCAATATAATTAAAAATACTATCGATTTCCAATACGAGAATTAATTTAATTATGGCTAATTTAGCCATAGATTGGAAATATTTCTTAAGTTTTATGATAACGTATCTTATTTAGATTGGTTTTAAAATTTAGTATAAATAAATTTTAGGCGACATTTTATGACCCGAACGGTTTTGCAAGTCGATGGATGCAAGTGGCTCAGGACCGTGTTTTATGGCAATCTATGGGGGAAGCCTATGCTCGTCGGTGGACTATTATAGTCTGAAATAATGAAAAAATTATTAGTATTTATCATTAATTTAATTATTATTTTATTAACTTTAATTTTAAATTATACTATAAGATGTCTATGATAAGAAAAAGGTGAGACTTTTATGTCCAATGCGTATATTTTGTTTTTTCATATCTAGCTCTAAGAAGTTGCCACGTGATACTTTTTTCTTAAGTTTGATCAGAATAGCAAAATATTATATTTTTATAGTAATTTTTCATTAATATTCACTAGAAATCATTCAACGCTCAAAACCCTTGATAAGTATGTAAATATAAATAATTTTAAATCTCTAAAGTACGTACCTTAGCCTACGTAGACGACATTACAATAATTACTTATTTATACGAATCACATCGATTATATCGAATACAATAATCGTAACTAATCGAATTGTCCCAAATGAGACAGGGGAACTAATTCTATAAATGTTTTCAGTCGATATCTTACGACATGTTTATTGTCATTGGGCAATAAAAATGCGTCTAATGACTCGGGAAACTCGGCGGATGCGAGACGAGATTGTCTCACTATTTCATATATGGGTCAATAAAATTTTATGTACAGTTAAACTTTGTTAAACGGTTTATATTATAGATGAGAATTAGGCTCAATCTAACATACATTTGACTACCTGTCGTATCATCTAACTGGTAACGTTTTGTGATAATATTCTTTATTACATAAGATAAAAAACCGTTGCCGCTGCCTTCGCCACAATTAGGCAGGAGGTATTTTATTAATGGCTGGAGGCATGGATCATGTCGTACGTGCACAGTCTGATATTAACGTACTAAATAAGGCGTGTTTCTAAAATACTGATAGGTATTATTTTTTGAAAGCGGTCACCAAACGAGCCAAAATTGCAAAATTATCTAGATGCCCGAATTGACATGTATTGACTAACAAGAAATTTTTGTCTACACTGGATATATCAAAGTGCCTTTCTCAGGCACTTTGGTACTTGCGTTAATACGCTAACACAAAAATACTCATTCATCTTCACCTTTATGAACCCGGTGCATACATAAAAGACAGTTTCAGAGTAATGAAACAATTACAGAATCACAAAAAATAATTAGTTATCTGTTGCACAAACTTAGGCTTCGGTTGTCAGATTTGTGTGTTATATACATCCTGGCCTACCACCGATCTTATGCCATCAGCGTTACATCGGACACGAGTGAGTGCCTCTGTGTTTGCGCGTACACTTGTGGCACTATAATATCTCCTGCGCAGTTGATAGCTTCCGACAATATTTGAAAGTAATCACCGTGGTCAAAAGCGGCCAGGCAAAAAATTTTTTTATTGGATAACGTGACGAGACGAGCAAAACGTTCACCTGATGGTAAGTGCAATGTCCGCCCATAACAAATGCTGTATCACCCAGAATACTGGCGCCACAATGCTCCCGTCACCTTAAAACATCAGTTCTTAAGTCTCATATGCCTAGTGATAACAATATGACATCATTATTGTCAGCTCTCAGTGTCTTTTAGAGCGAAATACAGTAATGTTTGCACGCTACTGCTTCGCGCCAGAATAACTGGCCCAGCAGTGGTGCCTACCTAGACTTCCTAGGGTAGGGATTCCTGCATAGGCATCCTATCATCAGTATGACATTAATAATTAACAATAATCAGGAAATTAACGTTCGTGTTCAAGTTCAGTATAACTTTCGTAAAATATGGATATTATGCCGTGTCATTGACGTTAGACATTCCGACACTCAAATTCATCTCGTGGGTTTTGTAATACAAAATGTAATACAATACAAACCATGTGCAAACCACAACTGCTTTTCAACCGGTTTTCATTGGGGAAGGTCAACGCTCGACCTTGGACTATACTGGACATAAGTTAACTTCTGTATTTGAATAGCATAATATGTATTTCATAAATATCATCTACAAATATTCACATCGGTCGCTCAGTGTAAGAAGATTACTTCGTAATAGCGGGTAAAAGTAAACAGATTATAAAAAAGACGTTTAGAGGCGTCCCCGCCGCGATCCCTTCGAGATAAAACGCTCTTGTATTCATAGGAGTACATTTAATATTTGCTTTTTGTCAAAAATTACACTAGGCAGTAAAATACTTACTAAAAGTTTTATAAGCCAATTATACAAACTTTCTTTGCCGTATTTTAGTCATAAAAATACACATAATACGAAATATATATCCAACTCAGTAAATACGTCTTTTAAAATATAAAATATAGTTTAAAACGGCCTGGGTTAAATAATGTGTAAATACCGGTCACAACTTATTCAGAATTAAAAATGTATACTTATTATTATTATTAAACAAAAACTTACCAATAAAAGAATTACATTATAAACTGAAGCTAAATTTGCTTACTGCCCATATTTGGTTCTGAATTCAGGTTTATCCTTATCATTTGAAAAAAAAATTCTCTAGGAAACTTCTAATACAACTTTTGTCTCTATTCTAACCGAGTCGCTGCGTTCCCGCGGGTGCAATGTGTCCTGTTGTTGCCCCTCCTTCCCAATCCACACCGCACAAGACCCGAGCAGTCGTGCGGACCGATAAAAAATAATTGCTGCAATCAACCAGCACTACGACTCAAATATATACTAAGACAACGCGTATTTGTGGTTATTTTAAGCATTTTTACTTCCTCTCCATCGATTTTACTTCCAATGAATAATTAATATCGGCACTATCTTCTGTTTTTGTATACGAGAATACAAGACTAGTTTATTCGAGACATATCAGGCAAGATAAAACGTTGATATAGAAAAAGTAAAGTAACTGCCTATAACTGTCCCACTGCTGAGCACAGGCCTCCTCTCATTTCTTCTCATGTCTTCGAAATATTTTTTATTTCTCAAAAATGCAGGTTTCCACACGATGTTTTCATTCACCGCGAGCACGTGGTAAATCAGCACTTAAAATTACAATTATCAATTTTAGTGGTACTGGCACCGAGAATCGACCCAGGTCACTCGCGTATTATGAAATTTAAAGCGTGCGCCTAGTCCCTGAATTACCACGGCTTCTAATATATATTTACATAAATAAATAAAAATCTGTTTTGGTTATGTTATGTAGTAAATGCAATTATTAAAATGCACCTATTGATTCGAAACGTAACAATTTAATAACTTTTATGACAATGCCGCTGAGAGAGAAAAGAAAGATCTTTTCACTTTTACGAGACAAAACATAAACTTACATATAAAATATCCTTATACAAAGGTTTCCAAATCGATATCTTACAGTAAAGTTTCCAATTGTTAATCTCGGTTCATTCTCGATTTGCTCCGAATGCGGCTATCGGCTGCAAGATTCACAATGGGTGCATTGGACTGGGTCTCAGTGCTGCCGTTCATATTTAATACTGCAACTGTACAGGCGGACTGATTATTCAATTATATTCTGAAAGAATACTTGAATAAATTTAGTAAAAACTGACTAAGAATCCATATTGATCTATACATAATGCGATGACTTACTGACTGAAAATTACAGCCAGTAAACAATTACACATATACGAGTAAGTAAACATTGCCGGATGGTGGCGACATAAGAAAATGTTTCGTTTTGTCATGGTATCGTAAGAGTTGAGTAAGAGAAACAGTTAAAAATAGTGGATAAAGCTGCGTAATTTAACAAATGAAGCGCACTTCCCATGTCGATCATCGTTTACCACCATCGATTACAGAACCGGTTTTTATTTCTACAGTCGTAACGTATCATTATTTTGATAAAATATTTGCAAAAATAGTAGACAGAACATAGAGGATGGATCACAGAATGCTTGCCCGTTAACCATCATACCCGAAACGAGCATGGTGATTACGACGATGATGATGATTATTCTTAAGGTAACAAATAAAAAGAAACAGTTCAGATAATTAACATATGAAAACAGGATATTATTTGAAAAATATCAAATAGCTAAACTAACATATTTTAAAAATAAATTAATTGTTTTTTTTTTTTTGTTAAAAGAACAACGAAGTAATCAATAAAAGTGACGAATTTTAAGTAAGAAGTTTGTAACAAATAAGCTGAGTGCACACGTGAGGGGTTCCATTCAACAAGTCAAGGAACCGCATTGTGTTCGGATACGCGATCAATCATAATCACGGCCTCTTTCACCTCGGCTAATGGTCCACAAAATGGAGGAATGCGTTTAAAATCTGCTAGTACTCGAGGGAACCAACCGTGTATCAGAAGGTAACCGTTCGGAAATCTCACACAAAGCGTGAGGCCCCCAAATTATCCATCATGTGTCGCCACACCTAAAGTTACCTCATTTGGTACAGTTCATGAACTGAAATCTTGTCATAATAAAGCCGAATTTTTTGAAATGTTTGTAATGATAGAGATGCTTAAGTGATTACTTTGAGAAAGTTGATATTTTTAATTAATTTCCTAATTAATACATCGAAATGATGGACTAAAAATTATATACTGTATGCTTATTTCGTTTATTGAATAGGTCCATGGTTATTTAGTTTCTTTTAGTAATATTGCAGAGTAATAGGACTGAATCGGCGTTAATCATGGTCTACTCGTAATATGATGTCTGGAGTAGCCAATTTCGAGAGAATGAATTTGCAAAGATAAACTTTTAATTTTCTTACCTAGTGTCCAGTTATCCTATATTCCGCATTTAATAATTTTTTTTTACGAAACCCTAGTGTCACATATTATTTTTTGACGGCTTGTTGCTGATCTAATATAAGTAAACTTTAATAATAATTTTTGTATTTTTTACTCCACCTATACAAATGAAGTATTCCTCAAAGAATTTTTAATTTTATCAGCTCCTTCTACAGCTATGTAACAGCTAAGCTCGCTGAAAATCAGTCTGGCTCATCTCCCGTGGACCCATTGTTCGCTTTGTTATTTTAATTTTTTCCCTAGCAAGGAATGTCTTTGAAAGTGATCAAATGACGCGTGTAATATCAAGGTTTGGATTCGTCGTTTGATGTACAAAGATTAGGGTATTTGTGGAGATGAGTACCTATTTCGCATTTTTATCTTAAATAAAGGGAACAATAAAAGCGTCGACGCGCCGACGTCTGATCCCTTTTGCGGTAAACCATACATTAATTTATATTACACTTAAATATTTTAATAATTACATTAAAATATATATGATGTATTTGTACTTAAATTTAATTGCCAGTAATAAAAATATAAAAACCCTTTGTAATAGAACCATACATTAAGCATACGTTAAAATATATGTGTTGTATTTGTCGTTAAATTTAACTGTCAGTGATTATAATTACTTTGCCGTGTGGCTTAATGAGAATCTACCACCCCATCTCATTCCGTGGGTGTCGACAGAGGGGAAAAAACCAGGAGATGGGCAGCAGCATCTTCCTGGAACATCTGATAAATAAACTGCGTTTGCCAACCCGCCTGCCAAGCGTGGCATCTACGGCAATATCGTCCCAAAATGCGATCTACAAACTTTTGTGGCACTTTAAGCTCCCTGTGTTCAGCAGTGGACTAGTGATAGGCTGAAATGATGATGATTATTATTATTATAACTGTCAGTAATAATTAATATGTAACCTAACAAAAAATCTTCGGCTAATTAAAAATTCCTATCTAATAAAAATAATAATGGATGCCTCATCATCATCATCACTGGCCTTATAGCATCTGAAAACAGCGTCAGGAATTAAAGCGGCACTTGCGCTGGTAGCTAAAGCTCTCAAGGATCTTCCCAATAGGCTGTCCTTAAACCTTAATACAGAACGGTCTACTGATCCCTTGGCGTATGCTATTTCTCCCTCGAGTCTTGGATGGAAGTCTACATACTGAGTAAAGAAATTGCTAGTATTCGTAAGAGTTTTTATTAATCGTTTGTTACTGATGTATACTGGAGTAAAAATACGTCGCAGTAATAGGTAAAAAGTACATGATTTATTTTTTCAGTACTGATAAAGTACGAGTAACAGAGTAAAAGTAACGCCACAATATTTTAAAATTACGAAAAAATTAATTTTGTGTAAATTGGTTTTATTAGACAAAGTGAAAAAGTTCACATCTTCTCCTAGTACTGCTTACTTCAAGTTATAATAATTACGATTAATGTCTTTATTAGATCTGACAGTTTTTTTTAATTACTTCTTAATTCATTAACATTTTGACAATATGTACTATTGCATTACTATTACATTATGCCATTATCACTGTGATTCCATTATCCGTTTTTTAAAAATTGTTTTGCATCATCATTATCTAAACATTCCCATTCATGACTTTAAACGTCTACAAAGTTCCCATTCAAACTGACGGGAAGTGTTTTGGTCCTAACTAATTTTGTTTCATTTCAACTGAAAACGTTAAACGACCTTTTATTTGCTATGATATTAATAGTACTTATTAAGTGTTAATTTCTGATATGTTTATATATGGAATTCTGTTGGTGATAGACTTTAATCGAGTCACACGTATTTCCCAGACAAATAATAGTTTTTTTTTAATGTAAGTAAGTAATGAGACGATCAAGTCGTTCACCTGAAAGTAGATGTGGTCTCACCCAGAAATGGATTTGGAAAGTTTTGTGCGTTGTGCTCGTCCCCACGGGGCATTGTTTCTTAAATCTCATATGCCCTCTCATTACACTAGCTCTAGTGAGCTTCTAACTGAAACACAGTGATGTTCGCACACCACTGCTTGAAGGCAGAATTACTGGCATTACGGCGGTACCTGCCTATGCTGGACCCTGCATAGGAATTGCGCCACCAGTAACTTAACATAAGTAAGACACAATCTACTGTATAAAACTCTACGATTATTCTGCTTTATTGTAATCTATTATCTTTCCGATAAAATTACTAGACGGTAAAATTTATCTTAATTCTTCTTTAGAACAAACTCCCCCAACTACAACTTTTGTGTGGCAATATGTAGGGGAGGCCTATGTTCAGCAGTGGACTAGTGATAGGCTGAAATGATGATGATATTACAAACTAGGTGTGCCCCACGGCTTCACCCGCGTAAAAGAAACCAAACAAATGATTGCCCCTTACGGCATGGTATCTCGCTTACCTAAAGAGTTCGGCCTTTCTCGGTAATGTTCAGTTCACAGCGTGCGGCTCCTTAAGGCCATAGAATTAAGTCGTCGTCGTTTCACGACTTTTACGACTTTTACGACACCCATGGGATGAGATGTGGTGATAGATTCTCTTAAGCTGCCACCACACGGGGTAGAATTAAGTTACATCGAAATATATTCATATCATCTGAACCCTGCAAGATATCGAAATGGAATATGCATGAAAATTTAAGATCCGTAACGGCTCATCCGTAGAGCCGTTTCGGACCCTATTCAAGACAAACTTTGAGACAGACTTACAAAAATTTTAAAAGAGTCATTAATGATTAGGCATCGTATAAATAGCAGTTTTAACTTAAATTTTGACATTGATTGTAAAATCATAGACTGGCACTTCAATTTTATTATTGGTATATAGAAACGAAAATATAATAAACAAAAATAAGTTGAAAGACATGGGTAAAGGAGAACTGTCTAATGGAATACAGTGGACGCTAAGCAGAAAATTCCATTCCCGCAAAGTTTTGATTGTCCGAGGCAGCTGGCATTCTTAGCCGACACATTTGGCGAAACGAAGAGAATGCCAGGATTTCATTGTGTTCATGTCCAGCAAGTTTATACCAGTGAACTCATCACCAAGTGTCGTTCCGTAGACAACACACGCACGCTACTAATACATGCTATTTTTTTCATTTGGCAGGAAGTGGTCGTATACAAATAATACAGGTAATTTTATATGAATCAATATCGAATACTATAAATTCGGAAATTTTGTCTTATTTGGTTTAATCGTCTGTCAACTGTACGTAGTTTGTCTACTACACCGGCCGACAAAAAATAGTTTTTTTAAATCGTTTATAAAATTTTGAATTAGTTGCGCCAAGTATTTCTTTTCTTTCCAATGTAGTTAATTTAGTTAGCATAGTCAAACTGCATAGATTACTATCAAAAATATTAACTATTATCATAAACTCTTTTTAATAATAATATCTAAATGAAGTAAAAATGTAACGGAAGTGATAAACTAACATCAGCGGTAAATGCAGCTTCCTCCCTCGGGTCATTTTTATCCCCTTCACTAATTGTAATTTCATTGATAACACAGTTTACAGTTTGACCGGTCCATTAGTGCCAAACAAGGTGGCGTCCGCTCGGGCCTTTCAGGGGTATTTATAACCTTTACTATAGTTGCGGCAATAATTTCATTAGCGGGGCACAACTAGAGGCCGGACAAGACAAATGGTGGCCATTAGGAGGCCTAACGACGGCCCTCGTCAGCCCCCCGAACTTTTAACGACGAGAATCAAAGTAAATACGCAGCATTATCTTGCCGATTTGGCGCGATCATAACTCTAGGTAGGCAAGGGTTACTTGCACTAATAGGATATGCGCCGGTCAGTAGATAGGCTGTATTCTGACATTAATTAACACGCGTTACTTAGTTACCTTTGTTAAATCACTGAGTTTCAAACGATCCGTGTTACCTGTTGTGTTGACTGCAATATGTGTTATAACTAATGAATAATGTGTTTCTTTTTATTATGTACGTATTGTTTTCGTGAACTTTTATACTTAAAATATAACAAATTCTCTATTGGGATTTACATAGAACAAACATTCACAGATAACAAAAATAGGAATAAACACATTATAAGAATATATATTTTTTTCTGAGCTGAGTCAGATTTTACGTACTATAAATTCGTCATAACTTCTTATAACGTTTCCCCCTACGTCCTCTGGGGAGAGGAGAGAAAATCAGTCGCGCTAGACTCTCGCGGCACTCGTACGTTATTGTCCGGCCGTGGTCATTAAGGCCCATTCGAGCCGGGTAACTTCTTCTGGCAGACCATAATGCGACCAACACTATGTGCTTTTGTAAGAACGACTAACATTATGTTAATGTCTAGTCCGTATTTTGTTTGCGGTTCTTGCTTTTGGGCGAATGAATCGCGATATTTTGCTGAGCAAAACGTGTGGCTTTTGAGGAAGATATGTTACGATTTTTATTAATAATTTTGGTAAATCACCGCTCAAGAAATCCAATATAATAAGTATTTTTTGAAGTTGATTACAAAATTTTATTGAAAAAGGAAAGCATTCAAAAATGATTCGCCTATGTGTCAAACAAGTTTTTTTTGTGAATTTATCTTACCTACCCGAGAATCGAGAAACATATACTGCAAATATTAATACGTCAATGCCAATATCACTCGTGGGGATCTCGGTTTACCGCGGATCTTCATAAAATTACGTCCGAGTGTCCGTCAACGTTATAAGTTGCAGCAACTCGTTTGTACGCAATGTTGTTGATGAGTTGCTAAATACAGGATGATAATATTATTAAATAAAAACAAAATAGGAACATATTAAATTATCATTTTCAACATATTTTATAGTTGTATGTGAAAATGATAGATTATATTTATTTATGCATTTTTTTTATTGTATAAGTGACGAAACGTGCAAAACGTTCACCTGATGATAAGTGCAACGTCCGCCCACAACAAATGCTGTGTCACCCAGAATACTTCTGTGTGTCACCACAATGCGCCCGTCACCCTGAGACATCAGTTCTTAAGACTCAAATGCCCAGTGATTACGCTAGCTCTCAGTGCCCTAAACACCGAAACAGAAATGCTTGCACGCTACTGCTTCACGGCAGAATAACTGGCCCTGGAGTGGTACCTACCTAGACGGATTCCTGCACCTGATAGTTTGTTTTGAGTTATTATGCTAAATAATAATTCAAAACAAACTATGATTTTTATTTTAACCATTTTAAACCGTTTAAATATGCTGTTAAAGTACAACGAAGGTATATTGAGTCCGGGTCGTAGTCTTCACTTTCTTCGTCGTTCATAATATGTAAACTGAAAAAAGTAAACAGATCTCGTCGTTTTCAGCCTATCATAAGTCCACTGCTGAACATAGGCCTCCCTCATAGATCGCCACAAAAGTTTGTAGCTCCCATTTTGGGGGGATTTTGCCATAGTTGCGACGCTTGGCAGGCGGGTTGGCAACCGCAGTTTATTTATTTAGATGTTTCAGGAAAATGCTGCTGCCCATTTCCTGGTTTTAATTTTCCCTCTGTCGACTTTTACGACACCCACGGGATGAGATGGGGTGGTAGATTCTCTTAAGCCGCTACCACACGGCTAACAAACAGATCTAATAACATTTAAATGAAACTAAGTTTACGGATTTTATCGCGTTTAATTTATTACTATTTATAACCCGACGTTTCGAGTGCTTTACAGCACCCATGGTCACGGGAGGACTGAGGTGACAGATGTCCTGATGTCATAGTTAACCTGGGGTACCTTCAGCTTTAATTATTATTTTTGGGTCCGATCTACGCAGAAAGAGCTAACTGTGTCTTGAAGTCTTGCAGTGGTATGCTTGGTTTTTAATTTAATTTTATTTATTATTGGATCCCAAGCTGGTGGTAATACCCAACCATCTTCTCTATTGAAATTAGGATGTTTTTTGATTTCAATAGCCTCGCGAATCATCCTTGGTAGGAATCGGTGTTCTTTTGCAAGGATCTGTGGTTTATCAAATCTGATGTAATGGTTGGGATGATCCAGAACATGGTCACAGACTGCAGACTTCCTAGAACGACGATTTACATTACATAGGCCAAACAAAAAGATCGATTAAAACCCGCGTCAAAGAACACATAGCTGACGTGAAGCATCGTCGTTCTAGGAAGTCTGCAGTCTGTGACCATGTTCTGGATCATCCCAACCATTACATTAGATTTGATAAACCACAGATCCTTGCAAAAGAACACCGATTCCTACCAAGGATGATTCGCGAGGCTATTGAAATCAAAAAACATCCTAATTTCAATAGAGAAGATGGTTGGGTATTACCACCAGCTTGGGATCCAATAATAAATAAAATTAAATTAAAAACCAAGCATACCACTGCAAGACTTCAAGACACAGTTAGCTCTTTCTGCGTAGATCGGACCCAAAAAAAATAATAATTAAAGCTGAAGGTACCCCAGGTTAACTATGACATCAGGACATCTGTCACCTCAGTCCTCCCGTGACCATGGGTGCTGTAAAGCACTCGAAACGTCGGGTTATAAATAGTAATAAATTAAACGCGATAAAATCCGTAAACTTAGTTTCATTTAAATGTGTAGTGTTCGCGTAAATATAAGAAATCATTAGATCTAATAACATCTTAACGGCCGCATGGCCTAGTGGACTTCTACGCCGCGGGTAAGTTAGTAAAGTAACCGCCTATAAATCTCCCACTGCTGAGCAAAGGCCTCCTCTCATTTTTTAAAGGGTTTTAGAGCCGGAAAGAGTCCGCCACGCTGCACGAATGCAGGTCGGCGGACACATGTCTTCGGAAAATTTGTATTCCTCAGATATGCAGGTTTCCCCACGGTGTTTCCCAGTACCTAAAATTGCAAAAACCGAGGATCGAACTCAGGTCACTCGCGGACTATGAAATTTCAGGCGAGTGCCCGGCCCCTGTTCTACTGTGGGTCCTGGGGTCGAAACCCAGCCGGTGACCAACATTTGTGAAGTGTATGTATGTTCAGATTTAGTTGTATTGTGCATGTGAAAGGTTGGCCTGAAAAACGCACTCACGATACGGAAGAAATCCTAGTGTGGGGCATCGTTTATAAAAAGTAAAATATAAAAAAATGTATAACTTGTGTTTGTATGGTCCATGTATGTGTTTAGCAAACACATTCTCTACGAACTCCTTTCCTACTAATGATTTTTTTATTAATATTCGACCAAGAATAATGTGCAACATGCTGTACGTCAAAAGTATTTCATTTCGCAGATATTGCTAAAGTACAAACCATAACGTATTAAGTTAATGAGAGACAACGCGCGTCACCATACTCCAGCGCAGGGGGAACGTCGGCCAGACGAGTATACATCGTGTACACGGAATACGAATTTATTGTTTCATTAACACGGGATTAGGTGACATGTGTGCCCAGAATTCTATCACTTGATACAAAAATCCCTTTTACTTGTTTATTTATCTTCTATATAAATAAAATTATAGAGGTCTGCCATTGTGAGCGCATCACTCAAAACTACGGGATAGATTTCGATACGTTTTTTTTTAGTTTTAGTTCTTATACAATTGGTCCTTATTTAAAAAATATATTACGATATCTTAATTTAATATAAAGTTATTCAAGTTTTTAGAAACTACTATTTTATAAGAAAGGTCTGCCGTTGTGCGCGTGTCACGCATAAACTACTGGATAGGTTACAATTATTTTATTTTTTTACTTCTTAGACACATGTTCTTATCTAAAAAAAAATCACGATATTTTTATCCATACTATCCATTCTTATATTATAAACGCGAAAGTAACTGCCTCTGTCGGCATTTTTCACGGCTCAACCGTTGAACCGATCTTAACAAAATTTGGCACCTGCATCCTGGAGACGGACTTAGGATACTTTTTTATCACGGAAATCAAATAGTTTCCACGAGATATTTATAAACCTATATCCACGCGGACGAAGTCGCGGGCATCAGCTAGTAGTAAATGTATTTAATATTGGTAATGTTAATTTATTTTTCAAACACGAATGTCTATTTAGTTACAGTAAATAAGTTCATGCCGTGTGGTGGCAGCTTAAGAGAATCTACCACCCCATCTCATCCCATGGCTGTCGTAAAAGTCAACAGAGGAAAAATGAAAACCAGGAGATGGGCAGCAGCTTCTAGCATCTTCCTAGAACATATGAATGAATAAACTGCGGTTACCGAGCATGGTAACTAAGGCAAAATCCTCCCAAACTGAGAGCTACAAACGTTTGTGGCAATCTAGTGATGGGCTGAAATTATGATGATGATGAGATAAGGTTATAACTTTTTCTAATTTTTATATTGTTATAATATGACTAGTTTCATTGACAACTCGTTTGTCAGTTCTGTATTTCGGCCATCAGACAAAGTCAGAGATTCTCTTTACTTTACGTCACTATAAGTATACTGCACTGATCACAATTTGTAGTTGCAACGTACCTCTACCTCGTCGGCGTTGTATTATAATTAATTATGTTTTGTTACCATACATAACATTATAAAACCGTTATAGCTCAGCGACTGGATGCTCGTCCTAAAATTCCAAACTACGTTAGTGTCTTATGAAGTCTGTTAACCCGCATGGGAGTAACGAACTAATTCAGGCTCCAAAATCTACTCAAATATGAAACCAGGCCTGTGCCCAGTGATATTTATACTCTGTACCTTTTTTAACTGTAAAATAAGAATATACAAAAGTATGATTTAAGTAAAATTATACTGTAAGGGTCAAAAAGTCTACCACAAAAAAAAAGGCTGTGTTCTTAGCAGAATTTAAACTGCAACAAATGTAATGATTTCTTATATTTACGCGAACACTACACATTTAAATGAAACTAATTTTACGGACCTTAATTTTACCCCGTGACCATGGGTGCTGTAAAGTACTCGAAACGTCGAGTTATAAATAGTAAAATTAAACGCGATAAAATCCGTAAAATTAGTTTCATTTAAACAATAAATATCCTTAAAATTAAGCCATTGACACTCAAGCAGAAAAATTGTTACGAACGATACCTTTACATTAACTGATAATTGTATTATAACTGTATTATAATTGTATGTTTTTTTCACATTAACAAATACATTTCTTTGTTGACAATGGTACTTATGACTATGGGAATTTGAAAATAAGAAAGACTTCTTGAGAAAATGTTATTTAATTCCCTGTATACAAAAAACGTAAGTAGAATGAGAATGGGGCATACGGCTCGCATACTTTTTATTAATTGACGAAATAAGTTATAATCTTGTTAGCGTCCCAGCGACTCCATTGTGACGCTACGTTACCTGGACATTGTAATAGGATCAACTTATTAAATACTAAGTACACAAACATCAAACGCGTTTTACTGAATAAAAGAATGGCGCTGCGTAAGAGGCTTTGTCCCTCTTTTTCTGATTTTTAAATTAATTCATTTGCATTTCGTAAAAATATATAAGGCGAGTACGTCAAAAATCATAGTCTTAAATTCTCTTCATTAAAATAATGATGATAATTTCGATAATCAAACTATTTTTTTTATCACAAAACCATATACATGATAATTTCGTTCTGTCTAAACAGTTGGGCACCGAAATATTCGATATCCATTTACCAAGGATATTAGCCGTTAAAGAGGTGCTTGAAAGGCAATGGAGCCTTTACCTTAGGGTCCTTTGGGAGGCGTTCTCAAGAAGTCGGCGAAGGTGTTGTACCCCATCCTAAATACGATCTAATTACGAAATAGTTTCACTTCTTGATTTATAGATTAAGTTCCGGCTAGCCCGGTCGCACACGCGGCGCAGTGGTTCACTTCTGACATATTAAAATCCTTTCTCGTTCATGTTTCATTAAATTAATATGAAAATGCGGTACGGTGTATATGAGGAAACGGTTTATAACATATATTTACAAAACACTGGAATACTTTTGTTAAAATTACAATTATGCTTTGAAATGTGATTTACACGGCCATTTGCATGTTTGCGAAATGATTACTTTTATTTTACTTTCTAAAATTACTTAATACTGAGGGTGTTAATTGCATTCTATTAAAAATAAAATACTGCAGTGCGCACAATATATCTCGATTATTACAGATTTATTTGCTCTCACATACACAAATATGTAATACTATATTTCATGGCATTAGTACTTAGATGTATTCATATATTAAAAAAGAACAATCATTAAGCTCGTAAATTTGCAACATTTGTATTTACGCTTTGGCTTTGAAGAATTATTGCCACTGAATTAAAATACCGAATCGATACGAAATAGAAATACGAGTGTATAAGTAGGAGTATCGGGAGGTGTTAAAGGAAAGACGGTACAATCTCGAAGGCATTATCGGATTCCACGGGTGTTCGGCCCACAATGGATGTTCCTGACCGAGCCGAGCTTATACCGTGGGCTCAGTGCTTTGTACCAAATCACTTCGTGTAGATTTATTGCCGAGTGCCCCATTACCCCACTCTCCCCCTTCCTATATAAATCGTGGAATAAGTGTTGCCATATTTACTGGTGACATATCGCTAATCACGGGCACCTTCTGCATTCACCAGTTGTGAGTAGTAATAATTAATCCCGGCCTATGACGAATTGGAATAATTAATATTAGGAAATTTATTGCCTTGAGGTCCGCAGATCAACTTGAGACGTAGTCACATGTATTCACTATAAACGAAATAAAATTTTGTTGTCAAATTTTGATTTTGATTCGTATAATATATTATTATGAAATTTAAATACGTTATTTTGATTTGATTATCTAGATATTTCTGTTGTTGGTAAAGTAAAGTAACAACCTATAAATGTCCCACTGCTGAGCACAGGCCTACTCTCATTTTCGGGAGTGTTTTAGAGCTGGGAAGAATCCGCCACGCTGCTCCAAATCGGGTTGGCAGACTTCATATATCTTCGAAATATTTTTTTATTTCCCAGACATGCAGGTTTCCTCACGCTGTTTTCTAATCACAAGTGTGCTGAAGAAAAATATTTCTCTTTCAGAATGGAACAGAACAAAATATACTCATTTTTATTCAACATAGAATATTTACATAATACTTATTAAACGTCATTTTTTTAAGCTTTAATGTTCGCAAAAATTCCTGTCTTGGGAAGAATTTCCTCATCTTTATATTCTTTATAATACTGTGAAAATGAAATAATACGTTACAGTACATTCTTTAATATTATAATAACCATTTTTTCAATTCGTTGTTTAAAAATTGCTGTTTAATTTTAATGACTTTATCAGGCTAAATAGTTCCAAAAGGATAACTCATTTTCGAGTTTCTGAAACCGTCTTTCAATATGATAGATGCTAAAACTCCCATAAAAATATGTTGAATAAAATTATGATGCTATGCCACGAGGAATCAAACTTAACGATAACTTTAGCTATTAGATTTTAAATATTTTACAAGTGATAATGAGCAAATTTTATCCTGGGCCTTGGCGATTAATTGGAAATTAGGTTTGTTCAAACGTGACCATCTACGGGCGGTTCCTCTTATCAATCTGCCGAATCATGCGGCCGACGGTTGTCGGTCAAACGGACCGCGAAAACAACCTAATTACTTTGAACGATTCGTAGTGACCAAACGACAGGTGCTTAGTATCGAAATGTAATTAATCGAAGCCTTCCGGATGGTATCCAATTTCTACTAACAGGAATAACTTGGTAACAACCGAACAGCCCAAAGTGAATTTGTAATAAGGGCGAGACTTATCTTGGGTTTCATAATTTATTAACGCCGTAGCCACCATCCGATTAAGTTTAGTATTTAGTTGCATTTAATAAAGCAATAATTTGTTTAATCATTAATTAATCTTATGTAAAAATGTATGGGTTTCTGTGGGCCGATTACAACCACGTCGTCAAATTCTACTTAGTACCAGAATCCATAATCTGCACAGGATATATAATAAGACTATAATAATTAATGGTAGCAGTGGAAGAGTATTTACAGCACATTTAATTCTAAGGGTCTTGTAAAAAGAAAATCGGCTAAGGTAAACGCCAGCAAAAACTTGTGGCCTCGTAACAGATGGCGGAATAACCACCTCAAACGCAGCGAACTTTCATTATCCAGATCGCTGATGGGCAGAAGCGTCTAATATCTGGTACTTTGATCGCCAATTCGTCTACCACATGAAGAGGCGTAGATCCAGCAGAGGACTGTTATGAGGCTGTTGCGCTGATGATTATTAATATAATTGACTAGTCCTTTCTAAATCCACTGCTAGACATACCTCGATCCTAGAAAGCGTTAGCAAATGTCGACACGCATCTCATGAAAATATTGTTCATATTTGGCATGTATCAACACTTTGTTTGGGCAGGAGGTGTAGTATCAGAGAGACGGGTAAAATAAAAACACAACTTTCACTGGTGGTAGGATTCCTATGCAGGAATCCGTCTAGTCAGGGTGATGGGCGTAGTGGGATATCACACAGAAATGTTCTGAGTGACACTGCATTTGCTATGGGCAGACGTTACACTTACCGTCAGGTGAACGTTTTGCTCGTTTCATCACTTCATCCAATAAAAAAAAAACTAGCAATTGTGTTTTTGCATAAGTGCTGACTCTGACTGGATTCGGACCCAGTACCTGCAATGCAATAGAGGTCATGTACTCGGACTACTACTGGTGCGACTGCCATATAGTCGACAGTGAGGTATTATTTTAGTGAATAGAGTATAGTAAATATTCGTGTAAACACACATTACTTTTCTAATAGGAGTAAGATAAGGTTTCATAAGATTTCCATGCCGATTGACATGCCGTCACAACGCACCAGTATTATATTATAATTTGTTCAATATACAACATACTTCGGAAGTATACGTAATTTATATTAATTAGGATCATAAAAAAAAATACTGAAGTAGGATAGTGGCAAATTTTATGTTTTGTAGTGGTGATTAATGACTTGCGTAAAATCGCTTTCATCCATCACCGTGTACATAGTCCTCCGCGGAGCATTGGTGTTTCGCAGTTCACTAGGCTTCGTCGTATATGCCACGCGTGGCAGGCGGATAAGCGGTCGTAGTGCCCAGGCGCATCGTACCGAGAGCTGAGACGCTGATGCCCGTCACCAGCCTGGATAATTGAGGCCTAGCAGAACTGAAATGGTTATTCCGTCGTCGGTCGGAGGTCATGATGTACTTCTGGCACTTCATATAATCGCTTCTTTTTTATAGAAGAGGGGGGCAAACGAGCAATGCCGCTCGCCCAAGAACATCCGCAATACCAGAGGAATTCCGGGTGCGTTGCTGGCATTACGGACCCACGGGATTAATATGGTGGCAGATTCCGGCCAAGGAAGCTGGCCAAAGCAAAGCAGAAAGCCCTCATGCGACCCTTATTACATTAGACTATAGGTAATAATATTTATACATTTCGAGTTTTTAGACCCACAATAGGATTCCGCCAGTATCATGGGTGCATTTTGCAGATATAAATTCGTCATGCACACAATATTAGGCCTGCGCCAAAATCGAACCCGCGTCCCTCGGCGCTGAGCCAAGGGATTAACGGAGCGGACAATTTAGATCAGCCTCTACTCGTGTAATTTGCATTGAGATTAATAAGCATTTTTATAAAACAAATTGCTACTGCACTAATAATCGTGAGCCTTTCTATATCTTATGGTTATCATTGTTATATATTATGTATATAACTATACGTCGCTAATCAACTCCGATGTCTGCGACTGCTCAACACACTCCATATACTTAATTAATTAAAAGAGTCCTCGCGTTGCTCCGAGGCAAGTTCATATACAGCTACATCGGTGTTTACCTGTTCACATGTTTGTGCAACTAACGAACGAATTTATCTTAATTATTTATTTGATTTACAGTCAACGCTTCTATATAAAATGTTGGTAACACCAGCCTAATCAAGTAATGTATTCCAAATTTTCACTCTTCACTTTCCTTTGTTCTAACGTAAAATTAATCATATTCAGATTCAATTTGATAACACAATTTGCACAAGACCCAATTCTCGACAATTATCTAATTAAAATGGACCACACATTGTCGGGTTCACGTATCCGCTATAAGAAAATTATATTATAGGATCTTATTACCCGATTCAACTAAGGTGTTAAGTAAATTTGAATGTAATCGCATTAAACCTTTTTCCTCGGGGCGGGGTTTGTGAGAGGTCCGGGTTGAGAAAAATGCGCCGGGATTTATTGGCTTGTTACCAGGATTTTAAAAAGGAACGACTGTAGATGGAACGAGGAGGAATGCGAGCGGTCCCGACCCCGTCAGTCGGCGCGTTTGATGGTTTGAAAAAAAAGGGGCACTCAGTCTGATGTTCATTTTTGTAATCGTTCTGATTTTTGATTAATTTCCTATTTTGATTCGTGAAATAAAGCGATAATTTATAAGAAATAAATTTGCAAAATCAAATCTAACCTATGATTAAATTAGAATTTGATTCCATTATTTAATACCAAGGTTAATGTCACGAATATATATTAAAATAATTATATTTTAAAATTAAAACAAGGAAATTACAAGTAAAACAAAAACCCAGGGGAATGTTATTGAATATCAATCATTTATCATGAAGGTTCGATAAAATGAAACAAAAACTAGTCTCTCATTTCAATTGCGGCAATGTCTACACTTTTCTGTCCCTAACTCGATTGCTCATCAAGCATTTTAAGTGACTCTTACAAATCTCTCGAGACTCACTCGAGAGGTCTTCTTAAATATTCACGGGACGCAACTCTCGATCGCATCTTTCAGTCACTGAAACTTTTCTAAGTTAACGACCCTAAATGTTATTAGTTGATTTGTGCGCTAGTGCTTTGAACAAATATTTCACCTAATTATTATGTAACTACCTCATTTAACGAACTGAGTGTCAAAAAATTATGTAAATGTTAGGAATCATTATTAAAAATGTAAAGAAAATTGTTTAAAATAATTTTTTATTATATTATACCTCTTATATTGTTATGAAATGAAGGAAAATTGCAATCCAAATGCAAAAGTAAATATTTAAAGCATAAAGCTAAAAAAAAGAACTGTACGTTATTACTTATAAACAAAAATATCTGAAGGATGAAGCATACTTCAGAATTTCTAATTTTTTATTTCACAGTCACCTTCATAATCTTCCATTATCATCATCATCATCTTTGTAACATACCACTGCCTCAGTTACCTATCCTCAGTTGGAAAAAATTGCCGTAATCGCCAAGCTTCATAGATAGCATAACCTGCCCATAACCAGTATGGAGAACGGGGTAGGCATATATCTTTTTTTTATTGGATAGAATGATGAAACGAGAAAAACGTGTATCTGATGGTTAGTGCAACGTCTGCCCATAACAAATGCTGTATCACCCAGAACATTTCTGTGTGACACCATAATGCGCCTGTCACCCTGAAACATCAGTTCTTAAGTCTCATATGTCCAATGATTACAGTAGGTCTCAGTGTCCCCTTGCCCTTCTAACCGAAACACATTAAGGTTTGTAACAAGGGGTGGTGCCTCCCTAGACGGATTCCCGCATAGGAATCCTACCACCTTTCTTCTTGCTACTATAATAAAGTAGTTACTTTGAACGCGTTAACCACAGGAAATACTAATTCGATTAAAAAAAATATTTTTGAATTAGATTGCGTGTTTATTTAGGACAGTTCTATAGTATAAAACCAAGCTACGGCTTTCAGAAACTGCACGCTGAGAACATTACTGATAAGGACCGACCTGTGAACATGTCAGTGCCATCCATGCCCATAGGCACAGTTAGTAATTTATGAAAAAATTATAGTAAAAGTAATTTATTCATTCATTCGCTTGTGTGGTGGCGGCTTAAAAGAATCGGGTAGATTTTTTAAGCCCCATCTCGTCCCGTGGGTGTCGTAAAAGTCGAGGCAAACTGAAAACAAGGAGGCAGTGTATTCCTGTCACATCTGAATAAATAAACTACGGTTGCCACACCGCCTGCCCAGCATGGCAAATATAGCAAAATCTACCATAAATGAGAGCTACAAGCTGCAGGGGAAGGGGGCAAGCGGAGGGGAGGGGGGCATATGCTCAGGCAGTGGACTAGTGAAAGGCTGAAGTGATGATGATGATACATACATACATATCCAATAAAAAAAATGATAGATACATACATACATAAGATCACGACTGTATCCCATAAGGGGTAGTCAGAGACTGGGCACTCACTGCAAAAACAGATGACTGTCACAATCCACGTTTCTCCAAAACATATAATGCACTTGGTGTGATAGGTGGTGAGCCCATCGCCACCATGCGCTGTTGGGTGCACAGTGCAGTTTAATTCCTTACTCGACTTTTACGAGATCCATTGAATGAGATGGAGTGGTAGTATTCTTTTAACGAACTTCAATTTAAAGCTAATATAAAACTAACAAAGTCGTTAATATTCAAATAAACAATCAAACAAAAACTCAAAACTGCTACGATCTTACAATACTATGAATATTTTAAAAGAAATCTCGACTTTTTACTCTTTCCTTACAACATGACGTCGGGGGACTGGCAGATATAAATGAGGTAATTTAATAAAGGGGAGCGGTTAGTTACAATTACGTTTTTAAATGTAAGCAAGACGGCTCCTTGTTACGCTTTGATTTTTCTTATGCGACACGCTATTTGTCGACGTCGTGCTTCAGATTAAGATAGACTCAACTGAAAATTAATTGTATGCCAGCTACGTATTCTTTTAATATAATTACAAGCATTGGAAGTCCTTATTCCGTAATAGTGTACTTTATGACAGCAATGAAATTATTTAAAAAAATATTCATAAATTTGTTACACAGTCAGGCTGTTTAAACATTTCAAACTTTCAATTTTTTTTCTATAGTTTTCCGAAATTCTTATGACCATAGATGTGTGAATGACCCATAATTGCATAATAAATTGTCTTGGTTTAAGGTATAAAAATTGTTATAATATTTAAATTTCAGATACATCCATGTTGGAGTCACCCGTTGCTAAGCTATACTTTCGTCACAAAGCAAAGGGTTGCTAGTAAAAATCGCGACCCTCCTGAGAAAAATCGTGCCGCGTAGGGGTAACCTTTAAAAGAAATACCTATCAAGCCGTTGTTTTCTTCCAAAGACGGGGGTAACCAGGTAGAGAGCCAAATGAATTGCAAACAGCATTATTATTTCCTCCAGGAAGTCGTATATATTCACGGGCGCCTTTATTTTAGCGTTTCCCGCTTTATTCATTTTTTTCTTTACCCCTTTTTTATTGTCGACAATTTCGTAATATATTGTAAAGGCACAGCAAGACGCGGCTGTAAACAACTATTACAAGTTAATAGGAAAACGGGTTGGTGGGAAAGCATTTTATTTATTTATTTGATTTTCCTTAAACGAAAAGTTTGCTACCATAAGTATTTTTTCCTTATTAAATTGTTTGGTTTAAATTTTATCTTCGGTTCTTAAATCCGTATCTATTCGAGGTTTTAAATAGTATCAATACTTTTGCTACCCTTTGTACGGTGCCTACTGGCACTTTGTATAGTAAGATTACTTTCAAGCTAATTCAACTACAGCTTTACGTATATTCATATAATCAACAGAGTTTTCTCTATATTATGGTAGGAACATATCGCAAACTTCATCTAAGGTGTCTTCATTTTTAATTCTACAGGATTATCAAAGAAAAGTTTAAAGTGAGTTCTATTTTCCATTTATTGTATCAATTGCATAGATATGCGATTTCCTGTGTTCTTCAGCGTAGGATGCGGGATCTAAACGATCTTGAGGTTCTTATTTGGCGACATACTCATAGATTTCGCTACACTAGTGATAAATACAGAATAAAAGCTCAATTTTACATTTTGATGCCGCCTTGGCCAGCTCTTATGTTACAGAATTATAATCTTTATGTAACCTATATCAGTACAAAAAGAAACATATTCACCAAAATAATCACACAGTCGACCGGTGTGTGGTCACTGCGGTGCCTAGAAACATCCATCTTCAATGACGAAGAAAACGTAGTTTCTTTGTCATCCTTCAGGATCAATGTCGAATGCATCTTTGCCAGTAATCTATTCCAGTATTCATCAGTCATTATACGAAACATAATTCTATTAAGCGGTTATTTTTACGCAGGTGTAATGTGCAGTAAAGCTGTCAAGCAGAACTCACGTACTAACAGTAAAGTAACAGCTTATAAATGGCTCACTACCTAGCACTGGTCTTCTCTCATTTCTGAGAGGGTTTTGGAAGTCGGGAAGAGTCCGCCACACTGCTCCAATGCGGGTTGGCGGACTTCAGATTTCGTACTTCAGGTTATTTATTTCTCAGTCACGATGGCGCCCAGCCTCTGAGCTACCATGGCTCTTACTAATGAATTTGCCGCATAGAAAAGGAAGAATTGATAGTAACTTTTCTAATTTTTTTTCTGCTATCCATTTTTTATTATATATTATACAATTAAACCGAAAATTATTAATTATAAGCTAGTTAACTTAAATAATTTTAGCTTTTATTATTTAACTATGCTTATAAATAAGGCGAAAAGTAATTATCACTAACTGATGTTATCTCTAATTACAAAGCTATTATATGTAAATTGTATGGTCACGTAATTAGCTCTAACAAAAGCTTTACCGGGATAAGAACATGTACGTTTCTTGGGTGAATAGTTTCGCTCGTAAAATTGCTATAAAAGGGCGATAAATGCCGATTATGGCCTTCGTAACGGCTCTCTAATAATGAATTGTCTTTAGTGTATTGCTCGAAGGAGATTTTAATATGCCTGTTATACTTAAGCTTAAGGCGATAAGTTTGAAAATTGTGATCGGAACACTTAATATAAATTTATATGGATGAATGGAATACGTGTAACTTTTTTCAGAATGGATTAGATAGGAGAATCTGATATTTTTTGGTGTGTTTTATTACAGTTAAATTTAATGGAAACATAAAAACGGCTTAAAAACTTATGTTAAAAATTTGTTTAAATGAAAAATTAATAAACATTATTGTCATCTTCATCATCATTTCATCCCGTCACAAGTCCCTTACTGGCCATACATATGGCATATAAATTAAAAATAAAATTTGAGTCCAAAGAAGTTTTTTTTCTAAAAGCGCAATTTAATTAAAAAAAAAATATTTTACGTTTATATTACAGACACGTATTTCATTATTTTCTTTTTCCAGTATCTGCATAGATTGAACCTGGTTATTATTGTTATGCATTTATCCTTAAACATCGCAGGCACGTAAATATTGAAATAGATAATAACATATATCGAAGAGAGTAATAAAGCCTGCGAACGGAGCCAATAAACGTAGATTATCGGGAGTTATGATGCGATTCTCGTTAATGCGACACGACAATAGGCCGCGGGCGGGGACCCCGCCGTGTGCGAAAGCTGCGTAAGTGTGGAGGAAGACTCATTACGTGTGAAATACATAATCTAAATTTATTTTTTTCTCTTGTGCCTTAAACATGCAAGAAACATAAAATATACCATTTAATTATAAAAAGGCGCTGTAATTTAATATTTATGTATTCAAAAGCAAAGTAAATAAGTACGTGGTGTTATTAGCCATGTAACCCACTAAGATAGATATATATATATATAGTCACGCTTATTTTTCATATAAGAGGTAGGCAGAGGCCACACAATAAGTGATATAAACTATACGCGGTTAATTGACGACGTATTCGCAACCGTCACATGATGTATTCAGGTCTTACTATATCTTACTGTTGGGCAATAGGCCTTTGCCAAGAAATACGCACCTTACGAATTCTATTGCTACCGGCGGCCTAGCACAGATCGACAGTACATAACAAACATCTATCGCAGTACTACGTTTACTTTAACGCGGTTTTCGCTCTAGAACGCGCTTACCCAAATCGTGACGACTTCTGCAACAAATGTGACCAGTCTATTGGTTCAATTTCCTAACGGAAGGCTTTGTCGGTCACTCTGGTTCTCTGGTGGAATTCTTCATTAATAATCCTATCCTCCAAAGAAACCACGAGCGTATTTGAGCTTCAAGTAGTCGCACAGTTACTATATGCATTTCGGCCGTATAGAGGTAAGACGCGCTGCTTCTACTTCTAGACTTCGTGTTCTGACTATAAGGATTCAAAGCTGGTAATTTTCGGTTACTATATTTATATGTAAATAATTTGTCATGTGTTTATTACTCAAAAATCTAAAAACTAGTCAGTAAAAGGAGTTGATATACTTTCACAAATATATTAGAATATCTGAAGTACGCTTAGGCTTGTATTTCATATGTGACAGAGTAATTATTTTTATCAATATATTTATTGTCTTTCTCCATAGTAGTCATTACGCCCGGAGGGCGCATCACTCAGAGCGCATAGACAAAAAGAGCGCTGGTTCATGTTATGAAGTCAATTTATCATCAGCAAACCGAATAATTGCTCAGCGGAACGCTATGAGCGTCCTAAGCGAGACTTTTTCGTATGTTTGACATTTAACCTGTGCTTTGGTCATATCGAAATTTTTGTACTGTAGTTACAATTAGGCGGCAATAGCCTATTAATGGTTTAGGGTACGGACTGCGAAACATGACGTCGCAGGATCGAGCCCGCCATTCGAATATTGTCGTGAGCCAACTCCTAGCACAAGCTTTTACGCTTAGTTGGAGTGTTTAACAGGAGTATTAGTAAAGTTAATATAGCATTGCCAGTATTCTTTATAAAAAAAATTAAAAATAAAAACATTTTATTTAATTGTAACTACAGTTGAAGCATTTAGTTAATGTTAATAACTAGTAAGTTTCGTTACCATTTTTTGATTCATGTCACGAAATAGAAAAACAATAACAATCAGCTTAGTTCTTTCTACAGCTATATAGTTCCACATTTTCATAACTTTTCACAGAAGTTATTAGTTCTTAAAATCTGTAAATTAGGAGTTTTGGTATCTATTGCTTCATCATTTCAGGCTATCAGTAGTCCACTGCTGAACATAGGCGTCCCTATAGATTGCCACAAAAGTTTATAGCTGTCATTTTGGGGGGGATTTTCCCGTAGGTGCCACGCTTGGCAGGCGTGTTGGCAACTGCAGTTTATTTTTTCAGATTTACCAGGAAGACGCTGCTGCCCATCTCCTGGTTTTTATTTTTCCTCTGGCGACTTTTACGACACCCGCGGGATGAGATGGGGTGGTAGATTCTCTTAAGCCGCTACCAAACGGCACATCTATTGCATCTATTGTTTATTATGAAACATCTGATATTTGTAAATCAAATATTTATTAGCAATTTTTTTTTATTATTTAAATAATCTACTTATTTTTTTCAAATGACATGGATGGGAATACTAAACATTAAATAGCCTCTATTGTAGCAATGAAAATATAATGTGAAACTTATTTGGCATTTAACCGGTGTATTTTCGAAACATCCGGCCGAAAAGAACACGCCAATACGGTCCGATACTGTGCAAACACTTCGACACAAAGTCAATGTTGACTGTTCCCGGGCCTCCCCTTCTCGTGGTGGGACAATAAATCGTATAAATAAATTACTGCTGTCAATCTACTATGATCTTATTTGTTAGTCACAATATAGGTAGGAAACGCGAAAAAGTAAAATGAACGTATTTATATGTATATAGTATGGTATATATATATCCGAAGGTATTGGTATCTCAGAGAATATTCAATCTCAGATACGACTGTCGAAGGAAATATTTTACAATTGTCAAATACTACTACTAAATAATTATTATATATTACTTTTTTTAATTTAAAGCTAAACATGTGTTAGCAATAATGCTTCACAATTACGTAAATTTTACATATATCAACGTAAATTACTAACTTATACAAGTTATTTAACACATTTTTTGCGCGAAGGCCTGCGAAGGTGGCAACTATGGCACAATCCTCTCAAAATGAGAGCTACAAACTTTTGTGAGGGAGACCTATATTCTGCAGTGGACTAATGATACGCTAAACGATGATGATGATGAATAGTTGTGTTAGATATTTCATTAACTTTCGTAAATACCAGCGCAACTTTTCACCATTAAATAAACAAATGTTTAGCGTAAAGTTCAATGGAAAGTTGCGGTAGACTTAATAAATCTTACATAACCTCAATTTGAGTCTAACTAAAATGGAGGTTATTAGATTATATTTATGTAAGACATATAGAAAATATGTTTTCTAGTACCACAACATTTTTAAAGCTACAGTTAGTGACCAAAAAATAAGAGGGGCGAACCAACAGATAAAGATATTGGTGAGCGCAAACAAAACGATACGCCACCGCCGCCGTCGTAAAAAACACGTTAACATCCATTCACATTTATGTCCCCTATTTGCGCTCGCAGACCACTGGGCAGGGATACAAAGTAACTGATTGCCTGCAACAAACTAGGCTATTTGCTTTGTCCGCAATACTCTTTACAAAAAAACAAAAGCTTTTATTTTTAAAAAAAAACCTCTTCAATATTTAAATATTACAAAAACAACGAAGAGGCGAAGTGAGTAAAATATAGAAACACAATGAGTCATTCTGACCGACTAAAAAAAATCATAGAAAACGAAATCAGTCATACAACTATTAACCAAGGTCCTCCTACATGCGCTTTAATATAAAATAATAATAAAAAGAAATTTCCAAATCAGTTATCGTGGTATATTAGTTACGGTACCAATTAATAATTTATGAATATACAATTTCAAATGTATTATTATAGCATATATTTGTATATTAAGGCTAAAAAAAACAACACGATATAAATGAAAGAGATCGATTACTAATAATCCTATGCTTCTACCATACGCGCAATTCAAAATCATATTATTTGATTTTCTTTTATTATTATACTCGGAAACATTTATTGCAAAACGTGCCGGGTTTTCTTAAAAATCCATTATTAGTAAAATGGTAATGACTATTCCGTTATGCCCTTTGTTACTTTGTATACTTACAGCGAAGGTGCTCAAAACAAAAGTTGTGTACAGAAGTTTTATCATGGCATCCCCTCGGGCGAAGAGGGTCTTTTGACCTATTTTTCACACGATGATCTACGTTCGGTGTTCTCTTTCTCTTACAGAATCATTGCATTCAAAGAAAATATTAAACAAAAACAGATAAGACAAGACTGTTCTTACCACTTTTGAATTTATAAAATCGTTAACCGTTTATTTATTTTTATATTATTGAAATAAGTCAGCACTTATTTTAAAAGTAACAAGTTAAATCCAAACCATCGCATGCTGTAAACTAAAAGATTCTATCTCAGTGTATGAAATCAGCACACACATAAATCCGAGATGGCAGACAGCGTCGTAAATACACGTCCGCGGGCACAAATCCAGTCGCAACGGACTCGCTTATTGAGTTATCACAGTTCCGTTCTCGCGAACACAATATATATTGATTAGACAGTCATATAACATGAAGATAACTGGGGTAAGTAATGTATAAAATGTAGCTTAAATGGGTTTTTGCGACTCAGGGTGACGAGCGCGGTGTGGTGCCATACAGGAATTTTCTGTGTGACACAGGATTTGTTATTGGCATACATTGCATTGCTAAGGTAAACCATTTGCTCGTCTCGTCAGTTTCTTACATAAACTAAATGTAGGTGTTTACTGATATTTATGTATTAAAATGAATCAATAAATTTCTTTTCAATTTTCTTTTGTTGGTATAGCAAATATAGAAAGCAGTATTCATACTATTTCAGCAAGTTTTTAATATTTAAAAAACAAAAAACTTCAAAAAAGTCTAGTCCAGTGTGCCCACCAGTAAGACCTTTAATGGCTACTAGTTTACAGTATATTGAAACTTAACTATCCAGTCTTTGACACCGATGTAGAGTCAGTAACTATTTTGGTAAGATAAGATTTCAAGAACTTTATTTTATAGAAATGGTGTAATTAAGTGTAGTGTATTTGGGCATTGACTGTATATTACCGTTGAGCTACATACGCTGATGAATTGCATAGTCATATTGTTGATATACTGTGTGTCAGATTCAACATAAATATTCATAGTTTTTATTGGATCACTGGAATTTAAAAAATCAACCAGTATCTCTTTTTGAACACGTCTTGTCTACGAGGAAAATTCAACAGACCAACAATCTTTTCTTTGAGAAAACGCGAATCATACTGCAACCCGTGAATAATACAACTTATAATTAGTTCGGATGAGGTCGAAATAGATTTTACAAGAAGTATTAAATCGCTAAAAACATAAAAAATGATGCGTTGAAAAGGATTTAACAATAAACAGTAATAGAAAAAAGCTCAGGCAAGTCAGATTCCATTCTGAATTGGTGATGTTATTTATTTTCTCGACTTTCTATCCTTTTGCGACCCCGTTTAATGTTGATTACATTCCACTTTCAAGGTTCGACTTTGGGATGGAAATAACTTGTTCCTTCTATTAAGTAATTAGTCTGTATAAAGCGATGCTTAAGTAATGAAGCATCATTATAAGAGAGGACACGTCTTAGGAGTAGAATAATTAAATCAATCATCCCTTCCCCGTGGTGTATAATCTTTTCAGTGAAATTAAGTTTGAATTAAATACTCCAGTCGAAGTAAGTCAATGTTCAAATATAATTTTAGTAATTTACAAAGCCGTACTCTTTATTTAGACAATGCTTTATAATATCCCATTAAAGACAATTCGATATAACTGTATAAAAAGTAACAATTTATTTCAATAGAATTATCTACAGATTATTAGGAACAGTCACTGCCTTTTCCGACTTTAGTTTTGGTATGGTTGCAGGATGCAGATATTTCCTTTTTTTCAGTCAACGACTATAGTAATTATCATATATTAATGTGATACAATTATATTTGCATGTTAATAATACATTTTCGAAGCTTAACGTGTTAACACGCATGGCACAGAACGATTTATACTCAAAGACTGATGCATGAGTGTACAAGCAAGCGGAGTTCAAACTCTAACATCAATCGCAATTTTACACACAAAATAGTGATCACGAGGAAAACTATCCTAAAAAAAATCGAGACCATGTTAATACCTCCAACCAGCTACTTGATACTTTTGCACTGTCTCCGGTATTTAAATAAGCAAATAACCCGCGTTGCCTAACGCTTGCATCCTTAAACCGAACTGTAATCCTTAACTACACTTGAAATGATAGATTCTTTTACTCTGTTGTCACCGGCATTCATAGAATACTGCTAAATTTTATATATAAAAATTTAAGAAGAAAAATCGTTTAATTTGCCTTTATATTCTATTATTAATATTTGATTGCGAGGAAAATTTAAAGAGAACGCTAGCGGTCCCCCTGGGAAGTCAGGGGATGCGAGGTCTGTCTAACTTTTAAAGATATTATCCAAGAAGGGTTGAGGCGAATGCCATGCGTCCTACGTGATCTAGCGTGCCATTTGTCTTCAGGGAACCGAAATTTGTTTATCATTTATTTTTTATGTTGTCCTTGAATTAGTAATTTTTATTGATAATATTTAAATTATTTAGAAAGCATCCAAATGTTTGCAACAAAATATTTATTTTACTAGAGATTTGTTTAAATGAACTAAAACCGACCTGTTAAAAAACTTATAAATGTTATCTATTTATAAGTTTTTTGAAACAACTATTTATTAACTTTATTATTTTATATATTAACTTTGAAAACATTGATATATTTCATTTCACGTGAACAAAATTTAAAAACTGTATTTTTAGCAAGTCTCTACATCAATGATATCGGTAGTGCCTTACGCCTGTTTTTAATTTTTTTTATTTACATCTGTCACTTGATTGTATTTCTTTTCTTTTTATAGTTAAACTGTAATTATTCACATATCAAATTTTTAATCAAACATTGTTAATTACTTTTACATACGTATGTATAACTGTTTGATAGAAAAAAATACATTTGAGTGAACATATCACAAAGTTAATTCATAATTTTAGATATCATTAAAGCAGTAAATCCATACAAAAGTCTTTACTGAGAGGCGAGGAAGAGGAGCAAATTATGCAAACGTGCCGCAGTAACCATAAAAAATCATAAGTATCTGTTTCGAAGACGTAAAAATGTATTGAGACAGGAACTGGACGTACATAAATTTATCATTTTCCACTGCATAAAGCATAAATTGGAATCAATGGTCTTTCTTGGAGGGACCTTCGATTTACAAAAAAAAGTTTTGATATCGAGCTATATATTAACAAGGTGCAATTCAATTATTTATAAAAACCAAATCAATTATTTATCATTTATTTATGAAATTAATAAAATTTGAGAACGAGATTTCATTGAGAGAGAGGCAAAGCAAAATTATGTTTCACATATTTTATAACTTAAATTTGCAGCATTCGTCTGCCCATCTTGCCTTGAGCAATCCATTTTGCATTGCGCACTTGTCACCGCCCTGGGTCCGAGGGTCGAATCTACATAAAAATATCCATATTTTTAAATTTGATTTCGAAGTGAAACTTCGTAGCGGACAAATGTTTGCTATCGAAAATTGAATAGGGTTGCGGTGTCACAGAATTTCAATGCGTCACATTTTACTGCAACTGAGTGCCGTACGTTTGAGTTTTTGGGGAAAAAATCTTGACGCGATCTTGGACGGATCGATGCTTTATAGCCGAGTGCGGGGTAAATCAGCTGTTAAATTTGCTCCTTTACTTACTTCTGCATATTATATTAATTCATATAGCATCATCATTTCATATCAAGCTCGTTTGTAAGACGGATTGGCGTTCGCAGAACCCTACGCCAAGTACCTTAGATGCTGGATACATACTAATGCTACCTTTTAACGAACTGTGTATTTCCGATTTCTCAATCTGCGAGATAGTTATTCAACCATTTGTAGGTATAAGATTTTTCCGAAATTTCACGTAGTCGACATGGGATGATAGATTTTCTGGATATCCGGAGATCTACTTGCATAAGCTCAATATAATACATTTAAAATACATTTTTGGTGGTGTTAAGATTCCTGTGCAGGAATCCGTCTACGTAGGTACCACCCCAGGCCAGTTATACTGCCGTGTAAAAGTAGTGTGAAACATAACTGTGATTCGGTCGGTGTATTTCGGTCTGAAGGGTACTGAGAGCTACTGTTATCACTGGGCATAGGAGACTTAAGAACTGATATCTCTGGGTGACGGGCGCAGTGTAGTGCCACACAGAATTATTCCGGGTGGCACACCATTTGTTATGGGCACACTTTGCACTTACCACCAGGTGAACGTTTTGCTCGTCTCGTCACCCTAACCAATAAAAAAATACTTTTGACTTCGACGGTAACCTATCACTCTTTAATTTTTAGTACTTGTGTGAGTTTATTTAAATATTTGATGTATTATCGAAAAACGCCGCCGGTTAGCGAACCTCAACACGGGACGTTAACCCACAATAAGTAAATAATCGTGTCTCAACGGCCATTAATAATTTCCAAGCGACGGATAGGCGAATCTCGCCTGAGGGGCTTTCCTTTACCAGATGAAAACTTTGGACGCTAGCAGTACTGAGATGTACACAGAACACATCTGCGTTGGCCGCAGACCAAGTTCTGGTACAGTGTTGCGGAGTTGACGTCTCCCAGATATGTCATATTTAAGACTACTTCCCTCCAACCCCTTACACCGCACGGCCATCTTCGCATGTAATTTGCCGAGTAATTTTGATTGCAATGTTTTACTATACTTGATACTCGTTTAAATTCTTTTGTAATTTCACTGTAACTTATAAAAACTTTTTTTTTTCATGTACAACTCAATATATAATAGTAATGTTTATAATGGGTTTTTACAATTAATTATAGTAGTAGATTACAAAGAAATAAAAAGGTCCTTCTAACTAATGATCTTTGCGAATAATAATTCAATCTTATTTATACATAGGCATTGAACATAATAAGTGAACTATGTGTTCACTTATTATGTTCAATGCCATACATTTTATGCATGCATTGCATTACAAAATTATTAACTTGAAATAAGCGTAACTATTCCATGTGTAGCGATATCTATGTCGCCTCATGTGAAGCTCAAAAACATCTCATACGTCCATCATCCGTATTAAAGTTTCTGAGATGCGAATTACATACGTAAACATCTAAATTACTGGTTGGAGGAGACGTCTTCTCCAAGTCAGACCACCCGATCTGGAGGGTAGCTACCCGTTTCCCTGGTAAAATTATCTGCCGCTATCACTCTACTTCATTTTTAATAATAACATTTGTGTACCACCGTATTAATACATTTAGTAAATACTTACAATCACGGCTTTTCCGAAAAAAAAACCGTTCTATTTTTTTCTAGTAGTTACTGGTAAAAACGTAATATTAAGGAGGAGAAGACTGTCAACATCATAAAAAGGCCAAGGAGTACTCAACCTAGCTGCCTTGTCCGGCAAATATAGTAAAGTACCGGGTAAGCGACTCCAGCCTCCCAAGCTACTGCTATGTCCTATTGCTTCTTTTGAGATAGTATCCTACACTTTATAGTTCCTTTCCCAACTTCCGCATTGCCTTTTTTTTCGTTGAGAACCTACATGGATACCTCTCTGTCACGGGGGCAACAGAGGGGTTATGCCGGACTCCTACCGGCTAAAACCCCACGGGTTATATTATTATAATGGGGGGTAGAGGAGGGCTTGATAGGCCCTTCTCCGGCGCCCAACTCTCCGGCTACGGATTGGGACTCGACAGTCCTGCTAGTTGCCCTGGGATGGGCCAGTCGCTCCTTCCACTTTCCCAGCAAAGACTGCCGAAGGTGGAACCTCCGGAGGCGGAAAAAAAAAATCTCCAACCCTACACACCTACCCCTCTCGGCCACTAAGGTATTCTATGGCGAACCTTTATTGGGTGCAGAATAACACCATAATATGCAATGACGTCACCATATCGATTGTGGGAACGCAATGAGGAGTAAGATTTTTTTTGACTAGTACCAAAATGGCGGCGAAGTGGTTCACCTCCCGTCACGTCTCGTTTTCCGCGAGTGCGAAAAGTGGCTACGTGATTGGCCTCTACCTGCCCCTTATATGAGAATGTATATATTATTAATAAAAAAATAAACTAATATCAAGTAGCTGCGATCGCACTATAAGACGATGAATGAAACGAGTTAGGCCGCACACTCTCGGCAAGCAAGTTTTCTTACGAACATATCACATATATGAACCACAACTTTCTTATAAATCTTTCTAATTCTAAGTGTTTCATACATGTTACATAATCAAAAATAAACGCTTAAAGACTATAATTACTATTTATTAAGTAAAAAATTAAAAGGGCATAATCATCATTATTATTATAAAGCTCGTAGCTTCTCAATAAACAGCCGATAGAAGCATTCGCACACCGTGCGACACCTGCATTCATCTACTTTTCGGAAACGTTGTGAGGTTTTCACCACATCTAGTGGTCATATTTCTTTCTTCCTTCTCTCTTTGGAATGTCGTTGCCACCTGAGATCACTGGGCATATGAGTCTTAAGAACTGAGGGTGACGGGCGCAGTGTCACACAGAAATGCTTTGGGTGACACAGCATTTGTTATGGGTAGACGTTGCACTTTACATCAGGTGAAAGTTTTGCTCGTTTCGTCGCTCTTTAGTCGCGCTTTATAATATAATAAAAAAAAACATAACTGAGAAGGGCCGTGGACTTCCTTGTATGTCTGTGTGTTTGTTTGCCGCTACCGCCGTGTGGTAGCGGTAAATAAACTGCGGTTGCAAAACCGCCTGCCAAGCGTGGCAACTATGGCAAAATCCCCCAAAACCTTTGTGGCAATCTATGAGGGAACATAGGCCATGTTCAGCAGTGGACTAGTGGTAGGCTGAAATGATGATGATGATGATGTAAACTAACTGTATACTTTTAGTCCGTTTTAAAAACGTGTTATATAAAATATTTTTTTTATTAATACTTGTTTCTTCTTATCAAAAAAAATATTTATGAACTGGTGCTCACGCTATCGATTTATAATCGGTTTTCTACTGAGAATCCGTCTCCTGCATTCTCAATATGCTTTCAAAGGGGTTGTGTTTGATTTGGGTTCGTTAGACCCATATAGTAGTTACAAATTGCGTTCTGAACTCGCCAGCAACCTTTGTTTTTCCCTTTTACACATAACAGAGAAATGTAGACAAACAAAAAATAAACTATTGCCTGTTTTACAAAGAATTGAATAAAATAAAGAAAAAAAAATCACACTTTTCTCTGAGCTCTCGGGCTACTTGCCGATGATAACAATGGAGAAAATGCGATGCAGAATTAATTCATAATTCTGTTTTCTAATTGTAATCTGCACGAGACTTATTGCATTATAGTTCATTCTTTCTTAAATGTCATCAGGTTAAGGATTTGATATACAAAATATTTCAACTTATCAAAAACAAATACAAAAAAATTATAAGTTTTCAAACAATTGGTATCGAAGCCAAGACTCAGGTCTCTATATGCAGATACATTTAGTTTTTTTTATAATAATTTAATCTTTTCTTTAGCAGCATAACATGACTATATCTTTGTTAATAGTAAACAGCTCCGACTAAGAAATTAAATTTAGTTCCGCAGTGAAAAGCATTTCAAAGCCCGAACTTACCACATGTACTTTGAAGCGCGTCGCAAATTCCTGGAAATCCTTTAAAATCAGCTGACCGATCCGGATACTGGTCGACTCAGCTCCGAGTGACCGCGCGCTGATTCCATTAATACCAACGCCCTACTATACACCCACTGCACCCCTCCCCCCATTTTCTCGAAAAGTGATGTTCATACGACGTCTTAATCTTAACTGGTCATCATGATAACAATGTTATAAACCGTCAGCACCGACTACTATACCCTTTTAAGGGGCATTAGTGACTTCGACATATTTTGTGACCCCTATTATTGTGCGAAGACCTCAGCGTTGGTACTGTTAATGTTTAGTCAAGATTTTAACGAATATTTCGGTGTATGAGCGTCAATTACATATAGAAACTGTTAAATTATGAAAAACTGATATATATATATATACATTTAAATATAAAATTAATATTACTGGTGGTAGGATTCCTAAGCAGGAGTCCGTCTAGGTAGGTACCACCCCAGGGCCAGTTATTCTACCGTGAAGCAGTAGTGTGTTAACATTACTGTGTTTCGGTTTGAAGGGCACTGTGAGCTATGAGACTTAAGAACCTATGTGTCAGAGTGATGGGCACAGTGTGGTGTCACACAGAAATTTTCTGGGTGGCACAGAATTTGTTATAGGCAGACGTTGCACTTACCATCAGGTGAACGTTTTTCACTGTTTCATCACTATCATGCAATAAAAAAAACTGTATAGTAATCGACTCTACAATATTTTGTTCTTTTCAATGTTTCGTTTTTCTTTTAGTTGTCAAATAAAATAATTCATATGAATGCAAATTACTTTATTTTATTCAATGCACGTATTTGGTTAAGTTCCTCTGCCTTCTTTGGAAAGCAAAAAAGGCCTAGACACAAGAGTTGGTTCTTAATGTATATACATTTTGGAAGCATTACAATATCATATAACGCAATAATGAAAAAAAATAACAGTCATATATTATTTGTATAATTTCATTGATTTTTTGAAAGGAAAAATAACATTACATTTAATATTACTCTAACATTACAACATATTTTCTGTAAAATTTCCCGACGATCGCTCACCCTGACCGCTAGGCATCTGCATAAAGCAATTAGCGCGTGTAATGTGGGCAGACCCGAACATGGCCGAACATGTCTCAAGATATCAGCCTTAAGACGTGACGGTTGTAAACGACGGCCTGAGATTCCTGAGGGCGGACGGAGCACTGCATACCGAGTCAGGAATGTGTAAGTTTTATCTTACTTAACATTTTATAGCCAGGATTTCGTCCGGTATGCAGCGTTTGCACACAAAAACTAGCTACGTTTTGTGCTATTTTAAGCAGCATAATTTAAACATAGTTTAAAAAAAGAATAAAATTTGAGTTATAAAATATAAGTAAGTATATAATTATACTAATTTGCAAAAGAAGATAATATCTATATAATATGTACTCATACGGCTTATATTTCTTTAAGGCAAAATTCACTACGAGTACGACAAATGTAAGCTATATTAACGATTTGATATATCCTTTTTAGTAATAGATACATTTTTAGAAATATCCTTTTTAGTAAATTGTAATTTAAAGCTAATCATTATTTTGCGAAAAGACATTAAAATGTGGTAGCAACTTACGTGCATACGTCAAATGTTTTAGAATACAGACATTTACTGTTTTAATTTATATATTTAATAAACGATTAAGTTCGTCTCATATTATGTGATGTAAATCGAGAAAAAACTAAACGAACTACATGAAGAATAAGCCTGTCTGGCCTGTCAGAGAATACATTATCTGACACGTAGGCTTAACTATTTATAATTCATCAATTTCTTTAGTTTATTTTTAATTCCCAGTTAATATTGTTGGAACATGGATATTTTTGTCTAAATTAAAAGAGTATTATTATTATTAACTAGGATAATATTTGATGTGAAATATTATGTTTATGATGTTCTTCTGGCCGATTTTCGATCATGGCGGCAACTACCTAATACTGTCGGAATTTATCAACTGCGCAGGAGATATTGTACACTCAGCGTCACAAAAATCGCACCTCTCTGAGTTTGCGCGAAAAATGGCTGTAATGGCTAGAAACAAATTATATTTATATAAATATTGGTATGTTTGAAATGGGTATTTGAATAGCTTTACATTATCAATAAAAAAATCATGAAATCATTAAAACATTTATCATTATAGAGCGTCAAAAATAAACACTGTCAAATGCTCGTTAGTAAGGACGCTAGTTACACCACCTAAAAAGGGTATAAAAGGGTCGATCTGAATGAAATATGGGCCAGTCGTAATTTAGACTTTGCAGTGAACACACGTGAACAAGTAACCCAAGTAAGAACAAGTAAAGATGGACACCAGCTCTGAAGAAGCCGCTCAAGTGATTGCCCTATTGCAGTCGGGGATGCGGCAGTGTGACGTTGCTCGACAGTTGAACCTGTCCCGTTTTTCAGTTCGACGGGTGTTCCAACGTTTTCAGCAGACTGGTGGTTATGTTAGGAAACCGGGATCTGGAAGAAAACGGTGCACATCAGTAAGAGATGACCGTTTCATCGTTACGACATCTTTACGAAACAGTTTTACAAATGCTGTTGAGTTGCAACAACAGCTTCGATCAACTCGGAGAACATCTGTGAGTGTTTCTACGATAAGAAGAAGGTTACACGATAAGAGTTTAACAGCCCATAGACCTGCTAAAGGTCCAAAACTTACTGCACAGCATCGCAGAGATCGCCTAGAGTTTGCTCGCAATCATTGCGAGTGGACTCTAGAACAGTGGCGGACCGTACTCTTCTCTGATGAGACGAGGGTCTGTCTCTTCTGCAATGACAGACGTTGAAGGGTCTACAGAAGACAGGGGGAGAGGTTCACATAACCCTGCTTCGAAGAATCCGTCGAATACTGGGGTGGCTCGTGTATGTTTTGGGGCGGCATTTCCGTCGACGGGAAAACGGAACTTGTGTGCGTTTCCCGGACTCGGGGTGGCCGTGGGCAAGGGTCATTAAATGCTGGTCGGTACATTACTGAAATCCTGGAGGAACATGTGGTCCCGTATGCTGGTTATGTCGGTGATGGATTCATGTTAATGCATGATAATGCTCGTTGCCACACCGCGGCTATAGTACGGGATTATTTACAGGAGGTCGATATCCCTGTTATGCATTGGCCAGCACGAAGTCCAGACCTTAACCCAATAGACAATTTGTGTTTTTGCACACATTTTGTGTATTGGACCCGGCTATTATTCGAACCCAGGACTCGCGGCATGGTAGAAAGGTACTCTAACCGCTAGGTCAAATTAATAATCGTCGTCTTAATTATGTATAACGACTTGCCAGTTAAACGTTAAAATGGAACTTTATGAATCAAATACGTTATAGCACTCACCTAAATTACGATGTTGGTATTAGTTATAAGTAGGATCGTGTTTATTCAATAGAACTTAATACGGTTTCTGTATAACTCAAAAGCCTATTCTCAATAATCTCTCCAATATAGGTATGGAAAATTTATTAGATCAATATTGCTCGTGAGGTCTAGCCAAGGCGGGCTATAATGGTTATCGCCCCGAACGTTTAATTACCCATACCCACTCGATTTCGAGACAATGGTTAATAAGAAACGATGCCTCAGCACTATCCCTTTGATTTATCGAGCCCGTACTTGCAACTTCGGGCGGAGATTAGATGAATTACTAACTACAAACAACGCAAAGTGTAGGTAATTTGTTAGTATGTAATACTTTATAGGTGTGTTTCGATAATTTTGCTTGGAATGTCTGTTTTATTTTTCCGATTCGTAATTGTATACGTTTTTTGTCTAAAATAATGTCGTTTAGATTTTTCTTTATTATACCATTATACCATTTTCTATGGAAGTATACATTTAATTATATGAAGTTATTCAGTGACAACCGTAACCTAAAATATAATAAAAAACGGTAATTAAAAACTAATACAGTAATTTTTATTTCGTTATGTAGTTTTGTTGATGGGAGAAAGCGACGATACGAGCTAATCGTATACCTGATGGTTAGTGCATTGTCTGCCCATAACAAATGTCTGATATCATACTTACATGTTCGCATAACTATGGGGTTTTCATGGTATTGTCAGAAGTCGCCATGCTTTAACTCTGTATGATGAGTACCAAGCAACCCAAACTTTGCAGAATACATCCATGAATATCTGAAATGTACACATCAAAGATGTCGATTGAATATTCAGTGAGATCGGACGAGGCATTATGTTAGAAACTATCGGGTCCGCGCATCTCGTCCTGCTAATTGATTGAAATTTATTCAGAGTAACAATTTGAACGCCACAGTGTATAAAGTGGAATTACAAACGGACTCAAGCTTTGTACGAACCAGGCGTGATTTTTTTTGTAGTCTGCCTCTTGTATAATAATTAATTAACGCTTGCGAATGTACAATGACTCATTATTATAGTGCATAAAAAAATCAGTAAGTAAACAAGAAAGTTTGTAAGATAACAATACCAAACTCGACAGCCAGAGTAACCAAATTCATTCTTGCTTCTTCAAAATAATTAATTGAAAATTATCATTATCATCTCTTCGATTTAAAGTCAGTATTAATTTTGCTGAGTGAATTTTCCAATGATCGTTTTTTGTTCGTTGTGATTTCAATTAAATTTCCTTGTACGTGAAGTATCTATTATAAAATCTAATATAAAACCATTTGATTGTAACAGTCTTTATTAGTCATACATAGATATATACAGTCACGCCTTTTTACCGTATAAGGAGTAGGCAGAGGCCACTCGAAACGAGACGTGAAAAGTGGAGTCACGTCTCCGTCATTTGGGAAAGTGTCAAAATATTCTCACTCCCCATTGCGTTCCCACGAGCAGTATAGTGACAGCATTGCATATTATGGTATTATTCTACACGAATAAAGACTGTCCGTACAATACCTTAGTCGCCTCTTACGACATAATCATCGCGGTTTGAAAGAGCTACTCTTCCCTGACACCTGTCGGCTTTTATTATTCTTCTTACATTAAGAAGCTTGCAGCAATAAAGAAACGTGTTGTTTCATTATCATATAGTTTTTTAAATATCTTCTGAGATTTGTCATAAAATATGTTCCAGTTCTTAATTAAAAACTAAATTTACACACGAGAAGATTCTTAAATATTAAAAAAGTTTTCTACGTCAATTGAATGCTGACGCGAATTGTCTTAAATCAATGTATATTAAATTTATTCAAGTGCAAAATTGTCGTTTCTACAAATGCCAGCACCTCTTATCACCTATTATGTGATTTTGTCATATAATTTTTTGTGTTATAATTAATCAAAAAGCGACTTCCACGCATCAGCTCTAAACATGCTTATGCGAATTTAAGAGTTTGAAGATTTTCTCATGGATCCCATGATCAGAAGTTGACCAAATTTATATGGGACCCCTACAGTACACATAATACATAAAGTTAACATTTAGGTACAATTTAGTACTAGTAGTTTATATGCCCGTAAATACTTCTGTACCATAATTTTTATACGACAAACAATTTGTTAGTGTAGTCGATTCAACAGAATATATCAAAGCTATGTAGATGAATTATTTATGTACTCCTTGTTTGATCATATTGTTTATTATTATATTAAGCCAATTTTAGATTTTTTTTTTTATTTATTTACAGTATATTCATCCATTATGTAAAATATTTCATTAAAATTACTAATGCTTATTGCCACGTTGATTTGAAGGACTCGCACATAATATCTTTAGACACCTGTGATGAAGAAAGATACATTCCAGGCTTTAGGAGAAAATAAGTCGCAATGTAGCATCGTGCGGTGTATGTGTGATGATGATGAGTGTGTATTTAAATTAATTATCCTTTTAGAAGATTTAAAATAAATACGAACGAGAGGATTAAAGTATTCATGTCCAATCACTTGGAATATTCATATAAAATATTTATTAAACATCTTATTTCAACACATTCTTCACTTCCTTTTTCTGATCGCAAGTATCACAAATAATAAAGAAACCAATGAGTAATCTCTTTGTTTGCTTATAACAAGAAATCACGATTGATCGTCTCAAGTGCAATATCCCCGCTCTGGACACAACCTGCCTGCGTAATCTAAAGATCTAATGAAACGAGGCAAAGGCAGCTGACGCCGCGGCGGTCAAGTTTTCTTATCTCGAAAATACTCTTCACGACGCTGTACCACTTAACTGCGTGGGGTCATTCATCACGGAAAATAATAAATTCAATTATTTAGAAAAATAATTCTATGTTTTTTATATACAACCTCACAGTTTGTGTTTATAATATGTTATTAAATGTAGATAAGATTTTACTGCGATGCCGCAGATATTTGTATGCCCTACAAAAATTGTTTCAGTTCTGGGGTGTTGATCTGAACTTCCTTGACTCAGGAGGAATTCCCACTTTGGCGTTTTTTAAGAACATAAAGTGAATAAGATAAAATGCAAACGGAATCTACATGAAGCCTCAGAACTTCAAACAAGTGAAATTAATCATATGTCTTATTCCAAAGTTAATTTTTCATATAGAGCAGCGCTAAAGTGACGTGATCTATCACAATTGTATGAACACTTACATAATCTATCCTACACGAAGAAAAAGTTACGTGAACGCTATCATATTTCATATCTCTACCAGTTTGTATAGACGAGGGCAGCTTGCGTTGTTTACAGCAGATCGCTTGATAGGGGTGGTCCGGGGACATTTCGCCTATCGTGATAAGCAATGAGTGGACGCATAAACGCTGTATGGGCAGTTCCCTTTTATTCATTTTTTTAACACCAGTTGGTATTTATTTTGATGATCGTCATGACTGAGATTCGATTTGTTTTTCTAAATGCAAGTTCAGCGTAAACGCACAGTCACACTTTATTTATTTAAAGGGTAAGCAGAGACCACATCCGCAGCCCGCCTTTAACCCCCGCGGGAAACGAGCCGTGACGGGTGGCCAAAATTCTTACTCCCCATTGCTTCCTATGAGCAGTATAGTAGCGGCATTACATGGTGTCATCCTCCTCGAATAAAGGCTGTCCGTACGAGTAGACGTAGGAGTCGCCACTTACGACACCTCGGTAGGAAAGAGGTAGATGCTATTCTACTCTGCCGGACACGGACACGGATGTGCATAAGTATTATGTCGTTACATATGAGATTTTTGTAATGGTAGTAATATAATGTCTTTAATTAATCAAAGTATGTATCATTGTTATCTATGCTCTTTTGCCATCTCATACGTAGTTCATTGATCCCTTTACTAAAAAATCCAGGGGGCGAGAATCAATAAACTCTCTGAAGGCGGTTTAGGATTGCCTCATCGGATATGAATTTTTTTCCTTGTGAGAAGTTATCCAAATTCCGGAAAAAATGGTAATCTGTTGGAGCAAGGTCCGGGGAGTACAGTGGATGTCGCAGACATTCCAATTGCAGCTCCCCTAGTTTAGCGGCTGTCTGTTGTGCAGTGTGTGATCTAGCGTTGTCCTGAAGCAGCAGTGGCCTAGAGTGATTGAGCAGCTTCGGTTATTTAGCCACAAGTTCTTCCATCATGGTTTGCAGTGGTTGACAATAGATATCTGCCGTAATCGTTTGACCAGATTTTAGAAAGCTGTAGTGAACGACACCGTCACTAGTCCACCAAACACTCACAAGTAACTTTTTCTGAGTAAATTTTAGCATGGGGCAAGATTTGGTTGGTTCTTCAGGGTTCAGCCATTGCGACGAGCGCTTCCCATTATCATACAGGATCCACTTTTCATCACAGATAATGACCCGATTTAAAATCCCTTCATTTTTGTGCCGGTTGAGCAATGTAACGCAGCAGTCGACGCGTGTTTACTGGTTTGTTTCACTCAATTCATGAGGTACCCACCGTTCAAGCTTTTTTACTTTCCCTGTTTGCTTCAAGTGGATTAAAACAGTTTTATCAGTCACAGGGAAGCTTGCAGCTAATTCTGAAGTGGTTTGAGATGGATCCGCTTCCACAATAGCCTATAATTCTTCATTATCCACTTTGGTCTCCGCCCGTCCACGGGGCTTGTTCTGAAGGTCGAAATTTCTAGAACGAAAACGTTGGAACCAAACACGTAGCATGTTTTATTTTGCGACACCAGCGCCATACACATCGTTAATACTTCGAGTTGTTTCTGAAGCACTGGTGCCACGGTAGAACTCGTACTCGTAAATAAAGCTATATTTCAAGTTTTCCACTTGTGCATATGAGCGACGTCAAAGAAAAAACTAATGAAGAAAAAATAAATGAATGACTGTTTTCGAAACTCATATATACCAGCTAAATGGATTTATAAATTTGGATTTGGAATTCTTAACCTAAGAGGATATATTTCTGATCGAAGTGGCCAGTACGACAAAACGCCAATTTCATATGTAAGGACCTAATACAATTCCAAATGTTATATATTAACTTAAATATTATTTTAAAAAATCATAACGATGTTTTAACATAATTTTAGCTTATCACTACTTACTTAACTAATACAAGCCTCCCATATAGATTGCCACACAGGTTTGTAGCTTCTCATTTTAAGGCGATTTTGCCATAGTTGCCACGCTTGGCAGGCGGGTTGGCAACCGCAGTTTATTTATTCAGATTTTCCAAGAAGACGCTGCTGCCCATCTTCTTTTTTTAATTTTCCCTCTGTCGACTTTTACGACACCCACGGGATGAGATGGGGTGGTAGATTCTTTTAAGCCGCTACCACACTGCACGTCACAGATTTTAAAGTAAATATTTTTTATTTGTTTTATTTTTTCTTTATTAACCTGTTAATGGACCGCTGAACACCACGCTTAGCAGACCGTCTTTGACCTTCAAAAACGTCCTAATTTCTAATTCCTAAATTTAAATTTATTTATTAATTAATCCTAATGTCTAAATTCATATTCGAACACTAAAAACAATAATTGATGGCGTAGCTTTCTTTGTTAATAGTTTTTTTTTAATAATATGTCTAACTAATTATACAGGTTAATTTAAATAATGAATTCAAATTAAGCACATAATACACATATAATAAACTACCTATAAACTATTCTTTACCATTAATATTATTCTAACTTCTATATTATAAGGTACTACGATATTGTACGGACAGCCTTTACTCGTGCAAAATGACACCATAAAATGCAATGCTGTCACTTTACTGGTTGTAGTAGAGAGGAAGGTTTTTTTGACTGGTACCAAAACGACGACGATGTGGCTCGCCACCCGTCACGATTCGTTTCCCGCGAAGGCGAATATTAGGCTACGTGAGGTGCCCCTGCCTACCTCTTATATGGGAAAAAGGCGCGATTGTTTGTATGTATTATTAATCAGACCTTAAGAAAAAGCCTATACTTTTTTTTATTTCAAATCCCTTATATAATTACTGAGCTCATTAAAGAAATACATGCCGAAAATTAACAAATAACTTACTAATTTCTAATTAAAAACTCAATTTCAGATTTATAACAGTATTTAATAAGGCGAGACTCTGCTTAGCCCGTAAAAGGCAATAGTTATACATTAAATGTATTTTGAATCGATTTAAGGTTTGATACCTTATGGCTATGTTTTTAATAAGTAAATGTTTTAAAAACTCTTATTGTGTATTAACAGTTTACAAAGCAAGACATTCAAATATGTTTCATTGTATCAAGTTTGAAACCCAGCTTGTTAGTGCTCAACTAATCGCCGAGGTCCTTCTATTAGGACGTTGACTATATCTTTAATATGTATCTATTCATATTTGTATACTCGGCAGACAAAGTGTAGTGACTTCCCCTCGCGTATTAAATTTGGTTATTAGCTGGCAAACTTTGATCGGTGGAGTTGACCCGGGCCGAGTTCATCGATCCGCGGTGACTTTCACCCGGATCATAAACTGAGCCACCCACTTTCAAAAGTGAAAAAACAGTTCCCGGCTCACTTCTAAACTAAGTCTTTCTAATCACGCAGCGCCAAAGTTCCAACAAGTTTTTTCCAAGTTCAGTTGAAGTTCATCGATGTGGGGATCGTTCACCCTGGTAAGGACACTTGCATACGATTCAGGCCGTTCTTCGGGCCATAGAAACAAAATGTGGAGCAAGGTTGGCTGAGATTACTTTCGTCGGGAACTTTTTACGGATCGATACGGAAGTTAAAAAGTTTATCACCCGCTTTTCCGCGGGCGCTCGTAAAGCAAAGTTCGGACGACGTCGACTGGCGAATATTTAATGCCGTGAACGTTTTTAATTAGGTCCCTCCGTGACGACCAGGTCGCGTGTCTCATGAGATTGGGTAACGAGCGCGCGGAAGGTTAGCTTCATTACTCGAACGCTCGCAAAGAACCTTTATTTGCTTTACATATAAGCTCGTAACTAACGAGCGGGGATACCTGCTCAACATTCGTATTCACAAAAGGTTCTCGCTACCTACAGCGGGCGTAAAATAGGAGGCGAGTCGGGAAGGAGGCATAAAGGAGAAAATAAAATAAAGACGGCGCCAGCGAGCGGATACGAGGTCCGCGAAAAAAGTATGAGGAAAGCAGGCTTAATGGTGAGGCGCAGGTGAGGTGGGCGGGGTCGGGTGGGTGGTACGCGGCGATTGGTCGGCGCCGCCCAGCTGCGAGTACGCCCCTCACCCCCCTATTTTCGTCCTCCTTCCCCCGTGGCCACCGGCTATCGCCTGGCGACCACCTACATCCACCCGGCGCAAGCTATGCCTGTGTCGTGAATTAGTTTGCCAACTTTATGTCTATGGCGGAGCTCCGGAGCTGTAAGTATGGACGGCGGGCTGAATAATCGATAAAGGTGTTTATTGAAAACGGGTAAGGACGAAGCTCTTTATTGCTTCTTTATTATTAATGCCAAGGCAAAAATAGTCGGCGAGGTTTTTACTGGGAGCCTAACATGTGTGACTGTGACAATGACTTAAAATTTCAGTTTGTGATGAATTCATAAAAAAAATTTTTATTTTTCCTACACCTTTAATATAACATTAAATTAAATACGATTAGAAACACTTTTTCAAGATTTTGGATCATATGTTTCATAACCTGAATTCGTTTACAATTGAACGTTTTAATGTACGAGGGGTGATCCAAAAGTAATGATAATCAGTTATTTCTAGTGCACACAAAAATACAAAAAAATTTCAGTCACTTACTCAGTTAACCACTAGTTCAGGGAAAAAAAATCATATAAATAGGCCACGATTCCCGGGAGCTACATTCATTTGAATACGGACTGTCAAGGAGTGAACATCAAAATGGAAAAACACGAAATCAGAGCTGTCATTAAATACCTCTGCTTGAAAAAAATGTCTACCAAAGACATACACAGCGACTTGGTGGAAACATTAGGGGACTCTTCTCCTCCATATTCCACAGTTGCACGCTGGGCTAAGGAGTTTAAGTTGGGAAGAACATCGACGGAAGACGAACACCGCGAAGGACGCCCATCGACGTCCCTCACTGAAGAAAATGTGAAAAAAGTTGAAGAAGTTGTATTGGAAGATCGAAGAGTGACTATCAGGCATGTAGCTGAGGTCACAGGGATCTCATATGGCAGCATTCAAAGAATCCTTGCGAACGAATTGCATATGAGAAAGGTCTCCGCGCGTTGGGTACCGAAAATGTTAAACGACGAGCAAAAGAAGAAACGAGTCGACATGTCAAGAGCAAATCTCGAAAAGTTCCAGGCAGACAAGGATAATTTTTTGTCACGTTTTGTGACCATGGACGAGACCTGGATCCACCATTTTGATCCTGAAACAAAACAACAATCGATGACATGGAAACGATCCGATGAACCGACGCCGAAGAAATTCAAAGTGTCAAGCTCAGCAGGGAAGGTTATGGCGTCTGTTTTTTGGGACGCTGAAGGAATAATCATGGTGGACTACTTGGAAAAGGGGGCCACTATTACAGGCTCCTACTATGCAGAACAAATAAGAAGATTGCGGGAGGCTATTAAGGAGAAAAGGCGAGGCAAACTGCGGGCTGGAGTGCTGTTCCATCAAGACAACGCACCGGTTCACAAAGCTGCAATTGCCATGGCTGCCATTCAGGAAGCGGGCTTTGAGCTGGTGGAACACCCCCCCTATTCACCAGATCTAGCCCCCAGCGACTTCTATCTCTTTCCACGACTCAAGGAACACCTCCGAGGCAAGAAATTTAGAAATAGAAAAATTTACATTAAACTGTACTTCGCTATCTGTCAAATTCTTCTTAAAAACTTCAACTGTTACTTATTTGACCATTAACATATTATGGATTAGTCGTCGCAGTGGCTAAGTAAAACGACTTCCGTGCCACGAGGATCTGGTTCAATTGCCGCACGGACCAAATTTTTTTATGGCCTACAGAGAATTGTTTTGAGTCTGGGTGTTTGTGAATGCGCAATTATGTCTGTAAAATACACCCACGATACCAGAGTATTCCAAGCGTGTAGTTTTTTAAAAGGAAGAAAAAAAAAAGTTAGTCATTTTTAATTTTAATTTTTTTTAGTAATCCGCCTTCCATTCATGGCAAGCATCACAGCTAAAAGGCTACTGGTAGTAACTTATTTTTGTCAAACATATTTGTAATGGTTATCGTGATATCTGTTGATCGTCTAAAAGTTTTTAACGGCTATAAAATTGTAGGAAAGAGTATCATCAAATGTTTTATATAGATTCTGGCATCTTTGCATAATGTTCATGGTACTGATAGTGGTGAATGTAAGATGAGTTTTCTATATTGTGAATTCTATCTCCTAGGTTTGAGTCCCATCTCATAGTAAGTGTATTCTTTGAACTTTTACTTGTACACACGTTGAACAAGACCATGTAAATGTAAAACAAACAAAATTTTTAATCGTTGTAAAAACTATCAGCAACCAACAGCTGAAAACTAATATGCGTTGATAATTCCCAAGGTTTTTTTTTAATGATAAAGATTTCACTGCACAAGAAATAATATTTCTCCTACAACAGTGATAGATGATACAGAGATGTTAAAACAGTTACGTAGTTTTGATTATTCACATATCCTTCAACTTTGTAGCTGGTTAAGAGTAGCTTAAACGTATAATTAAAATCAGTAATAATATTCTGTAGTCTTTTTGAAATAAAAAAAATATTGATGAAGTGCATTATAAAGTTTTACAGATAAACAAATTATTTATTATAACTTAATAAGATAATATACATATATTTATAGCTAAGTAAGGTTTAGGTAGGTAGTAGGTTTCAGGTAAAAAAGGTTTATCTATTAATAATTACAATCGTGACATAAGCAAAACGATGTTAAAGTACTCCCTCGGACAATTGAAATAGATGTTAAATGGTTCGTGAAACAGGAAGTCTCATAGGTGAAGAAAATGATTTACACCCCCTCGCACAGTGTTGCAAGTCACATATAATAATTATTTTCTTATGAGGTGCTAAACAATGATAGTAATATATTTATTTTCGCAATTGTGAATTTTATTTTTGGGTGATGACTACGTAAAAAAACCTACCATCTATACGTCTACGTCTACGTCCTGTGGGTGTCGTAAAAATGAACCAAATATCATCATCATAATCATTTCAGTCTATTTTAGTCCACTGCTAACATGGCCTATGTTCAACAGTGGACCCAAATAGACCCCCATAGATTGACACAAAACACGGTTCTGAGCCATTTGCATCCATCGTCTTCCCGCAAAACCGTGTAGGTCGTCGCTCCATCTAGTGGAATTAGATCCATAACAATGACATAGCCCTAAGGACCTGCAAGCTGAAGTGGCAATGGGCCGACCTCATGGCTCATAGAACCGATAATTCTTGAGCTTCTCATGTGGCAACATAGACATAGACAACGCTACACCGTTGAGGTACAAAAGCTCTGGAGAGACAATCCAGCAAACGCAGTGGAAAGCGACCCCTTACTAGATGGACCAAATATACCAGACCTAAATTATACAGGCCAATGTTGGGCCCCGGCATATGAAGTGCGAGACTGAAAGCCAATCAACGAGGAAGAGGCTTTTCTCTTGCAATAGACTTCAACAAACATGAATTACATACATATTGTCACGCCTCTTTCCCTTTGGGGTAGGCAAAGACCACATCTTTCCACTTGCTGCGATCCAGAGACACATCTATAGCTTCTTCTACTTATATAGTGTTTTCATACAAGGTCGCCGGTTGCGGGTCTTTTGTCGTAGCCTTTCCTTAAACGGTTGTCGTGATACGTTCGATTACGTCGACCCTTACCGGATTGCCTATTCACACTCGCCTCATAAATCTGTTTCGTCAATCTTCTTTCATTCGTCCTCTCTATTTGTCCAAACCATCTAAGCATCCCTTTCTCTATCCTTTTCACTACATTTTCTAACACACCACAACGTTCCCTTATCACGCTGTTCCTCACATTGTCCATCAAAGTCACTCCAGCTATGCTTCTTAAACTTTTCATTTCTACAGCATTAATCTTATATTCATGATTCTTCTGCCAGACCCAACATTTACTACCGTATATAAGTGACGAGTCAGTACTCCTCTATGTACAGCCAGTCATGCCTTTTTACATACGTTCTATGCTACCCATAAAGTTATGCAGGACCCCATCCATATACTTGATTTCCTGCTAACATTCTTCGCTCAGTATAACTGTCGTACTTTCCGTCTCTCGGCGACGGTCAGATCATTCATTATTAATACAAATGCACTCTCTTCTCCACGGTGAAGCCACACGTCACTAAACCTTCCTATTTATTTCATCCATTACATTTTAGTGTATTATATTAATTAGAGTTGATTATTATATTAATTAGAGTGGATGGCCACGTGGCTTTGTTCCAGACTTCTACGTCGCGAGATCTGGGTCTGCTGAATATCAGTTAGACACAGTCAACACTTGTCTAAAAACACAAGTTATTGGTTTGGTCTGGTTGTGTAGTTCATGTGAAATTAATGTTTCTAAAACGCTCTCACGATTCAGGAGCAATCTTAGTGTGGGTTTTTTTTTAAAAAGAAAGGAATATTTAATAATATAATTTAAAAGAAGGAATTATATAAAAATTATGTACACCTCGTACATAATTTTTATATACAAATATTGTAAAATGACATGCATTCATTTTAGGTCCATAATCACTTAACTATTGCTTCCATACCATGACTTCTTTTCTAATGATATGTAAATAGAAAACAAGACTAATCACGATAACCTCGATAAACCTATGTTATGCGCGTCTATGATCTGGCAAGAGCGGCTAGGTAAAATTAATTTACATTCATTTCTTATATTTCTGTGCTCTAGGATTTCTACTCTGTCTTGGGTGCGGTTACGGACTTAATATTTTAAATATTTGTTCCGTGCGGAAATCGAGTCCCTGCATAAAGCGTGTCATTCAACCAAAGTTCTTAGTAGTAATGACATTAATTCAAAAACTAAGGAAGCGGATGTTTATCAAAGTTTATATAAGTTTATAAGTACGAAACAAATTTACAGTTAAGAGGGAAAATATACACGGTCATACATACATGAATATGCATATATACAATGCATACACACATAATATTTACATAAGCTTAATCGGTTAATTGTAAAGCATTTCATAGTGCATCACATCATAGACATGACGCGGGAAGTGCTATGTTTAAAAATAATTATTTGGGAATAGTAGACATTGTTAAATATGAAAGTCAAATTCACTAACTGATTATGCAATTTCCGGCTATGTATATGAGAGTTCCCTCGAGGTGAATTAAGAAAGATTATTTTAAATTCAGCTCATCTTAGTCTAAAACTGTATCCTATTACTTTTGTCCTATTAATTTTTTACGTAAGTCTAGGTGTACAATTTAAATTCTGTAGCGAAGCCCTATGCTTCCTCAGTCCCTCAAGCTAGTTTAGAATGCGATAACGTTCAAACATAGTCGCACCTGATGTTAAACGCTTAAGACGACGTTCGCATTAGGTTAGGAGAGGTTTAAAAATTATAAGTCAAGAAGAAAGAAGAGTGCATCCTACTTTCCAGTCACAATTTTACTTAATTCGCATAACCATATACGTATATCATCAAGAGTCAAACCTTTGGACGTAACGACACGGCACTAAAGTGTGCATATAAGGTCACAATTTTTCTTTTTTATACAGAATTTAACTGACACTTCCAGACATTATTCAAAATAGCAAAACGAATCTTTTAACCCTCGCAACTTGACAGTCATCGTATCAACTCCACAAATCGGAATTAATACGTGCATGACGCGTTCACGGACACTGGAAAAAGAGCAAAAACCAGCACGGGTAAAAAAAATAAAAAACTGGAAGTGAAAAAGAAAAAAATTGCGAAATACCCCTACCCATTGTTCGACGTACACAATACCTTTACGACACCGGGTAAATACGTTTGGTAAAATGTAAAAAAGCACCCGTGCAGTTTGCGGGTTCCGGGTAAACACGGCACGGTAGCCTTATTGAGTTGATCTGGCCATTTGAACCCTTCGCAGAGCGAAAAAAAAGTCCCGCGAATTCAATTCTCGATATCCATTTTTGACGTGAGGTGATTAGAACGCAGTTTGGTCGTTAACGGGGACGACTCGCTTGCAAGCGGGGATGATATCGTTTACTTTGATTTTGGCCGGTTATTGATTTCAAGTGTAAATTTGTGCGTATGTTATGACGTGCGCTATTTACTTATAGCTGTTTGTAGATACTTTTTTTCAGAAGCTGGCGGAGTTTGCTGACGCATTGTTAAAATCCTTTTTAAATAATGGTTATTCTGTCTTTCCTGAGTATGATCTTAAAGAGCAGATTATCAATGGTAAGATTCCTATGCAGTGATCCGACAAGGTGGACAATACCGTGGCGCCAGTTATTCTGCCTTCAAAAAGTAATGTGTAGACATTACTGTGTTTCGGTCTGAAGGGCACTGTTCGCTAGTGTAATTACTGGAAATATGAGATTTAAGAACTTATGTCTCAGGGTGACGAAGGGATTGCAGTGTCACAATTTGTTATGGGCAAACTTTCCACTTAACGTCAAGTGAACGATTTGCTCGTCTCCTTTGTTAATTCCATAAAAAATATTAAAGTAAACCATGCTATGTTACGGAACTTACGAAATGATAGCTGCGTGTGTAATAAATAGTTTTTACGATATTTCTGCTATGCTGATTTTTTACGTTAAAAGACTTAAATTGGTATGTTAATTATTTTAAACGTAATGGCATAATTTGAGATAAAAATAATGGTTTTATCGATATAACATAAATATCAAAGTAAAATAAAATAAAATTTAAATAAAATGTTCGTTTAAAAATCGAAATAAATTAAAACGTGGCCTTCAAAACTTATAAACAATGATGTTCATTGTTTATAAGTTTTGAAGGCCAAGTTCAGACACAGAGTAACAAAATAATAGACATACTCCTAATCTTAATAAAAAATATGATTACTTTTTTTATTTAATCGTTGCACAATTTTTTTTCTCCAATAATTTATAGAGACAAAATAATTAAGTTAGATGAGCACAGAAACAATGTAATACATCTCGCGGGTGTCTTCAAATGGTCTTAGTGTAATAATAAATATATCATAGTTATCCTCAAGGGACAGATAGAAGGGAAATAAAGCAAATCGGCTCGCAGCCTCCCGGAAGGGTCGCGAAAGAAAAACGATTAATATTAACTGGAATTGTTATTGCCCATTTATTGCGACTATTTCATACTTTCACTGCTTCTGAACGAAAGAGTTAAGTTTTTAACAAAAATCGATATTCCTTAGATTTGATAATAACAATTTTTATTAAAATTCAATAAAGTGATAGTTATTTTTACAACTTCATCATTTCAGTAAATAATAGCCCACTGCTGAACAAAGGCCTTTGCTTATAGAAATAACGACAAGGATGTAATTGTTATACAGCCCGTTTGGCAGGCGGGTTGGCAGATTCCTATGCAGAAATCCGTCTAGGTAGGTACCACCCCAGGGCCAGTTATTCTGCCGTGAAGCAGTAGTGTGTAGACATTACTGTGTTTCGGTCTGAAGGGCACTGAAAGCTAGTGTAATCACTGGGCATATGAGACTTAAGAACTGATGTCTCAGGGTGACGGGCGCAGTGTGGTGTCACACGGTAATGTTCCGGGTGATACAGCATTTGTTATGGGCAGACGTTGCACTTGCCAACAGGTGAACGTTTTGGTCTTTTCGTCACTTTATCAAATAAAAAAGTGTCTCCTGCATTGTCAATAACACCTCTTGTTTTTGCTACCATCACAACTTTATTTATGACATCTGCGAGTCAAACGTGTAGAAACCACAGATACACTCATTAACTCTTAGCTCAAATAGATGATTTAGCTAATGTATTATGCTGATGTCAAGGTAACAATAAAAAAGTTCAATAATGTGATAGTAGTGTTCCACCGCTGAGCACAGGTCTAGACTATTTTTAAAGGGATTCTGTAGCCGGGTATTCTTTGAATGGATTGGATTGGCGGAGTTCTTATATCATCAAAATAATTTTTCAACCATGTAGTTTTTTCAACGATGTTTTCCTTTCCCGCCGAAAACGTTGGAAATCAGAACTTAAATTTGTTATTGACTGAACTTAAGGCAAGCACCCATCTCCTGATCGGCCACTGTCCCTTTATTATTTTAATAATATTTTAATATCTAGTTTAAAAATAAATATTAAAATTTATTCACATTAAATACATAAAATTTGTTAAAGATTTCCATGACTTTTTACATTTGAACCCTGATTAAAAGATAACAACATAATCAAATATTTAATAACAAAGACATGAGAAACTGTTTTAATCAAATCTCATCTGATATTAAAAGCGAAAAGAGACATTTTAAAGCGTCCGTGTTTGCGGGCGAGAAATGATCCCCTTAACGAGCACACGGCACCGACGTGGCATTCTTACATTAAATTGTAAACATTACCCCTTTCCCGCCAAGTCAACGTAGTACCGAATCGTAATTTGTCTGCAACATTAACAATATTCAAACGGGCGTTTTGAACGCTCAAATTACACGTGATGTTGGAATACAACGACATCTTTTATATTTTAAACGATTAAACAGATACATCATGTATTTGGTGTAAAGGCTTTTAAAATCAATTAATATGAAATTTATTTATTGTTAAAGTACTGACTCATTATGTAAATACCAATATGAATATACCAAAATAGAAGTAGTAATCTTAAAATAATTGATGAGTACAAGGCTCAACGGTATCCATTTAATTTACTGCAATTGTGTTCGAATTGCTAAGTTGTGAAGAAAACTTGTGTAAGTCACAAATTAATGGTTTTCTGATCTCGATTGTTTTTTGTCTCCGAGGCATGTTTATAATCGTCAGATGTTACCGTTGTCAAAATCTGGTAAATAACATCAAATATTTTTGACAATTTAAAAAATTGGGTTAAATATTACAAACAATACTTTTCAATATACGAAATATATTAAGTATTAAACATTGTCAATCAAACAATAATAAAAAAAATCAAATACAATATCCAATAGCAAATTATAAACGTTAGCTTGTGTTGGCTTCATAACAGGGGCTCATCTAAGTGTCGAGTACCTTTAGAGCGGTCATCTCAGCTGGAATCACTCCCTTGGGTCTCCTAGACCCCAGGTCTCTGGATTTATTCCATTTGAATACTATCGTACCAACGACACCTCTGTGACACTGAAAGTTTTATGTTGAAACTTGAGATATTTTTAGTTCTGATTAGATTAAATTCATGAAAGTGGAAATAAAAGCTACAACCAGATTAAGACCAGATTAACATAAGTAATTAAAAAGAAAACTGAAAACATGTCGAAAACACAACTGATGCCATAAAAAAACTAAAAGATGAATATTGGTTTTCGGTCATATCTTTGGTCGTAATGATTTAATAAGCGTTTTAAAAATATCACAATGATGTAAATGCTTATAATTCTGTTAGCTTTCGTCATAAGGAAAAACACATACAACAATATACATTTTACTGTAAGTATACCACCACAATGACAAGAATTACTATTTCAGTTTTCTATATCTAAAGAAATTTTTATGAGGCATATGAGACTTACTAGTTGATGTCTCACGGTGACTGTGCAATGCCACACACAATTTTGCATATCAAGGTTTTGGTAACTTTTTAGAATAATTATTTGGGTTTTATTTAAAAAGAGTACAAACCTTCATTCGATTGCCTTTTTTATTTTATTTCTACGACATAAAAAGGCCTTAGGAATTTATATTTTAAATATGGATTTGGACCACGGTGAAATTCTGATTAACGGAAAGTTTTCAGTATTATAAAACTGCAAAAACATCGGTGTCTGAACATTAATCACATCATCATTCACTGGTGGCAGGATTATGGCTATGCAGTAATCCGTCAAGGTAGGTACCACCCCAGGGGCAGTTATTCTGCGGTGAAGCAGTAGTGTGCAAACATTACGAAGCACTGAGAGCTAGCGTAATCACTGGGCATAGGAGACTTCAGAACTAATGTCCTCAGGGTGACGGCCGCAGTGTGGTGCTACACAGAAATATTCTGAGTAGCACAGCATATGTGATGGGCAGACGTTGCACTTACCATCAGGTGAACGTTTTGCATCGTCTCGTCACTTCATGAAATAATTTTTTTTTAAATATGTTTCAACATTAAATACTTGGCATATAGACCATCTTCGGGCGCAAAGAAATGCTCTTGGATGTTTATCTGCCTGTTTGTTTGAGCTTCGCGCGAAAACTATGGATATAAATCATTTTTCATGTTTATTTATTTCACTATATTTTTTGGAATCACATTTTTTTTGTATTCATAATTACATTACGGTGACGTCATCCATTGCACGCTGTGGAAGTCGTGAGTAAAAGCTGGTTTTATAATAGATACAATTTTATTATGCAATTTTAAATTTGCACATTAAATACAGTTTACTTATTAACTACTTTATAACAGATGAAGTTGTAACGAATCATGTTAGCGCTCTACATTCTCGAGTATATCTAAATTGAAATTTACATTTATCAAGTTTTACAACTAAAAGCTGTCTGTACTCCTAGCGATTGGTCCACGGTATCACAAAAGCTTTAAGCTTTGAACTCTATACACTGTGAAATATTGTTTCATTCGTACGAATTGATACTTTCTGATAGTATATGGTCTATAGCCCATGGCCTAGTCGTCAGAGTACCTGACTTCTACGCTGCGGATCCTGGGTTCGAATCTCAGCCGGCGGAAGCCAACCTTTGTGCAAAAACAGAACTGTTGGGGCCAGGTTGTGTTGTGCATGTGAAATTTATAACTAAAACGCACTCTCTTTACAAGATAAATCTAAGTGTAGTTTTATAAAAATATTATATTAAAAAAATAATCTAAATCTAAGATAATTTATAAGTATCTCTCTATTCGATATCGATCAGGCATTCTATAGGTTACGAGGGCGAGAAGATTGATGATTTTGTATTTGCGTAAACCCTTTCATAGTCGTTACATATACAGCATGGGTTTGACGACCGCGTGACATAGTGGTCAGACTACCTCCCTCCGGAAGGTGGGAAGACCTAAAATATCAAAACTGGTGAAGGGAAGCAGCAATCTATGAGATGTCTTTTTTTATTGTAGAAAGTGGCATACATAGTCACTCTTTTTTCCAATTTAGAGGTAGGCAGAGGCCACACGGTCGCATTTTGGTACGAGTTAAAGATTCTTACTCCACATTGCGTTCCCACGAGCAGTATACTGATAGCGTTGCATATTATAGTGTTATTCTGCAAGAATAAAGGCTGTCCGTACAATATCTTAATCGCCTCTTACGACACCTCCGTAAGAAAGAGGTAGGTGCTATTCTAGTCTGCCGGAGACCTATCGGCCTAGAAAGAGACGAGCAAAACGTTCACCTGGTGGTAAGTGTCCCAGTGTCTGCCCATAACAAATGCTATGTCGCCCAGAACATTTCTGACTAGCATCACACTGCGCTCGTCACCCTGAGACATCGGTTCTTAGAGTCTCATTTGCTCAGTAATTACACTAGCCTTTGGTACCGGCTTCGAAGTAATTACAGAATATCCTCTTAACTTTGTAGAGTTCTTCAAAGTTTTCTTCTGTCCAGTCGTAAATGGTTTATGGGCACTTGTATTAGCATGTTTCACTGTTGGTAGGACTTATATGCAGGAATTCTTCCTAGGTAGGTATTACCCCAGGCCAGTTATTCTGCCGTTAAGCAGTAGTGTACAAATATTACTGTGTTTCGGTTTGAGGGGCGCTGAGAGCTAGTGTAATCACTGGGCATATGAGACTTAAGATCTAAGGTCTCTAGGTGACACAGCATTTGTTATAGACAGACGTTGCACTTACTACCAGGGTGCACATTTTACTGATCTGCTACTGAAGAGGATTATGAATTTAATCCAATACAAAATAATTCATATACTGTATTTTCTACTTATGATCTTTGTTCGCTATACTTGGACAAGTTTAAAGTTCCGGTACCTACCTAAATCAAAATTACGAAGTAACACAGAGCGGTTTCTTAATTCCGCCTAACGACTGTGAAGACGGTCGAATTCTTTAATTATTTAGCTCTAATGGCAGTCGAGCTTGTCCTTTGACGTCGCTCGCTTTAATTTGAGAGATTCCTCCCCCAAATTAAAAATATAATGAGACTCAGCTGAAGCGCTGTTAATTGGAAACCGATCCGATATCTACAAGAACGGGAGTGTTTAACTTTAAAGTTTCGCCTGTCATCCAGTAGCTTATTTAGATTTTGTCTAGCTGAAATGTCTTTATGTATGAGTGTATTCGTTTCAGTAAATCTTGCGATAAGCATAATAAATCAAAATTTGATTATAGATGCGAATTGGATTTGTAAACATTTTTAAAGATGATACCGACACATAAATCGGAAAAGAGGAACTACTTAAAAAGTTTATTGTCAGTTTTCAATTAGTGGTGGTAGGATTCCTATGCAGTAGTCCGTCTAGGTAGGTACCACCCCAGGGCCAGTTATTCTGCCGTGAAGCAGGAGTGTGCAAACATTACTGTGTTTCGGTTTGAAGGGCAATGAGAGCTAGCGTAATCACTGGGCATATGACACTTAAGAACCTATGTCTCAGGGTGATGGGCACAGTGTAGTGTCACACAGACATTTTCTGAGTGGCACAGCATTTGTTATGGGCAGACGTTGCACTTACCATCAGGTGAACGTTTTGCTCATTTCATCACTTTATGCAATAAAAAAAAGGCACTTCAAGAAATGCTATTCTGTAAAGAACTTTCTGCTTTTTGACGTAAACGTGTAAGTTATATTTATAGGGGGAACTTATATTTTTCCCTAAAATTACATAAGTATCAAAATTTTAACCATTTTGGCTCTAAAATGACGAACTTAATTAATGACATTATTACTTTAAATATTTCAGTATTATACGCAAATGATGACATTCATAATATGCATATTTATGGGAAGGATGATTGTCGAGACATCGGAGGCTACAAATAAAAAAAAACTGTAATAGATTCAGAGAACAAAATCCATCACGCTGACATGACGTTAGGTACAACAGGATACTTTGACAACGTACATGATGTTTTTTTTTCTGTAGCTAAATCTTATATTCCATAAGAAAAAAATATAATACTATATAATCGTACGCTGTACGTTGCGTTAAATTAAAAATGTTATTCAGTGTCGGTAGTGATTTATTTGAAACATATTTTTCGATATTATTAGTACATATCAAAACTTATATTCAAAACTTTAGGTTGTAACATTTAGTAAAGATGACAACGGCGTGGCCTTGTGGTCATAGTACCTGCCTTTTAGGCTACGGGTCCTGGGTTCGAATCCTAGTCGGAGCCAACATTTGTTGGTTTTCAGGTCTGGTTGTGTTGTGCATGTGAAATTTATGCCTTTAAAACGCACCCATGATACAAGAAAAATCCTAGTGTACGGTATGGTTTATGAAAACAAAAAAATGCTATTAAATGATTTAAGCCAATCGTATCTATAATAATAGTCAACTTTAATCTTACGAAAAAATATCAACAGAATTAAAAAAAATATCAGTTGAGGAAAATTGCGTAATAAATACACTGATTCTCAATAAAAAAGTATAATGAAGACTATTTTTAATTTTATGTCGAAATGTACTGCATGTTGTGCATAGTAGTCTTCATTACTTAAGTATTTTAGCGCTACAAAAAGCTCCATTGCTACGAACGTCTACAGTGCTACGAACGCTTCTAGCAGATTACGATCATTTTAAATTCAAAGAAGTAGTTCCTTGATTATTATTAATCGTTTTTTATTATTTGCTTGAGACAGGAAAAGTACACAAATACTCATTGTATTTACAAATTTATATGTTTGTATTAACATAGTTAATTGAAATAAATATATTAAATTTGAGTATTTTATAGCATCCTGTATTTAAGTCGCCTCTGTCTACTCGAGCGCTGCAATATTTTGCCCACCTTTGGGGTCTCCACATTATGCATAACTGATAAGCCCGATTCTGTATGCATGCGATCCTTAGCCCGGCTCCGTGGGCGTAATGACGTCAAGGCTCTAGAGAATAGTGCGAGCAGTTTTTGCCTGCTAACGCTGTTTCACATCTTAACGAATTAATAGAGTATTAAAATTTTAGACACTTTTACGTATGGCCTTTAAAATAGTTAATTCGTACCGAAATAATTTGGTAAAATATAGTTCGACCCATAACACAGCTTTAAAAATGTCGCGTAAACTTATTTTTTTACATAATATACAGTTTTATTGATAACAGAAATCCTATAGCTATCAAAAATATATTATAGTTAATAGTTAGCTTGTGCAGAGCTATTACTAATTCACCCCCAAAAAATAATTGCGAAAGGAAATCACGTCTAACAGTTCTTATAACTTCTCCATTGATGTGTACCTTTTTTTCTGTTTTTTGTGGATAATGTGACGAGACGAGCAAAACGTTCACGTGGTGGTAAGTGCAACGCCAACAACAGATTCTGTGTCACCCAGATTATTTCTGTGTGGCATCACACTGCACCTATGTACAGTTCAAAACAGAAAAAGCAGGGAAAAGGAAAAGACACAAATTTCAAGTTTGACTCATGCCAATCACGGAACGTGTAACCCTCATTCATACCGGATATTCAATTTCTGGACATGTCCAAACTAGAGCAAAACAAATATTTATCAGGAGCTGTAAGGAATACGTAAAATGACATAAAACATGTCGGCTTGGGACAAACAAATAACCGCGGCTCGTGATGGATTATTGCGACTGACCGCCTCTATTTCCTATTGGTATAAGGAATTACCATATGCGCCTCCTGGACTTTGCGCCCATGGGCTACTTAAATATGGATACCGATTTTCTTTGATTTTATACTGCGTATCTTAACCGTTAATAAATTACGAGTAAGTAAGTAAGTAAATTACATTGTACTTGTCTTCACAAGGAGCATAATAAAACTTTACGACTTTAATTTGATAAATATAATGGGGTTTAAAGTTATCTATTGCAGATTGGAGTTCTATTCCGCATACACTAACAATACTGAATTTCATATGTAATTTTTTAAACAATTCACCCAGTAAAAAAGTGATCAACTGAGTAACGATACGAAGTCCGCGCGACCTCGCAAGTTTCTTATCTAATTCGATAGAACGGTTCTTTGGTAGTGTCACTGTCAAATTTGTGTATAATATCCAGAACAATCCGACATTGAAAATCATACGATTTTGAAATACAAAAAAATATAGTTTGTTAATAGAAAGACAAAAAAAATTTATTATATTCACAGGTATAAAAATAAAAGCTTTCTCCTGCCTTTTCTAGCCTTCATCTGAACGCATGGTCGGTGGCGTCGCGCCGGCGACCGGAGACCCTTCAAAAAGTTTGATAATAACAGCAGCAGCGCCGGGGAGCTATAATGTGACAGCCGATACGTCGCCAGTCACCACCACCTTCGTACTGGACAGTTTAAATTTCGAACCTTCAATTGTCATATTGCTAAAATATTTTTTCTGAAATATAAACAAGTTTATCTTCGAAAATAAAATGCATCATTGACTTCATTTCACACTTTATTTTCTAAACAGTGCTTTTTTGTTTATCTTAATCACGGCTTTAATAGTAAATGAATTGTAAGAAGGACTCAATTTACTGGTAACACTGGTTATTGGCATAACACTTAAATAGGCTTCTTGTGGAACTCAAACTCTCAAGGCAGTCATTAATCAGAATTTAAAAATATCAATTATTTAATTTTTGCTACCTTGTTATTACAAGTCATAAACATATCATTATTTCACCCTGTATTACAGAGAAAGTTTCAGTTCTCTCTGGAATAAATACGATGTTGATGACGATGTTAATGATATATGGACAATTTCAACCGAAGCTGCTGTTGTTACGTAATAATCACAGTTTCAAATTGACTTTAAATGTTTAAAATTTAAAATGTTGAAATAATACGTAATATTAAAGAAATATTATTAACAAAAATCACTAATAAATATGTTTAAGCAAACAAACAATTAAAAAAACGAAAAAAAACTTCACCATAGCACGTCGACAGAATAAACAATACCAAACACATATGAAACAGTTACAGTGACAAAGCAAAGATGATGGTTAGGATGATTAATGAGACATTCATAAGGTGTCGTACGACAGTCGTGCAGGCTTACATGTGTCGGTGGTGAGGTAATGCGGCGAGAAGCCGACAGGGTCTCGCCTGTCGTGACTGTACTGAATTATTTACCGTGAACGAAACGAAACACCCGACGTTTAGTGGGGAAAATGTTGATGATTATAATTTCTTTTCCGTGATATTGCTTCGCCTCGAAAACTTTTTGAACCGAAAACACAAAATTGTGTTTTCTATTTTTATATTATAATAAACAAAATGAAATTAATGCATACTTTTGTATAGTGTTAATATAGACACAAAAATAATAGACTTATGCCTATAATTATTGGAAGCGAAAGCGTAATAATAATTAAAAGCAGATATACTTTTCAATGGGTGTGTGCTTAGCTCTGGCCGTCCACTCACTTTTGAAAATATAATGGAGCCAGAGATCGTAGGCCATGCTGCTTCGATGCGGGTCGGCGGACTTCTAACAACATTGAAAAATTATCTTTTCTCGTGCGTGTAGGTTTCTTCTGTGCCCCTAAGCGACTAGCCTATGGTAAATTAACACATTGCAACCAAAAATTTTAGAGATGCCGACAGTGGGATTCAATCTCAGTTTTGCTCAAGCTGTCTGGTCATTAACTCTCACTTCTGAGCATACTGTTGCAAAATGAGTAAGTTATCTTCTAAGACGTACCAGTAAAAATAAATGTATATATTTTTATATCGAAGTAGTAACGGGAAAATAAAAACAAATCCTGAGTCTCACAGTGAAATTGAAATTGGATAATATATAGTGTTTTATGGTCAATTTTATACTCTACATTAAATTTGAAAACATCCTACGACATTAACTGAAGTATGGAAATTAATATCACTGCACGAATAAGAAGTAAAACAAAAGACGTATTTATTCCACTTGAAACGATAATTACGTAAGTTAAATGTCAACCATCAAATAGATGTCAGTAACAAAGGTTGATACATTTTGACAAGTCAGATGCTAATCAGTCAACCCTTCAGGTTGACAAATCGGAAATTAGATACGCGTGAGCGCTCGCGGGTTAACCCCGACTATGTCCAAGAAGGGGTTTCTTCGGCCCAGGAGACATTGGACCAACTCTGTCCTGTTCTTTGAATATTTAACGGGTTATAGTGCCGCTTCACATGTTGTAGCAGAAACATGGAATAATTTATTTATGTAAGATAACTAATGTTGTCAAATAAAGGTGACTGCGAATTCATATTTAATGAAAAACATTTCTTTTGCAATGTGGTTTGTGTTTGAACGTCAAATAAGTTCTTTTACCGCTTCATATCAAGTATCACTGTGCTAATAATCGTATTATCTATGTTGAATTTATATAAACCAGTGGTCGCCCAGTAGTCGAAATTCGACCGTAAATTTTAATTTCAGAACGTTGTTGAGGTTTGAGTAGTTATTTGTTGGCAACATTTTAAAACTCTTTGGCGACAATCTCTAATCTGTGCACATGTTGGACCATAAACTTTTAAGAGGTTTTCGCATTAACAGTATGAACGTAAACAAACGACAGACTATTATGTGTTGACTTTGTCAAAATGAAACATTCGTTATTTACGTTCATGTAAATAATGAATGGTTTTCAATTTTATTCAATTTATTTTCGTATTTGTAACACATATTAGCTTTAAAACGGTTATGTATTTTAACCTTGTGAAAGCGATAGTAAAGTATTTACATGTATATAACATGTAAACACAGGTTTACCTTGTCAATCTATGGCTGTTAGATTTGAATTTGATAGATATACTCGTATTACAGATCCTAATATCATTCACTCTCTAAGGGCTATTAAGCTAATAGACTAAATTACACTAAGATAATTACAACTACATCTGTATATTATATAAAATAAGTATTATTTCATTTAGACCTAGTCGCATTTACTTTGTTAAAAAGGTAGTTAGTGGTACAACACAGCCTACCTAATTTTTTAGAACCCTATCGGTTAATGTAGATTATGTTAAAAATTATTTTGATATCAGGATCATTTGAAGAATTTAGGCACCCTCTAGAATCTTTGCTGAACTGAATAGTTTTTCCGTTCATAGATGAATGTCAGATGTTCCTGTAACTCTGGCACTGTATCCGACATTCTCTATTGTACCCCAGGGACATATAAGGCACACTGTGGTAGGATTTCTATGCAGGCGTCCGTCTAAGAAGGTACCACCGCAGGGCCAGTTACTCTATTGTGAAGCAGTAGTGTGCAAACATTACTGTGTTTCGGTCTGAAGAGCACTGACAGCTAGTGTAGGCCTAAGAGACTTAACAACTGACGTCCCAGGGGGACGGGCGCAGTGTGGCCACACAGAAATATTTTGGGTGACACAGCATTACTATGGAGGACTTACCATCAGGTGAACGTTTTGCTCGACTCGTCTCTTTTTCCAATAGAAAAAAGGTATTCCTAATAAAAAAAAATTTTGCTTAATATCGATATTATCGTACTATTAGCATCCTACATAAATAAGCTTTTTCCTAAAGCAATAAAATGGATGTCAGGAAAAAAGATCAAGCTAGTACTACTATGCTACAAATTTTTGACGTCATCGCATGTATGAAAAATATTTTCACTTGCTATCTGAAAAGATTATATTACTTTTACAATTAAGATTAGATATTTACCAGAATAATTAACGGATATATCGGTACCGTGTGGTAATTTTTAAATGTCGAAAGTGTTTCTTATAAAGAAAGTCGCTGTACCATTAACTGAAAAGATACCACGTATATTTCTTAGAAAATATGAAACAGCTTTTATAAGAAGTTAGGCAAGGATCGCTTTGATCATGTTACCATTCGATAGAACGGGAGGCGAGTGCTGTGCTCACCGTTCATTTCACAGTAAAATAGACTGTATTCTAATTCTGTAAGATACACAACACTATTATCCGAATGCGAAATATTCTATCGGTGGAGAGGCATCGGCTTGCTCAGAGCGTTCAAACTTGAACACCGTTGTCCGTAATTTGAACGTTCAGAGTAAAACTTATAAATACTACCTTAGTATACATTGCGTAACAAAACATTGATGTTTCTAAGTGTAGGTACAGAGATAGGCACAGTGACTGAGCGACTGGCTTAGCGTAAATTCCCTTACGATAGAAGAGAAATTCTATAGAGGGGGATCTTTTATCAGAAAGAAAAAATATAAGAAAATAACAACGCGTGTACTGAACGCGTGACAGAACTGTCTCTTATATATATTACAAACTTAATAAAAATAAAAGTAAACATAGTTAAATAACTGCTCAGTATACAAACAATATATAATACATCGTAAATTATTAATTCAAAATAAGAGAAACGTTGCACGAAAACGTTGCACTCAAGTATGACTTTAAATTATTACCTCCATCGCGCCTAAAGAAGTTTCACTTTTTTTTAAAGTTTCACTTCATATAATATGATACTATTAAGCGTCACCTGATACACCTGCGTATAGGCTGATATTTTCCTTAGTCGCTATGTATTGTTGAGATAAATTGGCAATAGCTTTATTATAATGTAACAATGACAGCTTATTTTTTTTTTATTCTGTACTTGAGACGAAAAAATGTTTTTATTGTATTTATTTGGGTTTTATAGTATGTAAATTCAAAAAAATAGTATGTAGATACTAAAAGTCCAAAATGCTAGAGTACTTTTAAATGCCCAAAACGTTAGATTTTGAGTAAAGTTTAACGCCGCACTTGAGAGCAACCGCATGCAGTTGCTAGTATTAAATAATTAGAACGCCGCGCCGGACCCATACACCACACATTCCTCAGCTCCCAGATGACGGTGGCATCTTAAAATATGGCCTCCCTTTCTTCAGCTGTTGACTTCTAACCCTTCGCCGCACTCTTAGACGTAATATAATTAATTAATGATCCACATGGTCCCTTTAGGCCAAATGTGTTTGTTTATGTTACAGTAAATGCAAACAAGATTTATGACGCAATGTTTCATAGTTTAATGTAAAGAAACACATGCATAGAACGAACAATAATTATTTTAAATACCATATTAATTTAGTGGTAACTATATTCGCCCAGAATCGAAAATCATTTATTCCAGCAGATTAATTAATGGGAATTTTGACTTAGTAGGCAGGCCTCCGGTTCGAATCCCGGTCGAGGGCCAACATTTGTAAAAAGTTGGTCGTTGGTTTTCGGTTCTGGTAGTAGTTTTACGTGTGAAATTTGTGTGTCATAGAGTGTGTGTTTACAAACATAAATTCCACATGCCCCACAGCCGAAACAGTTACCTGTAGATCATAAAAATATTTGTTCCGTGCGGGAATCGAACCCATGACCCGCAGCGTAGCTTTGATGTACTACCGACTTGACTTTTGTTTGTTTACAAATTTAATAAATACTTTGAAACTAAAATAAAAGTAAAAGATAAAACTTTTTAAATTTTTAATTCTTCTCAGAATAAATAGTAATAACGGTAATAAGCCGTGGTAGCTCAGAGGCCGGGGTTCACCTCATATTTTATAGTACGCGAGTGACCTGAGTTTGATACCGGATACCCGGCACCTCTAAAATTGTTCTACGATTTTACCACATGCTCTGCGGCGAAGGATGTTGCAGGCATCTCGAGGAAACTTGTATGTAGTCCGCCAACCCGCATTGGAGCAGCGTGGCGGACTTTTTGTAGCTCCAAAGCCAGGAGAGAAGCCTGTGCTCAGTAGTAATATCTAATCATATGATTAATGTAATTAATGTCAGTTTAGAAGAGAATGGATTTCCTTGACAACATATATACAACAATAACAGAGAGAAAACAAATGAGCCCACGAGAAAAAAAACAATAAGCAAATAAAAAGGTGAAATTCTAAATGAAAATACGATATAACAAAACAAAACTAAAATAAAAAAATAAAGAGTAAAAAAATATTATAACAGGGGGCTATGAAACAATAACCAAAAGTCATAGTTTTGCAACTTTTAAGAGAAAAAAATGTCTACTTAACAATATGGTATTACTATATACACATTAACCTTCTTCGAATAGCGGGGTCACTAGGTGTAATGTTTGTCGAAGAATTAACTGTCACTCAGCAAAAACCTGAAGCATTTGCTCCACAACTGATTTTCAGTGAAACCGGATTTCGGAACAAAAAATGTAACCCGAAAGCAGAGGAGCAGCAGTGCTTCACTCGCCTCTAGTGTAACGTTGCAGTGTATCACTATTTCAGAACAATTAGCATACATAGTAAAATATTGACAATAAAATAAGTTAATATACAAACCAAAAAATAATTAAAATTTACGAATGCACATTAAACGTGTGTTCCCAATTCACGGTATGTTTACATACATACAAAAAGAAGTATTTACTAATATAAGCGAAATTCACTAACAGCAGTCTTTTGGATTAAGCAGGTCGGCTATTTATTTGTGTAAACAAGAAATAAGACTTAATTTTATATTTAAAGAAAAAAACATGATTGCAGGTCACCAGTCATCAGAGGTAGGTTATTCCAGCATTTTGTAGCAATGCAGCGGAAACTACCTCGAAATGCAGCTGTATTGTGTCTGGGCAATATAAGTTCGTGTATTGTTGAACTTAATATATGGCAAACAACATCACGTAGCCATTGCAACTTATTGTACAAGTACAGTACAATCATTTCAGTCAAATCAATTGGACATAATTTTTTTAGTCTTAAAGTAGTGACAGTCCTATACGAGTGACAGCAGTTGACAGCTGCGGACTAGTATTGTGGTTGAAATCGCCTAAAAGGAGGACATACTCGTACAGTTGTACAGAGATACTCACACGTCTTCACGTTGCCGATCTAGATGTCTAGTAAATGTCATAAGATCGTAGAGTCAGACGATGTGACATAATCATAATACAATAAGACCCGATAACTAATAATTAATTTGTGTATTGCTTAAAAATTAGATTTGGCCTGTATTTCAGCTTTTTCGAATCCAGAACCCGATCTCTATAAGAAGGCCAGGAACGCTTACTATAAAAGGAGATTGTAAGGTATGTCATAGTTTAGTTTCGTAGGTTAGTTTAGTAAGATTTCAATAGCAAGCTTTATTTCTTCTTACAGAGATAAGAAAGATCACAAAATAATCACAGAAAAAGAAAGAATTAATTTAATGTTAAAATATTATTAATATGGTTTATATTTTTAATTTAAAAATAAACTACATAGCAACATATCACCGACAAGTAAAATAAAGAAGACTTCATTTTAAAGGTCTCCAAGTAGTTAACCTTTTCCAAACAACTTCTGCGTCAGTAATATGTATAGCATGTTAACTTAATTTAACTACAGTTATACAATTTTAATACAACGACAGCAATTAAAACGAATAGCTGGTTGCTGATATAATCAAAATAGCGGAACGTCGACCGACCAGCCCGTGCCCGCGCAACAGCTCCCATTAATTACTTAAATTTAATTCATACGAGACCCACGCACCACTATTTACATTCAAAAACGTACCCCACACCCTACCCGCATCTCGTAACCCTTGCCAACAAACTTGGGCGACCCTAAGACGCTAACTCCTAAGTAGACTTTCTTTGATAGTGCGCTCCGTTGGCTTTGAATAAAGGCCACCGGGTCGATAGAGTTTTGATCTGTAATTTTATAGCATTGAGGCGGCCCCCAGCTCATGCTCTAAGGATTGTGGCCTATCGATCCCTGACTTGTCCTGTTTTTGCTAAAACGCGATATTCAGAGGCTTTGGTAACTAGATAGCTAGAAATCGACGCGGTTAGAAATTGCAATCAAAGAACTTAACTTTAACCTCAACCTTGACAACTTCTAAAGTATCGTACACCTTACATCAGCAGTGATAAGATTACAACATAATTAAAATTTGTTTTATGCTGCTAACCTCCGGCCTACGCCATAACGCCAAAATCATCTGTATCATAATGATAGATTTTCATATTTACAAATATAATGGAAGTGCCTATCTGTAGTTTTTGACTTTTAAAAATTAATTTTTTAAAAATTTATCTGGTAAAAATTCGCTTATTTTGATGATTTGAGATTGGTAGTACGATTTTCTCTCCAGGAATCCGTCTAGGAAAGTACCCACCGCAGGGCCAGTTATCATTCCATAAATAAGTAGTGTGCAAAGTACTGTGTTTCGGTCTTAAGGGCCCTGAGACCCAGCGGGCATATGAGACTTGAGAATTGATGTCTCAGAGTGACGAGCACAACATTGTGCCACACTGAAATGTTCTGTGTGACACAGCATTTATTACGGGCAGACGTTACTTACTGTCAGGTGAAAGGTTGCTCGTTTCGTCATTTTCTCATATGAAAAAAATTGATAGTCCGACTTAAAAAACATTGTGTGTATGCCTGGACAGAACTAATGAAATACTAAAGCTATTTACATTAAATTTTTTAATTAATTTGAGAAGAGTTTAGGTTACATATAAAATCATGACGGTAAGTTTACACAGACCACAAACATTCATCAAAGAATATGTACCGATTGACATTATTTATTTTTTGTTTCGAAGAAAGTCCGATCATACGAGACTATTCTTCAAGCTATATATAACTTAAAACTTGAACTTGAACTTGAAAAATGATCGTGATTTAAGTGAGACTTTAAATGTTTAAATTAAAGGGAAGTAAAACGTATCAATGGAAGTAAAAACGGATATTAATAGTTATTATAATTTTTCTTTAAACATATCTTTATTAATGCCCGACCATAAAAATAGCATTTCTCTTTGTAATCTAGACCCTGAACAACGATCTGTATAAATATATGTATTTTTCTATTCAGATCGTATGTATTTAATGTATCATCTATTTAATACTTTATTACAAATATGTCCTTCAAAGTTAACAAAGTCATTTTAAAAAGGAATAGAATCATCTAAAATAGAATAAGTGGAAAGATCAGTGCGTTCACTAAGAGTAAAGGATTAGCCTCTTATCACTGTTCACGTAAGCGGTGATACTTATATGAGTGCCCCTTTTATTGCATTAGCGAAGGGAAGGGTTTGCCCTCGCGGCCCTCCGTCTTAGGGTAACGTCTTACGAATACAAGAATTTATAAATAAGTTAAGCGGGCCCGGCCTTATTCTTCGCCTCGGCGTCTCACTTTGTTTTATCATATTTAAATTATTATAGTCAGATGTGGAACGTGTACCTAATTGCTGTACTTTGTTAAGATAATGTACCTTTGGCGCGACTCCACTTTTGTTTTCTTGTTTTCGAGCGATATAAATTCACAAGAGGACCCCGCTGTAACGCCCAACTTTCGTGTTCTGTTTTTGTACGGACGTTCCATTTCGGGGAAAGAAAATTTGTTATGCAGCTATTTGAAGACCTTTGCTACTTTGGAATAATACACCAAGATTAAGTTGAAGAAATTACACTTTAAGAGTTAACTTTAAGAGAAAACTTAGAGTTTACGAAAAAACGATTTACGACAACGAACGATTTGTAAGTAAAAAAAAGACCGTGTGCAAGCAACTTAGTAGACGTGACAGAAGTGAATCTTATTTATATTACAAATTAGATTAAAATAAAAATAATCATATTTGAATGTTCAAAAATATTAGTCACAGTAAAGTAAATGCATGGTATTTAATCAATTATTAATTAATAGATAAATATTAATTAAGAATAACAGAAATGGTGTATTAATATTTGCACATAAACGCTGCAATAAAATTCGACCTTGAAATTTTAATTTAATTGCGCCCAGAGAAGTTTCACTTCAAAAATTATGCTTATTACAATAATTATATATTGTCCTGGCCGACATTGATCACGGCGATATCTTCTAACCGAAAGTTATCTATCAGGATAAATCATTGTTCCGTAAGTATTAGAGAAGATATAAAGTCGCACGTCACCTTCTCGAACTCTATGTTACGCATATGTGATTAAATTTAAGAAAGGGGGACATCGTAGAAACAGAATAATCTTAATACTGCCCTAACTAAATTACCTTCAATTGGGATTCAAACGCATGAGGAACACTGACTACAAAGCTATGCGGCTATGCTACGTGGCGTCGGTTACACAGCGGAAGACAGTGAAGACACTGCGATTCATAGCTTTGAGATGGAAGTTTAAATTTAGAACGTACATATCGAAAGAATATTTTTTGAACAGAGTTTTGAGTAGTTAGTATAGGTACGTTATCGATATCATTACGATTCTTGAAATTAAGATATTGCGTTATAGCAAACAATATCGAAATCAAACAAGTTTCCTTCATACTTTTACCAAGCTTAGTACTGCTGAATGAAATTATTGTCTGTTTTGTGCCTTTAAATTAATTTTATTTACATATTTACACCACAGAATAGAATAGAATATAATAAATTTTTATTCAACATAGATTATTTACATAATACTTATCGAAAGTAAATTTCTTTTTTTAACTACACTGATTCTCAAAAAATGCATCTGTCCTGGGAAGAACCAGTAAGAAACCCAGCGGCATTTTTTTTTCAGTCATTTTAAAAATAATATTATATAGCAGTATTATAAAGATGTAGAAATAGCTTGGCAGCGATAACCTCATTCCCAGTGGTTTTCATCATCCATGTATTATAGGCAAAGAGTCACTAAATTAAATTATTGTATATTAATACTATCAGCCTACTAATGTCACACTGCTGAGCAACAGGGATTCTTTCATTTTTGAGAGGGATTTCGGGCCGGTAAGAGTCAGATGCGCTGCTCCAATGGTTGCTGGTTTGGCGCACTTCACATGATCTCGAAATATTTTTATTCCTCAAATATACAAGTTTCCTGAAGGTGGTAGGATTCCGATGCTGTGCTTTCCTTTACCGCTGCGTACGTGGTATAAGAGTACATAAAATTGCAGAACAATTTTAGAGGTGCCGGAAACGGGAATCAAAAATAAATTTATGGCGAGTCACCAGCCCCTGAGCTCTGACTGCTTACACTATTTATATATATATTAAAACACTAAAATTAATTTCGGAATCTAATCATAAATTATTTACACGGTTAAAGTCCCAAAGCATTCAAAACTTTAAAGGAAAAACAAAAAAACAATGCGCTTACTCAATTGTTTGAATGCAACTAAAAAAGAAAAATGTGTCACTTACTCAAAATTTCTTCATTCAAGGCCAAAGGGGAAATTAAGGGGGCCGGTGCATTATCATTATTGCTTTAAGATTAAGGCCAAATGTTGTAACTTTCTTATCTTAATAACAGAAAAAATATTTATGTTACAATCCCGCCAAAAAGATATGGACAATTTTCAGTCTTAATTCATTAAATATACGATGATGATGAGACGACGTTCGGTGAGATCACATGGAGCATATAATGTTTCACCCACTAACCGACGTATAGTTTCAGTTCAGGTATACGATTTAGCGATATTGTAGCGATAAATATATAATAATATAAAAGCTGCCCGTACAATACCTTAGTTGCCTCTTACGGCAACAAAGAGGTAGGTGCCATTCTAATCTGCCGGACACTAGAATTAATGATGCTGCAACATTTTAGGACAGATAAAAGAACGAAAATATAAGGGTTCGTAATATGAACCGGAGTCAAAATTAATTACAATTCATTCAAATCTATTTAAAAAAATGTGATGATGCATATGATAAGATATACTCGTAGACTGATAAAAAACGACATACTTTTCAATAATTTCACATTTTTTGTCTTTTGTTAAGTTTATATACGCTTGCTACTCTTTTAGTATAAGACTAAAAAAACAGAACGGCGTATGATTATAAATTTAGACGATACGCATACGAAGCAACCAAATTAATTCAAGAAAACAACGTCTTATTCATAATATAATAATATTTTACGATATAAATCATATTTAAGCGTTGTTTCATTTCCTAGAGAACCCTCGCATGCAGCACACGCATCGAACGAATAAGTAATTGAAATTTGAAATGAACTTTTGATTTTCGTAATGTTTCCACCCCACTCCCTGTGAAATTATTAAGAACATCCGTTTCTTTACGTGATGGGTCCTTTGCATTAATTATGCGTGGATTTTCACATTTTAATTCTTGTATCGTTTTATATTATCAAGTATTTTTTACATCCAAAAAATATTAAAGATCCACGATCCATACTAATATTATAAATGCAAAAGTAACTCTCTGTGTCTCTGTCTGTTTGTTCTCTGTCTTTCACGGTTCAACCGCCGAACTGATCTTGACGAAATTTGACACAAAGGCACTGGAGACGGACATAGAATACTTTTTATCCCGGAAAATCTAAAACTTCCCACGGGATATTTAAAAAACCTATATCCACCCGGACGATGTCGCGAATTACATGAGATATTTACCACTTGTTCAGTAGTGTAGGACAACATCGTGAGGTAACCTGCATGTCTGAGGAATGAAAAGTATTTCAAAGACATGTGAAGTCCGCCAATCCGCTTTGGTGCAGTGTGTGAACTCTTTGCGGCTCCAAAAACCCTCCCAGAAATTAGAGAAGGCCTGTGCTCAGCAGAGGGACATTCATATGCTTTACTTTTTTACTTTACACTCCAAAGAATATAAACTAAAAAATCTCAAGTAAAATTTTATTACAATTAAAAAATCAATTTGATTCTTCAAAAAATAAACTAAAATAAAAAAAGATGTGTGAATAGCGTTACAAATGTACCGAACCTGATGACATGGATTCTGTCAACTATTCTAGTAGGTGCTCGAGGCGACAACATTGTCAACGACAACCCTTCGAGGACAAGACTTGTAACTTGTTAACAATGCTACTAGACATTTATACGAATTGATATTGCAAGTTAACTTAAATGATTAAATAATATGACATCCTACTTATTTTTAACCGACTTCAAAAAAGGACGAGGTTCTATGTTCGTCTGTATGTATTTTTTTTAGATTGAGATGGAATGGTAGATTCTCTTAAGCCACCCCCAGGCTTGTAGTTTTACTGAAATGACAGAAAATTAATAATCATGACGTCTGTAGAGCTACAATTTAAAATCTGTTGGTTTATTTACAAATTAAACATACAGGTGAAACAAGTCGAGAACAATTACAGCAAAATAAGTAAGCCACCTTTACCTTAGCAACATTCAAAATTACAATCGCTTAGAACATCCTTAATTCGACTATTAAAACCCACTCCAAGATGTTCGCAACACCAATAAACAATGGCCGAACGCGAGCGCGAACGTAGAAAGTTTCGAGCGCGCGGTGAGTGCAGAGAAGCCTTAATGAGGGTTGGAAATTTCGGCACATTGCGGGACCAAACCGCACCCGCCTTCTTGGCTTATTATTAATTCCGTAAGACGTGTCCCCGATGTCCAAGACGTGCTGAGATTCGACACAAAAGTCAGAAGGGCGGAAGGGACTACCCTCCTGCCACCCCGCGTTACGTGTGGTGCGTCTACAAGTCGCAATATGCAGGAGTGTGGGATTTACAGGTGGTTTTAATAACGGCTGCCACTAATGTCGCAAGATGAATACTTAATGTATGGATCATCGCTGGATTTTGAACTGGAGAAGACGGTCGACGGCTAACAATGAATGCATTGTTTGTAGATAGTTAATGACTACATTATTGAAGTATGTTATGTGTGTGAAACAAAATTGTTTTTTTCGCCGATAAACATTTTCTTTAACAATTATCTTAAGAATAACTGTTTAAAAGTAAGGACGGATATTTTAAAAACCTTAGGTTCGATTACATTGTCAAAGCATCTTTCAACATTCTTTTAGTAGTAATAACAGTTAAAAAAAAGGTTAAGTTTATTGTGTCAACAGTTGAAATAAAAATAAAATACTTATACTTTCGATAAACCCTTTTAATTAACAATTTTCATGGTCTTCTTCAAATTATTAAATTAAAGAAAAGCTGAGTGCAGTACGTTACTGGCAACACAGTACTACTTCATATAATATAATTATTTTCAACAAATATAAATTTCGAAACACACGATTTTTTGAAAATCAAGTAAAAACAAGAATGTTTTCTTTCAGTTATTTTGCTACTTTGTCTTGTCGTATCTCTATCAATGTCACCAATTTACTTATAAAGTGAAAATCCCTTTACGATGAGTCCGTTGTCGAAGGCGTTCAAAAACTCGTTAGGATGCTGCCATGCTGCGGTGGAGGGTCACGTCTCGTGAGATCATGGCAACCTCACGACAAAATGTTGCCGAGAAACTTTGTGTTGTATACAACGTCACGGTGTAATGAACGTTTCGAGAACAACGAAGTAAGAAGAACGAACAGTGATAAAAATACGTTATTTAAGTCAAAATTACGGCGTTTTCTTTGAAAGAAGCCAATTATTTATTGTGGTCAAATTATATGATTTTTTTTTACAAAATTATACTTCTCGCATTTAAAGAGTTCAAAAACGATTTCCCCCGTTAGGATTTCTCCTATACCGTGGGCGCGTTTTACATATATACATATATGCATATCCACAGGAACTCAACCCGGAACAGCTTTATGTAGGCCATACAAAGATTTATGCCATGCGGGAATCGAACCGACGACCCATACTGCGTCAATTGGACTGACACAGCGAACTTTGAACTTTGTTCAGTTCAAGGCATGATCTGTTTTGTAGCGTAGCGACAGATTTAACAGATAAAAAGCGTCTTCTATGTATGCATCAAAGTAGCTTAACAATTAAATAATTACCCAATATTGTAATTATTTTGGTGGTAGGATTTCTATGCAGGAATCCTTCACGTGAAGCAGTGTGCAAACCTTACTGTATTTCGATTTGAAGAGCACTGTGAGCTAGCGTAATCCCTGGACATAGGGAGACGGGCGCAGTGTAGTGTCACTTATAAATGTTCTGGGTGACATAGCATTTGTTATGGGTAGATGATGCACTTTACATCAGGTGAAGGTTTTGATCGTTTCGTGACTCTATCCAATAAAAAAACATGTTGTTACGCCATATGTAATTTTGAGAAGAATATTTGTATGTAAAAATAATGTTTTTCATCACTGAAAAGTATTATATGTTCCAGAAGATGAATATGTGATGATGTCAATATTTTTTTCTTTTTTTTTTCTTAAAAAGTATGGATTCCTCACACTAGGGTTTGTCCCTCATGGTAAATGCAATTAAAAGACATCAATTCCACAAACACCTACCGAAAACAACAAGGCCATACATATATTTGACCAGTAGAATTAAACCTGCGTCCCATATCACAGAAGCCAATTGCTGAGCCAATGCGCCATGTGTTTGTAGTAGAGAAATGTTATGTCTGAGAAAAACAAATGTCTGAACTTTTTAGGTATTATATTCATTAAATAATAAGAAATAATAAGTTTTTTTTTGAGTACAGCGACAATTTTCGAAGACTATCGAAAGCTATCAACTGCGCAGGAGATATTATAGTGCGACAAGTGTACGTGCTAATACAGAGGCACTCACTCGTCTTAACTTACCCGCCTCCGATGTTACACTCATACCATAAGATCGGAGGTATGCTAGGATGCATTGTCGCTGACAAAGGGACAATCACAAAACAAACAGACCCAAATATCAAAATTTTGAGTTTTTGCACAAATGTTGGCTCCGGCTGGGATTCGCAGCCAAGTTCCACTGCATAGTAGACAAGTACTCTATTCACTAAGCCACAAAATTATAAACTCATGTTATATGAATTCGCACTTTGATGAGTTCCTTTCCGAAAAATAGAGCATTTTAACAAGAAATAGCTTCCGTTTATATGTAATCCTCTTGTTTATCTCACAGCCAGATTATTTTAAATCAGGATAAAAAGAATACGCTATGGCTGAAGGCCCGATAAGGCGTGAGTCGCAAGCGTTACGGGCGTTTATCGCGAAGTGCCCGCGCGGGAACAATAACGCGTACTAAACGCGCCAATGTAACTTATTGCCAGAAGACACATTGCTTGCGTGTTGCGCCGTGTAATTGATACGAAGTCTTTTATTGATCTGTTGTTTTTTTTTATTTTTTTTTCTTCCTTTATTTATGCTGCGTTGATCTTTTTCAAAGCTTCGTTTTTTTTTCTTTTTTCTATTAGATACATTCAGTGTAACTGTATGTAAACCTATAAAAAACTATAAATTATTTATACTGTTGATGAATTCTATTTTTAAGCAAAATAAAAAAATATAATAGCTTTATAATTACATACACCTGAATAGCTTAGCTACTGTTTATTGTATATTGATTGTCAAGAAACAGGCCTCCTTTAATTTCTGAGAGGGTTTTGGAGCCGGGAAGTATCCGCCACCCTGCTGCAATTTGGGTTGGCCAAACACTATATTATTGACATTATAATATATTGCCGATATAACATAAAAAGTTAGAACTTTTATACTCGTTACGCCATCCTATCAGTTTGTTGATTAAGCGACCCGTTAAAAAAACTAATATAACAGTACAATAAAATCAATTGTCAACGCTACATCTTCATTACCTTATTATTGAACGTAAATAAATAACAATCAATTATGTTTCAGTCGGCAGTCGTACATTATGGGCGGGCAGTAAATCGCCAGACGGAGGCACGAGTGGTCGTCGACGATGGAAAGAAATATTACCGTCAACGGTGACCGTGTTTGTTCTTGCTAGTGATTAACTTAGCGGAAAATTATCGATAGTTAGTAATAACTTGAAATTAACAATTAACGGCGCCTTTTCGCACGCGATAATTGCATTAAAAAATTCGAAATTCTCGATTTAAATAAAAATGTGCTTTTCATTTTGCATATTCATTTCGGCCATTTTAATTTAATATATTTGTAACACATATTATATAAGAATTTTAGGTTTGTGCACTCCTCCATATAAACTTTAACTATGCCAAATCTCACACTCTTCCTTTTGCGCTATGCTTAAAAAGGGCTACAAAGTTTTTTCTTCACGTATTAATATATACGAGTAGATATTGGTTTTAAAGGCATTTAGATATATTTAGAGCTAAGCTTGGTCGGTCGGCGGATTGGCGATCGCATTGCTTTGCCTCGTTACTTAGATCCAGCTACCCTGGGTATTTTAGGTGTACCAAACATTAGAATGGTTTTCTTAGGTAATACTAGTAACTTAGTTGTTATCTGTTATCTATGTTAATTTTATATAAAATCAAAAGAGATTTATATGAAAACATTTTCTCATTATATATCGTATTTATCAACGACGTTTGCTAACATATTATCGATACATACTGTACAGCACTGTTTTCCGAAAGCATATAGTTGTTTAACAAATCGGCGCGTAAGAGACCGCCCGGCCGCCCGCTGAGTGCTTAATCACTTAACACTCGCCCGATTAACGACGAATTTATTGTCCAAAAATGCCCTCCCTACACGAAGCTTCGATTTTCCGACGAAAAATACGAAGGACCATTGTCTTAATTTGTAGGTAATATTTTTCAAATCAAAAGATATGAATGTGTTTAAGAAACATTTTACGTAAATTTATATAATAATAGATGTCTTGGAGATATTGAAATAAATATATAACAATCTGGTTTCTAAAGATGTGATAATGTATAGTACATTGAGAGATAAATTAATCAATGATAAAATCCGTGTGGTGGCGGCTTAAGAGAATCTACCACCCCATCTCATCGCGTGGGTGGTGGTCTCATCCAGAGGGAAAATTTAAACCAGAAAATGGACAGCAGCATCTTAATAGAAAGATCTGAATAAATCTGCGGTTGCCAACCCGCCTGCCAAGCGAGGCAACTATGGCAAAATCCCCTCAAAATGAGAGCTACAAACTTTTGTGGCAATCTATGGGGGAGGGGGGGCTATGTTCAGCAGTGGACTAGTGATAGGCTGAAATGATAATGATGATGAAAATTCAACATGTACTCGTGAAATGTGATATGGTTGTACTTACCGATAACACTTGCACTTCACAAATAAAAAATGAACAATTTTTAAACTATAAATAACAAATAATCCTTGCCACCACTGCTATAATCACCTACTATAGATTTCCTAAAGTAATAAATAGGTATTTGAAATGAAGCTTCAATGGGTTTAATAATAATAAATTATCAACGAATAGATATTATACAACACTATACAACATTTTCCAGGTAAGGGGAAAATCTTTGTGACCGACTGTCTAAGTAGTATTCAATTTGTTGTTCTTCTTCTTTTATGATCCTGGCAATTGCCTACGAAATCGATCCATTTTTGCCGATGTCGTGTTATAATTTAATTATAAGAAAAGTTTCATTTCAATCAAGTAAAATGATAGTTGACTTTTACTGAAGATTTGCTGGACTGATAAATGATGATGGAGATGAAGATTTGCTGGACTGATGGAGACAAACTAAAAGTCCAATTTTGGTCTTGAATTGAATTTTCCAATCACTGTACACTTTGATATTATGCAATAAACTATTAATATTAAACATCATAACTCAAAATATACACAGAAATGATAAAATTCAATAAAACCACTACCGCCTCTTATCGAATTGACACCAAAAGTCTTCAATTACTTATGTATACTAATAATAATTTCATTGTTAGCGATCCAAAAAAGTACTCCCAATCCAACCTGCTGTTAAAATGTCTAAAACTAATTTTAATTATTTTAAATGAGTATACTGGCTACGTTACAAATTATAACTCGCGAAAAATTTCTCGTCTCATGATGCCTATAAATGTAATAGTTTTAAAATTAAAAATATTTAAACTATCGCAATAATAGGAAATTATTAGGAAATTATGTATGTAAAAAACATATTTCAAACTGCTTTACACCTGGACGCAGGCTACTCCAAGGCCGGATTTGCATCTATCGTCAGCGGCGCATCGCTAATCGAAGTATAAGAAGTCTCGCACCTGTGGCGCTGCTAAACTCTATAACAGCCTGTAAAAAGTCCAATGCTGGACATACTCAGTAGCAAGTTTGCCGTATTGACCACGTTTGGCAGTCAGTCAGCAATGAAAATTTTGTAGCATTTCCGTTAACGAATTTATGCGACGCAGATCGAGAACGGGTTGTAGCATCTTTTTCGAAGTAAATCCCCCCCCCCCCCCTCAGATTCTTCAACGCCGTCATCACACGGCAAGCACTGTCATATGAAATTATTGCAACCTAAATATATTTTTACCTTTTATCTTCTTCTCCATGCTTTATCAAACTAATAAAATACCAATTTAACTGTCATCTATTTTAGAAAAAATAACATAGTATATTCAAAGTTTTTTTATCTCTCTATCATATTTTTCTATTACATGCTCTACATTGTTGAAATTAAATAAGTATAACAGTAATAAAATAATAAATTAATAAGTATATCATAATTAAAACAGCGCCATCTCTGTTATAAACAGAATACTAGAGAGGCTTTGCTAAGTCGTACAAAAACAACCCTCCACGAAGGGTTGTAAATAACGCTAGCAAAAAGGTGAGTTTCGAATCCGATATTGGCTTGCATTTATGTAATGTCGTGGAAAAGAATGTAGACTTCTACATTCAGTATTACTTTTAAAAATTTGCTTATAATATTTATAATAATTTTTGTCACCTACAATAATATAGTACTACGAGTATTATAAACTGGTGATAATCAAAAGTTTAATATTACTGCGCTTTTTTCTGATTTTTCGATAGTTTATGATATTACTCTACCTGTCTATTGATGAATTCATCTATTCTTGGAACATATAAAGTGTTCAGTAAATGTATTTATGCAATTTTATCTTTTTCGGAATTATATGTTTTCATGTTATTTTCATATTATTTAATTTAAGCTCATAACAGAAATATTTTCGTAGGAACGTTTTGGAAGTAATAGACTAAACTTTTTTCAAGAATACTGATATCCTTTTAACAGATTTTGACCACGACGACATCTTGTCTTAAATCATGCAATTCTCATCTTTGTAAGAAATATCTATGTACCTATTAGAATAAGTGTTAGCGTAACAACTCAAGCACTCACTCGTTCACTTTTCCCTTAGGGATAAGGGTTATATCGGGTTCTTTATGCGATAAATATCGAATGAAACTCAGTACACGTGACAGGAGAGAAATTTATCGTCATCATTTCAGCCTATCAACAGTCCACTGTTGAACATAGGCCTCCCCCATAGATTGCAACAAAAGTTTGTAGCTATCATTTTGGAGGGATTTTGCAATAGTTGCCACGCTTAGCAGCCGGGTTGGCAACCGCAGTTTATTTATTCAAATGTTTCAGGAAGGTGCTGCTTCTGGTTTTAATTTTCCTTATGTCGACTTTTACGACACCCAAGGGATGAGGTGGGGTGGTAGATTCTCTAAAGCCGCAGCCACAGAAGAGAAACTTAAATAGATATATATTAGTAGTATAATAAATAATTTCACTCACTGTAAAATAACTGCTCAGTATATAAACAATTATTAATTAATCGATAAATATATTAATATAACGTACTATCACCGCGCAAGAAGGTTTCACTTCGAAAATTAGGAATTTTTTATTTTTCGATATATTATTTAATTTTTATTTTAATGATTCTTGTTTACAATTAAATATAAAATAACAGCTTTCTGAATTAATTTTTGATGCTAACCGGTAATTTTAAAATAACTTTGACCGCAAATTGTTTAGAGTACTGTAGCTATATCAACTTTAACAAGTATTAAAATGATTTATTTGTTGAAATTGTTAACAACAACCTAAGTAAAACAATATAAGATATTATTATCACATCCCCATCAAAACAATGAAATGAAATACTTTAATAACCTTCCCTGGCTAAAACAAAAGCTCTCCTAATTTATTATTGAAAACGTCGTCAAATATTAATCTAGTACTCAGCGAAGGTAATTTGTATTCAAAATGATTATATTAAGCTGACCTTGATGCAGGGCGCGGGCGGATGCGAGGGTGGCGCGGGGGGGCTACGCGGCGCGTTGGGCAGCTGCAGCAGGTGACGGATGCTGTAGCCTTGCCGGGACTTGCGCGACATCCTGCGAAACGTACAGACGTATTTATGCTCTGGAATATTGATATTGATTTTTAAACACAGCGGTACATTAAAGTTGTCAGTACTACACTGTAACTGGTACTTGCTTGACGTCCTGCAAAACGTGTAGACGTAATTCACAGTTCTGTAATATCTTAAGCAAAAATGATATCCTTTATTTGTTAAAAAAATAATCTTGTAAATTAACTTATAATGAAATCATCATTATAAGTTAGTTATAATTTCTACAAAAACCACAACGGCAAGGATCAGTAGTTAGTGTACTCTGGTTAATAAACCAAGTGGGTCTTAGATTCGAATTCCCGCCGTTGACGATGTTTGTAAAGCTGTTCTTTGTAGAACCGACATTTTATTGTAGTAACCATTTTAATCCGTATTCGGTTTTGTATATCTCCAAACCTCCTCACTACTTCCAGTACCATCTGAATGTTTTAACTGTTTTTCTTGACCTGTTGGCCACTAATGGCGTCAATTCAAAGCAGCTCTATTTATTATTGGATAAAAAATATGTTTTCAAATAATTAGAAATAATGTTTTTAATAGGGACCGTTTGCGTCTCCGATAGTATAGCTGATAATTTTCTTATTTTTTGACACTAATAAATTTATTAGGAATTTTCTCCAACCATCTTCTCTATTAAACTAAGTTTTTTTTAATTTCAAGCCCCCCCAAGGAGTAAGCTGGAAATTTAAAAAAACTGCCTGATTTTAATAGAGAAGATGGTTGGGTTCCTACCTACCACCAGCTTGGGATCCTATAATTAATAAAATTAAATCAAAAACCAAGCATACTACTGCAGGATTTCAGGACACAGTTAGCTCTTTCTGCGAAGACCGGAGAAACGTGTAAGGTTCGCGTAAATATAAGAAATCATTATTGACTATATTCATGCAAAATATTTAAATAGTATTAGGTTAAGTAGTGGTTTTGGTGGTAATTATCACAATTTAAACACCATATATTGACAGAAGGAAAACCTAGTAGTTTGACAATAGTTCAACAGAATATACAAGGTTTTTCTTTGGCAGATAATGAGACGTAGAGTTATTAAAAAAAATTGTCATATTTTTGGTAACGAAACACTGATTAAAATACTATTTTGATATGTTGCTAGGCTTTAATGCCTATCATATTGCTAGTACTTATAGCAGAAAGTGTACAAATCGCGTGGGGAAAGTTATAATTAGTAAAAGTACAGACATAATTATACTTTCTGTAGAGTGTGTAGCTGAAGTATTTTGTATTGAACTGGATGGATACATAGTAATTTCTGTGTACCGCCTTACCCTTGACCTTATGACAGTAAATTATGTTTAGAAAATATCTCATAACGGTAATAATATATATACACATAAACATAGTAGTATATACACATAATATATACACTAATAATACACATAATAGTATGTGGCGATTATAATGTAGATTTGCTTTGTGGTAGTTTTTAGCAACAAGATTAATGTGTTTATTTAAATCGTTTAAACTCCTAAATATATTAATGGAATAAATTAATGGAACCTTAGGGCATTACGGAAAATTTGGCAAACATGCATTGACAACAAATTTTGTAACTGTAAATATAATAATAACTAGGTAATCAACACCCTTAAATCGGACCACCTAAAAAGTCTGACAAGGCTATTACTGCTTTCAGACCAATGACTTTTGCAAGAGTGGAGCGGCTTAGGGCCTCATTAGCATATCAATAGTCTTCTTATATTTGTTTCAAAGCCAATGGATCCTTACGGTTCTTATGAACATGTTTTTGAAGATTAAAACACATATTTTAATAAAATTTTGAAAATATAAGTTACTGAGTATTAAAAGTAATTTCAATTTTAAATTTAATTATTGATCCAGCATAGGTATTCGTAAAAGCAAGTTTTTCGAATTGCATGAGAAAAAGACTTACATTCGACGCAATTTAAAGAATATCTAAAAATAATTTCCAAAATGTTTAAGAAGGTATACCGTGTCACCAAACATATTTTTAAAGGTGCAAAATTCAGTCTTCTCATAATAAAATTAAGGCAGTATGGAAAATCATACATACATAAGGAAACTGGCAAAATGAAGATTTCCAATAATAAGTTTTCGTTATAAACTGCCCGCGAACTGATTGAATCCAACGAAGAAGCTAATGAGCTTAAGTCATTTTTTACTAATACAATTAAAACTACTGCTGGTCTTAGGTCGATATTGGCGCTTGAATATGAACTGTTAGTTAAGAATGTTAATGTCGGAACTGAGACACTTAAGATTAGACCGGTTAACGTCCGCGACATAATTAAAACACTTGAACATATAAGATGTAGGTAGAAGCCAGACACGTAGCTCACTTTTCGCCCTCGCGGCAAAAGAGACGTTATGGATGGCGAACCAAGTGACCGCAATTTTGGTACGAGTAAACAAAAAAATCTTTCACCCCATTGCGTTCCCACGAGCAGTATAGTGACAGAATTGCGTCTAAAGGTGTTATTTTACACGGATAAAGGTTGTCCGTACAATACCTTAGTCGCCTATTACGAGTACTATTCTAGTCTGCCGGACACCTATCGCCACATTTGACATCATTGTTTAATTCATGTATTGATATAGGTGTATTCCTGACCTTATGAAAATCAGTAAAGTTATACCGCTTTTCAAATTTGGTGATTCTAAAGACCCAGGCAACTTCGGAACTTGCGACGGACCTACCGTCTCTATATTAACAATTTTAAGTAAATTATTTGGGAATTTAATACAGTTTTTTTTTTTGGTTAACAAATGCTGTCTTTCTTTAACACCAATAAGTTTTTAAGTTAACTTTCATGATCATCAGTTTGGTTTTACCAATGGGCGCTGCATAACTGATGCAGGAGTAAATTTATTGCAATGCATTTATACTCGTAGTGTGCTCTGAGGAGTAGTCTCTGGTAGCTATTAGTGTATCGTAGATCATAAAACTTTGCTTTGTAAACTAAAATATTATAGTTTAGAAGAGCAAAATCTTCTTTTTTTGGTTTCTTATCTTAGAACAAATGGTTCAAATGAATGGTTCTAACTCTATAGGCTCTGAAGTAAAAATGGGTATGCCATAAGGATCTATTCTGGACCCGCCGTATTATAATTTGAATGTTTGTTCCAATGATAAGGACTCATTTGAAAGTATCTTAAAGAAATAACTCCCTTTCGAGGAAGTTTACTAGCATTTGCCCCTGTGATTTCTACTTCCAAATCCATGCAGTCCCATAGTCGTTATAACGCCCGTTTGACGACCGCGTGGCCTAGCGGTCAGAGTACCTGACTTCTACGCCGCGGGTCCTGGGTTCGAATCCCAGCCGGAACCAACATTTGTGCTAAAACACAAATTGTTGGTATTCGGATCTGGTTGTGTTGTGTTTGTCCCCGTGTTTCTGACACTGCATCCTAGCCTACCTCCGATCTTATCGCATCAGCGTTACATCGGGCGCGGGTAGGTTGGGACGAGTGAGTGCCTCTGTGTTTGCGCGTACACTTGTGGCATTATAATATCTCCTGCGCAGTTGATGACTCTCGTACATTCGGATTCAGAAGTTGTCGCCGTGGTCGAAATCGGCTAGGAGAACATCATAACGCCCGTTTGTCTACCCACCGTGATGTTGAAGTCCTTTGACACCATTGTTATGGGCCTTGGAGGTGTTGTGTAAGGCCCCGGCTATGTCTTCATACATAGCTTCGACTTCTTTGTCCGAGAGTATGGATGTGTTGATACATAAACATTCTTAAGAGTATATTTCTCAGACAGCTTAAGCACAAGATATGCTACCATGGTCGACATACTAGAGATTTTCAAAATGCTGTCACTGAGGAGAAATATATATTGACTAGAAATATATATTCAGTAGAAATATATAATAATATATTGACGAGAAAAAGTAGTCCGCCTAGGGAAAGGCGTTCTCCCTCCCGAAAATAGAGCAGATGACCCGATTGTAGAGTAAGATTGTCTTTTCGGACTTATCTTAACTCCACAACGTACCATGGCGCGCTTCCTAGCTCTTCTTCGAGTTCGTAAGATGTTCGCGACTTGCTGCAGAGTTCGTCTGTTATACGTCGCCAGGTCAAATGTTATGCGGCAGCCTGTCTTTACCCGGGGATTCTTATCACCCTCTGCCACATCGTACCCATAACCGCTACCTTGGACAGGAATCATGAGGCGACCTGGGGGCCGTGATAATTTGTCCTTCAAGGGAGGATGTGCAATGTTGCCACCTGCCCCAAAAGCAACACTTCGTGTTTTTGCACAAATGTTGGCTCCGGCTGTGATTCGAACCCAAAACCTACGGTGTAGAAGTCAAGTACTCTGACTACTAGACCACGCAGTCGCTTCCTTAGAATTCTGCCTACCCTAAATGACTGCCTCTAAATTGCCGACAAAAGCTTGTCATCGGCATTGCTATACATGGCGAGCAGCAGCATAGCGGCAACCTGTAATTTCATAGAAAATAGCCTAAGTTCGATTCCAGTAGCTGGCGCCACTAAAATTGTTAATTTCAATTTTATAGTACTGATTTCTTGAAGCAGTGGAACGGATTCTTACTTAAAGGCATTCTCTGCTAGTCTACCTTCGGGTTAAACAGAGAAAATGTAGTGGGTGCTAATAATAACAATATTACTAATAATTATGTAATATATAAGTTTGCAACTAATTACTAATCATTGTACAGCATATAACCTTTAATTTTGTGAGCCGGAATCGTCGCTCCACTGGCTATTGGGGGATTTACCGAATTGTTTTTTAAGGTTGAGGACTACAATTTTTATTCACTTAAAATAATTATTTATATTTTACAATTTGTGCGGTGCCGGCAAATGAAGTTGAACCCAAATTCACTGCGTCCAATGAAATGTATGGCGGGCTCTGTACAACAACTACTCAAACATAATAATAATGTGACTTATTCACAACATTTCATCTGCATGAAATAGCATATAGCATATTTGTTCATTGACTCGTATAGTCAGTATTTTTAGATTTACTAAGAGCATTACTGTATCTTTGACAGTGCGTCTGAACTTTCTTTAATTCTTTTCGAAACGAGAATGTATGATTTTTTTGTTCACGAGCTCGCATACTTGAGTAACTCTTTAAATTTACCTTACCGGCACACGCATTATGGGATGATGTAGCTACAACCTGAATTGTATCGCGGGAATTCGAAGAATGTAGTTGCCTTAAGACCGTGTATTGTGAAAATTTGTATGGAGGTCTATGTTTCTATGAATTTTGATGGGTTGTACTGAATTTGATAATATTATATACTTAACCGAATACTAAGTATAACGATAACTAACGCTGCCACTGCGTCATTCATCGATGATCAAGACATTAGTCATCGTCTACTTTCCCTACAAGGTCATGAAGGAAATGTTGAGTGCTTAATATAGAGACTTTTTTCTTCACTGGCTTCATTTCTTAATAATTAAATAATCACTCAAACTCATTTAAAAATATTATGACGTGTGATGCGTTATTAAAAAAAAGATGGAGATGGCGAATAAACTTATATGTTTCTGGTTTTACTAGATTATAAACGACGAACTCATAAATATTAATATTTCTAACGAAACTTCCCTAAGGAGAGGTTGAAAGAAAATGTCTCAATTAGATATCGCAATATACAGTCACGTATCTATAAAAATAGTTTACGCGGTGAAATATCAAATTTACTTCTCGAAGGAATTACTTGTAATACTCAATTTCAATATGGGTTCTAATAAGGACTCGAAATTTATCTTTGTTATTTACAATATATATATGACAATAATATTAATAGAATAGAATACGGTTCAGCAATCTTGTAAAATGATACATACATACATAAGATCACGACTGTATACCATAAGGGGTAGTCAGAGACTGGGCACTCACTGCAAAAACAGATGACTGCCACAATCCACGTTTCACCAAAACAATATAATGCACTTGGTGCGATAGGTGGTGAGCCCATCGCCACCATGCGCTGTAGGGTGCACAGTGCAATATAATGATATAAAAAAAAAATTATATTGTTTTGCACTAATCATATAATATGGCCTATGTCGAGCAGTGGACTGCCACAGGGTGATGATGATGATGATATAATACAAAAAATATGAACCTTTGCTGGCAAAATGAGCAGTGTTGGGCATAATACAGAGCCTTGTGATACGCCAATGTTAATTGAGTGAGAGCAGTCCGACTCATCATCATCATCATGTCACTAGTCCACTGCTGAACATAGGCCTCCCCTATAGATTTTTACAAAATTTTATAGCTTTCATTTTGGGGGTAACTTTGCCATAGTTGCCACGCTTGGCAGGCGTATTGGCAAAAGCAGTTTACTTATTCTGATGTTCCAGGAAGATGTGGCTGCCCATCTTCTGGTTTTACTTTTCCCTCTGTCGACTTTTAAGACATCCACGGGATGAGATGGGGTCGTAAATTCTCTTAAGTCGTTACCACACGGCTTAGCCGCTACCACACGGCCGTCCGACTAATTTGGTAAAAGTAAAACTACCACTCTAACAACTTACTATATTTCTGTTAATTTTCCTTCAAAATTTCAAAGTTATATTCGAAGCAAGAAATCTTCTACTATAAAATAGATCCTTATTTCGAAAGATTTATAAAAATCTCTTTGATAGATACTTTCAATACCTACTTTCTGTATACTTACAAAAATGTAAAAAGAACATGATAAGTCATCTAAAACATTGTAATGACCTTGTACCCAATTTTTTACTTTTTTTGATAAAATATCCTGACAATAAACAAAACAATTATGTAAGAAAAAGTAGACTATCTGAATTGCTTCCTGGACATTTCGTTTGTTATTTGCCAAAAAATCTGCGTAAATTTTCCCTTTGAATCATAAATTTAATAAGAAATATGCGACTTAAGTTTCAATTATCGACAACTTATAGAATGAGATGAGCAGATTATTGACGTGAAAGCCATCAATTACGATGATGAGATCTTTAATAATTATTTTAAAAAGGTTTGTACCCAAAATATATAAGTATCTGCTACTTAGTGCCTGTCTAATCAAAGTGAAAGTGATCTATAATCTTAACATCATTTCTGTGTAACTATAATACATAATATAAGATAAATGTTTATTTGTAGCATTCTTTATTTTTGTATAGGATAGTCAAATTAGACAGTTCAGCATGTTAAATGATCACAGTGCCCTAGTGGCTCTGTACACTTGTTTACAATTGTCTAATTAGTATCCTGGAATAGTTCTCGTAGCAACTCACGAGGACCAACTTAAAGACGGCCCGAAATGCTTGTTTTTGCAAGATGAATATTGATTCCAGACCGGTTGCGGCTCCCCACAATAATACGCCCTACGACATAATAAGTGGAAGTATGCAAAATAGACTTAATTAGCTGTAGCCTCATCAGTCAGCCGTCTGGTCCTTCTAATAGTAAAAATGGCAGAACATAATTTTGAAGATATTTTTTCAATATGTGCTCCGCACTATAGCTTGGAATCAATAGTGTGGTAAGCGGCTTAAGAGAATCTACCAACCCATCTCATCCCGTGGGTGTCGTAAAAGACGACAGAGGGAAGATTAAAACTAGAGGGAAGATGGGCGGCAGCATCTTCCTGGAACATCTGAATAAATAAACTGCGGTTGCCAACCCGCCTGCCAAGCGTGGCAACTATGGCAAAATCCCCCAAAAATAAAAGCTACAAATTTATGTGGCATTCTATAGCGGAGGCCTAAGTTCAGCAGTGGACTGAAATGATGATGATGATGACAAGAAATACAGATACATTTTCAAAAGAAAGAATGGAAATCTTTAAATGAATACTAATATTATGCGCCGTAAACAATTTATTTTACCCGCATTTAAAAGTAAATTATTTGCCGCAAACCATTTGGAAGCATTATACAGAGTTTTATTAGGCTGTTCCAGCCTTAAGTCATTTCTGCTACGTTTAATCTAACAATGAGATCATTGAAAACTATCACAGACATGTTTTGTGACTAATAAAAAAGATCATTAATGTAAACCAAGAACAGAAATGAACCAACGATCGATCCCTGATGAACACCCATTTTTAGTAGACAACCTGATGACATAACACCGTTAATCACTACTTTTCGCTCTTGATTTGTTTGGTACTATGATAAAAGATCAAGTGAGGTTTTTTTTATAGAAGAGGAGGCAAACGAGCATGCGGCTCACCTGATAGTAAGTGAATAATAATGAATAATACTCCCCTCGTTGCCTCAGCCAGTATCGGAATCCTTGGCGTAGACATATCGAATGACGTTCAGTTTCGCGGTCACTTGGAAGGGAAGGCCAAATTGGCTTCTAAAAAGCTTGGCGTGCTCAGTAGAGCGGGACAGTACTTCATGCCGGTCCACCGCTTGCAACTTTACAAGGCGCAGGTTCGGCCTCACATGGAGTACTGTTCTCATCTTTGGGCGGGGGCACCCCAGTGCCAGCTCCTTCCTTTTGACCGTATTCAACGAAGAGCGGCTCGAATCGTCGACGACCAGGTTCTTTCCGATCGGCTTGATACACTGGCCTTGCGAAGAGATGTTGCATCTCTTTGCATTTTTTACAGGATTTACAACGGGGAGTGTTCCGAGGAATTGTTCGGAATAATTCCAGCCGCTGGTTTTCACCACCGCACTTTGCGGCAGAACACAAAATTCCATCGTCACCACCTGGATGGTTGGCATTCCACCACAGTTCGTTTTTCGCGGATATTTCTGCCGCGCACTACCACTTTATGGAATCGGCTGCCGCCGGCGGTTTTTCCGGACCGATACGACTTAGGGACCTTCAAGAAAAGAGCCTATTCCTTCCTCAAAGGCCGGCAACGCACCCGCGATTCCTCTGGTGTTGCGGTTGTTCATGGGCGGTGGTGATCACTTACCATCAGGTGAGCCACTTGCACGTTTGCCCCCTCTCCTATAAAAAAAAAAAAGAAAAAAAAAAAGAATACCGCCGTTTATCGTCGTCGTGGTTGCCGTTTCAGCCCAATACTAGTCCATTGTCGAACATAGCCATCCCCCATAAATTGCCACAAAAGTTATGGCTCTCCTTTTGGGAGGATTTTTCCATAGTTGCCACGCTTGGCAGGGGGGTTGGCAACCGCAGTTTATTTATTCAGATATTCCAGGAAGGTGCTGCTGCACATCTCCTGGTTTTCATCTTCCCTATGTCGACTTTTACGACACCCACGGGATGAGATGGGGTGGTAGATTCTCTTAAGCCGCCACCACACGGGGAACTGCTGCCTATAAACATCCGTAATACCAGAGGAATTACGGGTGCGTTGCCGGCGGTCACGAATGCCGTAGTATTTAGGTTTACAAATTATATGATTGTACTCTACTACTGTGAGTTATGCACCCACAAATTACGTATACTGGATTCCTAACCGAATTTATAGCCACCTAGATGGAAGTTAGCGAGAATTTGGAATTTGTAATCTGTCCAATTCGTTCTATATAAAGTTGATATAAATAGAATAATTTTACAAATATACAAATATATCGTTAAAATAGTTATAACTCTAAATTCAAAAAGTCACGACCTCGTGGCCTTGTGGTCAGATTAGCTCACTTCTATGCCGAAGGTCCTGGGTTCTAATACCAGCCACAGCTATCATTTGTACAAAAACAGAAATAGTTGTTTTTCGAGTATGGTTGTGATGTGCATGTGAAATGTATGTCTGTAAAACGTCTGTCTGTGAATTGAGGTCACAAGAAAAAGTTGTGGAGTATTGTTTTAAAAAAAATAAAGAGCCCAAAAAAGAAGGGCTGGTTGATATTAGTAAATCTGAAGTAAATAATTGTGCACACTTGCGAAAAAACATTTTAACATCCTCATATATACGTGAAGAGAAAACTTTATACCCCTTTTTAAGTACATTGCGCGCACAAAGAAGTGTGAGATTTATCATTGTTAAAGTTTTATTGAGTAGAAGCGAGCAAGCTAAAATTTATATATAATATGTGTTATAAATACTAAGACATTCATTTTTTACGTTCATACTGACAATGTCAATCACCATATCTGTCGCTTATTAAGGTTCATACTGCCAATGTCAAACACATAATAGTCTCTGGTCAAACAGTCGCACGCGAGTTTTTAAAATGTTGCCAACAAATAATTACTCAAACTTCACCGATTGCTTTGAAATTTTTACATAACATTGCATGCAATACGCACGTGATTTTATATACCTACTAGCGGGCCCTGCAGACGTTGTCGGCGTAACGGGCAAGTTACGGTCTATGACACGATGACTTTGATTTCTGAATTACATTTAGGCATGAAACTTTTCAGCCACACGATCACAGCGCCACCTACCGGATCGGATTTTGTAATTTTCTTTTTCAGTTTTCCCACTTCAATTTTAGAATTATGTTAACGACTTGCTTGCGGTTAACGACTCTCTAGAGTTATATCGACGACGATACATTGGATAACCATCGTTGCCAGTAATAGTCTCCGCCGTCAAATTTCATGGATAACGCTTGGAACTTGGCGTCGACCATGCACGCTGATAATGGCAGAACTATTCCAACGAGAGTGAAAGGAAACAATTTTGTAGTCGTTAAAGCTTGAATAACTCGGTATTCGCCCCTTCTTTCCAAAACATTCAAAGCGCATTGCAACGAGGAGTATTGTAATTTTCATGCAGATTGATTCTCAATATTGCGAAGTCTAATTGCATTACGGCTTTGGATTACATCTTCTTGCTCGCGGCATTGTAAATAACACTGGAAAATTCAAAATTACATAATAAAGCAATTATCAATTACAAAGTTAATAACCTCACAGAGTGAATGAACATCTTCGAAGGCAACTTACCGTTTGACTTACAAATGCAATAGCGATCGAAAACTGAATAATAATTGGTGAAAACTCTAATAAATCGCGGCGCCGGTATGCACAGCTAGCTCAATGGTATGCAATAAAAGGACCGCTCCATAGATAATACACAATATACTTTAAAGACCGCGCAGTTGAATCAGCTGTCATTGAATAATGAAAGAAGACAGTAAGAAAGAAAAAACATCTATTATCACAGAACAGTCAAGCATACAAAATAATATAAGTATTGCTTTCTGTCATGTTTCACAGATGGCGTTGTATACGGAAGTTGTATGAGGAAATGATTATTCTTTATATTTTTTTTCGTGATTGTTTTCGATGTTTTAATAGTTATTCGGGGCGGAGACAAATCCAACATCATAAAAATCTGTCCAGCCGTTCTTGAGTTATAAATGGTCCACTAACACGACTTTGTTATATATACCTAGTTTTGGTCTCAGCGGCTGTCTGTATAAATATATATATAAAAACAAAAGTAGCTAAATGTAGTTTAAAATTGTATTAAAGTTATTCGAAATCCCAACTGCAGCACGCACAACGTTCATGTCTTTATCAGCCACTGCTTTAATTAGGGATGCTTTGAAAGATTCCAATTTCTAGCAAAGTTTAGCTCAGGCTTCTTCCTCCAAATGTTGCCATATTTTGTAATCCAAAGTCTGGGCTAGAAGAGGGCCAGGCCACTCGTCGTGCCTGATGATATTGATTCCGTGGGACAGTTCTGTGTGTTTGCTGCCCGATGAGCTGGCGCTAAATCTTTTTGGAATACCTAGTGTCAGTTTTCGAACGTTGTTTGAGAAACAGGTTCAACATTTAATAAAACATAAAATAGAAATTTACGGATTTTATTGTTTAATTTTTAGACTATTAATAAACCGATGTTTCGAGCGCTTTACGGCACTGCCGTGACCATGGGCCACGGGAGGACTGAGGTAGATGTACTCTAGATTACTCGTAGTAAATCTAGAGGTATTCTAGATTTAGCGTTTTTTTCAGCTTTTAATTAGTATATTTAGTCCGATCTACGCAAACTGTATCTTGAAATCTTGCAGTGGTATGCTTGGTTTTTGATTTAATTTGATTAATTACAGGATCCCAACCCGGTGGCAGTACTCAACTATCTTCTCTTTTGTAATTAAGATGTTTTTTTTTATTTCAATAGCCTGCGAATCATTCTTGGTAGAAATCGATGTTCAAGGATTTGTGGGTCATCAAATGTGATCGAACGGGATTCTTCGCTGTATTATTGCGAAATTTATTCCTTTCGATAACACTTTTAATGTAGATTCATACAGTGTTTGTTTTGACAGATTATAGACCGCGCATAATCTATGATCTTCGCCTGTTGTTAACAATTTTGAAATAACACCGCGAAGAATTGCGAATTTTGAAATCATTAAAAGACATAAAAAAAATTATCTATATAAATTTATAGTTAGTAGTCATGTCGCCCAATTAGATGGAGCGACGACCTGTGCGATTTTGCGGTCCATAGATGCAGGTAGCTCAGGACCGTGCTTTGTGGCAATTTATGGGGGAGGCCGGAGGAACAGTGGACTAAGATAGGCTGAAATGATGATGATGATGATGATTTTGAAACCATTTCAGTAAAGCTGTAATTTTAATGTGTAATAGTAATAGTTCTGTAATCAAAGAATGTAATATCAATTTTTCAGACAGAAATTCGGTTGTTTAACTAGGAGCCTGACTATTTAAGTCTCGGAAAGAATACGCGAGTTAGGAGAGTGTGGCAACTAATTCGTTGGTTGCGTGAAAACACTAAAATAAGCTTGTCATATGTATGGAGTCCGTATAACAAGCAGTGTCAATGATGTCAGGTTTCACTTTTTCTTCCAATTATCGGTCAAAAAATTCAGACAACTGAAAAAAGTTTTTTATGTATTTATTTATATTTACAGTAATATTTTATTTTCCTAATATTTTTATCAGTTTTTCACCCAATTTTAGTTTGATTGTGATACCGTGCTATTTTGTTATGAAATACTTACTTATATAAAATATATATTAATTAATTTAAATATTTTTCTTTCTCTCTCTGACACCCTCTAACGACCAATGAATTAGTTGCCGCACTCTTCTAACTCGCCAAATGCCTCCGAGAATTAAATGAATTTTGCTCCTAATTAAGCAACCTACTTTCTGTCACAAATATCAAGAAACCAACTGACCTAAAATTCTTTTTTTCGCGACAATGTAGCATCTTTTATACTATTACAATATATTCAGACATTAATGCCAACGGTTTGTGTAAAGCACGGATCTATGACACAGCTGATTGCTACAATGATCGCTAGCCTACGATTTTATATGTAACGTAAACAATGACGACGTAAGCAAATGATTGCAGAGATCCACTAAAAAGCCATCAAAGTGCTTATTCTACTCTTAAGAGTTTGCGTAATCTTTTAAACTACATATTAACATAGTAATTACAAAATATGAACACTTTACTGTCTTATTTTTTATCAAAGGATCAAGCTTACAAAATATTTACTACAAATATTTATAAGCTTTGTTAGTATAGATATGTCGGTAATAACAAATATTTTTTAACACCGCTCAATCGTAAATGAAATTAGCTTGCGCTGTCATGGAATGATGGACAATGAAGTATTTTATTGCAGATTTAACATGTTCAATTTTAATGTTAAAACGTGCCCTCATTGTGTATTTATTAACATTTGTCGCTAACAAATGTAAATATAGCGCACATAAGTCTTAAACGACAGTTGCGTTCCCGAGGGCCATTTATTGTTCAAAGTACGTAAAAAGAAACAAGACTAATGTAAATGAATAGACGTATAAGTCGCTTTAAAACTAACTTTCTTAAGCAAATTTAACTTCTATAACGTAATAGTAAGACTGATTTTCGATTACTGACGAAAGGTAAATAAACCTTTTTGACAGAAACAGATTATAAGATTTTATTCAGAGCTAGCCGTAAATTTTGAATGCTTTGCCCACATATAAATTATTTAGTCACTGTATATAAATTGTCTTTATATCAACTTTTCACAATTCGATATTTATGACCTGCTTTAATTATATTATGTTAACAATAATACTCTTCATTTTAATTACGTCACCAAAATAAAAGCGAACGAAGTCGCGGGCACAACTTATTTAACTAAAATTTGTATTACATTTGTATCAGTAACAAAATGATCATTCACTGATAAACTTATTAAAGTGATAACTATTTGGTCTCCATGTTTTACTAAATTAATAACAAGATTTCGAAAAAGTTTTAATTAAATTGAGTGTGGAACATACACACCCACTTTTAATGATATAACTCTATTTCAATTTTATTTTTAATAATATCAAAAGTTTTGTTTTGTGAGATTGAATACATTAACATACTTTTTAAGTAGTTCTTAATAGGACATGAGTGTAATCGAAAGTATAAAGGCGTTTCCTTCCTATGTATATATACGTTTGGAGAATAGGCAACAAAATGTCTAGATTGTCTTTATGCATACTAGGATTATCTACATCAATCTCGAACAAACTTTGCATAATCGATACACATACCTATTAACACATCTGCAGAAGACGCCATTTTGAAGTGCTTATTTCCATTATAACATTGTACTAACTACACTGAAATGTTCTACAAAAGTTCGCGTTTTGCTTCGTGAAGTCCATAACTTTCAACTTACTAAAGTATACTAACTCCCCAATTGGCATTACGCGAAAACAACATTTATTTCAAGCGAGCACAGATTGAATTAGCCCGCGGTAGAATTCCGCTTACAAGCTTTGCTCAAATAGACGAAGTTCAAGTTATCTGAAAAGTTATTTAACAAAGTTTCATAGCTTTCTTAGCTGTTATACAAGTTTGTACTTTAGACTGTTGGAATTGGGTTAATTATTGTTTAGAGAATGGATTGTAGATGGGGCCTTTCGCTTCCGAGCTGCATTTGCGTTATCCCATCGAGAGCCGTGACTGTAGAAAGATTTTCCTTCTCTACAATGGACTGAGACTAGACCGGTTACTGAAATGACTTTGTAATGGCGTCCTTAATAAAACTATCTTAAACATCGTGGTCTATTTATCTTATTTATGGAGGAAGCGATAAAACTTTTTCGATTAAAATATTATTCGACTACAGCAATATATATGGCATTTATGTAGGTCTTTAGTTATTACTTAATAAACTGGTTAGTAATTTCTCACGCGATGAGGTTTCTTATTCAATTTTCAAAATGATGATTAAAAAAATTAAAGACTAACTACACTATATTCCTTAATGAACTAATACGTACATGCAAGAACCTATCATTTATAGAATATCATTGACAAAATCAAAACAAAGGAACTTCCAAAAGGTAATATTTCACCACGCTCTTACAAACTTACATCACTAAATATGATTTAAAATTCTGATGTTTTGAGGAGGCGTATGCTTATTTATATCAATTCTGAGAAAAGTAAACCAATATTATTTTTTACTGTAGTTGAAAATTTGTTTTTTATTTATTTGCTTTTACTTAACTCCTAACTGTAATATTTACAAACAAATATTTCTTTGTAGTAGTTCATACGTTTGTTCGTAATTCATAAAACCTAGAGTAAACATAAGAAAATGATTCACTTTTTCCTTATGTAATTACTTTAATACACATAATTGATTCCTATACGAAATTGTATTATTCCACAGTCACTACTACTACACTACTATATTGACTTAACTTGCACAATGACATACTCGCAAATACTTTTGACTGAAACTTTTCAGGAACTTAACTTTCGTGCCATGAAATAAACAAGTGCAACAAACTTTATTCGTTTCACCTGTCACTTATCCGCTTATCCAGCCCATAAGCAAGGTCAAGAAGTAATCTCAGCGTCCACCTGGAGGCTGCAGAAGTAAACACAAATTACAAAGACTTCATCCAAGAGCCGTCACTTGAGTTACACTTCAAAACAATTCCCCAAATCGTCACAAACACTTGTTTCCGTCTTTTACGCGGCCACCGGCACACTAAAACAACAGCTTTGAGTCACAGCAACATATTTCGTCTTCTACTATAACCTCAAAACATCTTACTGACACTCCGCGGCCCACAGGAATTAATAAAAAGTTTCTTTATAAAACAAGTGGGTTGTGAGCATGTTCCAAAATGGCGGAACTTTGCGTTAACTTCGGAACGTAGAGCGACGTGAAGTTGTAGGTTGCGCGACTCGCGCCGCTCACGATACGATTGCGCAGTCACTCCTAACTTTTCTCATAACAATTCATAAAAAAACTTGCCAATAGTTAGTTTTTCACATGGAAACTTTTTGACCGACTCGAAAAGTGTTTTGGTTGCTTTGTTAATTTATGGAAGTACTTTTTACATGTTTTGTCATAAGTTAGAAAGTAAGACCGTCGCGTAGAGCTCTCTTACCGGACCGCGAGTCGCGTAGTCGTCGGGGGTTCGGTCGGGGAAAATCAATAACCGACTCTCTCTGCCGCTCTCCGCGTTTAATCATACACTTTGTGAGCAAAACATTAAAACTTGTCCGTTTATTTGCTGGAGGGGGACGTTTGTCGATCGTGGCGCACGGGAGCGTCAGCGAGTAGCGGATAGTCTAGCGGAGCGGACGGGGGCGAAGTGAACTGTCGGACGCGTTACATACTTTTGCGAGTTTACTTAAGACAAAGTTTGCGAGGTGTTCTTACAAAGAAGTACGATTTTGTACTGCAATGTGAGAAAGATTGTTCGAAGCCGCGCCCCCCCGCGGGCCAGCTGCTATGCCTAACTTTCCTGCATTGTTATCGGCCACAAGTTCAAATTAAAAGTTTGTTTAATAACTTGTAAAGTTGTTTATTGCGTTTGCGTCCTTCTTTAAATTGGTTTTTGATTAACATTAAGGCAACTTATAAAAGGGCTTTATCTGAAATATTTATATAATGAAATATAAAGAAATTTTCGTAATATTATTGGAAAATATGTTTACGCTTAATGCTCTATAAATCATATTATGTCTTCTTTTCTTTTCTTGTAAAATGGAACGATGTCGCTCACTAAGATTTTTTCTATATCGTGGGTACGTTTTACAGACATACATTAATCTCAGCTCCGGCTGGGTTCGAACCCAGGACCCGCGGCGCAGGAGTTACTGTGACCTACGCTACGCGGTCGTCCAAATACAATTAATTGACTACATTTATACATAAGAAATAAAATGAACTTAACACAGTGAACGCATTTAAATTCCTTTTATGACTTATGTTGCATGCTTTCTTTGTAACTCACTCGCACTCAATTTAATCATGAAACAAAGAAACTGAGAATTTTCGAAACCGTAACAGAGAGAATATCGACAAAAATGATTTAATTCTTTAAGTAGTGTAAACAAGTTTTGTCTATAAATGTTTCTCGCTGCCCCATCCACCACCTCTCACCCCCTGACCAAGAAATTATTTGACAATCAATCTACAATCTACACACCAACTAACTAACATTAATAGACCTGTGTAGAATCCAACAAAACTTACAAACAAAAGCGATCAGTACACAAATAAACGGCGTGGCAAAGGTCTCGGCAAATTGGCTCTTTGTAAAGTCGGCCGACCAATCCGCTAACTTATCCGGTTCAGTAGAAGACAGAGAAGCCAGACTCCATCGTGCCTACAACTCCCGGGAGTTAGGTATTAACAAGTACTTTACGAGATAAATAAAGTTAGCTTATGAGAGACTGTTGACGTTTGTAAGGATTTTCGACAAAGTTAGATAAGCGTCATAATGCGTGGTTTGTTATTCTTGTAAATTTATTACAATAACAAACATAAGTCTGCGTTAAAGGTCAATACGTCCTTGAATTTTAAAGAGAAAGTCGATAATATTATTATCTTCTAACTTACAGCAACTGCGTATGAAAATATTACCTCTACTGGGATAAACGTAACTTATTTAAAGAGTAGAGCTCACCGACAGCATGGTTTAGTTATCAGCGTTCTTGCCAGGTCCTGAGTTCGAATCCCAGACGAACTTAATTTACGTAGTTTTTTTATAGGAATTTTTTGCCACGCTCACCCACTCTGTGGAATTTCCTGCCACCAGCGGCCTTTTCGCACCGAGACTGAGACTTATGGACTTTAAAAATAGAACCTTCGATATATAAACTGCTGAATAAATAAACTGAGGTTGCCCTAATGCCAAGCTTGGCAACTATGGCAAAATCCCCCCAAAATGAGGGCTACAAACTTTTCTGGTAATTTATGGGGGAGGCCTATGTTCAGCAGTGAACTAGTGAAACCCTATGAGAGCCAAATGATGATAATGATGATGATGTATCGTGGTTCGAAAGTGTTTGAATTGGCAGCTACATCCAGCGCAGATGGCAACTTCTGATCTGATCAAGACGTGAGTGTGCACAGGAGTTACATTCCATATCCGCCGTCCCTATTTTGCCAACCATCGAATCAGGACGCCCGAAGTTATTTCACCCTTTCATTGTAGAAGTGCCCCGAACCCGTCAAAGCGGTTTGCGTCTGTGTTTCTAATGCGCATAGTGACAGTGGAACTCCTTGCCAAGTCTTGTTGTCTTCTCAGACCATTATAACACTCTGCAAGGCAAGAGTGAATAGACATCTTGAAAAATATTTGTACAATTCACAAAAAAAATGTCATAACCGATGTCGAGGTCGAAGTCATGCGAGTAAATTCCGCGTAGCATTAAAACCACGTAGCATTTCTCCAAAAATATAATTTTAAATCAGCGCTTAAATTAACAATTTTAGAGGTGGCGGCACCGGGGATCGAACTCAGGTGACTCGCATACTATGGCCTGACCCCTTAGCTACCACAGCTTTTTGATAATAGTATAACAATTTATAAAAAAAGTTGATACACGTGAGAGAAGTGAAACATACTATATTAGATATTTTATTAAGATAAATAAATATAACAATAAAAATATAACTCACTGTAGAATAGCTGCTCAGTATATAAACAGTTATTAATTAACCGATAAATAATTATCATGAACAGAAACGTTGCACAAAACGTTGCACTCAAATTCGATCGTGAAATTTTACTCTCATCGTGGTGAAAGAAGTTTCTCCTAAAATACTTTAACAATTATTCTACATTTAATAATAACTACGTGTAAAATTTTTAACGTTGACATTCATGTTATTCTGAAATCCTTAATGAGCGACGCAGATGCAATTACTTGCGATAATTAAAGTGCTAGAGAGAAATAAGCATAGACTGCGCGCGGTTAACACGTTAGGCTTCCTATTAATAGATTAAAGACAGCTCTATTATATTTTATTATTTTAAGTTTAATTAAATTGTAAATTATAAAAACATTAAGTTTCCAGATTTATTTGTATTTAGTACCAATTGTAACATAATACAAAAGTCTACAAAAAGTCCACTGTTGGATATAGGCATCCCTCAAGTTAGGTAGATTGTTGTATTCGTCACGTATAGCGAGCGGATTGGCGATCGTAGTTACAAGAATCTTTTGACGCGGCTCCCATCCTCAATTCGATGGCCAAGACTTATGACCGAATAATTCTTAGTCGATTAAAAGAATACGTCCTAAATAATAATATTCTAACAGACGAGCAGTTCGGCTTTCGCCCCGAACACTCGTGCACTCATCAAGTGCACCGCCTAACGGAGCACATATTAGAAAACTTCCACGACCGCCCTAAGCCAGTAGGCACAGGGGCCTTATTTTTCGATGTCGCAAAGGCATTTGACAAAGTCTGGCTCGACGGCTTGTATTACAAGCTGTATCACACGAAAGTGCCGGACAGACTAGTGAACATCATACGAGCCTTCTTGTCCAATCGCCTATTCCGCTTCTGGGTAGAGGGAACGCGCTCCTCAAGCCGCCCTCTCCGTGCGGGTGTCCCTCAGGGCTCCTGCCTCTCCCCACTCCTCTTCTCGCTATACACTAGCGATATACCTAAAGACCCTAAAGTTAATCTTGCGCTTTTCGCAGATGACACGGCCCTGTATTATTCCGATAAGCACAAGGGCCGCATAACGATTCAGCTCCAAGCCGCAGCCGATCGCCTAGGCGAATGGTTCCGGAAATGGAGAATAGAGGTAAACCCCGAGAAAAGTGTAGCGATATACTTCTCGAGGGGCACGACTAAGCCAGCTAGACGTTTCCACACAATCGGCAATAACCAGCTAGGCTCGATCACCCTGTTCGGACGCCCTATTCCCTGGGAAAAGAGCGTCAAATACCTCGGGGTCACGTTAGACGCAGCGATGTCGTTCGCTGATCACATAAAGAACGTGCGTAACAGGGCGGCTTTTATCACAAGCCGCCTATATCCGTAACTTGCTCCTCAAGCAAAATGTGCCTTAGGCACAAACTTCGCCTCTACAAGACATGCATTAGACCCGTAATGGCCTATGCATGCGTCGCGTTCGCACACGCGACGGGCAACCATATAAAGAAATTGCAGACGGTGCAAAATAGATTCTTGCGAAGTGCCACCGGAGCCGGCTGGTACCAACGCAATGTAGACCTTCACAGCGACTGTGAAATGCCCGTACTCTCTGAACACTTCAGAGAAGTATCACGGCGGTAAAAAAGCCGCGGTTCATCCAAACCCGCTGGTGGTTAAAGCAGCGAATTATCGATCCGACAAAAACGCGACTGAACGCAAACGTCGCCCGCGAAATGTGCTAGACAACACGGACGTCTCAGCACTCCCTGACCACGATGCGGTCAGCCACGATCCGAACAACACTGTACACACAGTCAATAGTTTTAACATCACACGCACAACGTCGCGCGACCGCCGTAGAGAGCGGCGCGCAGCTATCGTTAATAACACCGCGTACACTAGATACACCCGTGCTCCAGGGTTACTTCACCGAAAACAACGCGGCTCCCTGCAACAGGTACATATATATTTTAGGTCGGACTTCCTTGAGTTCTAGATATTCTCCGACAGAATCGAATAGGGGCTCCATCGAAGATCACGATATTTTTAAGACATTGTTTTTTTATTGGATGAAGTGACGAGACGAACTAAACGTTCAACTGATGATAAGTGCAACGTCTGCCCAAGCACAACAAGTTCTGTGTCACCCAGAACATTTCTATATGAAACCACAATGTGCTCGTCACTCTAAAACACCAGTTTTTAAGTATCATATGCTCAGTAATTACATTAGATCTCAGTGCTACTGCTTCACAGCCGAATAACTACCTTGATGGATTTCTGTATAGGAATACTACCACTAATAAGTTGCGTTCTTTAGTTGAGTCTGATGACAACCATAAGAGATGATGGGGTGATAGTCGTAGGATTCCGCCATACAATTATATATCCATAGCCATAATCATGTAATTCTTTAGAAAGAAAGACCTTTTACAATATTTTTAATTCCGGTTTTTAACAGATGAAGCATCATAGCGTGATAGCATCATTACTATTCGTCGTAGCCGATGAATCTATTGAATCAAAACTATTAGATTACGTATATACCTCAAGTGCATTTCTTACCACTACCGGGGATATGCGCGGTAGCAAGCCCAGCTCACAGAACGCTACCGCTTATCACTGACACAAATTTACGTAATGATGAACGAATAATAGTAATAAGCTTTTTACGTCTTTCCGTCCATCACCGGTCTGAGTACTAAATTCTTAAATTAATGCGATGGTTATTCTGCCATCATTTGAAGGTTACAAGATCGTATTCAATATTAATATTCAACTTTTATGACAACCAGGGTAGGAATAAGTTGACAGATAAGCTTCCATCATACGGCGTTATTAGCATCGAGTTTGACCATAAATATTATCATAATTAAAAAAAAACTTTATCTTTTATTACATTTAATTTGGAACACATTTATGTGTTTATGTTAGCCAAAGTGTATCAAGAGACTATCTTGATAGAGTTTTCATTGAAACTCTTTCCAAAATATCACATTTATTAAATAAAAAAAATAGTCAAGGTCACAAGGACGAACTACTTACCAATCTGGGTTATTAATGCCTCCCACACATAGAGATTATGATAACATTACTTTTTAGAGCATTCCACCATATATAGCTGGATGATGGTATTTTTATTGGTTGTTTTTTTATTTCTTTGTCAATATTAGGTTTATGGCACTTGTCATGCTGCCTTTATGATATAATTTCGTTTATTGTTAAGTTATTGTTGGTAAACGAACTTTTAGTTTATATTGTATTTCATTGTTTGCGACTGTTTTTTTAATTTTTTCACTTTGCTTTACTTGATGAATCTACGATTTCTGTCTCTTCTTTTTGTTATTTTTATTTGTAATAGAATTTATTTAAAATTGGTAGTTCCCAGCAGTACTAAATCTACAAATTCGCATATCCTATAAAAAATCTATGCAATATGAGTTGGAAATATAAATATTGCATAAATATTGGTTTCAGCTGCAATCCGAACCCAGTTACTGCAACTTACTAGATCCGAACCGGATCTATTAAATAAGGTTTTTTTTTATTTTAGTGTAATATGCGCCAAAAAGAATCCCTCCTAGCGATCTTACTGAACTTATGTTCAGTAAATTATCAATCATCTAGTTATAAGTATATTCCTTTGAGAAAGAGAAATCGGTTGTTCCTATAACAAATGCTACTCGTATCAATGCGTATTTCCGAGTCGAGCAGGAAATTACATATTGCTCTTCGACTCCCCGAACGTTTAATATTTGTCTCAGCCACATCCGAAAACTTGTGTTTGCATTATACTTCCAGAGTGAAAAATCTAATGTTTGTTACAAATTACTACTTTTTTGTTGTTACTTTTTATTACAAATAAATTATGTCACATCCACTTCAATAGAAATTAGAATTTCTAATTCGTTTATTTGCACAAATAAGGTTTTGCTAATGTTCTTTTAGCAATATAGGCGTATCACTTGCCTGTGTAGGCATGTAAAAATGTATTAAAATTAAGTCACATTATAAAACTCCAAAAAAAATCAATTAACTACATAAATCATTTAAGAATGTCAAAAAGCCGTGTGGTGGCGGCGTAAAGGACTACTCACTCATCCCATAGGTATCGTAAAAGTCAACAGAGAGAAAGTTAGAACCAGGAGGTGGGCAGCACCGACTTCCTGGACCAGCCAAAAATATACACTGCGGTGGCCAACCCACCTGCCAAGCGTGGCAACTATGGCAAAATCCCAATAATGTACGAGGGAGGCCTATGTTAAACAGTGGACTAATGATGGATGATGATGAAAAATGTCAAAGTAAACATTAATAATGACACACCCAATTATATTCTGCTAGATGAAGCCCGCGACTACGTCCGCGTGGATTTTTTTTAGAATACCGTACTCTATGATTTTTCGGAATAAAAAATGAAGTATCCGTTTCCAAGGTACATACATACTTACAATTTTATTCATTATTGCCAATGTTAAACAATTAACCAAATCAATTATTCCAGGTTATAATTCATACCGTATAAAACAATGACAGTCTAGCCCATCCGTAATTTTTTTGTTTAAAATGTTTGAAAGGCTCTTACACTCTGAATGACCTGTCAAAGTACCTGACTTCTACGTCGCAGGTGTTGGGTTCAAATCCCAGCCGGATTTGTAGTAGGTTTTCGGTGTCGTTGGATTGCGCATGTGACATTTATGTCTGAAAAACGTACCTGCGATACAGGAGAAATCCTGGTGTGGGGCATTGCTGTCAATAAAAAAAAAATGAATTTTGTTAATATATTTTAAAAACCGTACAATTGATGTTTGACTTACTATGCATAGATTGCTTTAAGGGTAGTAGGTTTTATAATAATAATAAAAATATGCCGCGTTTTTATGCCGTGTCCCTGATTTACATCAGAATGTTTCAAGAAATATTAGAAATGTTGATCGACGAATAAAAAATGTCCTGTATATGCCATGTGTTGCATTACATGGCAACATTAATATTAAGCAAAATTTGTTTAAAGAAACGGCCACATTTTTGTACTCTCTTCCACATGTCTCTCTGCAACGATCGGAGCAATACATAGTTATCACTGATCGGCCAGACTCTTATTTCAGCTCAAACCCGCTGCAAAACATTAAGGTGGCCACTGAACACCATACAATCTTATTGTTGTATATTATGCTTTTTTAAATATGGGTTTACAGGTGTTCATATATCCGGTATACCATATGCTACGAATACACTTCTATTGTACTTTAAAGTTTGTCGATAGAGTAAAAAACGTAAAGTAACAGCCTATAAATATCCCACTGCTGGGCACAGGCCTCCTCCCATGTCTGAGAGGGTTTTGGAGCCGGGAAGAATCCGCCACGCTGCTCCAATATGAGTTGTGGTAAATCATCACTTAAAATTGCAATTAACAATTTTAGTGGTGCCGGCACCGCGAATCGAACCTACGAGTAGGTCACTCACGCACTATGAAATCTAAAGCGATCCAAGCGATGTGGAGCTATTATTCCGGAATTCGAAGTGTAGTGGGTTTATTATTTTATTTTTCGCATAAATGATGTCAGTTCGTTTAATTATGGCCTTTTCACTAATTTTAGAAATAACGGGTATGAGAGCTATTGGTCTATAATTATTGTAAGCTGTGAAGTCAATGTAATAATCATTTATTGCATTTGTAATTATTCGCAGATTATTATACTCAACATTATTATGTTTTAATGTGTTATCATTAGACTGCATTACATTTATTTTATTTTTTAACATATTACATGTTGGGTTACAACTGTTTTAGGGTTTTTGGAATATTTATTTCTCTGCAATTATTTTAATTTAATCATGAATTTTCTAAGAATACGGTTACATCTTTGTAAAACGCAGAGGATATATACTGCTTCTGATTTCCATCCAGATAGATCTGGGATGAAGTGACATAGTTATGAACTTGGGTGAGCCAGAAGATCTTTGCTACCGCTACCTCTCTGAAACTACTACAAAATTTTCATCCGACTTCTACTAACAGTGCAGCACTATCGCTAATGCTACTTATCTTCGACTACGCCGACGCTTGATATCCCTATTTAACCGTCGACCAACAAAAAAAACAAGCATGTGCGGCTCCGAAATGTCTCCAGCCGTTACATATTTTCCCTACGCAAATATAATCATGTTTTGAATATTGCAATATGCTGAAGTGGATACCTATTATTTTTTGTTAATAGCCAGCGCCCGCTACTCTGTACCGTGTGGACTTCATATAAATCCAAGCAGACAAGATTTAGTAAAATTGTCAAAAAAAAAGAAATATACCATCAGGAAAAAGTTAAATGCAAATATTTAAAAATCACTCACAGACACACAGTTTTATAAGTGAGTGCTGTGCATGGTTAAATTAAAAAAGTCAATAAAAATAACAGGCGTTTCAGCTCAGAAGTGACTTCACCATATAGTAATTCCAGTTGAAATCAAACTCTCAAAATTGTTTGCAAAAACTACACTACTATTTTTGTAAAATGTTTGTCTAAACCAAATTCGTTGTTATCTATATGTATTTTGATATATATTTTTTTAATGAAGATTGATCCTTCACTGGGATTTTCCATGTATCGTGATGTTGCTTAACAGACAGATGGCATATATATATATTATTAAAAAAATCTACTTACTAATTTTTTTTTATTGTATACAGTGACGAAACGAGCAGAACGTTCACCTGATGGTAAGTGCAACGTCCGTCCACAACAAATGTTGTGTCACCCAGAATATTTCTGTGTGACTCCACACTGCCCCCTTCACCCTGAGACATCAGTTCTTAAGTCCCAAATGCCCAGTGATTACGCTAGCTCACAGTGCCCTTCAAACCGAAACACAGTAATGCTTGCACACTACTGCTTCACGGTAGAATAACTGGCCCTGGGGTGGTACCTACCTAGACGGATTCCTGCATAGGAATCCTACCACCAGTAAAAAAGCCAGTAAAAGACCCCAGTTAAGATATATATTACCTTCAAGTAATTTGTAAGAGGCACGGGCTAAAATTATAGATAGCTGGTATGGCTTCCTAACGTACAATAAACTCTTAATTATCTCACATGTACTGGAAAAGTTTCTAAAGTATTCACATTTTCCTGTAGTAAAATGACATAAAACATAAGGCTTGAAAATATAACTTAATCTTAAAATGGTTTAAACTTTTCATTAGATACAAGAAAGCGGAAATGACAGGTATTTCTCCATATCCGCAAATACACTTTTTGACACTTTCTGACACTTTCTGATAGTATTCTTAACATGATGCATTAGTTTATATAATATATATTTATTTTACAAGACATTATATATTTAACATATCAAAAGTAATTTCTTAATTTTGCCATTTTCATTCTTCTTAGAGTGCTACATATTCCTAAGCATTTTTGATGACATAGACATTACTGCTAGAAGCTCAGACATAATTACGTTATAGAACATAATACATAAATCCATAGAACGACATTCGAAGTAAGGGCGTTTCAAACCAAAGATATTCATATATAGGTGCATCACTTTAAAATCATCATCATCATTGTATCATACTCGTATACAAGGTCATTCGTAATGTCCTATACATCCCGGCAGGCTGGGCTTAGGGACGATGTGTATATGCCCCAAAAATATAGTGAGCCTCGTAGCGTGACACCTGTACGATATATCCACTTAAAGAATTTGCTTAATACTCATAGGTGACAACCCTGTTATATAGCTGATCGAGGCAATGAACTCATAAATATAATTGGGCGTTTTTCCATTGAGCTGCCATCGAAAAAATTCTTAAGTACTAGGATAACCTGAAGCTTAAGGAAATCTGTTGTGAAGTAAATCTGTTAGTATGACGCCGTAGTAGGGTAACAAATTAAATAGAGAAGAAAACGTATTTTGAATTTGTCTGGTTCGGGGCATCGACTTTCTGAGTTAGGGTCGCGTAAAGACGCGTGTATGGACATTTTTAATATTCAATTTTATCATTAAAGCATCACCGTTGTGTTTATCAGATTAAAGTAGCATGGGTAGGTGCCGGAATGTTAAACCAATTATGAATAACATTGTGTAGTAGGCTAATATTGGTTTATGTACCTTTCCAGTGCCCTATGTAAAAGAAAGTGGGGCCCGAGCTACTAGCATTTACTTACACTTACATTTACTTTCTATTGACTTTCCGCAAAACATGGTCAGACCTTTGTATTCCTTCTATTTCCATCTAGTAGGTAGACGCTAAACGTAGCGTCTAATCATCACTTAAAATTGCAATTAACAATTTTAGTGGTGCCGGCACAGCGAATCGAACCTAGGTCACTCACGCACTATGAAATCTAAAGCGATCCAAGCGAAAATACTTTCTATTGACTTTCCGCAAAACATGGTCAGACCTTTGTATTCCTTCTATTTCCATCTAGTAAGTAGACGCTACGTTTACCGTTAAAATATTACTACTTGAAAACCTTTTTCTCAAACCTTTATCGATTCTTTAATCTTTTGGGCCACTTTATCTTATCCTATGGGTAACATGTAATGTCTGTTATTCCGAATTCGACAATTTAACCGATTGCTTATTTATAATAACAGTAGTAATTTATCTTCAAAAAATTATAAAAACATCTATGAATTTACATTGAACAGTAGGAAAACCACCGTGTGGTGGCGGCCTAAGAGTATCTACCACCCCATCTCAACCCGTGGGTGTCGTAAAAGTCGACAGAGGGAAATGAAAAGCAGAAGATAGGCTGCAGCATCTTTCTGGAACATCTGAATAAGTAAAATGCGGTTGCCAACCCGCCTGCCAAGCAGTGGCAACTATGGCAAGATCCCTCCAGATTGAGAGCTGCACACATTTGTGGCTGTCTGTGGGGGAGGCCTATGTTCAGCAGTGGACTTGTGATAGGCTGAAACGACGAGTAGGAAAACGAACTTTGTTATATTAAATGTATGAACAACGAAACTGTTAACAACGAAACTCTTGAAATTCTTGTTTTTTTTTTTTCACTACATTTTTGACAAATAATGAAGGATGCATCAAACTGCATTTATTTTAATTAATTTAATTAACAACATACATGGTTTCGCTTTCCCCCGATCTCTTGACAAGTGACAAAATTTCACCCTTTTACGGACCGTATTAAATTATTTCACATTGTATAATATTCTTAAAAATGTAAATTAATTATACATCACCCCATCAGAGGGTTGGCGGGCGAGTGTGGGGTCTTTTACAGATCCGATTATTTTTAGATATTTTTAATTTAAATTAGCCGTAATGTTTTAAGGTTAAGTAGACATGGTGTGTCATTAAATAAAGCTAAGCTTTTTTGTTTTACTATAATTAGTAGTAATGTTAAAAGTAAATAAGTAAATCGGCTCGTTTATAGTGGTGGCTAAGTGATTGGCTTCTGCACCATAGGTCGCGGGTTCAATTCCTGCACTAGACAAATATTTTGTATATATAATACAAACATTATGTCTACACAATGCACCCACGACCGAAAATAAATGTTTAAGTAGTAGAGTATAATTGTCCCACACCTATAAATGTCCCACAGGTCTCCTCTCATCTCTGAGGGGGTTTCGGAGCCGAGAAGAGTCCATGTCCATGCTGCTCCAAAGAGGGTTGGTGGACTTCACGTCTTCGAAATATTTTTATTCATCAGACATACTGATTTCTTCACGATGTTTTCCTTACACCGCTGAGTCAGCACTTAAAATTGCAGAACAATTTTAGAGGTGCCGGCAATGGGAACGAACTCAGGTCACTTGCGTATTATGAAATTTTAGGCAAGCGCCCGGCCCCTGAGCTACCACATCTCAGATGAAGATTTCGCGAACAATCTTATTTTCATATAAATGTTTTATATTTTTATACTATTAGATACAAAATTTTGTATTTAGAGTTACCAATCACAAAAGCTTATTCAGAAAAACTTAACTAAAAAAGCCTAAAATCTTGTGTGAAAAAGAATGTACTCGTAATTACTTTTATAAATTCAGAAATTAAGCACTGCTTAATTTCTGAATCGTGTATCGTGTTCGAAAATTGATACTTATTAGACTTTACTAATTTTCTGCAAAGTCTTTGTACCAGGCACATTACACATACAAGGCAACATACAGTTAAAACCTTAAAAATACTTTAAATAAACTCTTAACGCCTATTATTTTTATGGAGTATACTGGGATCTCAACGACAAAACGGAGCGAAATGTCGGTACAATTTAATTTTAATTGCCGTTCAAAAATATTTCTTTATTTATTGAAAATTAATTTTAATTAAAGTGTGATACTTAATACTTAAATTTTGTAGATTTGAGATTTCGTAATTAATGGGATTTGTGTTATATTATAATAATAATAATAAATTTATAAAAAAAAAGGGATAATAGAAACGTTAAGGCCGAAATGACAAATATAAAAAATTTGTTTTAAAATCTTATTGATATTACTATTTGGAGGTATAAACATTTTGCAAATCCATTGTCTTTTTACATCTCTAGTATTAAATTGTTTTGTAACCAATTATTACAGGAATTTCTGACCCTTAAACAACATGACACTTTAACCTAATAAACTTTTGCATTATTAACAAGTTTAAAGTTTAGTTATTGAAATACCAGACAAAGATAACGTAAGTTTAATTACTTCCTTTGCAAATATAACATTATTAAGATCGCTACATCGAGGAGCTCCATTTATCGATACATACGTCAGCGAGACCGTCGTCCGCCGGAATCTATTAAGAGGATTATGTGATGCAGCGAGAAGACGAGGGTCGCATCCACGTCTCATACGAGGAATGGCATATGGTCACACCGATGCGTATCAATGGTTGTTACGTTATTCGTTTACAAACTTACTAAAAACTAATTTCGTAAATAATTTAGTTTGTAACAATAGCATGCAACAATTTTAGCGAAAATGTGAGTTCCCTAGACAAAAAATTTTCTTTTCCAGACCAAGTAAAACAAGGGCTAGTGATCGTCCTACCTCATCGTATCATGGATACATATAATAAAATCTTTTACGAAATAGACATCTTTGGGTAGAGCTCTAATTCCCTAGTTGATGGTCTTCTAAACTTAAATATTTTAAAAATAAATAAATAAAACATATATCGGATTTTCAATTGATGTGAAAAATGGTACCTGGCTTAACAGTATTTATATATAATTAGTTTGTAATATTTCTATGGTACAATTGTTTGATTTCACAAATAAAATAAAATAATACCCATATCGGGGTACTAAGATTTTTTTTTTTAATTTAATAAAATGACGAAACGAGCAAAACGTTCACCTGATGTTAAGTGCAACGTCCGCCCACAAACAAATGCTGTGTCACCCAGAATATTGCTATGTGACACCGCACTGCGCCCGTCACCCTGATACATAGTTCTTAAGTCACAAATGCCCAGTGATTACGCTAGCTCACAGTGCCCTTCAAACCGAAACACAGTAATGCTTGCACACTACTGCTTCACGGCAGAATAACTGGCCCTAGGGTGGTACCTACCTAGACGAATTCCTGCATAGGAATCCTACCACCAGATTTAGAGATACCAGACAGGTTTAAATATCAACTGTAAGGCACTCTTCAAGTACTTCTTTTAAGAAGATATACAAATATAACAAGTACAGCTGCGAGCGTTATAACGATTCTGCACACCATATCGATAATCGAACTATAGCCACTGTCTTATTTCTATCACTATTTACTAATAATGATATTACTCATACGCAACGAAATAAACCAATCTGCTTCTCAAACTCCAGGAATGAAATAAACATTCTTGAACCTTTCCTAACTTTGGTCTTGTTGCTATTGTAGCTAAATGATACAAATGTGTCATATATAATTTAAATCTGTTTATTTTTGTCTAATTGTTACTAAAGGAACGCGAAACCTCAGCATTCACATTCATTTCCCTATATTCATACAGCAAATAATATAACATATCCTAATTTATATTTTGCATTAATGGTTTTTACTAAAAACCCATTGAGGTTACAGCGAGTACGTCAAAAAATGAATCGAGTTTAAAATGACTAATTCATCATCATTTCAGCCCATCACAAGTCTACTGCTGAATATAGACCTACCCTATAGATAGCCACGAAACACGGTCCTGAGCCACCATCCATCGACTCCCTTAAAACTGTGCAAATAGTCGTACATGCCGGTACGAGGTTGCCACTCTAGAAACTTTCTTCCCCAACATATTCATATACTTATATTTATTGCAAACATCCTATACTTGAAAAGGTCATACAACAGTTGTCCAACTTCAACAACGAAGATTAGTTTCGTAGCTGGTAAATAGTTCAACAATTGGCTTAGCAGTAAAGTAAACATAAACTTGTGCGTTAACGTTACACGACATTGTAAATGCGGTTCTGCTTAATCCAACGTCGGCTAAATTATTTATGCATTTAAAAGGATTTACTCTTAATAATAGGTGTAGCAGCGCGGTCACGACTTCTCAGCTCCGGCGTCGACACTGAAAAGTTAATTAGGTTTGCCATAATAATGTTTACAAAAGTTTTGCATATTTCATTTAAGCGTGTAGTATGTGACACTTTTATTCATTTCAAACATTTTCTGCCGTGTATTTCTTGAAACAGTAATATCGTAACATAACCACAAACCCTAACATGAGCGCGTAGCCTAGTGGTCAGAGTACCCGTATTCTACGCCGCCGGTCCTAGTTTCAAATCCCAGCCGAAGGCAACATTTGTTATCATCATCATAGTCCTATCACTAGTCCACTGCTGAACATAGACCTCCCCTATAGATTGCCATAAAAGTTTGTAGCTCTCATTTTGGGGTGATATGCTATAGTTGCCACGCTTGGCAGGCGGGAAGACACCCACGGCATGAGATGGGGTAATAGATTCTTTAAGCCGCCACCACACGGCAAACCAACATATGTGCTAAAACACAATGTGTTGGTTTTCGGGTATGGTTTTGTTGTGATCGTCCCCGTGTTTCTGACACTGCATCCTACCCTTCCTCCGATCTTTTCGCATCAGCGTTTAATCGGGCGCAGGTAGGTTATGACGAATGAGTGCCTTTGTGTTTTCGCGTACACTTGAGGCACTATAATACTATCTCCTGCGCAGTTGACAATTCCAAACAATACTCGGAAGTCGTCGCCGTGGTCGATATCGCCCAGGAGGACATCATCACCATCAAGATAATTTAAATAATATATAATAAAATGTAACTATAATCTATATATTTTTAATAAAATACCTATAGGTACCAAAAAATCGATTTTTAATATACATTGGAAACAAAAAAGACTATTATGTACAAAAGTAAATGCTTTCCATTAATACCAAAAATAGAAATATTTACTAACACTTAGAGATTTTGCTCATCATTATCAAGTAAACTGAGCCTCTCCCGAGTTGGATTTTAATTATATGTATACTGTCGAATTCGACACGGTAGACGGTTCTAGGTATATATTCGTTGACAACTTCGATCGTAGTGTTCCCAAAATTAACCGGCATGGGTGTGACATGTATGTTAGACGTGATCGTATTGTCCATGTCCATCTTAAGACCTACCCGTTGAGAGACACTATTGATATCATTGAAGGACGTCAATTCGAAGGTGAGTTAAGTTATGTATTCGCCATTGATGTTACGAGTATTACCGTATCCTTTTCAGTCCAGTAGCTTGAAGACATTTTGTAATGCGGCAGTGAAGAGTTTCGGGGATATAACATGTCTTACACACATTACTAAATTCTATTTGCCAAAGCACATTCATTCGCATTGATCTACGTGTGTGCAGCTTTTTTTTTATTGGAGTGATGAAACGAGCAAAACGTGTGACACTACACTGTGCCCATCACCCTGAGACATAGGTTCTTAAGTCTCACATGCCCAGTGATTACGCTAGCTCTCAGTGCCCTTCAAACCGAAACACAGTAATGTTTGCACACTACTGCTTCACGGCAGAATAACTGGCCCTGGGGTGATACCTACCTAGACCGATTTCTGCATAGGAATCTTACCACCAGTAGCTAAATGTTTAAATTAATTGTTGCTTTAATGTTTACTTATCTGTGTTTTAAATATCATATAATGCTTGCGAGGAAGATCGTCGCTGTGCTGGGTCAAACTAGCAGTATTGCGTTTCATTAGGGTGAGTGAATAGAACTGGAGACCCAATTTCTGCCAACAACCCATTCCGTTTAGTAGACTACCGCAGTTCTAATTATTCTGCTGTGAAACAGCAAACCTATGTAAGCTTGTGTAATTACAGGACGAATGAGAATTAAGAAGTGATGTCTCAGTGTGACGAGCGCGATCCGTGTGATGTCATAAAGAACTATCGAATTGAATATTCTGAGTGACACTGTAACTGTTTTATAGGCAGACGTTGCACTGACCGTTAGGTAGATGATTTTTTCTCGAATCGTCTCTACTGACTCCAAGGCTGCCAGTTGATATTTAGGAGCTCCAGCCCATATTTGGCAGCAGTACTCTGCAGCCGACCGGACCTGAGCTTTATACTGGGCAAGAAACTGTCCCGGAGTACAGTACCGCCGCACTTTTGCAAGGACTCCCAACTTCCTTGCAGCCGCTTCCGCCTTAGACTCAATGAACTTCCCAAAGTTAAGGTTAGACGTGATCACGACTCCTAATAACTGAAGGCGGTCGTTGTGTTCCAGAGATATGTTCTGAAAAGTAGGAGCCAAGGTAAACTGGGCCACTTTTGGCGGAGGACAGACACATTTATTCGATGACTTTTTGCCATCGTGAAAGTAGTGACATGAGCAAAAAACGCGACGCGAGAAGTAATTTTGGCGGTCCTGTCTTGATGTTCACTTGACAGTACCTAAAGAATTCTGAAAAGACCGAAATAAGGTCAGAGCTATGATGCATTAACACCTCCCAGCCAAACACTCTTAATTTTTGTTGAGTGGCTAAATATGTGCGTGGTATATGTAGCGTTGTCGTGATGAAAGACCACACCTTTTCTATTGATCAATTCCGGCCGTTTTCTCTCAACTTTTTGCTTTATTCTCATCGGTTGTTGGCAGTAGAGATCCGAGTCGATGGTTCTGCCCGGCGGTAAAAGCTCGTAATAAACAACGCCCTTTAAATCCCACCAAACACACAGCATCACCTTATTGTGAGTTAACCCGGGTTTTGGCACAGTCTGTGAAGCCTGACCGAACTTTGACCACGACCTTTTTCGCACGTTCTTGTCATAAGTGATTTAGTGATGTGTCACTTTTCATCAGCAGTTATCAATCTCTTCAAAAACGGCTTATTACGTCTTAATAAAGAATCTCAAATAAGTACACGATTCATTAGGTTTCTTTGAGTGAGCTCGTGCGGCATACACATACCGAGCTTTTTTGTGTGTACCCAGCTTTTTTCAAATGGGTCAAAACTGTTTTATGGTCAATACCCAGTTCTTTAGCTATGTCGTAACTACTGATACACCGATCTTGCTCTACTTTTTAACAATGGCGTCCATTTTATCCGACCGGAGCGACCGAAAATTAAAGCGCTTAAACCAATTTTGTGCTACTCTTACTGCCACTGCATTAGGTCCATAAACGTCACAAATTTTGCTTGGCGGTTTGCATTGCATTTTTTTTCTTCTTGTAATAAAATTTTAAAATTTATCGAAAATTTCTTTCTGTCAAAATGAGTGAATCTAATGTCTTCATCATTTTGACAGAAAGGAAATCAAATGAAAAATGGCTGGAAACAACATTTTGCTAATTTGTTTCTTTTTTTTTAAATGCAACCTTTTTAATATCAGCAAAACCAGCCAGATACAAATAGTACAGACAAAGAGATTTTTTTAAAGTTTATACATACTATATGCGAAAAGATATTTCCCTGACCTATTATTATATGCGATAGTGACGCATGTCCTAGATAATATATTATGCTAAGTCTAATGGATCATCTGTAAAGTATAAGGTAAGTTTAGCTGATGAAGCTAATATTAGGCGATCGAGGTTCCTTTTCTCTACGCAGGAATCCGTCTAGGTAGGTACCCCAGGGCCAGTTATTATGTCGTGAAGCAGTAGTGTGCTAACATTACTGTGTTTCGATTTGAAGGGCACTGTGAGCTAGCGTAATCACTGGGCATATGAGACTTAAGAACTTATGTCTCAGGGTGAAGGGCACAGTGTGGTGTCACACAGAAATTTTCTGCGTGACGCAGCATTGGTTATGGGCAGACGTTGCACTTACCATCAGTTGAACGTTTTGCTCGTTTCATCACTATAACCAATAAAAACATATAGGCTAATTGGGTATTATATATGAATCCTCTGCTACAGAAATAGAGAGCAAGTATAGTTCGCTAGCGCGAAGTGAGCTTCGCAATACTTGAAATATCGGAAAACCTATAACTTATTCTTTGATTTTTACGTTATTTCCATTCCGGTCAATGATACGTGTGTCTGAAAAATAAAAAATACTTCGACGACTTGTGAAATTCGCCAAATCCACACAGGATGATAAACTTTTCCTGGCTCCAAATTACTCTCAAAAATAGAGAGCGGAGAGAACCTCTTTTGTTGAGTTTAACAGTTGAACCCATAAAAAAAATATTCGACAATGTGGTTGGCTTCAGTCCTGCGAGTCGTATATTCGACTCCCGTATGGGACAAATATTTGTATGACCAGATAGTTGTTCCGGGTATGTCTGTTAAACGCACCCATGATAAGGGAGTTATACATGTTCGTTCTACACAACCGGTACTGTTTCATTATATTAACGACTAGCTGTACCCCGCTATTTCATCCGCATAAAATAAGCCGACCACGTGATTATATCACATATACTTACATTCATATCTTCTGAGCCGTGCAAGATATCGAAGTGAAGCATACACAAAAATTTTAGTTATAAAATATAATAATTCCTGTGTTAATTCCTAAAATTTTCAATGCAATCCGTTGATCTGTTTCGAAGCCTATTCGAGACAAACCTTCAGACGGACAGACAAAAATTCTAAAAACGTTAATTTATGATTAGACATTTTATATATGGCAGTTTTCACGTAAAGTGTAGCATTTATTTTGAAATCACAGACAGACGCTTCAATTTATTATTGGTATATATATCCGGCTTTCTACAGTTTTCTCTAAAATACAAAGCACCAGAGCTTTGATGTTTGTTACACGGAAATTGAAGTCTCGTTTTACCAAAACATATCCAAAACCATATAAATACTTTGAGTTGTTTCGTGTGTTATTTTATTTCTCTCCGGTCATGTTTTAAGTAAGTAACAAAAATATTTATACAACAATGGCAAAAACTTAGAAACTTAGATAGTTCTCCTCTATACTGAGCACGTATCAGCTCTCATTTTTTTTATTTCATAAAATGACGAAACGTGTAAAACGTTCACACAGGACATTTCTGTGTAACACCACACTGCGCCCGTCACTCTCAGATATCTGTTCGTAAGTTATGCCCAGTGATTACGCTAGATCTCAGTGCCCTAAAGCTAACGTCGGGCTTCTGAGCTACCACAGCTCAGTAACAATGCTTAAATGACCTGTTTAATTTTGCGAGAATTCGTCAAACACTGGTTCGCAGCGTTCCGAGGTAGCTTCCGAAAAGCACCAGCCAAGTGTTGAACAACATTCCAGCGCCCGTTAGAGTCTTGCGAGTCAAATGCGAATTTAAAAATAAAATGAAAACGTTTTTAATGAAAACGCAGACAAACTGATTAAAACGCCGGCTGTGTGTTAAATAAATTAAATAATAATCGTAAGTAAATATATTATCTTGACATATTGTATAATGTCTTGTCCTAGTATGTAAATTTATTCCTTGCTTTCTGTCACATAGTACGTATTATTTATATACTTTTTTATTCTATATTATTTCGATAGGTGATTGCGTTATGAACTGAATATTAAATTCTGCCATTGACACGCGGAAGGTACCTAGAGGTGTCAGCAGAATACCAGCGTTGGTTTCTTGCCAACATAGCGCTGAGCTGAAACCATATCGATCCAGCATCCCAATTTTTTTTTTTAATTAACTAAAGGTTTAAGGTAATATTTTTTCTAATGTGTTACATTTTTCTTTTGTGTCGTATGTACCATTTTGCTGGATTGATTAAACGATTTATTATTATTATTCAATTTAGTAGCCAAGGAGTATGAGTTTTTTCAACACACTTTGTCCTCTATATAATGATCTATTTTATAATACGCTTAATCTAATAATGTCTTCTTGACTAGTTTTTCGACTGGCCTTGAGGCACCTAGACGGATTCCTGAACAGGAATCCTGCCACTAGTAGAGGTTTCTATTACGTTACCTCGTTTTGAACAAGTACGTTAATTGTTACTGATATACATATAATGTGGTTATCATTTATTGGTCAATAACGACGACCGCGTGGCGCAGTGGTTATCGTAACTGATTTCTGCGCCGCGGGTTCTGGGTTTGAATCCCAGCCGGAGCCAACATTTGTGCACAAATTGTTGGTTTTTAGGTCTGGTTGTGTTGTGCATGTAAAATGTATGTGTGCAAAAGGTCACATTCATTTTACAAAAATCACGATACAGGAGACATTTTTAGTGTGGGGTTAAAAAAAGGAAAAAAATAAATCGTTACACCTTACGAAATCAAATTTGTAGCCATATTTTTAAAAATATTATTTTAGCTTCTTTGTAACTGTCTAATGGTTACGCAGACGTCATTGTCTCACACATGACGCCTTCCCTCCGCCACAGCATTGTTCTACCGTTAACAGACGAGGTCTGAACCAACACCAATTATAAAGTTTGGAAACCTTTCAATATTGTACCGCGTTGTACAAATTGCCACGCGCTCGGCGATGTTGTCAATGATTGAATCGGTTTTATGACAGCTCCTAACAATACAGTTTCGAATTAAATTTAACCTGAGTTACAAGATACTTGGAACATGTTGTTCGGGTTTTGATTGTTGTCATTTAATTAATTTTCGCCCAGCCATTTTGATTTTGGAGAAAGCTCTTTCTCAACACAAGCACAGTTTTATGAACGAGTCGTTTAGTTACACCCACTGTGAAAATATCACCATTAAGAAAAAAATATTACACGTAAGTAACGCCTGCTTCTTCGGTCCTGTTCGTTAATTCGTCAATTTTAATTTGTCAACATAGACTACGTGTGACGATCGCGTGGCCTATTGGTCAGAGTAATAAGTTGATCCACGAGTCCTGGGTTCGAGTCCCATCCGGAGCCAATATTTTTGCAAAACACAAATTACTGGTTTTCGGGTTTGGTTGTGTTGCGATTATACCCGTATCTCTGATAATGGATCGTAGCCTACTTCCCAACTTGTCGCATGAGCGTAATATCGACTGCGGGTGGGTTATGAAGAGTGACTTCCTCTGTGTTTGCGCGTACACTTTTATATCGCTTGCGCAGTAGATAGAATCCGTCAGTATTCGGAAGTTGTCACCGTGGTCGAAAATTAACTAGGAGGATATAAACGGGATCACAACATAATAATACGTTTGGTTTAGGTTTTGGTTACGAGTATTTTCTTAATCGCCTCTTATGACATCTCTGAAACGAAATGGATGAATCACATTATCATTTGTTTTCATCTATATACGTTTTGTTAGTTTGTTATCTATGAGGAACGTGGCTTGTGATTGACGATATAAAAATACTAAGTCCATTAATATGGACTTATAATTAAGTAAAGAAAGAAAAAGAAAAGTTAAACGACACCACCAAAAAATACACAAAACAATTAAAAAAAAAGAAACTAATTAGGTCTCAATTACAGCACACTGCTTCAGCAGTAAGGAGCTCCACCGCTCCACCGCTCGCCGAGCAAGAGATAAACATTAATTTGCATAATAATTTCTTATATTAATACTACATAACCACTTATATTAATAATACTACATATTTAAATAAAAATAACTTCAACGGATTTTATGACGTTTAATTTTGAAAATAAATTCGCTTCGCTTTGCAAAGTCACAATATACGTGTATACTGTGGTTGTCTGCAATATGTGCTCACAGGAACGAAATGTCCGGGATTCAAGACAGACTTTCAGACAGACAGATAAAAATTCTAAAAACGATCATTTTAGATTAAGCATCGTATAAAGAGAAGTTTCTACTTAAATTTTGACATTTATTTTGACATCACTGACAGACACCTTAATTTCATTATTTGTATATAGGTATATATTATAAGTAGGGAATACTATAAAATTTGAAACAAGTAGTTTTTATAAACTAGTACGAGGAAATGAAAACAAAACGTGACAAAAACGTTTTCTTTTTAATTGTATAAAGTGACGAGACAAGAGTTCACCAGATAGTAAGTGCAACGATTGCCCTTAACTGTAATCAGATGAATTTTAGAAGTAAAGCAGACGTCAATAAAAACTCATACTAGTATTCTAATTTAAAAAAGGAAGGAATTAAAATGAAAATACGGCAGAAACAAATGATTGTTTTGGTATTAACTGAATTAAAACACAAAGTATATAATACAGTTATAATATAATAAACTAATATTCTTAATTTCGAATTATAAGGTACACAAACCACAAACCGACTCGTTTTTGATGTCAAGCATATTAAATAAAGACGTTTTACTAAAGGATAATATTATATTTTTGATGTGGACGCAGCGACCGCAGACGACTTAGCGAAGTTCCCTCATCCAGAGGGTCTAGAGTATAACGAATAACTTAAAAAGTTTTACCGGTTTGTCTAAGGTGCTCCGCGGGATGTAGCGGAACGAGGGCGGCTTTGTTTTTCTTGTCCGCTTGCATATAAATAGGCTACTGAACCCATTTGACCTCACGATTCTTAAATGGATGATGTGTTTACTATATTTTAGAAGTAAATACGCCAATAGGTGTCCAGCCGAAAATAATATCACTTAGCTCTTTCCTACCAGGTATCGTAAGACTCGGTTAAGGAATTGCACGCCCAGTTTTTATTCGTGCAGAATAATATCATAATATGCAATGCTGTCACTATACTGCTCATATAAACGTAATGGGGAGTAAGTATTTTTTAACTCGTACCAAAATGGCGGCCACGTGGGTTGGCACCCGACACATCTAGTTTCCCGCGCGTGTGGTCGCTACCTACCCCTTTTAGGAAAAGGCGTGACTGTCTGCATGTTAAATATACACTACAAATTTAATTCTTTCTATTGAAAAGTTGCAGTCATAATTAAAAAACGCAAGGTTTTTTAAATTTTGGTAGACCGCGCAAACGGCATTAGTCGTATTGCGGATTCGCAGATATGACGTTAAGTTTAACAAACCGTATTATACACAGCTAGTGGTCGCCCTGTAGACGAAATTCGACCTTAATACCAATTTTTTACGTTTGAACGTTACTTAGGTTTGATTAATTATTTGTTGGCAACATTTTAAAATTCTTAACTCTGTTCGACTGTTTGTCCAGAGATTACGTATTTGACACTGACAGTATGAATGTAAAAAAACGGCAGCCTATTTTGTTATGGCATCGTCAGTATGAACGTAAATATTCAATGTTTTATTTGATTCAATTTAATAACAATTCACATATTATACATTTGATATACATAATTATGCATAAAATAATCTCAACCATCACTCAGCATGTTTAAGCCAAAAATAGTTTTTACTATTATTTGAGCGGATTGGTTTGTGTTAATTTTTAAATGTTTTAAGAAATAAATCACATAACTTAAAACAACTTTAATTCACTAATGGAGAATTAGATTATTTTGATTAAGTTATAACAGCAGGTAAATTCAGCAGCGGAGCCGCGTAGAACTTCGGTCCCTTAAGAAAAAGACTTGAAGAAATTAATAACTACTTCTGCTTAAACCATAAACCAGGACATTTGTGGCAAGTGCAATTATGTGTATGAATATTCTTGTGTTTAATATTTTTTTTGAAAGATCTCTATAGTTTTCTATAAAATCAAAGAAACTTTGGTACGAACTACGTCAAAGATTTTCTTCCCAATGCACTTAAATATATGGAAAACAATTCACGAATCGAATACGTTCCGATGCTCGATACGTTATGGGACCGACCCGCAACTGATCCCGATCACAACCTCAATTGTCGCAAGTATTTCCCAGAAGAGCCATTGAACACCCGGCGCCCGGTTCGATTCCTACATCGGATATTCGACGATCATATACTTGTAATTGGCGCTGAGAGATTTATGGGCCTTGTCTCGCTGAGTTTGCTTCGGCGAGCGTTTTATCTAATCTTCTGGCTCATTATTCCTTGATTGAGTGCTTTGCTTTTGTTCTGTTTATTATTTGTTTATTAGATTAATCTGCGATCCAGAGTAAATTAAAGCTGTATTCATAAGGGTTGCGATGAGCATTTTCTGTTTAGGTCGTTTTGACAGTACATTATTTGATGATTTTATTAGTAACTAGCTATCCGCCCCGGCTTCACACGGGTGCAATTTCTAATGAAGATAATGAAAGCTGCTATGAAAAGTTGTGACAGCAGAACTATCAAACTGGACGTCACTTTTTATTGAGATTTTAATACAAAAATGAAATATCCAAATTTCCGTCTTAACAGGTGGAATTTCTAAAAATTTGTTTCATACGAACCTTGTTCTGACAATCACGAACACGACAAAATATTCATCGATCATGCCGTTCTCGAGTGATGATCTTTAATGCACGCGGCAATTTATTTGTATTTATATAGATTTATTTTTAAAGCGTTTTATTTAAATGTGGTGGTTAAATTCAAAGGATCATTATACAAAATAAAATATGTTAACTAATTCAATTTGCTTCGCCTCTTCTTTATTATGAACCATCAATAGCTCTTAAAAATTAAATAAAGTTATATATTACCCTTTCTATGACTAGATAATGTTTGCATAATGATTTCTTATATTTACGCGAACACTACACATTTAAATGAAACTAAGTTTACGGATTTTATCGCGTTTAATTTTTTCTATTTATAACCCGACGTTTCGAGTGCTTTACAGCACCCATGGTCACGGGAGGACTGAGGTGACAGATGTCCTGATGTCATAGTTAACCTGGGGTACCTTCAGCTTTTAATTATTATTTTTGGTCCGATCTACGCAGAAAGAGCTAACTGTGTCTTGAAGTCTTGCAGTGGTATGCTTGGTTTTTGATTTAATTTTATTTATTATTTGTGATTATATATATTTTGTGTTGTATACTCCTGCGTCCTGTAGAGGGATGCTACACTTGACAGATGGTAAAAACTGACTTATCTTCTTCGGCGGCTTGAAGAATGTTTTTATGGAAGCCCGCTTCAAGATACAGCCAATCTTGTCCGTGACTCCTCTGACATAAGGTAGAACAGCAGGTACACGCTCGATTGTGGCCGGTTTCACTCGGTCACTGCGACGTAGGCGCGGAATCCGAAGCTTGTTGTCGTTCAAAACTTGCTTGACATGTTGAAGCTCGGTGGCCAGGTGTTTCCTGTCACAGATTCTTCGTGCTCTCTGAAACAAGGATATACCCACGGTAACTAACTGTGATGGATGATGGTGAGATTCACCGTTTAAATATCTGTTAGTATGGGTCTTTTTTCTATACACAGTGTGACACAAGGTGTTATTAGGATTTCGAATTACTAAAACATCTAGAAAAGCTATAGAGTTATTTGCCTCTAACTCCATTGTAAATTAAATTTTAGAGTTTAGGGAGTTAAGGTGGTCTAGAAATGCAGTTACTTTATCTGATGGTAAAATTGTGAAAGTATCATCTACATACCGCTTGTAGAATCTTGGATTTACTGGAGAAATCGATCGGACAAAAATAATAATTAAAAGCTGAAGGTACCCCAGGTTAACTATGACATCAGGACATCTGTCACCTCAGTCCTCCCGTGACCATGGGTGCTGTAAAGCACTCGAAACGTCGGGTAATAAATAGTAAAAAATTAAACGCGATAAAATCCGTAAACTTAGTTTCATTTAAATAGATAATGTTTGGTTTTATGTACTTAATGAAAAAGATTGTCGGTAATCTACACTCAGCGTCACAAAAATCGCACCTCTCTGAGTTTGCGCGAAAAATGGCTGTAATGGCTACAAACGAATTATATTTATATAAATATTGGTATGTTTGAAATGGGTATTTGAATAGCTTTACATTATTAATAAAAAAATCATGAAATCATTAAAACATTTATCATTATAGAGCGTCAAAAATAAACACTGTCAAATGCTCGTTAGTAAGGACGCTAGTTACACCACCTAAAAAGGGTCTAAAAGGGTCGATCTGGATGAAATATGGGCCAGTCGTAATTTAGACTTTGCAGTGAACACACGTGAACAAGTAACCCAAGTAAGAACAAGTAAAGATGGACACCAGCTCTGAAGAAGCCGCTCAAGTGATTGCCCTATTGCAGTCGGGGTGATTGCCCTATTGCAGTCGGGGATGCGGCAGTGTGACGTTGCTCGACAGTTGAACCTGTCCCGTTTTTCAGTTCGACGGGTGTTCCAACGTTTTCAGCAGACTGATGGTTATGTTAGAAAACCGGGATCTGAAAGAAAACCGTGCACATCAGAAAGAGATGACCGTTTCATCGTTACGACATCTTTACGAAACCGTTTTACAAATGCTGTTGAGTTGCGACAACAGCTTCGATCAACTCGGAGAACATCTGTGAGTGTTTCTACGATAAGAAGAATGTTACACGAAAAGAGTTTAACAGCCCATAGACCTGCTAAAGGTCCAAAACTTACTGCACAGCATCGCAGAGATCGCCTAGAGTTTGCTCGCAATCATTGCGAGTGGACTCTAGAACAGTAGCGGACCGTACTCTTCTCTGATGAGACGAGGGTCTGTCTCTTCTGCAATGACAGACGTAGAAGGATCTACAGAAGACAGGGGAAGAGGTTCACACAACCCTGCTTCGAAGAATCCGTCGAATACGGGGGTGGCTCGTGTATGTTTTGGGGCGGCATTTACGTCGACGGGAAAACGGAACTTGTGGGCGTTTCCCGGACTCGGGGTGGTCGTGGGCAAGGATCATTAAATGCTTGTCGGTACATTACTGAAATCCTGGAGGAACATGTGGTCCCGTATGCTGGTTATGTCGGTGATGGATTCATGTTAATGCATGATAATGCTCGTTGCCACACCGCGACTATTGTACGGGATTATTTACAGGAGGTCGATATCCCTGTTATGCATTGGCCAGCACGAAGTCCAGACCTTAACCCAATAGAACATCTCTGGGATGACCTAAAACGGCGCGTGCGAGCTCGAGATCCAGCTCCAGCCACTCTTCAAGAGCTCCAAGATGCGGTACTTGAAGAGTGGGAACAAATACCCCAAGAGGCTGTTGCGATCCTTGTAATGTCCATGAAAGATCGCATGGAAGCCGTTATCAAGGCAAGGGGGGAGGAGGGGGGGGGGTAACACTAGGTTTTAAGAACTTTTTTTGTATTTATTAAGTTTTTTTTTAAATTATTAATTTGCAAATTTGTACATACCCTGTCTTTTTCTTTAATTTCTCTTTCGTCTCGTTATAAGTATTAAAATTCAATTAAAATTCCTGAAAGCTAATGAAAATACCTTTCGAATGATACCCTCAAACCACAACATTGCCTGTTGTGTTAAAATAGTATTTAAATTATTTTTTTCGGATGTGCGATTTTTTTGACGCCGAGTGTAGTATGCAGTGGCAAAAGATGGTACGGACTGGGTGACACTGCATTTGTTACGGGCGGGCGTTGCACTAACCATCACGTGAACGTTTTGCTCGTTTCGTCACGTACTCTTCTATAAAGAAAGAGTTAAATTAGACTTCTAAGGTTGCGCTTATACTTACGAGACTATAAGATATCCTGCGCAAATTACTGCTTCTGATGGTTAACCAGATGATGACTAAAAGGGACTTCATCATCAACGTCAAACTTACAGATTTCATGACATAAAGCAGGCTAACGGAAACCAAAACATCAAGAAAAAACCGCAAAGCGAATTTAAAGTTAATTTGACCGCAACGCATCTAAGCTTTACAAGGGACCCCGCCATGTTGTTTTGATTGCGTTTTTATTTCCCCCGCTTCTTGTTAACGCCTGCTTGACTGAGAACGTACGAAATGATCATAATAAACAGTAATTTGGTGCGTATTTACAGACCGTTCTCAAAGAAAATTTCTAAAGATGTACGGAGCGATGCAGATGTTTAGGTTCCTAAATAATTCGTTTATTAAACAATCAAGTTTAAATGCTTAAACGCTATTTATGGCCATGCTTCCTGTTAATTTTGTTTGTCTGAGTATCTAAGACGATAGAATCTCAGAAGTTGTGTAACAACAACTTTTTGGTTGACCAGTAAAATATGTTATATCAATTTAATAGCTTATTTTTTATGGCCTTAAATGTGAAGTGCAGCACATCCGCAGTTGCAGTGTCTCCTAAAACTCTGGAGTGTTTCCACTACGCATGGTGACGATCTGAATCATCAGTCTTTAAGTCTCATAGCACAGTAATTACATTAGATATCAGTACAGATTCAGACTGAAACACAGTAATGTTTACGCACTACTGTTTGACAGCAGAATAACTGGCACTGCGGTGGTACTTACTTAGACTGATTCCTGCATAAGAATGCTACCACGAGTGAAGCGTACCTTTTTATAATATACCATACGCACCTTAATTATGTTGGCTTCACTTTTTTGAAACTTGTGTATTATTTCACGACCGCGTGCTTACCGTGGCTTAGTTGTCAAAGAACTTCAACGGCGCAGGTTCTGGATTCGAATCCCAGTCGGAGCCAACATTTATAAACAATGTTTGGTTTTCGGTCTTGTTGTTGTTGCATGCGCATGTATGTGAAATTTATGCCAGTAAACACACTTACGGTACAAATCTTTGCCTTTATTGAAAAGAAAAATAAAAGAAATAAAGAATTTAATAGCTTTGATTTTGTCGTACCATAGATCATAATATTTTCTACTAAAGAGTTCTGGTCACTTAAATTGTTTTAGTATGAATTTACGACAATAATACTCTTAATGCGGGATTGTTTCGTTTTCGACTAACGCGTATCTATAAACATTTTTGTCATTCTATCTCTATCTTTCTCTATTTTAAATACTTCCTCTTCTTGAGCCTAAAGTTCAATGCATTCGCCGTTACCGACAGGCTTTGCGGGCGAATTGCTGATCACAGTAGCAGACGGCGCCCACCTTAAACGCTGCTGCCCTCACCGATCTGTGAATTTTGGATTTGTTATTTTTCAATATCGTTATTCTGCCACAGATATCCTTACCTTCGTTGCCCAATATTGTCTTGAGGTGGCGACGACAGACTAATTATTTAAAAATGTTCAAATATTCATATTAAATAATACATACATACAATCACGCCTTTTTCTTATATAAGGGGTAGGCAGACCTGGGGTAGGGAATGTCAAAATTTCTTTATTTAATTTAGGCTTGTTTAAAGCCAAATAGGAAGTTGGAAAAGAAATATAAGGTGTAGGATACTGCTATCTCGGAAGGAGCGGGAGGAGAGAGCACTACCTCGCGAGGCCGGGGTTTCTTACACGGTACTCTATCGTAGTTACCGGACAAGGTAACTAGGTCAAGTATCCGCGACACTAATTAAAAAGTAGTTAACAATAAAAATATTGTAATCTGATTTCTGTTTTGTTGCAGTAGGTACTATCCGTTCGGAAAAGCTCTGCAAAGGGCAAAATAAACAAAAATAAAATCGATTTTTTATCCCTTTTTATGAATCAGAGACTAGTCTACTCGGTTAATACTGAGAAGTTGTGATTTCACTCGTTTGTAAAACACGGTGTACGTGTATGTTCACACCTCGTCTGTGACATTTTATTCAAGCATATAGCAAATTGTTAAAGCAAAACTGTAAAGTAACAAATAAATGTCCCACTGCTGAGTACACGCCACCTGTCATTTCTAAGAGGTTTTGAAGCCGGAACCACGGTGTTAAACGGGTTGGCGGACTTCACGTGTCGTCGAGATATTCACATCTCAGTCATGCCGTGTGGTAGCGGCTAAGAGTATCTACCACCCCATCTCACCCCGGCAGTCAGTCGACAGAGAGAAATCAAAACCAGGAGATGGGCAGCAGCATCTTGCGGGAACATCTGAATAAATAAACTGCGGTTCCCAACCCGCCTGCCAAGCGTGGCAACTATGGCAAAATCCCTCCAATATGAGAGCTACAAACTTTTGTCGCTATCTATTGGGGAGGTCTCTGTTCAGCAGTGGACTTGTGATAGGCTGAAACGACGACGACGACGACGACGACAGTCATGCAGGTGTCGTCACATTTTCCTTTACCGCATAGCTTATGGTTAATCAACACTTAAAATTTAATATGTGCCGGCACTGAGGATTGAACCCAGGTCACACGCGTACTATAAAACTTAAAGCGAGCCCCTACGCTGCTACGGCCACTGCAAAACGGTATTATAATAAAACTAGCTGATGCCCTGAACTTCATCCGCGTGGATATAGGTTGTTTTAATGTCCTGGGATAAAAAGTATTCTATGTCCGTTTCCGGGATGGAAGCTATCAGTGCCTTATTTCGTTAAGATCGGTTCAGCGGTTTAACCGTGAAAAGGTAACAAACAGACAGAGAGACAGAGAGAGAGTTACTGTCGCATTTATAATATTAGAATGGATATCTCGGCCAAGTGACATCTTGGGGTAGTCACCGAAAAAATCGTACTATACTAAATTCTATGGAAGAAGTATGCTATAGAAATAATCAAAAAGTTTTTCTTATAACATTTATAGATACAATACCATTACGAAAGTAATATTATTAAATCGTGCGCTAAATATATCGATACAAGAAAAATAGTAATTAGTTATGAGTCCTGTCCGAAAAGTTAGTAAGGAGGAAATAAATGAAATCATAATAAATCCGCCCTCGAGTAAATGAACTTAATCAGCGTAGCGAGGGCGGAATGGAAAATTTTCCTCCACAATAAAAACATATACTTCTCTCTTCATAAAAAAATCTCATTTTCCTTTATTGCAGTGGTCCCTAATTTGAATTGAGTGCTATGCAGTTACGAGTCAAGAGAGTGTATAATTTTAAGTGACTCGAGTCTTCGTATCAAGTAAACAAGTATATTGACATACATACAATCAACAAATGTTCTACTTTTTTTTCAAATACGTAAGAATATATTTTATACAGAATAAAAAATTCCGCACAGATCGGATTTTTTGGTAAGCTGGGATTGCAAATGTATCAACAAAACGAAAAAAATTATGCCGTATCTTAGATCTATATTTTGTTATTTCAATCTTAGTAAGAATATAGATATTCTTTAACTTTTATAAACAAACAAATTTCTTGCATTTTCGTTAGACGCCATGGCATCTGGAATTCCGGTCTATTGCCTTTAATTTATTGCTTTGAGATAAGGCGTAATAAATAGGCTGGAATTACGCCCTTAGCAATCACATTAAATTACCAGGTGATATTTTTAAATCCAATTGAAAAGTTTATCGACTTTATAAGTAGAACCATAAGAATAATTTTAGAAAACTTTACTTAGTAGAGATACTTCAGCAATAATAATAGCCTTTGTGCACTTTCGGGCAAAGGGAAGGATATTGGAGGGAAGTCCACCACGTTGCACCACTAAGAATTGAATCACTAAGAATTTACTTACATTTTTATATTTGATAAAGCGACGAAACGAGCAAAACATTCACCTGATTGTAAGTGCAACGTCTGCCCATAACCGATGCTGTGTCACCGAGAATATTTCTGTGTGACACCACATAGCACCTGTAACCCTGAGACCTCAGTTCATAAGTCTAATATGCCCAGTGATTACACTACGAGTTGCTCTCAGTGCCCTTCAAACCGAAGCACAGTAACGTTTGCACACTACTGCTTCACGGCAGAATTACTGGTCCTAGGGTGGTACCTACCTATATGGATTCCTGCATAGGTCTCCTACTACCAGCACACAGAATATGTACATTTCCCTCTCATAGTTTTACTACTTTTTGAAGAGAAACTTCTTTGGGCGCTGTGGGTATAAATTTCAAGGTCCAATGAATGCAGCATTTTCGTGCGCCGTTTCTGTTTTTCTTACTTTTAAGTACTAACCGAACAGTTATTTTATAACCCACCTGCGAAGCGTGGCAACTAGGGCAAAATCCCCCTTAAAATGGGAGGTACGAACTTTTGTGGCAATTTATGGGGGAGGCCTATGTTCAGCAGTGGAATAGTGATAGGCTGATATGATGATGATTGTGATGAGTAATATTCTTATTTATTTTATTTTCAATATTTTCATGTAAATAAGATTCACTTCCGTCACGTGTGTTATTTTGTTTATGTAAGTAAAGATAAGCGTAACAAACGGGCACAGTCTTCTTAATAGAAAATGGTCACTGTTGCTCCCACACGCATAGTTAATAAGCAATTAAAATGTAGGATCGTTGTCAGTCGTTGAAGACTAAGAACCGATATCTAGTAGTTGTTATATATATACTATTTTTACAACGTTATTATTAACTCGCTTTCGTCGGTTAGGGTCAAGTTAATAATTGATTTTAAACTAACTTCCCGAGGAGCTTTAAGACTTGAATAATGAAATCAGGCATCACTTTGCGGAAATACATCATAGTGATATATAATTTCGGTGATGTAATTGCTGTTAGCCTTTTTGGCTTTTACAGTTTCATCGGATACTGTGCTTTGGTTTGACCCAAACATAAATACTTAAATAAACTCCTACAAACACCTCGAAATTCGGAATGTGTCGCGTTCGCTGCGTACTTGCGCGCTTTCGAATATCTCAAATGATTTTAAGTCGTCTAATGACCGTCCGAGGTAGGCTGCGGGCCTCCGTTCGGACTGTTGACTTGTGTGTCGGTAACTCTGGGCGGTGAGAACCGCCCTGGAACACGGGTGTATCGTGTGTACGCGGTGTGATGGTCGACTGATAAGACTTGAAAGGACATTGCTCAGCTCCCAGGCAAAGTTCGCCCAAGAACCAACAGTCATAAAACACAAAATAGCCATTTAACTACAAAATCATATATATAAAAAAAGGAATAAAATAGATTTCCTCATAGATTGCCACAAAAGTTAGCTCTCATTTGGGGGGGGGGGGGGCTTCGCCATAGTTGCCACGCTTGGCAGGTGGGTTGGCAACCGCAGTTTATTTATTCAGATGTCTCAGGACAGCCTATATTCTGGATTTTATTTCCCTCTATCGACTTTTACGACATCCACGGGACGAGATGGGTTGGTAAAGATTCTCTTAAGCCGCCACCACACGGGGAACTTCTATTTGACAGTTCAAAAAAAATTATGAGGACGATAATCGTTCTACACACCTTACTTAATAAAGAAAACAATGTGCTATAACCAACTTCTCCGAAGTCAAATATAATCGAAGAAAAATTTAACAGTAGAATTGCAAAACAGGGAAAGTTGATCGAATCTTTCGCGGGAGAGGAATTTAATTAACATTCCGGTGTGAGGCAGGCCGGTGGACACGACTGGGCCTAATTTTCAGCTGTCAGTATCAGTGACGGACGCCCCGGCGGGTCAGAGCTATTCCATTACTATGAACCGCATAGGTATTATATGCGATTGACTCAAATTTTTTATGCAGGAAATTACATACGTTCCCTTAGTACTCTCTCACAATGTAGTACGTTTTATCTTGAAACACAGAAATTTTACAAAGAAACCAATAAAATAAAAAATACGAAGAACCATGTCTAATCTGTTTATTTTTTAAACCATGCCCCACAGTAGGATTTCAGGTACTCTGACCTCCAGGCCACGGTGTCAATAAAAAAAAGAACGTTTTGAACGTGAAGTGACTGTTTACTTGTGTAGTAAGAGCTAATACTAAATTGTTTATACCGTTTTTTTTATTATCACGGCAATATTTTACTTTGTTTGTAAATTATTGGTTATCACATATTAATAGGCCACTGTTCGACATAGGCTTCTTCCAAGAAAAGAGGGTTTAGGATGCGGTCAAACGAGTGTAATTTTGAGACTGTCAGTCGCGTTTCTTGTGCCTTGTTGTCTATTTGACAACCTCTAAATTATGTTTGCTTAATTTATTGAATTATATTTTATTAACATAATCATACTTATGTTAATAAAGTAGGATACCTGTGTGGCCTCTTCCTACCCCTTATATGGGAAAAGATGTGACTGTATGTACGTACATTAATAAAATATAGTCGAAAACAGCCGGCAGCGATTGAATTCGTGAAGCCGAAGATCGGGATAAGTGGCATTTCCTAGATGAGGCCCATGTCCAATTTTTTATGTCAATTGTTTTTTTTTATTTGGATTAAATATTTGTAATTAAAAATTAAGTTATAATTCGAATAAACCGATATGCTACGCATTAATGCATAGATTCAGCCGTAAAGTTAGCTAAGTACATTTTTTATTTTGAAAGGCCATAAAATCGTCGGGAGCCACTCGTGGCAGCTTTTAAAAAGTAGTAAAAACTCTCTACATTAATCCGGTAACAGTTGGCAGGTGAGACACGGTCGATACTTTCTTGTTTTCACCAAGGAGGTCTTATTATTAAGAAAGTTAGGGCACACCTATCTAATTAACTTTCATTAAATACTAAATGTTCTAAATTTTAACGGGATCATAGTTGAAACGTCATTTTTTGGAATTTCTTTTTACAAATGTATTATGGGTTGTAAAAAAAGCATTCCCTTATTAGATCCATACATACATAAATATATAAAGACACGCCTCTTTCCCATAGGGGTAGGCAAAGTCTTCATCTTTCCACTTGTTACGTATCCTGACACACATCTTTCGCTTCTTCTACTTTCATACTTGCTCGTCGGTTGCAATTACTTTTAACGTGTCCTTTCCTTAAAACGATCTAATCGTGATACGTTCGCCTACGTCGAACATTCACCCTTTCCTCATAAATCTGTTTCGTCAATCTTCTTTCATTCATCCTCTTTACGTGTCCAAACCATCTAAGCATCGCTTTCTCTATCTTTGTCGTTACATCTTTTGCCCCACCACAACGTTCCTTTATCATGCTGTTCCTCACGTTGTCCATCAAAGTTACTCTAACTATACTTCACGAACTTTTTCTGACAGACCCAACATTCACTTACATTACCATACATAAGTGTACCACCTGTACTCCTCGACGCCAGTCGTGCCATTTTAGATACGTCCTGACTACTTACAAACTTATGCAGGGCCGCATTCACTTGATTTCCTGCCAACACTCTTCGCTCAATGTAAAATTCATACTTTCCGTCTCTCGTAAACTTTGAACCCAAGTATTCAAACTCTTTCACTTGTTGCACTCTTTCTCCTTCAATCAGAAGTCTGCAATCCGTCATACTCTTTCAAAAACCATTACTTTTATATTTTCTACATTAATTTTCATCGCTTTGCTTTGCAGACCTCTCCTGAAACTCCTCCGATAACATCATCATGAGCGGAATTTAATGTTTAGAGCATTCATTCATAATCCAATTCAATCCCGTTTACGCTGACACAAGCACTGGACTTTATATAGAGTGATTTTAGTGCTTGTATGAAGCTGCCGTTCACCCCATATATAGACAGTGTCGACCACAATTTATTCCTCGCAACTCTATCATAGGCACTTTTGTCAGAAAAAAGCTCTCCTGAATCCCGCTTGTACATCCCATATCTCCTCTTCAGTTCTTATTAGTAGCGTTCAAAATCAAATATAACTTCTCATTCTTATTACACTTAAACTTTATATATTGTTTATGAAAGAAAGTGACGAAATTAGTAAATCATTCACCTAATGGTTCACATCTGCCCATAAAAAATAATGTGTCAACCTGTGTGTGTCGAACATTTCCGTATGGCACCACACTGCGCTTACCATATGTGCAATTACTTCATTTAATTTATTTATTGCTTAGATAGCTTAACTAAATGAAGTAATCGCTAATGTAGACAGGCAAACAACGCAGTATGTAATTTTTTTAATTAAGTAAAGAACGTTAATTTGCTCAGATCATTCAAATCATCAAAGACACCTGATTCTGTTAACTATATGATGTCTTTTTAGCTAATGACGTCTCGATATATCACCTGGATTATTTTTTTCAACTCTTATGAAACCTATTTAATGTTAAAAGCTTCTAGAAGAAAATCCTTATATAAATATATGAGCATTTTTATATAATTTGTCTTGTATCATAAATTTCACATACACAATACAATCAGACCCGAAGACCAACGGTTTGTGTTTATGCATAAATGTTGATTCCGGCTGAGATCAGTGAAGTGAGATCCGGTAACCGGTATAAAAACGGTACAAAAAAGCGGTATAAAAGTTAGGTACGTAAGTACCTAACGCCTCAGCAATGCTTTAACTTTTCGTTTTCCGATTTTTCTTTTCACACACCCACATACTTTTATAAATGTTTTAAGTTATCGTCGTTACACGATAACTTAAAACATTTGTTTTAAGTTATAAATATTTCGAAATATTTTTATTATCTATACTAATATTATAAAGCTGAAGAGTTTGTTTGGTTAAACACGCGAATCTCAGGAACTACTGGTTCGAATTGGAAAATTATCTTAGTGTTGGTTAGCCCATTTATCGAGCAAGGCTATAGGCTACATATAACATCACGCTACGACCCTTAGAGCGATTTCTTTTAAATTAAACAACGGGTGAAACCGCGGACAACAGCTAGTATATTACATGAATATGTCTAAGCATACGATACCATCAGTGACAATTTCGTTGTAGAGTTTTTTTTTTCATTGTTTGAGTGATAACAGTATGCTTTTACACGGAATCGTAAATTGAAAAATAATTCATGAATAATTCACTACACACACTACATAATGTAATGATAAATATGAGCTGTAACTATCCTAAATTAGAAATAAATAGAAATACATACATACTGTCACGCCTTTTTCCCATAGGGTAGGCAGAGACTACATCCGTAGCCAATTTAGCCCTCACCGAAATCGAGAAGTGACGAGTGGCAAACCACATATGAGTCAAAAACTTCTTGCTCTCCATTGCGCTCCCATAGAAATAAATAATAATATTTATAAGAAATAAATAAAAAATATGTAATTATTGCAGAAATTGGGAATATAAGGTTTCAAGGCTTTAATCATCATCATCATTATTGCAGCCTATCACTAGTCCACTGCAGGACACAGGCCTGCCCATAGATTGCTACAAAAGTTCGTAGCTCTAACTTGGAGGGATTTTGCTATAGTTGCCACGGTTGGCAGGCGGGTTGGCAAGCGCAGGTTTTTAATTTATATGTTCCAAGATGACTTTAAATTTCATAGTACGCGAGTGACCTGGGTTCGAATCCCGGTGCCGGCCCGGGAACATTGTTAATTGCAATTTTAACTGCTGATTTACCACGTGCTCGGCGGTGAAGGAAAACATCGTGAGGAAACCTGCATGGAGCAGCGTGGCGGATTCTTCCTAGCTCCAAAACCCTCTCAGAAATGAGAGGAGGCCTGTGCTCAGCAGTGGGACATTTATAGGCTGAAACTTTACTTTTTACTTTTAGAAGATGCTGCTTCCCATCTTCTAGTTTTTATTTTTCCTCTATTGACTTTTACGACACCCATGGGTCGGGTAGATGGGGTCATAGATTTTCTTAAGCAGTTTTCAACTTTTGTTTCGCTATTAAAGAACTAAATAGTCATTAGAACTTTTTTAAATATATATATTTTTTTTTGGATTAAAACTATTAAATATTATTTAATCAAAAACCGACTTCAACGCAGCAGCTTCAAGCAATAATCATTGAAATCGGTTCACAGTTGGCGAATATATCGTTTAACATACACACAAAAAAATATTTGGTCTAATTGAAAACCTCCTCCATTTTTGAAGGCGGTTAGAAATGCTTCCGTTATTCTCTTCCTAATAAACTGGACTAAATGTGTTTCTATGTTTGACCGTAAAAAATATGTTATCTTCCCCTCATACCTTAAAAACAAGGGTTTATTAAGTAGTCGTAAAATGAGTTGCAGGGGCGTAGATACGATGCGTTCGATAATGAGAGTCGTAACTGCAAAGCTATAAACTTGATTATTAGTAATAGGTATCTTGTTATTAAATCTGAGTACATTACCCGCTCGCTATGCAGGTTTTACTTAAGAAAAATGCTATTCACGAGAAGCACATCATACATGCAATCAATGTGGTAATCACATCACTGTTGGAGAAGGTGACTCGTTTAGTAGAAAGTAGACTAGATGAAAAACACGAACACTGACTGGAATCAACAACATATCCACACGAACAAAACGATGATATGATTGACGATGAAAGTGGTTTCATAACTTTATCTTATCTTACTAATACTGTAGTAAAGCCGGAGAGCCAGTATGTTTGAACGCGCTAATCTTAAGAAATACTAATGCGAAATCAAAAATATTGAATATTTTATAGTTAGTAGCTCTAATTTTTCATTGTCATTCTTCATTTCAGTCCTATAATCTAATTTTTCATTTCAATATTATGTCCTATGGCGTGTTACTGTGCAATATTCATTTCGCAAAAACAAGCATTTCGGGCAATATATACTCGTAACTTGGATCCGCGCAATTGGAGTCGCTGCGAGAACTATTCAAGGAGACTAATATTTTGACACTTCCGTTGTTGTATATTTATAAAAATATTGTTTACGTATACACATTTATTTATTTAATAAAAAAGTGACTGTATCCTGTAGAATAGGCCGAGGCGACACGTTAGAGGTTCCTGTATTTAGGCTGGCCAAAACTAGAAAATCTTTTCTTAGTAGACATATAAAATTTTATAACAAAATTCCTAATAGTGTGATTCACAAAACTGACAGAATTTTACAAACTTATCACAAAGATATTATTAGAAAAAGCGTATTATAAAATAGATATAAAATAATTACATAGAGTGAAATAGTAAGAAGTGAGGAAATAACACAATGCACTTAAACAAACCGCAAACCCCCTGGCTACTTTAATTCATTATATAATTTTTACGTAATTTATAAATGAAATTATGTAATATGGCATTGAAAAAAGAAAGATCCAAGAGTTTCTTGCCGGTTCTTCTCTGAGAAGGTTTTATTTTTGAACCGGTGTAGATTTTGATATTCATAAGAGCTTTATACAAGCCTAAACTGAATAAAGAAATTTTGACTTTGACTTTGAAAAGAACGGTCCCTAGTCTACGGCGGACCCGCTAGTCCTGGCGGCAGCAGTCATGGTAACGGCGGGGCAGGGGTGCGAAGCATCTCCAGAGAAGGAGATCTTGCTACCACCCACGACGACTGGGCTTGGCAACATACAACGCACGCAGTCTGAGGACCGTCGAGAGGATCCTGGAGCTGGATGAAGAGGTGGACAAGTTACGGTGGGATATTATAGGGTTATCTGAAGTCCGAAGACAGGGGGAGGACACGGTAATCCTCAAATCCGATATATATACGACGTTTTCTTCAATTTTGTAACAAATTACAAGCTACCAATATATAAATTAGTGTGCATTACAACCGATAGAGCACCAGCAATGACTGGAAACAAAAACAGTTTTTTTGGCATTGCTGTTGAGGTAATGAAGATGTCCCTTAATTTTTCTCCCTCCATTGCATTATCAACAAGTTTTCTGTTCAAAAATTCTAAACATGGAGGAGATTATGGACATTGTAATAAAAATTGTGAATTCCATCCTGTGCACGTAGCTTGTAACGACGGTTCCTTTAAATTGCAGTTGAAATATAGTGAGTCAGCTGTTCATTTCTGCAAATCATTTGGCCTTACTTTCGGCGATTACAAATTACCGATACAGACATACCATCAGTATAAGTAGATTTCGGTAATGACGGAGTTTACATTATTAAAAATCAATTACTTCAGTTTCCGGCTAAATAGAGATGGCACGGCTGGATCAAGAATGTTTGAACCCATGGTACTTTGTTGAGCGTCCACTGTGCATAAGATGCAGAGCATCACTGTCGATCGTGACGTGGCGTATTTGGGACCAAAACTTTTCGATGATGGACAAGCGTATGTTGCCTTAAACACAGTAAATTCGTTAGATGACCCCCTCATTGAAGAGCAAGCTTAAAACTTACACGAATAGGATTATAATGATACGTTGACAGAAAAGACAAGGTTAAGACGTGCCAACTAATAGTCACAAAACAAAATTCTTTAAAATACCTTTTTTTAAAAACAAGCTTTTATTTAAGCCATGTTCTAAAACGTGTGGTTTAAAACGGGTGGCTCGTTAAAAGAATACTACCACTCCATCTCATCCAATGGATCTCGTAAAAGGCGAGTAAGGAATTAAACTGCACTGTGCTCCCAACAGCGTATGGTGGCGGTGGGCTCACCACCTTTCACACAAGTGCATCATATTGTTTTGGTGAAACGCGGATTGTGGCAGTCATCTGTTTTTGCAGTGAGTGCCCAGTCCCTGACTACCCTTTATGGGATACAGTCGTGATCTTATGTATGTATGTTCTAAAACGAATATAATATTTCGATTATTTATTAAGGTTATGCAATGCCAAATCTAAGTACGTAGCATTTGGGATTGCATAAACCTAAGCTTATTATATTCGTCTTAGTACGTAGCTTAAATAAAAGCTTGTTTTTCAAAAGGTTTCATTTTAATTAATTTTATTTCTTAAACTGCGAAAAACTAACAAACAAAACTTTAGCTTTATTGCATTTGAAACTTACCTCATTCTTTGAGAATCTGAAAGATACAAACTGCACAAAGGATGTGAATAATGCGGAAATACAAAATTTTGTACCGGTTTCTGACAGTAAAACTTCTAATGAAAAAAGTTTTGGCAACAGCCGAAACCAGCACATCGATTTGCGATTCCTAGATGATTTGAAATCGAAAATATCAAGTTATTTTACAAAGCGGTTACTTCATAATATAAAATTTATAAATCGATACACTTCGTCGTAATGTATTAAGCATTAATTCAACTCTTGATGAGCGATAATATTATTCAAGGATATATTAATCCATTGCCAACAGTCGACAGTGGAGATCTAGGCAATTGGTACAACATTGACTTGTGAAAAATAATAAATATACATACTATCACACCTTTTTCCTTTAATAGGGGTAGGCAAAGACCACACCCGTATCCTACTTTTCGCCCTCGCCGGGAAACTAGTCCTGATCAGTGGCGAACCACGTCGTCGCCATTTTGGTATGAACCAAGAAACAATTGCGTAGAACTCACCAGTATAGTGACAGCATTGCATAATTTGGTATTAGTCTGCGCGAATTGAGGCTGTCCGTACAATACCTTAGTCGCCTCTAACGACACCACGGTAGGTGCTGTTCTGCTCAGCCAGACACCTATCGTCAAATAGTAGTCAAATAGCCCATAATAAGTAGTCCAAAATAGGATAAGCAAGACAAGCTTACCAGCGTAACAGCCGAGACACTAAACATGTGCATGTATGAAGAGGCGACTAAATCAGCTATCAAACATCAATAAGGTAAGACGACATAAAAAGGATTATATATCGTATCAGACATGGTTTTCTCTTATTATCCCTTTTATATAAATAAAGTCGTTACCCTCCAAATTCAAATAGAACATTGGTTAAACGTGAGATCAACATACACCGCAAATACGTTAAAGAAATGTTTTAAATTCTTTGGAACAGTTATTGATGCAAATAAGGTACACGTAAATAAGTACATGTCTGCCTACATGCCTGTGCAAGGCTTTACGAATACATGATGACGAAGTCCGTCCATCTGGCCGCTTTTGATCACGACGAAAACCTCGTACTTCTTCTACAAAAACAAATGCACAGTAAACACTAAGCCGCGCCAAACGGCATCAAACCGATTTGATTGACGATTATATTTTTGGCGGTGGCATGATTCCTATGCAAGAATCCGACTATCTGTACAAATGCATTGCCAGTTATTCTGCCATGACGCAGTAAAATGCAAACATTAGTGTATTTCGGTTTGAAGGGCATTGATAGCTAGTGTAATTACTGGGCCTATGGGCCTTAATAGCTAATGTCAGCCGTGTGGTACAGATATGCTGTGGGTGACACAGCATTTGTTATGTTACACTTACCATCAGGTGAACTATTTGTCCGTCTCGTAACATCTCTGATAAAAATAATTTAAATGAGAAGGCACCGTAGTGTTTTTATAAACTACATTATTCATTACAACAATTTCGACAGCAAAATAATTGTAAATTCAGCTAGCACTACCATCGAAGACTTCCAAATAAAGTTCCACAACGTTTGTCTCCGAGAATTAATTATTAACAAAGACACCATACAATTTTCGGATTTTCAGTTCACAACATACACAATAACTTCCACGACGCCGGTACGTTTTAGTTCACGAACAATAATTATCGACAACAGTTCACTCAATAATTACTACTAGTGGAATCTGCTGCAGAAATCTAAACCTTGTGAACGGGATAGTAAGACGTTAGGAAACAAATATACGATCATACATTTAATTGCTACCTTCTGATCGTCACATGGGAAATGACCGAAAACCATTTAGCCGTATCAAACATAAATGAGTAAATTTCTCGATGATTACCGAGTACAGGCAGTGATTTGGGAAGTCCCTTATGAATAATAAATGTTACGGGATACGTCGCATAGTAAATATTGACTAAGGTTATATTGGTATTTTAGAAAATGGTTTAATTATATTTCAGTTTCCTGCTGAACGCATGACGCTATCAGAACTTTTCAGAACACAAGCATTTGTAATTTTTTACAAGAGAAATACAAAATATGAATGACCAGAATATTTCTAAACATTATTTTCTGGAATTTAATAGATTTTGTCCACCCAAACAGAGCAGACCCAGAACTGACCCCGCATGCTTGGCTTGGATAGGATTGGTAAGGTAGCTCTGGAATTTTATGCGTATATCTTAATTAACTACTACTACTTTGGTAAATGCAACGTCTGCCCATAACAAATGCTGTGTCACCCAGAACAGTGTGACACCACAATGCGCCCGTCACCCTGAGACATCAGTTCTTAAGTCTCATATACCCAGTGATTACGCTAGCTCTCAGTGCCTTTCAAACCGAAACACAGTAATGTTTGCACACTACTGCTTCACGGCAGAATAATTGGCCCTAGGGTGGTACCTACCTAGACGGATTTCTGCATAGGAATCCTACCACCAGTAAGCTTATACCGCGAACCTAGCCACCTTTTAGTCTTATATAGAAAGGCACGTTAAGTCACGTTTAGTTAGTTAGCACGGTTAGTGTAATATAGTAGTTAACATTTAGAATGGCTTATATTCCTTTTAGGTTGCGCTTCGCGTATATTTCGCGTACATTTATTTGATCAGAATCGCTAACAGCCCCTTAGTTACAAGTGTTTCTTGCTTTGTTACAAAATGTTTCACCCAAAACAAGCAGGCTTGTTAAATAGTGGAATTGTTTAAGATACTTATAAGCCAGTAAATAATTGTTTTGGCGGGAAAACTACACCATATGAAAGAAACAAAATAACGAAAAACACGTCTGTATATTTCATTTAATTGTCTTAATAAGAACGAATCAATATTGCCTAAATATCAATATTAAAATAAGTTAAGATATTAAAACAAGTTTTAAGAAATGAAATTAGGAGAAAATTGGTCTTAGGTAAGAATATATTTACGGTGAAATAGGAAACCGTCTATATGCCGCATACATACTACATACATACACACCTTTATCATCTGTTAAGGTTCTCAAAGCCACTAAATACGTGAACGATCGCTTTTTAACACCTTTCAATGGGAGAAAGGGTAAGTAAATAGTCTTCTCTGTTCTGCTACCTCAAGGGAAGGAATTAAGAAATAAAAAAATGGAAGCTTCCTTAAAAAGGCATGGCTTATTGACATACGGCCACATTAGTGTAATAAACAATTACCTATTTATACATAAACACTTTATTATTAGAAAATAAAACAGATACCTAAGATAAAGCCTATCTACATGTCTATAATATGCAATTAGTGAAATTTAATGTAATTCTAGCAAATGTAACAAAACAATAGTAATAGTTTATCGACGTAGATGTTGCGCAATTTGCAACTGTAGTCCTGCAACAATTAGCCGAGCCTGAACTATTTTATCCATATCCTGGTAACGCGACGTCGAAGTTACTGCAAGATTAGTGTCGTGTGCCACGATCTAAGTCTAAATTGAACATAATAACTGTCGGGACAAAGGTGGGGAACTTGCCTCGCGCGGTCTGCGGTCGTACCTTACTTCGCTAACAATTTGTGGCCTTGTCGAGTAATGTTGTCGTCTTTCGCTGATACACTATGTCGTGTAGTTTGCCTTTAGAAAAGCGATGCTTAGGTACCAGTGAATAAAGAAGACACAAAACACCTACAACAAGAACTAAAAAAATATCTGGCCCCATCCAGATCAAGTTAAAGCGTAATCAAATAAAAAAGTTAGTTTACAGTGTTTTCCATAAATAGGAAATATTATTTTATACAATAATTACATAATTAATAGAATCAGGATTTACTTTGCGAAAATCCATTATTACAAACGACAGAAGGTAAATTTGTTAAGATCCGCATGCAAAATTTAAAATGGTGTGTATTTCCTAGTTTTTGATAAGCACCGTCAGCCCTCCCTCAATAGCGTGCACCAGCATACGAATACCGCCACCAGAAGCCGCCAACAGATACCCTCCGCCTATACACACCAACACCACACCAACACCACACACCAACAGTACCACTAGGCACCACACCACTGAAGTCGAGAACAAGACACTAGTTTCACCTCAAAACGAGGCATTATCAAGTTATATTGACTCCTCGACACTCAGCCGCCGAGGTTTCGTTTTCACCGAGTCAATTTCCACCATTTTGGAACGAGTTGAAATTCTTGCTTCTTATTGAGTTTCCACCAGTACCATAGTGACAGCATCGCGTGTGGTGGCGGCTTAAAAGAATCTACAATCCCATCTCATCCCGTGGGTTTCGTAAAAGTCGACAGAGGGAAAATTAAAACCAGCAAATGGGCGGCAGTATCTTCCTGAAACATCTGTATAAATAAACTGCAGTTGCCAACCCGCTTGCCTTACGTGGCAACTATGGCGAAATCCCCCCAAAATAAGAACTACAAACTTTTGTGGAAATCTAAGGGGGAGGCTTAGCAGTGGATTTGTTATGGGCATAAAAGATGATGATGATGACGATAATGATTGCATATCATGGCATTATTCTGCACTAATAAAGGTTGTCCGGACAATACCTTAGTCGCCTCTTACGACACCTCAGTGCTATATGAGGTAGGTGCTATTCTACTCTGCTCGACACCTATCGGCTATAAAATGACAACGCAATAACTAATGATCAACAAAAACTTGATGTTTAATAATAACCATACCAACTTTAAAAAGTTTCACCCAAATATCGCAAATTTAGTGTTAGTAGTAGAGATTGTTCAAATAGCATTTGAATTTATTGGATATTAAACATTATATGTTGACTATAATACATATGTTAAGATGATGACAAAATTACGTTTAATAATTATCATTTGATAACTTTAATCCCATTTTAGTCGAAGTAATTGGAAAAAGCAATATTTAAATTAATAATTCATTTAAAAAATTGTAACGTTTTATTTAGTTCTATTGAGTCAGCAACTACAATCTTAGCTTATGAACATTTAATTTAAACTGCCTTTTTTTTTTATTACGGAACCTCCGGTCTACGCAGTATTTTTATTCTTTTTCCCTTAATTTAATTGTGTCTTTGTAATATTCTCGATTCACGAAGGTTTTTTCACTTTTCTCTATACACTAGAAAAAACCTATAAGACTAATATAATAATTTATAGGACGGTAACTATTTGTATTTTCAGTTACTCGCAATTCGGAGCTCGCGACGAGGTAGAGAGTAGTGGGACTACGCGTCGTTCGTTTTGTTAAATAGTTTTTTTTGTTTTTTTTTTGTTTTTTTTTTTTATTATTATTTTATTATTTATTTATACTGGCAACCGGAAGCCGCTAGCGCTAGCCGCGCAAAGTATTAACATTATCAGAATTTATATATAAATATTTGTGCTTGCATGAGTGTTTATGATCATATGTATGTGTATATTTATATGTATATATATATATATATTTATGTATATGTATATAAATATTATGTAAGTATATAAATAATTATATAGGATGCCACTGAAAATCAGGGCGAGGTTGTGTTGGGTTAATACATCCTAGCATATCCTGAGTGGCATTCCTTTTTGAAGCATTTCACCATGTACAGGTGGATATATAATTTTACCACTTTTTTTTGTTTTTTTCATTATATTTTTCATTCATATCATTATCCTTAAATTTAAGTTTTATGGCATTTGCCAAATTGTTGTTCCTTTTTTTAATTATTAATGTAGTTTTGTATATTCATTAATTGGAAAATTGTGACCTGTATTTTTTTGTGATTGCTTCAAATAAATATCTCTTTCTTTCTTTCTTTCTTTCTTTCTTACAATATATTTCAAAAAAGAGTCTACTGAACTAGTCCGTTTACTTACTTGTTATGTTTCACTGTTAGTACGTACTGTCACAAACCAAATTCTTATAATATTTTTTTTTAACACGACCGGAAGCTTAATCTTTAATAATGTCTTAAAGATTAGGTGAAATTAATAATCTCGACAGAAAACCGAGCGGAGATAAAATTTAAATTTTATGAAAATGTATCGCAGGGAGGTGTTCTACTTTCTTAGATTTTTCTTTTTTAAATGTTTAGCTTACAGAACATTTAATTATATATTATATGCGTACTTACGTGGTAATTTGTTTATTACTCTAAATGTGTGCTGAATAAATTTAATGATTGATCAGTCTAGGGGTGTGCCTAGGAAGGAAGCTTGCTAATAAAGCTAGCATACTAGAGTCTATTAAAAGGCCTTCGAGACATCGAACGAAACAACGAGTGCTTCACCGTTGTTATTGAGAGCTTCAACCCATAAATGTATGGCGTACACTAACATGGTCTGCTGTCGACCGCTGTCAATAAGGAGATCGTTGTTTTAGGTATGACATGATGTGCGAGTTCAATTTACGCTCTGTATTCGGAGTCGGCATTAAGGAGAAAGCTGGTATACCATTATGTCTGAGGCAACGCTATAAGAATCTGAAGAACTGAAGTTCAGAAGTCTCTGACATAAGCTTGTGAAATTGACAACTGAAGTGACAATTGGCAGGTCATATCTGTCACAGTAGAGACAATAGTTGAAGTTAGCGGAGCGTTTGAAATAGGGAAAGCGTTTAAGCGAATGTAGCGCAGAACGTCTCTGTCGAAATGGATCGTCAAGCAAGTCAAAAAGAAATCTGTGCAGCTGGTGGCTTTGAGACGTGCTGATCTATCGGACCAAACTCTGCTAGGTAAAAAAGAATAAAGTGTAATCCCAAAGCCAACCGTTTCGAGACCCAGTCACAAGCGCGAAAGGCGGAACACGCACAACTTCAAACGGAGCTTTCGACAGGAACATCGAGTCAGTTTTTAATAATGCTAAAATCAAATATGATATTTTGTTTGATTACAAACATCATCAGACTTCCTGCTATTGTTATAATAAATAAAAAGTATCGGTTCTGTGGTGTACTAAGATAAGAAGATAAAACGTGACAGCTCTCTTTTATCCGATACTCCGTGTTTCCAAAGTATGTTTCATAAGCACACACAGCCGATTTATAAATACGTTTAAAATATCGCTTGGGAATAAATGTCTGAATAAGGGTACAAAGTTCACAATTCATGCCGATCGCACTCCGCGTGGAGTACAGGACAGGTGCTTTAATGGTTATTTTATTAATAAAATTGCTGTAACCGACGAGTTCACAGCAATTTTATTAATAAAAACAAATTTTATGACGCTTCAAGAAAGATAAGGAAAGATACCATTTTTAAATCACACAGGTCAACCCTAGCACCAGACAACTGTGTATCCTGTCTATGTATCTTTACCTACCATATGATGCTACAATAAATTTATAAAAAATTATAAATAAATCACAGACTCATGTTCCTCGAGATAACAGAATACGACGGTCACAAGCTTTTCTCTATTCATGCTTAAGAGAGTTACCTTAGTTAGAATAAGATAAAAAAATTACATGTTACACTGTTGCAGGCGTCACAAGCTGTTTCCTTTTGCTCGCATAGGTTTAACACCTTAGTTGAAAAGAAAAGTGTATAACGCAGGGTTTTTGGGCTGTTTCTGAGATCGGTTAAACACACATCTTTACGGAAGACTAATCGACTGCACTTTAAATCATGTAATCTAGTATATTTTTACCTTATTTTACTGCGAATAAAAGAAATATATTTTTAGTTTTGATTACACTTATTTATATGAACAAAATTACATATTAATTTGAATTATCATGACTTGCATTGGGTTGGCATCGTCTCATGAAATAAACATATCTGAACGATTTAAATATCGATAAACTTGGAAATCCGCCAGTTTGGTCTGTTTAAAACTGTAAAATTATCAATACGTTAATTTATTTCCAGTCTTATCATTCTCCTAATGTATCAAACTAACCGTCCTAAGCCTGTATGTAACAAAATCATGAAGGATTGTTTTCAGTACCTACCTACAAGCTAATTCATATTTTTTTTAATTTATATTATACTTCCTGTTTGCCCTGCTACTTTACAGGTACCATCTAAGAACAGTTGTTACAGTAAACAGGTTAAACGTATCTATCTGTGTTAGAAGAGAAGACTATAATTTGTTACCCCATAGTGAAATAACAGACTGTTATTTTGTAACATGTTTTTGGATTATTGGAGTTATTTAAGTGATACAAGAGTAACAGATAAGAAATTTGACCTGTTACAACCCACTCCAAGTTTGTGCTTGCGTCTTTGACACTGTATCCTAGCCTAACTCCGAACTCCGATCTTAGTGATAATATAGCGCGCTATATCCCCAGTGCAGTAACTTACAAAAATATTCGGTAGTTGTCGCCGAGGTCGAAAATCGGCCTGGAAGATAACATAATCTTTTATGTGATATATGTATTTAAATCTAAAGTGATATGTGCATCACTGAAACTTCAATAGCGCGATGATGGACGTATGACATATTTTTTGATTTCGCCATGTCACTAAATCAAATCTAATAACCCGAGAACTACTTTAAGCACCTCAAAATTACGCTAATGTCAACTTTGATAAAGGATTTAAAATTCTTCCATCTTTCGTTTTTAAATAACCCCCGCAACGGTACGCTCAAGGCTTTTGTGCGTATAAGTGATGTTCAGATCCGTTTGGTATGATTATTATTATATATATATTTAACGCTAGCACCAAAAACACGATTAAACGGGCCAAATTCACGTTTCAGCTAAATACTATGTGACACAATGGGGCAAATAGCAATGAGGGACCCCAGGATTTGTAAAAATGTAGGTGTGTTTAATTTAGTGCAATAAATTGTTTTGGTGAAACGTGGATTGTGGCAGTCATCTGTTTTTGCATGGGATACAGTATGTATGTATATGTATGTATGTGTTTAATTGAATTCTTATGTAGACACTGTCATGAACATAGAGCAGAATACAGAATATCTTGATTTTCTTCTTATAGCTTTGGACTTTCTTAATAGAACTTTCGTAATTCTTTAAAACTGTCAGGGATTGGATGTAGCGATGAAACGAGCAAAACGTTCACCTGATGGTAAGTGCAACGTCTACCGATAACAAATGCTGTCACCCAGAAAATTTCCACCACACTGTGCCCATCACTCTGAAACATAAGTTCTAAGTCCCATATGCCCAGTGATTACGCTAGCTCACAGTGCCCTTCAGACCGAAATATAGTAATGTTTGCACACTACTGCTTCACAGCAGAACAACTGGCCCTGGGGTGGTACCTACCTAGACGGATCCCTGCATAGGAATGCTTTAACTTGGTACTCCGTTTATATTAATGCGTAACCTGGATGCGCCTCGATTGAAGAAAATTACTAAAGTTCTGGTCTACACTCATGATAGCTGACCTAACAAGCAATGTATATTTTCATGAACTCTACCAGATATATATTTTTTTAAAGAATTCTAGCAATGCTATAATTAACATTACTAATATTTCCGCTAACCACTACAACTAAGCGTAAAAGCTTGTGCTAGATGGTTCACGACAATAGTTGAATGCTGTACTTAAGCCTCTTTTAAGTTGGAAGAGTTTGCCGTCAAAGCTTCGCACCTGCCAAGCCTTTGCAATTACGGGGATTGACAAACAAATTACCAGACACCTCGTACATTAGACGCGGCTCGTCAATGTGTCAAGATAATTTAGGTCTTGCATAGAGATGGTTATTTCGCCATCAGAAACTACGAGATTTGTCTCACATTCAATTTAAATAATGACGTGGCTTATCAACGTTGAAATCAAATAACTTAGCAAACATTCCACATCACAATCTTTAAAGTAATTCTGACTATTTAAGCGATTTTGTTTAGAACTTAGATTCCTATAGACGACGAAGATACGGACTTCTATAATAAGATAAATAAATACTACGTACTTATAGTTAGTACACTTCATACAAGGGTTGTAAAAATATAAAAAAGGCATGAAAGAAAACGCATTTCAAATGTTTAAATTTATTTTTTAATATCCATACATAAATGGATACAAAAACTCATGCTTCAGCAATGTCTTCATAATCGAAGTAGTATAAAAACATTGGTAAAGATACTTAAAATATCAAATAGAAAAATTATATAAGAGGGCCCTAAAAGGAATTACGCAATTAATACTAATTCTTATTGTTTATATGATTATATATACTAATTTTCTACGTGTGTTTATGTTTTTAAGTGCATTCTCTAGATTTCAGTTAACACAAATGACAGTACACCAGAAGACTTTTATTCGAAAAAGTCCGAGTGTACATGTTAGATTTTGTGACCATTATTAAGAAGTATGTTCTCGATAAATATATTGATTTGTTCTAATCCGAACAAAATTCTTCAGATGATATGTCACATAATACAAAAAAGGTATAAGGTGTAGAGTACAACATAAAAACAAATGCTGCAAACAGTATTCAATAGGTAAAATATCTTCTTAAGTTACAACACTACAATCGATCAGCAATATTATATCAATTCTTATATGAATTAACGGAAAAAATAATCACATTCTCTCAAATAGTAAAACTTAATACTAAACTTAAAATAAAATGTGCATAATAATGGCAAACGTTCCAACTATTTGGCCTGTATTACATTCATTTAAATTTGATTACAAAAAAATGGCAGTCAATCATCAATACATTAAATTTCTTACCGACAGACAGTCTTATACATTATTTAAATTAAATGTTACATTCAGCCGATAAACACAAAGCAGAAAAGATCATACTTCAAACTACGTAAATGCGCATATTAGATTAATAATTTCAATTACTCACTAACAATTTTAAAGCCTAGAAAAATCTTATACACTACTAAATTACCCTATTTTCCGATTATACGCATTTTATACAGTAGTGCATAAGTTCTGATATAATCGATGCAGGGCGGTTGTCGACAGACAGAATTTCGACGACAAAAGAAACGACATGCTTGTATTTCCTCAAATATAGCACCAAAGTATTTGTGAAAAAAAAAATGATGAAAGATTAAAACCATTTTCCACAATGTCTACAGTATATAATATCTCAAAAGCTGCCTCATAAATCTTTTTTATTTTATCACAGGCTACTGATTCATTAGAGTGGTTTATAAATGCATATAAAAAGAAACTTGAGTATGGGACCTTGATTTGTATTCACAAATGAATATTAAATAATTAATAAGGTGAATAAAAATAAGTTAGCTTTTCAAACACATACCACTCACAAATATATGTTTTAAATTTTTTTTATTAAAACATTATAATATGGACGTAACATTCAACGCGAAGTAATGCGTATTAAAACACATTATTTTCAATGTATTACATAAAAAATTGTGCTTTATTACATTTAATTTTTTGCATTCAACACAAAAATATTTCTAGACAAGATTACATAAACATTATTGAAATGAATAGAAAGTGAGAATGGAATAGACTTTAGGTAACTATTTATGTAGTTAATGTGTGTTAATTGCAATAAAAATGTTTTTTTTTTTAAACTTGACTCCCATCTTAGATATACAGTTGGTTATTATGTAAAATGTAAAATTGTTACATGATCATAAATGAAAACAAGGACTAATCTTGTGTAATCTGGTGGACTATTTTTATAATGAGGACCTTTTTTTCAATATCAGTTTTAGTTTTTAAATATGACTGTTGGCTTGACTTGTTGTTATGCTTTTATTTTGTCAAGGCAGGACATTGTTACATGTTTTGGAGACAACGGGACACATAGCTTAAAAGCTGTTAGATGAATGGTCACATTATGTAAATATAAAGTTCACTACAACTTTCTATTAATTATCTTGAAATTTTCTAACATGTCTAAACATGTAGTGGACAATACATTTACTTTATCTTTACTTAATGATATTTCTGAGACCTCAATGGCAGTGTTCAATGTTTTATGTTTACAGATCGGTATCGTACCAAGCAGCGACGTTGTTGTTGTCGTGCGGCGGCTCGGGGAACGCCAAGTCAGCGGAAGCGGCTCCAGCTCCTTCCGCCTCACCGATGTCCATGTCCATACCGAACCCGCTGCCGATCTCCAAGCCCTGCATCGAGTCTATCGGGATCTGGTCGTAGCCTGCTGATGTTAAAATGTTTATTAATCACACAGACAAACACTGTTATAGCAACAGCGTCACACAACTATGGGAGAAGCGTATGGGGTTACAATGCGAAGTGGGAGCTATCAACAAACACGGAGATGTGATGAATAAGGTAACCGACAGGTTACAGGCAGGCATAAAAAGCAATTATATATCAAATTGGGTCTAAGTAAACATGTACAACAAAAATATTTATTAAACTTCCAGAATCGAGATTTGATAACTTGGTGTTTAAAATTAATTCTACACATTATAGCAACAAGGATTATAATTCCAGAGTTGCGTTTAATAAACCGGGCTTATTAGAACAAAACAAGTTATTTAAGACCTTTTGTAAAATATGTGCATATATAATCTGTTTGCTAAAACACAAATTCGTTAGAACACACCAAAACATTGCGGAAAGTTTTCTTTAATGTCTTTCTAATCACATATTCACTAATTTGGATACTTTGGAAAACATACAAATAAATGTAATTCAGAAAATAAATACATTACTATTGTTTATGTACTTTTTAGGCTATTTTTATATATATTTTAATGTCTGTATAAATTAAGCTCAAAAGATAATTTGTGAATCTAGAAGTATGTAGTTACATTTATATATAGTTAAATTTGACAAATATATATGATTTTACATGTTAGTACAAGGCAGCAAAAATCTTCTAAACAGTATTATCAGATGAAAAATTAAATGGATAAATAGTGAATATATAAAAGGTTATGAAACGCAAAACACACATAATAATAATAATATTCCCATCACCTGTGTTTAGTGATATATAGGTCCCGGATTAAGCTGCATGTAAAGAAGAGAGAAACATATATTTATACAGAACCCTTATAACAAACTTTTAACAGGAGCGTAATACATAGTAAGTGCACTTTGAACAATTTGAAAGCAATAACATATTTTTCAAGTGCCATTCAATAACTAAACCTAGTTAATAGAAAAATAAGAAATAATAATCATAGATAAATCTTTGCTTAGGTTAAACGTCTATTCAAAGTTCTACATGTCCATACTAGGTGTTAGTCGACCAAACCACAAATAAATTGGTCTTATATCTTACCTTGTTGGTGAAATGATGGTCGGGTGCCATATAATCCCTCATAGCCTTGTTCTGGCCCGAGCATATCCTAGTAAAGTGGTATTTTGAATCAAATATCAAATAAAATAGGGGCTGAATTCATTGAAAGTAACATAAATATAACTATAAATGTGTTAAAGAAAATTAAAAATGGATTGTACGAGTATTTACGAAAAGAAGAAAAACACATGCTTTTTTCCATACCAAATTAAAATAAAGTAAAGTCAATAAATTAAATGAAATTTTAAACCATAAATATTTTTGGTAAGAAATTGAAAATCAATACAATACTCATTTGAATACCTAATTAATCATTTTACATTAGGAATTATGAAATTTTACAAAGATTTAAAAAAAACATACATACTCTGATACATAAACGATATTTTTCAAGTATCAGACACAATTGTTACTTCATATCAAATTAAGTTTTATGAAATTTTGAATATAGTGATGAATGTTACACAACAATGCATATTTCAAGATTACATAATTATAATGTAACATGAAGAAAGGGATTTACCTGCAAGTCTGGTTGCATCCCAAGATCATTGGGCCACATCTGATGATCATCCCGGAACAGTGAGTTGGTCAACTCCATAGAAAGTCTCTTCTTATAATCATGAGGCTTGTCCTCTGACATGCGGAATAAAACAGCGGCTGCATATGTAGCGACACCTGAATTTAATTTACTAAATTTTACAATTCTCATTTAGTGTTACCTATCATTATATAACACCTAATTACCATTACACCTGGTTCCTTATCGCCTGTTAAGAACCAAATAAATGAAACTACAAAACGTCCAAAATTGTAGATATGTTCCTCTTAATTTAAACATAGTCAATTTTACTTTCGCTATCTTATTACAAAAATTCCTTTAGAATTAAGACATTATATTAATATTTTATAACACCTGTAATAAAATACTGGTGGTAGGTCAGGGGTCGGCAACCTATTGAGTCGGAAGAGTTAAAAATTACAATTTACAGAATTTTAAAGAGCCACAAAATTTATTGTTGCCAAAAAAATAGTACATGAATAAATAAAGTTTTTTGATAAAAAAAATATTTATTCCTTAGAAAAATATCTATTCATTCATATATAAGAAGTTTTTTTTCACAACAAATTAGATAATATATATATGGTATTATTAGATAATCACTTATTATTTAAGTAAAAAATGAAAACAATTAAACATTTACTTACAACACTAACATGTACATCAATAACAAACAATTGAGCAAACAAATTCAATGGGAGTGTTGGCTTTGCATGGTTTTAGAAAGTTTGGATAAAATTGGCTCATAACTTATTGTTTTAAGTTGCTTGAAACAACAAACTATACGTCACAGCCAAAGCACTGGTGAAGACGCCAATTGTTTTGCGTCGAAAGCGAATTAAAACATACGATTTTTAAATGTTTTTTTTATAATATAAATAATATTTGCCTATGGAACTAAAGAGCCGCAGCATCACATCCAAAGAGCCGCATGTGACTCGCGAGCCGCAGGTTGCCGATCCCTGGACTAGGTAGGTACCACCGCAGGGCCAGTTATTCTACCGTGACGCAGTAGTAATACCGTACAATCAGTACTGTGTTTAGGTCTGAAGAGCACTGGTAGCTAGTGCACATGGGACTTCTCAGAGCAGAGTTCTGCCACAAAGAAATGTTCTGTGTGACACAGCATTTGTTATAAGCGGACATTCCACTTTCATCAGGTGAACGATTTGCTCATCTCGTCTCCTTCTCCAATAAAAAATATGACTTAAAGTATGCAAAATCAAAGGCGAAGTAATTTCATACATACATACATAAGATCACGACTGTATCCCATAAGGGGTAGTCAGACTGGGCACTCACTGCAAAAACAGATGACTGCCACAATCCATGTTTCACCAAAACAATATAATGCACTTGGTGTGATAGGTGGTGAGCCCATCGCCACCATGCGCTGTTGGGTGCACAGTTTAATTCCTTACTCGCCTTTTACGAGATCCATTGGATGAGATGGAGTGGTAGTATTCTTTTAATTTCATAACAGTATTAATTAAAAACATACCTTCGTTACGTGAATGCAGCAATTCAGTGAGAGGTGCAGTAGCACCTTCAGACTCTATCATCTCGGCGCCTTCTTTATCAGCCGCCAATTCACAGAGAACTCCAGCGGCTACGCGCTATAAAAAAAATCAACAACCTGTTTAATTTTAAGGTCAAAATGCATGAACGTTGGAAAAAAAAATCTAGAATAAATTTGCGTTCGCCTGTTACTTCTCCGTCCGAGGAACCTCATTACATTTTCTTACAATCTGTGGTAGATTTTAAAAAAATGGTAGATTGTAAAAAATGTTGCTCAACATACAAAATAATTTTCATTTTAATATAAAATAAAATTATTATTGTGATAATTTTTGTAGTCTTTGATTAGAAACGCTATACATATAAATATGTAACACAGTACACAGCAACATAAGTAAGTCAGACATTGATCAGATTTTGTATATCGTCATCTACGTGCAAATACTTTTAATTTTTAAAAATAGAGTAATAAAGTTTTATTTCTTTTACAGTATTAGTGGGAATAGAGATAATGTATCACCTGTATATTTTCGATCTCATTGAAAAGCAGCTGTACGAATATCGGTATAACGTTTTGCTGCCGTATAAGCTGTCTGTTGAGGCTCTCCCTCGCAAGAATATGCAGGGCTCCCACCGCCCCTTCCACAATTTCCTCCATACGAACGCCATCTGCGTAAGCTCCTCCAGTCCCGGCACCACCAGACACTGACGAGCGTTGCTATAATATAAAAATGCAAATGTTACATTTTAAATACATTAAAATGGTATTAATGGGAAGAATACCACCGTCAAGGTAGATACCACCGCAACCACAGTTATCCTGCCGTGAGGCGGTAGTGTGCAAATATTACTGTGTCTCAGTCTATCAGGGGGACGAGCGCAGTGTGGTGCACATAGAAATATTCCGGGTTTAATGGGTGACCCAGCATTGCTATGGGCGGACGTTGCACTTGCCAGGTTAATAATTGCTCTTCTCATCCCTTTCTCCAATTAATTTTATTTTAGCTAAGAATCTAAAACCCATGTTTTATCACACATGTCTAATGTCTACTTCTACACAAAATGATTCCTATGAATGTGTGTAAGTGGTAAATATTGCTGTAGTATGTTCATGATTTGCCGTGTGGTAGCTGCGTAAGAGAATTTACCACCCTATATCATCCCGTGGGTGTCGTAAAAGTCGACAGAGGGAAAATTAAAACCAGAAGATGGGCAGCAGCATCTTCCTGGAACATCAAAACAAATAAACTGCCGTTGCCAAACCGCCTGCCAAGCGTGGCAACTATGGCAAATTTCACCCCAGATGAGATAATCTATGGGCGAGGCCTATGTTCAGCAGTGGACTAGCGATAAGCTGAAATGATGATGATGTTGTTCATGAGTTGGCAAACTGTATGCAAAGGTGTTGATTAAGAGAGTGATGAATGATACTGAAGAGAAGATACGGGATGTACAAGCGGGATTCAGGAGAGGAATGGGATGCATGAATCAGGTCTTTTCCTTACGAAGCATAGCCGAAAAATTCTTGGCTCAAAGTCAAAAGGTCTATTGCGCATTTGTAGACTTGGAAAAGGCTTATGACAGAGTGGTGAGGAATGAACTGTGGTCGACATTGTCTATATATGGGGTGAACGGCAGCTTGATACAAGCACTGAAATCACTGTACAAGGATTCCAGTGCTTGTGTCAGGGTAAACGGGGCGTACACAGACTGGTTTAACATCGAAAAAGGTGTTAGACAGGGATGTGTGGCTTCACCGTGGCTGTTTAACCTATTTATAGACAATTGCTTGAAAGATCTTAAAGAGAGTGCATTTGGATTAAGAATGAATGATCTGACCGTCAAATGCCTCCTATACGCCGATGATCAGGTTATATTAGCATCATCGGAGGAGGAGTTGCAGGCGATGGTTAATATTATGAATGATGCTCTACAAAGCAAAGGAATGAAAATTAATGTAGATAAGACGAAAGTAATGGTTTTTGAAAGAGAAGAAAGTATGTCGGATTGCAAAGTTCTGATTGAAGGAGAAAGAGTTGAACAAGTGAAAGAGTTTGTATATTTGGGTTCAAAATTTTCGAGAGACGGAAGTACGACTGTGATATTGAACGAAGAGCGTTGGCAGGAAATAAATTATATGGGGCCCTGCATAACTTTATGTGCAGCCAGAATGTTTCTAAAAAGGGACGACTGGCTGTACATAGAGGAGTACTGGTCCCCACACTTATGTACGGTAGTGAATGTTGGGTCTGGCAGAAGAAGCATGAAAATAAGATTAATGCTGTTGAAATGAAAAGTTTGAGAAGTATAGCTGGAGTGACTTTGATGGACAAACTAAGAAACAACGTGATAAGAGAACGTTGCGGTGTGGTAGAAGATGTAGTGACAAAGATAGAGAAAGGGATGCTTAGATGGTTTGGACACGTAGAGAGGATGGATGAAAGAAGATTGACGAAACAGATTTATGAGGCGAGGTGAATGGGCAAGCCGGTAAGGGTCGACGTAGGCGAACGTATTACGATCAGATCGAAATCGTTTTGAGGAAAGGCCACGTCAAAAGTACCCGCAACCGACGAGCTTGTATGAAAACACTAATGAAAGTAGAGGAAGCTAAAGATGTGTGTCAGGATCGTAGCAAGTGGAAAGATGTGGTCTCTGCCTACCCCTATGGGAAAGAGGCGTGACTCTATGTATGTATGTATGTATGATATAGTTATAAATTTTGCAAAACTAGCAAAAATGGGTGTTCATTCATATATTTCGAATTGATTCAATGCAGATCTTACAAGATTTTATTATCATCTATTTTTCCTTAACTTTTTTGCTGGCTGAGGCCCCAGTTAAGAGAATTTAAAGTAACCGCCATGTACGCAGGCGGTTTTTCGACCACACTAAAACAGGGTTAGAAATTCGTATATACATAAAGTCACGCCTTTTTCCCATATAACGGGGGTAGGCATGAAACCACATCAGTACGTAGTACATAGCCGTCTTTTCGCCCCGTGGAAAACGAGACGTGACGGGTGGCGAACCATGTCGCCGCCATTTCAATCCGATTCAAAAAAAGATCTCCATCGCCTTCCCACAAACAGTATAGTGTCAGCATTGAATATTATGGTGTTATTCTGCACGAATATAGGTTGTCCGTACATTTTCTTAGCCGCCTCTTACGATACCTCGGTATTAAAGAGGTAGTTGAGCTAGTCTACTCTACCGGACACGTATCGGCTCTTAGAAAATATAACATAAATAATGTGTTCATACAAAATAATGTAAGGCATTGTACAACATTTTTCTTTTATACTAATTTAAATTAAAAAAAAAATATCAAAATACTAACCCTTTGTGTGTCATTGAAGGCACGCATCAGGAGTCTAACAAGGTGATGTACAGCACCATGTTCACGGAGTGGAGCATGATTGGCGGGGCAGAGAGCCAAGTTTCGCACTAAGCCAACAACCGCTTTAACTAACGGCCAGCGAGAAGGTGGCTGCAGAAGTTTCACTATCACCTGGAAAAATAAGTCATCCTAACCAGTTTGTGATAAATATTACTATTTTGCCAAAAAAAAAAGTGTTGTAATATTATATTTTAAAAAGCAGAAATGTGATTTAAAAATAACTAATGAATTTTCCAACATCTACTTCTCCTAGTCATCAATATAGAAATAAAAAGTGTGTTATCCAATTTTAAGTTTTATATACTAATAGAGAATATTCGAAATAATAAAAAATTACTTGCTTATTAAAAACAAAACAAATAAATCTGTCAGTTTCAGTATGAGAGAAAATCAGAAACTAATCAAGAAATTAATGTCAAATTTGAGTTTTCTTGTGATATTACTCAACTGAATTATTTAAGCGATCTGTAATGTAATATCACTTCTACATACATTTAAATCTTGGATAAAAGATACTGATACATGATGACAATGACATCTATAAATAATGTGTTCATTGCACCATAATATATTCTACTAAGATGACAGCACCTATAGCTAAACTAATAACTGGTAGATGACATCAGTCATCGGAATCGAAATTAACAGAATCAACCGTTGTTGAAAACCATTAGTAAAAGGGAGAAAGCAAGTTTATCTAAGAATGACAGGAGAGAAGAAACTTACTGGCAAGCCGTAGTGCAGGCGGACCGCGTTCTGCGCCATCTCGCTCTCGACGTGTCGCGAGGTGAGGTGGCGCAGCGCGCAGACGGCGGGCTCGGTGATCTCCTCGCGGTCGCCGGCCGACACCACGGTGCGCACCAGCGCGTCCACGCCGCCGGCCTGGCACACCGTCACCTGCCGCCGACAGATTTCACACTAAATTCAAATCCTCAAAGTAGGATTCCTATGCAGGAATCCGTCTAGGTAGGTACCACCACAGGGCCAGTTGTTCTACCGTGGAGCAGTAGCGTGCAGACATTACTGTGTTTCGGTTTGATGGGCACTGAGAGCTAGCGTAATGAAGGCATATGAGACTTAAGAACTGATGTCTCAGGGCGACGGGCGCAGTGTGGTGTCACACAGTAATTTTCTGGGTGGCACAGCATTTGTTATGGGTATACGTTACACTTACCATCAGGTGAACGTTTTGCAATTTCCGTCACTTTTATAAAATAAAAAAAAATTGTAGCGACATCTATGTAGCCAGATGAGAAGCTCAAGAAATATTTCATACATTCCATAATCGCGCTATGAAAGTTTTCTGAGATGCGAACTATACATACAACATCTAAATATTAATATTTGGAGGTGACGTGCTCCCCAGATCAGACCATTCGATCTGGCGGATAGCTACCCTTTTCCTTGGCAATATCATCCGCCAAAAATTATTAAAGTCAGAATGTCTTTATTCAATTTAGGCTTTTTTTAAAGCTCCTATGAACGTAACAATCTACACCGGTTCACAAAATTATATTAAAGTCTAGCCCTCCCTGATCATATCAGGAACGCACCCAACAAAAACACATTGAAAAGACTTCGACAATATTATGTGGAGGCAGACTGATTCTTTAATTTCACCTGTTTATACACATACATAGTCATGCCCTTTTTCCATATAACCTTTTTATTTTCGCCTTTTTTTGCGAATTAAGAATAAATAAATAAAAGAAAGTATTAATTTTTGACGTAAGACATTCTTAAAGTTGGGCCAGGTGTTTGCTTTAAATTTCATACTAAGTTACCTTGGTGCCAGAACCTCTAAAATTGTTCTGCAATTTTATGTGTTGTTATACCACTGAGACTTAAGAACTAATGCCTCAGGGTTACATGTGTTTTGGCACACAGACATTTTGTGGGTGACAAAGCATTTGTTATGGGCAGACATTGCACTTACCATGAGGTGAACGTTTTGCTTGTTTTGTCACTTTATCCAATAAAATAAATAAATATTCATCAGGGGTGAAAGAAAACATAGTAAGGAAATCAGCATGTCTGAAGAATGAAAAAATTCAAGGACATCATGTCCATCTACCCATCTGAGCAGCGTACCGGACTTTCCGGCTATAAAAACCCTCACAGAAATGAGGACTGTGCTCAGCAATAGGATGTTTATAGGCTGGCACTTTTTTTTTATTAGCAGCAAAGATAAAACCAACTTAAATATGCATATGTATTCTATGAAGTAGGAAATTCAAATTTCGTTTGTTAATCTCTTTAAAAGCCTGAATGTAGTTCCTCTGTCCGGAGAAGAAATAGCTAAAGAAACTCCGAAGATATCCCCTCTTTTTAGTAATTTTCTTTTTAATATTTTTCGAAATTATTACGCGTGATTAATATTCACCTCATCCTCTGAGGTTATTTTCGTCCACATATTTGTAATAATATTATGATAAGCCCATTTATAGTTTTCTTTAATACATATCTTTGAAACTACAGATAGAATACCGCAAATCTGGTATTTTTTGGCTGAATGTTGAGCGCCTTCAATCTGTATCAATGACAAGAGATAATTTGATGACCATAACCTTATTTTGAAACTAACTTCATGAGCTCATAATGAAACTCCACAATGGGGCTATAGGTAACACAACAAGCTTAAGCTTCTTTTAATAAGTGCAAAGTATAATTTAATTTAACCTAATGTTGTAGTTTAATGTGTGTAAATGTTAATGTAGTTTATTAGATCTGTGTGACCTTTCCTGATTGATTCCTGACTTAAATATTAGTAGTTAATATATTACTTTAATAAATTACCTTATTGCGCTGGTTGTTGCAAGTCAAGTTGGATAAAATGCCTGCAGCACATGTAACAATGTTAACATCGGTGGATGCTAGGACTTGCACCAAGCTTTGAAGCAGGCCCTCCAATCCTTCCACCTGTAAACAATATAGTAATTTAAGAATGAAGTTTCATCAGTATATTTAAAAACCATTGATGGTGTGCCACCCCTATTTTTTTGGTAATTTCACTCCACAATTAAAAAAAATCTATATAGCTATTAGCCTATATTGCCATTGGTCTCCAGGTAAAATGACTCTGACCTAAAGACATGGCGAAATTATAAGGGTACCGTTTTACTAAGGAAGCCTAAAAGACAATGGATACTTGAACTAAGTTTTAGCTTTGTTTTTTATATAAATAATTTGTTCTTTACTTTAGACATGAATTATAATTACTTCATATTAAATTCTACAAATCACAAAACATTGGCAGACTGTCACATATTTGTGTCGTAGATCAACTCAAGCTTACCTTTGTGGCGGCGTCAGAAAGATTCCTAAGAGTCCATAAGCAATTCTGTACAAGGCGGCCACTAGGGTTTCCAAGATGCATGGCCAGGGCTTGCATACCTCCAGCTTCAACAATCGCTGGCTTATTGCTGGAGCACACAGAGAGGACCTGTAAAAGACATTATTTGTTATTTTCCAGTAAAAAATTAATCATAAATCAAGTGCCATAGTCACAAGCGGTGGATTTAATTATAGTTTTTAAAAAAAATTACCTTCAGGACCCTGGATGTAGTCCACAGCAACTTTTCGTAGTCATAAGAACGCATAATTCGTACTAATTCAATCGGCCCCTGAGATGCGAGTATGATAAGTTTCGACTCTTGATTTCCGTATGCCAAGATCTGAAGGCAGTCAGTCACAATCGCAAGAAACTTAACATTGTTTCTTTGTAGCAGAGCTACCATCTTTTGTAGGCCGCCAGCCAAACGTACTGCCATCTTCGAACCGTCTTGGTGTAAAAGAAGATTATGCAGGGTGGTGATAGCATAAAAGAGTACAGACTCAACTGGGGAGCTGAGGAGTTTAACCAAAGCTGGTATACCACCACTCTTGAATATCGCAAGCAGACCCTGGCGGTGATGCGACAAATTGTGCAAGGTACCAACTGCCCCCTTTGTAGTTTCAAGATCGTTGCTGTTAGAAATAGCACGGACTAATGCGGCAACCATCTGAGGAGAATTCATGATGGCATGACGGGAAGCCTCCTTCTTAGAGAGCTGGTGTACCATCATTGCAGCTTGGGATACAACCACTTGATCCTCATCATTCAAAAGTTTGATCAACTCTGGTATAGCTCTGTAAAAAAAAAACATTAATGATTATTTCAAACAGTTACCAGAACTTAAAAACTCGAATGAGTAAGCCTCATTCCAACAAAATGTTCAGTTCTGCTGTGGTTTGTGGTTAGATACTAGGCCATTTGATGCTCGTTTCAAAAAACAAACTGTCCTACAAAAACTGAACATGGCTGTGTGTACTAGCCCTAAGTATCTATGACACATAGTCTACTTAACATTATATTTAATATATTGAATTACGAATGCCAAATTATAGTTATATTCATCCATAAATAAATATTATTAACAAGGACAAACAAATTATTTTCTCTATAAAGAATTTATAACCACAATTTAGTGCATCTGGCAACACTATTCTTTATTGTACAATGAAGATTTTGTAGGAAATATATTAGTGTAATGAAAAATAGCAAGTTAATATACAATAGTTTAAAAAAAATATATGAATCAAAATTAGTGTTATGAAACGCGATTATTCGAAAAAGAAGCTTTAGCATAACATCAAAATGTACCTTGTAGCCAAATCAGCATCATCCTGGTAGTTGATCAAGTTAACAACAGCATGCTTAAGCATTTGCGATGGTTCAGCAAGGCGCTGAACAGCAGTTGGCTGAGCAGGATCCAATTGAGTTGAAGGGATCTCAATTCCTTCCTCCAACGTCTCAGGGAACATAGCTGCGCGTACTCGTTGAGAGCGAGTTTGCGACAGCTGTTGATTCATATCTAAATAAAAATATAGAATAAAGGTTTTTGAATTAAAATATAGTTCATTAAAAAACACAGACATTTTATGTTAAACAAAGACATGATAGATATTTATAGCATGAATTTAATGCCTTTTGAAGAAAACTTCAAAAGCATTCCCTTCATTTTAGATATTTTCAAATAGTATAACTGAAAGTCAATGTAGAAACCTATCATTCAATTAAATGAACCTATCAATGAAAAAATAAAAAAGAATGAATAAGATTATGGATGAATCCCAAATATTTTCTGAGAAACGCTATTTAAAATATAATTGTAAAAAACTGCATACCATCAACTTGCTCTTGGGTAAAACCCTGGGCAAAGCCTTGGTCTAAGTCAAACATGAGCTGGTCCCCTTCCATCTCGTCATCTTCCTTGCCAGTAAGTGAAGGCACCTGAAAAAAGTTTAAAGATAGTTTTAAAAAAATATGAATTCAGTAAACATTGGTCAGGTGGCAAGATAAGGTACTCATTGCCTCAACTTCACCTAAGAAAGTCGTAAGAGTCGACTTAAAAACTTAAAAAGATGTATGTTATGATTTTAGAACATTGACTACTTTTGCACTTTTGACAATAATTTTCAAAATTCAACTCCTAAAAGTATATACTATCTTCTTGCTAACTCCATAAGAGATAACCAGATACTCGAATGCCATACATACATTAAGTGAATAACTGACATGCATCAAAAGTCTACTAAATTCAGAATACCAATTTTAAGTGCTAAGAAAGAAAATGCACTAAAAAATATACCTGAGTAGCTGCTCCAGAGTTGATACCAGAATCCACCAAGTAGGAATTCTGCTGCCACATAAGTGTCTGCTGCTCCTTACTTGGAGCCATGGGCACATCAGACCCACCATAGCTGCTGTGCGACACTAAAACAAAGGAAACGAGTTTATTTCTCAGCCCAAGCTTTAGAAAAAGAGTATGTAAATTAGACATGTAATTCTTAACAACCCGGTTTGTAATAGGAGAACCTATTACTTATGGTTATAAAATTAATATAAAACTACAATAATGTCACATTACTTTCTTAAACCATTTTTAGTTAATTTATGTATAATAATGCAAGAGGATTTGAAAAAAACTGGATACTTCAGTGTTGAAAAGGTAAAAGAGTGTGTATTATTTTAATGTACATAGGGTTCTGGTCCCCACACTTATGTATGGTAGTGAATGCTGGGTCTGGCAGAAGAAGCATGAAATTAAGATTAATGCTGTGGAAATGAGAAGTTTGAGAAGTATAGCTGGAGTAACTCTGATTGACAAAGTGAGAAACTGTGAGATAAGGGAATGTTTTGGTGTGGTTGAAGATGAAAGGGATGCTTAGATGGTTTGGACACATAGAAAGGATGAATGAAAGGAGATTGACGAAACAAATTTATGAGGCAAGTGTGAATGGGAAAGCCGGTAAGGGTCGACCTAGGCCTACGTATTACAGTCAGATCGGTGAACTTTTGAGGAAAGGTCACGTTAAAAGTACCCGCAACCGACGAGCGTGTGCGAAAACGCTAATGAAAGTAGAATAAGCTAAAGATGTGTGTCAGTATCGTAGCAAGTGGAAAGATGTGGTCTCATCCTACCCCAATGGGAAAGAGGCGTGCCTGTATGTATGTATTATTTCTATGTACTATTTCTTTTTTTAATTTAGGCTTGTTTAAAGCTCTTATAAACGTCAAAATTTCCACAGATTTCAAAGAATAAGACCTCAGAGAAGAACCGGCAAGAAGCTGGAGTCTTATTTTTTCAGTGTCATACATACATTTGTCATTTATAAATTACATAAAAATTACATCATAAATATAGTAGTACCAGGGGATTTGCAAGTGCAGAGTATGAGTATTTTCCACACATATTTATCCTCTATTGAATAAGAAGCTGATGAAATGTATCACCTGTATTTTATTTTATTTTTATTTTGCCATCTTAATCATCATTAGTCGTTTCAACCTACTAGTCCACTGCTGAACATAGGCCTCCCCCATAGATTGCCGACAAAAATTTGTAGCTCTCATTTTGGGAGGATTTCGCCTATAGTTACACGCATAACAGGTAGATTGGCAACCGTAGTTTATTTTTTCAGATGTTCTAAGAAAACGCTGCAGCCCATCTCCTGGTTTTCAATTTCCCTGTGTTGACTTTTACGACACCCACGGGATGGTAGATTCTCTTAAGCCGCCACCACACGGGAACCACATCACCACATCTTAATAATGATGGAACTTAAATAAAAGTATGTTCCCAAAGTATTTTAAGAGATTAAAATCAGGTGATTGTGTTTGTTATACATTACATAAAACTACATGTATTTGATTAACTTGAATAGATGCAAAATAAATCCATTGTCATTCAGAAAATATAGGCATTGGCATTTCATTTACGTAGTTAGAGGTCCAAAGTTACGATTTTTTTTAACTGAATTACGAATAATTTTGTCATTTTATAAATACTTCTTGCGGTGTTATATGTTCAATTCTTGGAATATAAGAAACATTCATTAACTTTGACTGATATTATTGACTGGAGGATTATGATAAGTTCTGCTTGTTCAATGTAATTATTAATTTCCCGATGCCGTCGACTTCGACGTATTTGACTTTCCGAGAAAAAAGTATATAATGTCCGTCTCCAGGACGCAAGCTTACTCTGTGCCAAATTTGGTCAAGATCCGTTCAGCGGTTGAACCGTGAAAAGGTAACAAACAGAGAGACAGAACATAGTATGTTTGCACACTACTGCTTCACGGCAGAATAACTGGCCCTGAGGTGGACGGATTTCTGCATAGAAACCATGCCACCAATATTTCATGAAATTTTTCCGCAGTTCATCTAAGACTTATCTACACTCCTACTATTTAGTAAAACTAACACTGACTGACTGACAGACAATGCACTGCCTAAATTGAAGAATCAAGAAGGATGAAAATTTGTACAACAGTTCCTTATGTAACATAGATGAGCACTAAGAAAAGATTTTCGAAAATTCATCCCTTAATGGGGCTTACAGGGGATGATACGAAAATTCAATACGAATGTCATTTTGAAGTTATAAATATAGAAATTGGTGTTTAGGCTTCTGCTTTCATCGTAGTGGTACATTAAAAATGATTACTCTGGCAACTCTGTGTCAATATTTATTTAAGGATTTGGAAGCTGCAACCTGTCAAAAGGTTGCGCTTGCGTTTTTTGTTGGAGATCGGTCTTTAACGAGTGCGAAGTTTTTGTGCGAAGGAAGTCATCAGGTCGAGAAGAGACATGAGGATATAATCGCCGCTTGTTAGATTTGTCAATTAAAAAGTTATCTATCTACGATAAGGCGCCAAAGAACCGGGGTCACCAACTTAGCTTTCCGTGTTTCAAACTGAAGTGGCAATAGGCTGGTCACATCTGTCGCAGGGGTCACCACCGCTAGAGTAGATGAGTAATAGAAGAGTGAAGACCTCGCAAACATAGTGCGGGACTTCCCTCGGCAAGATGGAGCTATTATCTACGTAAGAGGACTAGCAGCAACTGGATGCATGAAGCGAGAGAAGGAGTGCTATGTAAAATAGTGGAGTGCCGCAGGCTGATGATTAAGGTGTCTCTAGGCCACAATGACATAAAAGGAACATAATGTAATTTAGTAACATAAAGCATTCAATTTTGATTTTGTTTTGTATTCTATTAACTTCAAACTGTTTTTGATTAAAGGGGAGACCATATCAGTTACAGTGGACTAGTTATACATTATAACACATTTTTAAGAACTTTGATAAGGTGGAATACTAAAACCATTTTATAATTCCTGGGAATCATCTGGTTTTAAAGAAAACATTGCTTTTGTTTCACATAGTATATGTACATACTCATATGTATAACTTAAGTGTGTGTCAGTCCATTTTAATAAAAGTGTAAGCAAAGGGGTCACCTGACTTTAGCATTGTTATTTTATGATTAGTATAAAATGTGTGATGTTGAGTATATATAACTTTTTATTAATATGAAACTTTATGGGTCTAATGGAGCTTTTGCGACATTTGTGATAAAATAAAATAGTTTTAACACAACTACTGGTCGCTTAATTCAGAGCATGACACTTTCTATAAATAATGCACAGCTTAATCTATTAAAAAAAAGTATTAGAAATTGAGGAAATATAGATCATGGTATATACAATAATTTAATTTTATTAACCAAAGTTTGGGCTTACACTTATGATAAACAGTAAGGCTAGTCTTTGCGTCATCCATAATTCCATATAAGAACCATTTTACTTTCTTCAAATACATCGTTTAATCTTTAGATGGTGTGTTTCAATTCCTATTTAGTAAGTGTTATATAAAAAGTTTAACAAAATTAGATTTATACAAAATTAGGGTTATAAATAGTTAAAATTAAACGCGATAAAATCCGTAAAGATTAGTTTTATTTAAATGTGTAGTATTCGCGTAAATAAAAGAAAACATTAAAATTAGATTTGTTTACAATTTTATAATTATTGTATTGACATGTGAATTAATATATTATTCCCCTTTCCACAAATTTTATTTCTAATTATGTTCGTCGAGATAGTATGGTCATAAGTGGTAGAGGCACAGTTACATCTGCCATACTGCTGGTCACATAGACAAACTCACATGGCATCTCACGGGCATCCTATTTGAATCTATCTCTCAAATTTTAACAACTAAAGAAATTTATTATAACCCAGGCAATGCCGTATATATCTGGTAGTAGATTTATATATTCCGTTTTATAAGTCTATAGAACTCACCTTAAGTAATTTATGTATCATGCTACGGTGTACATATATGGTACTGATAAATGTGACAAACTGAGGAGCATATTTATGTTCCTAGGGAACATTATATCATGATATAAAAATTACTTGTACCATACTTAACCGACTGTATGTTAGTGCCGATAGGTGTCCGGCAGAATAGAAAAACACGTATTACCACAGTGTCGTAGGAGGCGACAAAGGTATTGTACGGACTGTGCTGAATACAACCATAATGTGCAATGCTGTCACTATTCTGCTTGTGGGAATTCAATGGGGACTACGAATTTTTTTGACTCATATTTATTTATTTAAACTTCTATGCACTTAAGTTGTACATATGGCGTACTTAATGCCTGAAGGCATTCTCTCCCAGTCAACCATAAGGCTAAGCAGAGATAAACATATGATAGGCGGTGCAGCAAACATTAAAAAGAAAAGAAAAAAACAACAACATGAGAAAAAAATATATACATAGATAGCAATACAATATACGTAATTATATCAATACATACACATTGAAATATACATATATATATATACACACATACATATCTACATATACATAAGTACTTATAACAACTACATAAATATAGATATCAAAATCGCAGCAAAGTGGTCCGCCACCCGTCACGTCTCTATTCCCACAGTGGTCACCCTATCGTCTATATCTCCGTAAATTTAAAAAGGTAAATTAAAGCTTGTCTCAGCTTTTTGTGAACAGTCCTTCTTACTGGTGGTAAGATTCCTGTCTACGGCCCCAGGGCCAGTTATTCTGCCATGAAGCAGTAGCGTGCAAACATTACTGTGTTTCGGTTTGAATGGCACTGTGAGCTAGTGCAATCACTGGGAAAATGAGACTTAAGAACTGATGTCTCAGGGTGATGGGCGCAGTGTGGTGTCACACAGAAATGTTCTAGGGTGACACAGCATTTGCTATGAGCAGATGTTGCACTTACCGTTAGGTGAATGTTTTTCTCGTTTCATTACTTTATCCAATAAAAAAAGTCCCCGGTCTATATTTTAAATTATGCTACATAAACAGCTTAAACTATTGCATTAATGCGTGTAATGGAATGCAAGTAACCCGATGTTTAAACAATTGCCACAAGAGCTAAGACACCATTTTTTTTAATGCTGCACGAGCGTTGCTTCATGAAACCCGTATCGCAACCTGTATGCGGATAGTCTTCTGGTACATATTACTTTCATTTATTTGTATGTATTTTATTTACATCTTAGAAAAATTTATATTGTTATAATAGATAAACTAGGTAACTGAATAAAATTAGGTAAAAGATTAAACAGGTATAAGTGATAAAATTGACGAAGTATGCGAGATGATGAGCGCATGACGGATTGACGTTCTTTGTGTGAATGAGACCAAGCTGAAAGGATGCGACACCACCTCGCATGGACCCTACACAGCCTACAAAGTCGGGGGTTCCTGAGACCAGGCGTTGGTGTACTGCTTTCTGCTAGAATGAATGTGTGACTGACTTTGAATGTGTGAGCCCTAGACTCCTCTGGGTGAGGTTGAAGGTTGGCCTTACTCGCATCTTCATATTAGGGGTTTATGCTCCACAAGATGCGAGTTGGAACCGCTCTTCAAAAGCCCAAAGTGAGAGATAGGAGTTTCGGGATAGCATGAAAGATGTTTTGAATAAATGCAACGAAAATGAAATAATCATAATGCTAGGCGATTTTAATTGGTGGGTGGGAGTGAAGCGTGATGGATATGAAAGTGTGCTGGAAAGATTCGGCGATGACAGAGGGAATGAAAATGGAGAGTCTGCTTCAAGTATGTTAGGAGTGGAATCTTGTGGTAACGAACACTATGTTTGACCATAAAAAGATCCACTCCGTATACTAGAGAAGAAGGAAGCCTGAAAATATGATTGATTTTGTAATTGTGAAATGGATGAAAGATTGAGAAAGAAAGTCCGAGACACTCGGGGCATACCGAGGTGTCAGCATTCACACAGACCACTTTCTGGTGTTGAGCCGATTAAGAGGTTTCTTTAAGCGATGGCGGCATCATGTGCATGAACCTATTACGAGAGAGAGAAAGAGAAGAGAGAGAGAACGCATAAAAGTTGAAGGTCTGCAAGAGAAAGGTGTGAGAGAGAAGAATTTGTAAAGAAACGGATCGAGAAGTTTGACACGTTGGATGAGGCATGTGAGGTTGAAGAATTATGGAAGCTGTTTAAGGAAGGAATTGTGGAAGTTACTTTTGAAGTGTGTTATGTAAGTAAGAGAAGAAGAGGGTGTTAGTTAAAGACTGTGTGTGTAGAGGTGCAAAAGGCAATATCTAATAACAAAAGGCTTTGCTGGATTGGATTGGCTACAAGAGCCAATCAGAGAATACAAAAAGCAACAAATGAAGATGTAAGCAAGGCAAGGAATGAGTATAATAGGTTAAAGGTTGTTGCAAAAGAGGTCGTGAGAAAAAAGAAAGAGAAAGATAGAGATGAATTTGATAGGAGGTTATCTGATGAACATTGAAGTTCTTCTGGAAGTCCGATCAGAGGTAAAAATACAACCTTGCAATTAGACTAAATCAGAAAAAAGGATGGAAGTATTGTGAAAGAAGAGGCATGCATCCTAAAGAGATGGAAGGAATATTTCGAAAACTTATTTGGGAAAGGAGTTATGCAAGTACAGGTCCCATTCGGGGACATGAATGGAAAATACAAAGAAAGTGATATAAGCATGGAAGAGATTGTGGAAGTGTTGATTAGTATGAAATTGGGCAAGGCTGCAGGGTATGACAGAATTACAGTAGAGATGCTGAAAGATAGACAGGGCGTGGTAGCTAGTCAGCTGTACCGAATTTTTAACCTTTGCTGGAGGAACGGCAACGTACCAAAAGACTGGTGCAAGGCCGTCATCGTACCACTTTACAAAGGAAAAGGGTCGCAGCAAGACTGCAAAAACTACCGAGGCATTAGCTAGCTCAGCATTGTTGGCAAACTGTATGCAAAGGTGTTGATTAAGAGAGTGATGAATGATACTGAAGAGAAGATATGGGATGTACAAGCGGGATTCAGAAAAGAATGGGATATTATGCATGATGCTCTACAAAGCAAAGGAATGCAAATTAATGCAGGTAAGACGAAAGTAATGGTTTTTGAAAGAGAAGAAAGTATGTCGAATTGCAGAGTTGTGATTGAAGGAGAAAGAGTGGAACAAGTGAAAGAGTTTGTATATTTGGGTTCGAAATTTTCGAGAGACGGAAGGTACAACTGTGATATTGAACGAAGAGCGTTGGCAGGAAATAAATTATATAGGACCCTGAATAACTTTATGTGCTGCCAGAAAGTATCTAAAAAGGCACGTCTGGCTGTACATAGAGACGTACTTATACCGACACTTATGTACGGTAGGTTCACAGAAGTAGGCAAAGATTGTATGAACTTTACAATAAAAGATCATACAATCATAGTAACACATTTAAAGAATATGTTAAAAATTATTCAAAATTATTTAAAAAAGTATGCTCTGAAGCCAAGTCATTGCACTTGAGCAATAAAATAAAGAAAGCATCAGATAAAATCAAAATGACTTGGAGTATTATTAATAGTGAAACCGGGAAAGACAAGGACCGAAACCATGATTACAAAATTAATTTTAACAACAAGCCTGTGACATCTGATCATGATGTTGCTACAGCCTTTGAAAAGTTTTTAAGTGATATTCCAATTTCCATAACCAAGCCATTAAATTCTTCTCCTACTGCCGCTGAGACATTACTCAAACAAAATGTAACTTCTTGTACAAAAGATTTTAAATTCGATATGGTAGATGGAAATGACATTCTTAATATTTTTAAAAGTATTGATTGTAAGAGAACCGCGGATCTATGGGGTATGTCCGTGGAAGTTAGTGCGTCTATTATAGATATAATTGCACCTCAATTAGTCATAATTTTTAATTCCGATATTGCATTTGGTGTGTTTCCTGATTAGATGAAACATAAATCATACCTTTATTTAAATCTGGTAGTACATCGGACCCTGCTAACTTTAGACCTATTTCCGTACTACCAACGTTAAGTAAAATTTTTCAAAAAATTATACTTAATCAAATGTTAAAACATTTTAATTTTCATAAATTGTTTCACAAAAACCAATTTGGCAAGACAAGGGGTCGTTCTACAACCGATGCAGGTGTTGAACTTATTAAGAATATATTCGAAGCCTGGGAGAGTTCACGGGATGCCTTGGGTGTTTTCTGTGATCTTTCTAAGGTCTTCGATTGCGTTGATCATGAAACACTTATCAGGAAACTACATCACTACGGTATAAGAAATTCAACACTTCAACTTCTAATTTCATATTTGAGTAATAGAACGCAGACAGTAGTGATCAATAGCAAGAGTTCTTCCGGATCAGCAGTATCTATGGGTGTCCCGCAGGGTTCGATTCTCGGCCCATTTCTATTTCTTATTTACATTAATGACTTACCTTACCTAGTAGGGGACAACCATGATATAGTGTTATTTGCTGATGATACATCTTTGATTTTTAAGATAAAACGTCAACTTTTATTATATGACGAGGTGAATAATGCTATTTCAAAATTAGTACATTGGTTAAACGTTAATAATTTGCTTTTAAACGGCAATAAAACAAAATGTATTAAATTCACAACACCAAATGTTAAACAATTAGATGTAAATGTGCTTGTGAATGGGGAAGAGTTGAGCCTTGTGGATGCTGCTGTCTTTCTTGGAATAACACTTGACGCAAAACTTCAATGGAGCCCCCATATATCTAAACTAGCAAGTAGACTTAGCTCTGCAGCTTATGCTGTAAAAAAAATTAGGAATTTGACTAACATTGAAACTGCTAGATTGGTTTATTTTAGTTATTTTCATAGGATAATGCCTTATGGTATTTTGCTATGGGGAAATGCAACTGATGTAGAAGTGATTTTTGTTTTGCAAAAGAGGGCGGAATATCTCTTAGCTATTTATAATCTTGGCTCTAAAGTGTCTCTTAGGGATAAATTTGAAGAAATTAATATCTTAACCTTGGCCTCTCAATATATATTTGAAAACGTTTTGTATGTACACAAAAACATAAACCAGTTCACTAAAAAAAGTGATGTCATGATCATAATGTGAATACCAGGAACAAGCACAAATTAATTATGCCAGTTACCCAACTTCACAAGTCAGTAACTCTTTTATAGGGCAATGTATACGTTTTTACAACAAAATCCCAGCAAGTGCTAAAAGTCTTTCAATCAAAAAGTTTAAATTTTATATTAAACAAAGACTTCATAAAAAGGGTAATTATAATATTAAAGAATACATAGATGATGATAACCCCTGGGAATGAGGTGATCGCCGCCAAGCCATTTCTACATCTTTATAATACTGCTGTTATTGTACATTATTTTAAAAATGACTTAAAAAAAAGCCCGCTGGGTTTCTTACTGGTTCTTCCCAGGACAGAGGCATTTTGCGAACCAGTGTAGTTTAAAAAAAGAAAAAAAAAATTACTTTCAATAAGTATTATGTAAATAATCTATATTGAATAAAAATGTATTCTATTCTATTCTGAATGTTGGGTCTGGCAGAAGAAGCATGAAAATAAGTGATGTGAAGAAGAAGAAAGTGAAGAAGCATGAAATGAAAAGTTTGAGAAGTATAGCTAGAGTGACTTTGATGAACAAACTGAGAAACAACATGATAAGGGAATGTTGCAGTGTGGTAGATGTAGTGACAAAGATAGAGAAAGGGATACTTAGATTGTTTGGACACATAGAGAGGATGGATGAAAGCAGCTTGACGAAACAGATTTATGACAATAAATCCTACTGCACAGACTATACAAATGTTTCGCATTCTCCAGCTACCCTTAGAGCTCACTTGCAAACAATTTTCAATGCTCTGCCACCTCAGATAAAAAAACTACATTTCTTAAGCGATGGACCACCCAGCAGAGAAATAAGTGTTTATGGTAACGCCTAAAGAGAATCTACCACCCCATCTCATCCCGTGGGTGTTGTTAAAGTCGGCAGAGGGAAAATGAAAACCAGGAGATGGGCAGCAGCATCTTTCTGGAACACCTAAATAAATAAACTGCGGTTGCCAAACTGCGTGCCAAGCGTGGCAACTATGGCAAAATTCCCCATAAATGAGAGCTAAGTTTGTAGCAATCTATGGGGATGGCCTATGTTCAGCAGTGGACTAGTGATGGGCTTAAATGAATGAATGTGCGAAGCCAGAATTTTCCACATTCGAAGTTTACTAGAACTATATGGGGAGTGGTCATGACAAAGGTGCAGACAATGGTGTTGGTGTTACATGCCAATCATTTGCAGATGGAGTGGTTGCTGTTGGAGTCAATATCGAAAACCTTCAGAAGTTTGTGGAAGCCATTAAACAGAAATGTCTAGACATTCATTTGAGAATGCAAAGTAATCAAGGTGAAAACTTTTCTAAGTGCCTACCCACAAAGTACAACAAGTCACTGGAAAATTCTATAATTCTTTGCATTTTAAATCAAGTTCCACTGAGATAGTGATGATACATCTGCCTTTGTAAATATTGTAATATTTATAATCCAATTGTAATTTTAAAAGATTAATTTATGAAAACAAGGTAAATTTATTGTGTAAAATATTAATAATTATTATGTAAAATAGAATCTAAGGACGAAACTAACTGGTCCTTTCTCTACAAAAGTCCGCAGTAACATTTACCAATGATGATTATATTCTAGTCAAATTACTCACCAAAAATATTGAATAATTATATGAGTGTAATTGAAAAGGTTGATGAAGATGGTGGAATCCATGTCACTTCTAATGCTGTATGATAATAAAGGTCAACACACTACTAACAACACATGGTAACACTTAGATTTGATCAAGACGATTTAGCAATATTATTATAGTATAGATATTACAATAGACCCAATCTCTTATCCAAATATACTTTTAAAAGGGAATAGAGTTTTTTTTACACACTTTCACATATTACTATACAGATACAGTAAAATGTATAAAAAAAAATAAAGTTAAAATTAAAAAAAAAATAGTCATAATGTCAAATACTGTTCTTAATTTCCTTAGGAAACATTATTATTATTTAATAGCATAAGTTTAACTAGTAAAAGCAAAAACTAAGCACATTTCAGAATTATTATAGTATTTAGATATTGTTCTAGCATACCTATTCTAAGTATATGTTGACATACTTGGGAGGACTCAAGATTTTCCTGTTCGAAATCGTATAGATGTGGACAAATAATGTACATTGCTACAGGTTAAAAACGATATATAACAAACTTACTTGTGCGGCTCTGCGACGATGGTATCTGATAGCTCATGATTCAGTGGATGCACCAATGCACCCTGCGCCTGTGAACGAAATAAAACTATGAAACGGCGTTCACCACGCAGCCGTTCTATCGATTTACAATCTGAATAAACATAAGTCAAAAAGTATCGTGTTATTTTCATAAACAGATTATCCACACCTCCGTTTATGCAATAGACGAAAATTGAATAGTTAAAACAAAACAAACAAAGTGTATCTTAAGCACGGTGGTGATCTAAATACCACACCCCGACATAATTATCTAAATTCGATCGACTGACTGAAAGTTTCAAATCACAGTTACAATGCAATTGTTTTATGTACCTGAAACAGTTAAAGCCGCGATTAATTAGATAAACACTTTTCAAGAATTATAAGTAATTAAACGCAATCTGCGTTCAGCACTTTCGTCGATTCTGACATGACAACATGGCGTCCAGTTCGGATGTTCTACGGAATACTTCGGAAAAATTCGTAAGCATTCGGAAAATTGCAAGCAGTTAAGGTCCTTCAGAATAGACCAACCGTCTACATGTACTATGACTAGATTAGTTGCGATCGTATATTTTGAATGACTTTTTTTTATTTCTATGAAAACTACAGCTATAAAAAATATTAACAATATTAAAATTAATGAACGTTGTCGACAGCAGTTAATCAAATATTTATGGAGACAAGTGTACCATAATTAGTAGTTAATATATAGTATAATACATTATGATCGGGAAAAAGTGAATTTAAGAAAAAGTTATGAGAGCATTAAAGATATTTTATTCCCGAGTTTTTATAATTGGCTGCTAGATGTTTTCTTAAAACTACTTGACAAACGACCCAGACTGATGTTTAATCAGTTCATAGACAGTGTATAAGGGCCTTAAAATTCTAGTGCTGCCAGACGGTAGGATGTATCCTACTTTTCGGGACAATGTACTACGGCAATCAAATTTTAATTGGTTATTTTTTTTTAGATCTACTTTAATCACATCTAATTGGTTATTTTTTTAGATCTATTTAATCACATCGGTACTGTTCCTATTCTGTCCTTATAGCGGTACTGTTTTTATTGTGCTTTTATGGTTACTGTTCCTATTGTGTTTTTATCAGTAGTGTTACTCTTCCTATCTTGTGATTTTATTATTTTTATTACGATAAGTGCTTTTATTTTACAGAGACCAATCAAATACATAGTATATACGAATAAAATAAACAATGAAGATAAGCTTTAAATAGATAGATAAGATAGTTGAAATAAGAACAATTAAATGCTAGGGATTTACATTTATATTAATTGATGATTTAACAGTTAGAGCGTTTATCCGTCCATGAAATATTACATCTGAAATTAATTTTTCCGCTATTGTTCTCTGTATGGGCTTTAATTCTCGTAACTGAAGACCAACTGATTTACCAAAAGCTTCGGTTTCACTGTTGTCGTTTGTAAATGTGTGAGAATTAATATTGTCGTTAAAAACATTTTGGCGGTCTTCCATATTTCGCTGCTCTCTCAAATACACTGCTGACACTCTAGATTTCTTTGGTTTAGGCTCATCTTCGTCTTCAAAATCACAATGGTATATTTCTTGTAATTCCTGCAAAATAGATTCACTACAAAAATGCCAAATTAATTATAATTAAAAATAAAACTATGAATAGTATCTTTATACCTTTTCGTGATCATCGTTTTCACTGATATTTGTTTCAGATCCACTGTAGTCACCACAGTTATCTAAAAATGTGAAACATTTGTAGTACCACAATGTTGGTCGATGTTCATGTTCTCCATTAATTTTAGCTGCTAGTACCTAAAAGTAATTATTCAATTAAATTAAATTTTGTTATAGTTTCGATTATATGACTTCATTTTATATCATTATTTCTATCATTAATATTTTCATATAGATTTAAATTGAAAGAATGGATACATTATGTCATCAGACATATAAAATTGAGATTACGAATCGAGAAATACAGAAAAGTAAAAAGAAAAGATTAAATGATTTCAGTTCCATGTGCTGGCAACACTTGTTGTATAAATGGCGTCGAAACTTATAGGGCAAACTTAATGTGTGACTGTGGTATACAAAGATAAATTGAAATGTCAAAAATATACTTATAATAATAGTTTATTTCATTTACCTTTTTACGTTCTCGTTTATAAGTAGTTCTCATATTCTCCAATTTCTTTTTTACAATTTCAAGTGTTGCATCTTCGCGTATTCCTTTGTACTTTTCCAATAAAACACCATACGCTTGTTCTCGAGCTTCTCTATTATTGTATAGCAAATGTGTTTGATCCCATAAACAAGGGAAATCTCTGTATAATTGTAACAATTCAGTTAGTATTCTCTTTTCTTCTTCCATCATTTTGTTAAACGTTGGCTATGTGATGTTTAGTCTATAACTGATTTACCGACCAATTTCATTACCTCACTAACTGTGTGTTTTGTTAGCCGTCAGAGCCAATCCAAAGCGTTTGAAAGAGCGAGTAAATGCTATAGTGCTGTCTTCTACTATCACTATCGAAAGGAACGAGAGAAGAGGCTTGACTTTTTTATATCCTGTCGCGACATTCGGTATCTACTGATACGGAAAGTTGGATCTACATTAAGGACGATGTTTGATAAAAATATAGATTTAAAAGCAAGAAACTAACTTTAAGTAATTCCGATTGATCTTGTTGAATTAATATAAAGAAAATTAATATAAAAGCATGTAATTTAAATTACCTATACATTTATATCTTATTCATATTTCATATCTAAGTATATATAATTTGCATTACTGTTTATAACTAAATGTATGTTTCCAAATTTTGGCTGCTGGTGCTAGGTGCACAGGAAAAGGTTTTTTCCTATTATAAGAACGGGCTACTAATTAATTATAAGTAATTTTTGTGTGATGTTATGGTATAGAAATAAAAGAAATTATTATTTTTATGGAGTATTCATAGAGCTTTCTCGTCTGGTTGGGATATATAAAATAAATAAGATACTATAATACATTTACTAAACATACTACGATACAATAAAATATATATATAAAAAAAACCCCAAGCAGACGGGAGACCAAAGGGCCGAGGTTTAGGGGGAAAGGGAAGGAAACCGGCGGACGATGCGAGCGTTATCGTGGTATTAACATTATCTTCATTTTATCACGAATGCATAAATGGTAATTTGGTAGTGATAACAATTAAAATTCAAAAAATGTTATTGTTTACTCATTTAACAGTTTCATATTTCACCTACTTGTACAATGTAGTCTGGAAAAGATAATAATCTTAAATAGTTTTTATGTGACAAATCTCTTATTTTTAGGCAGTGGTTACATACGCCCACATTTCACGCTCGTGAGAAACGAGACGTGGCGGTAAGCAAACCACGTCGCCGCCGTTTTGGTACGAGTCAAAAAAATCTTACTCTCCATTGCGTTCCCACGAGCAGTACAATGACAGCATTTCAAATTACATTTTCGGTGATGTAATTGCTGTTAGCCTTCTCGGCTTTTACAGCTTCATCGGATGCTTATTGCAAATTATGGTGTTAATCTGCACCTCGGTACGAAAGAGGTATGTGCTATTCTATTCTGCCGGAAACCTATCGGCTATCGTGTATCATTGTAAAAAAATAAAAACATAAATCAAATACAAAAAAGCTTCTCCAATTTCACAATGTAGTTTTATTCCGTTGTAAGATATATTAGTTTTTCCTTTCTTTCCTTTTTAGATTTTTCCTTTGACATCTTATTATTCACCTTTTACAAAAGAGAACTAAAACATTGGCTATATTCTCCTTGCAGAGTACTAATTCAAGCACTAGTCTTAGCAAAAATAAATCTTGTCAAATATATATATATAATAAAAACAGATTTCTGCATAATGTATAATCAATATAAAAGAAAATTTTCTTCACAGTTTATTCCTTCAAAGCCATGTAAAAATTTATTAGATATGCAATATTTTATTAAACGTTATGAGAACCGAATAATGACAGATTTAATATGTGAAGATAGGAGAAAAAGAGATACCATATTATTATCTTTTGCCACAAAGAATACCCAAATTTCTGATAAAACATGGATACAAGAAAATTACGACAAATACATAGCAAACACGCCAAACGGATATTTAATTGAACAAAATTATTTAAGTCAAGCTGGCTTCATTTGCTGTATGATTTATACTCCTGATGGCGTATTCTTAATTGTTGGACATTCTAGTGGAATGATTCAGGTGCTTCCTTCGAAACATTTAAAGTATACCTATTGATTGCTAACGACAATTACGTAAGCAACAGTTATATAATATCACGTTGGTGTCATAAAAGTAGATTCCTACTAAATAGATTATACCTAGCCAGACTGTGTGGCGACAGTGTGGTGCATCTTATATTTGAGATTAGCAGACATCTCAAATATAATATATCACTAAATTCTTCCAACCATATTTAGTCCTACTGCTACATCCAGCAGTGGAAGGTTGATGACTTGATAGACAGCTAATGATAACAGGAATAGTTCCCAAGATCCTCAGGTTACTACCAGAAGTAGGCAAAACTGTTTAATGCGCAGGATATTTTAATTAGCAGATAGATTAAGTTTTAGGGTAAACACAGGGACACTGTCTCAGCTTTCTGCGTCCGATGGATAGTAATATGATCGGAGAAAAGTGTGTGTGAGCAGTGTAGTGTGTACTAAAACACACGAAGTCAGTGTCATGAAGAAGATAAATCCATACCTAAAAGACAATGACACGTGTAATCTATAAATTATGGCTGCGATTGGAATTCGAGTCTAGGACTGCGTTGCAGTATGTAAACTAAATTTACCTGATTGTTTTAGGAGTTCAATAGAGAGTGATTATATTTTGTGTAATAATTAAATAACTCTCTAGTAAACTTTACACATGAAAAGCAATTGCTATATTATAACATTATATTCTTGACGACCTTTTCTTTTTATGCGATCGTTATATAGTGTTGTATGTACCTAGTTGGACAGGTAGGTTTTCGAGTAAAGTTTGATTTCACTGAAGAGTAAGTGGTAAATGTGAAACTAATTTATTGTTGATAAACAGTGATGCACGCAGAAAACAGAACCGCGTCCACGTTTCTAGTACATAATCGTGTGGCCACTAATATTTATGAGCTAGAAATGTAAACGTAGAATGAAGCCGGCATAGCTAGATGCCGGCTTCATTCTACTCATACGAGGAAGGGTGAAATGCGTCTTTGGAGTATCAATGAAACAAGAAACCTGAAGCGACAACGTCTTAAATTTTCTTTTTGTATCAGACCATACATATTTACACTATTTGTGACACCTCCGCTTGTCTTTTGATAAATTAGATTATAATAGTTAACTGATTCATTATTATTATTAACTAAAAAATATGATGGAGGATGTAGCTGCTCGTCGTACTAACTAGATTTTTAAAAGTAGTCAACTTAATGAAATTTTTATCTTACCCATTTTATAAATCCGAAAGTGTGTTTTTTCGTTTTTTCGTTTATTGATTTGTTTATTCGTCTTTCACCCTTTAATGAAGTGACCAATCGACCTTATTCGAGGCCGGAGAACAACTTATGCTACTTTTTATCCCAGAGAAATTAATGGTTCTTGAGGAATACTTATTTTGTCGTGCGGGCGAAACCGCGGATATCAGCTAGTATTTATTAAATCTATGATTGGATTATACTTTATCTCTGGGTTGTGAACTCATTATTTCTAAATGAGAAGCCTATATACATGTAAAATAGAGGACAAAGTGCAGCATGATTGTTTTCTAAGACGGCAAATATTTAGAACAATTTAAACAATACTGCCTTCCACGAAGACAGAATATTCCTGTGAGTAGAATAGTCCTGTAGAGTATTATGTGTCAGTAGCGTTTGGCTCCGTATTTCTATAATTTTCGAGTTACGAAAGTCATACTGATACCAGGCTACATCAACAGATGGCTCTGTATTAAACTTACATTCTTATTTTTTTAAATACATTGAATAAGTGTTCAGATTGCACTTTTCACGATTCACCCCTGGCCCGCGAGCACAGTATCCGATGAAGCTGTAAAAGCCGAGAAGGCTAACAGCAATTACATCACCGAAAATATATATCACGATTCACACATACATATTTCTAAAATTCAGTTAAGACTAATTATCATAAATAAATATGTGACTAATATTTAATATTCAGATGACTGAGATAGACTAATTCAGTTGGACTGAGTAGAATTTTGAAAACTTTGTCAGGTCTTCTAAGGTCGCTAAGTGGCGCTGCTTGTGAGTGGCCATATCCATATTTACTAATGAAGTTGGTTCCACCCCAGGGCCAGTTATTCTGCCGTGAAGCAGAAGTGTGTGGACATTACTGTGTTTCGGTCTGAAGGACACTGAGGGTCAGCGTAATCACTGGGCATATGAGACTTAAAAACGAATGTCTCTGGGTGACGGGCGCAGTGTGGTGTCACACTGTTCTGGGTGACACAGCATTTGTTATGAGCAGACGTTGGACTTACGATCAGGTGAACGTTTTGCTCGTTCCGTCACTTTTATCAAATAAAAAAAAACCTCGCTGCACCGAACTGATAATGATTTATGTCTAAATCGCAAAAAAGTAAAGTAAAGTTTCAGCCTATAAATGTCCCACTGCTGAGAACACAGGCCTCCTCTCATTTCTGAGAGGGTTTTGGAGCTAAGAAGAATCCGCCACGCTGCTCCAATGCGGGTTGGCGGACTTCACATGTCCTCGAAATATTTCTATTCCTCGGACATGCAGGTTTCCTCACGATGTTTTCCTTCACCGCTAAGCACGTGGCAAAAAGCACTTAAAATTGTATACATCCCGGCAGGCTGGGCTTAGGGACGATGTGTATATGCCCCAAAAAATATAATGAGCCTCGTAGCGTGATACCTGTAGGAGATATGTCGACTTAATGAATTTGCTTAAAACTCATAAGTGACTTAACCCTGTTATACAGCTGATCGAGGCAATGAACTCATAAATTTAATTGGGCGTTTTTCCATTGAGCTGCCATCGAAAAAACTCGCAAGTACTAGGATAACACGAAGCTTAAGGAAATCTGTTGCGAAGTGAATCTGTTAGTATGACGCCCGTAGTAGGGTAACATAAATTAAATGGAGAAGAAAACGTAATTTGTCTGGTTCGGACAACAACTTTCTGAGTTAGGGTTGAGTAAAGTTTTACAAAACAAATCATTTTAAAGTTTTGTATAGACATGTGATTTTTAGTATTCAATTTTGTCATTAGAGCATCACCGTTCTGTTTATCAGATCAAAGTAGCATGGGTAGGTGCCGGGATGTTATACCAATTATGAATTATAATTATAACGTTGAATAATCGATAACTATTACTTCAATAATATTAATATATAAAAAATAACAGATGACGTACATATAAAAATAAAATATGATGCTTTTCGGTATGTTTCTCTTTCCGAACTAAGATGTCTTTAATACTACTACTTAAGCCATTTGTATGAAATTGGCATAAATCATAGATAATAATGTTGAGAATGTTACCAACTTTGTCTGTTTTCCTTATCGTATCTTAAAAGGTCCACAATGAAATGAATTCTGAAATCCAGACGAGTAGGTTGCGGGATCAGTTTGTGTTTATTAAACTATTATATTTTTTTAGCTTACAATGACATAAATCCAGTAGGCTGTCACAAATTCATAAAACATGAACGAACAGGAGGACATCCTTGTAGAATATATAAATTCTATACTTCATTACTACAAAAATGAACAAAGCCCACAAATATGGTATCCAATGTTCTATCAGGGAATTGTTAAGGAAAGTGATTGTAATGCTTGGGTTAAGAAAAATTATATTAACTTTTTGAAGGATACGCGAAATGATATTGTGTATAACAGATGGTTTTTATCTGAATATGGTGCTATATCGGCTTTAGCTTTTTCACCGAATGGCAATTATATTATTGTCGGTCATTCATCTGGGCTGATACAGGTTTGTGACGGGATAGCTTTTTTATATTTAATTCGAATTATAATTTACCATACATACATAGAGTCACGCCTCGTTTAAATTGAGGTAGGCCCGAGATCCACATCTTTCCTCTTGCTTTGATCCTGAGACACATCTTTCGCTTTTCTACTTTCATTAGCGTTTTCATACAAGCTCGTTGGTTGAGGGTTGCTTTTGGAGTGGTCTTTCCTTAAACCAACTTAGATCTGATCGGCATACGTTTGCTTACGTCGACTCTTACCGGCTTGCCCATTTACACCTATCAGTTTTACCCGCGGCATTGCTTTTGAATTCATGTAAATTTAGAACCTGTCGTGATATCACGATATAAATAGTTCTAAGTTAGTAACCAGCATTACTATCTAAAGTCTATACATATTCTCCGTCACGAACTACATATTACATTTTACTTTACTAGATGCGACACGGTAGTACTGGAACGGTCCTCTGTACGTTGCGTAATATTCAGTACCCTCCGAAGCCAATTTACGCTCTTCAATACAGTGTACTTGAAGAGAGGATTTGTTATGCAGCGTGTATGGACGGCGCTGTGTACCGTATTGAAATACCAAATGTAAGCCAAGGTTTAATTATATTATACTTATATTTTCTTCAGAACTGTCTAAAATTAGTGTATACGCCTTAAAGTATATCAATTGAATATGAATTTAAAGAAAAATCATTTCTTTTTCTTAAGTCATACTACTAGTCCGCGACTCTTAACCGTCAGGACCTAGACGCTTACGGATTTTTAAAATTATTAGGTTTATCCAGTGAACGGTCTATAATTAAAATTTCATGTTGCTATATTTATAGGATTAGTGTAACATTAACCATTATTAAACTGTAATTCCTTTGAATAAATAAAAAAGTGAATTTAAAACAGTTGAAATTAAAGTAACGGCATGAAGTGCCGTTGGTAAGTAAAGGTGCCGTTACTTCGTTCTTTCAGTCGCCCATTGTATAGTTCAGTGCAACCGCGGCGTATGATTTCCAAAATCCCTAAATAACAGACAATTGTTTTAAATAAATTATTATTTACTAGTGCTTTTTCAGTCCTGTTCAGTAGATAAAATATTTTGGTATTTATGGTTGAATATGTGTTTACTTAGTTAGTCCCTGAACCGTCAGGCCCTTGCCATGAAAGCGGCCAGGGACAGACGGAGTGGTCAGGGACTGATTTTCGCTTATAAAAACTGGCATATTTTCTAATAGTGTGATGTTTACTTGATTTATAACAACATGCCGCCAAAAATTAAAGCCAAAATTATCCCAAGAGGAAATGGCCATAACGAATTCAGCCGCTTCAAAAACAAGTTCAGTGAAAATTAAAAGTGATCCAATTTTATTGGCTGACAAAGATAAAGAAAGAAATCTCGTCAACAAAGAACAATTCAATGGGTTTCAAGTAACAGGTGACATATATCATCCAAGCAAACTCATTATAAAATCACTGAGCTGTTTCAGTAATAAGACTAAGGAACTATGGAATACATCAAATCGCCTTGATGTATCTATGTAGTTCATTTACAAAACCTATGCAAAAGCAAAGCTATTACAAAAGTAGGCACTGCGGCGATAAATTTAAATTGATTAATGACAGTGGTGAAAGTAGGCTGCCGGTGTGCTCTCTGCCTACCTCTTATATGGGTAAAAGGAATCCGTCTAGGTAGGTACCACCCCAGGCCAGTTATTCTACCGTGGAGCAGTAGTGTACAAACTTACTGTGATTAGGTATTCGGTCTGAAGGGCAATAAGAGCTAGTATATGCAGGGATATGAGAATTAAGAGCTGATGTGTCTAGTAACGGGCGCAGTGTAGTGCCACACAGAAATGATTTGAGTGACACAGCATTTGTTGTGGTTCCACTTACCATCAAGTGAACGTTTTGCTCGTCTCGTCACTTTATCCAATAAAAAAAATGTTCTTGTCAAATTGATTTTTAGAAATAAAAAAATACAGTTATGGTACAAATTGCTCATGTTATGGTGGCGAAGAAAAGGATTGACGGTAATGTTTACTAAACTTTAAGTCCGCCCATTGCATTGCACCTTATTTTAAGGTTTACAATAAAGTTTTTAAATAAATAAATTATGTAATAACGAAGGAAACTTCTTTCAATAAGATGACGATGATGTCGCTATTGTACCTTTGGAAGATGTTATTGAAATACTGCCATTTAAAAGTTCAGTTGCCTAAAGGCCGTTAATGTTTTCGAAATATGAGACTTGTTTAGTATTACATCATAATTATTTTATGGATCGTGTACACAGTGTAGGCTGAATAATGTGTATCGCAAAGAACTACATATTTGTTTGTTTTCTACATACCATATATTAAGTGTGTTGATTTAAATTGATTATATTATAGCCTAGGGCTCTCAAGTATTTTAAATCAGAATAAAATCTTTCTGTTACTAGGTTAATGTTGATTTGGACCCGATTTATCTGGACAAGGTGACCCTTAAAAATGTTATTTTATATGTTTTCTACCTCGTAACTACAGGTATTAAAGAAATTGTGAGGCTAAGCTTAGCTTAGATGTGAAAACCTATGGTGTGTAAGGATTTGATTCCTCTCGATGGAAGTAACTGACCGAACCGAGGCTAGCCACCTTGGGCACCCTCGTGTCAGCTACTCTCGCGCACAGGATGACGGTCCGAGCCGAGGTCCCCTCTCGGGAGCCCTTGCGTCAGTCATCAATAAATAAAGGTTTCGGCTAAGCGCCCTCAGCGCTCGGCCACCTATCAATCCGGCGAATCTGTGAAAGCCTTCGGGCTAACAGTGACCATCAGTCCTAAAAAAAGGAGTTGATAAACTTGCTTCAGACAATTTAATCACAAACCGTAATTTTCCCTAAATTTGATGGATGGTATGTTGAAAGCAGTGCGTGACAAATAAAAACAAATGAAAATATTGAAAATTTGTCACTGACTTCAAATTTAATAATGGCTGTTACCACCTCGGGCTCTAATGACTTCTTGAAGCCGTTTTGGAAGACCATCCACGACCCGTATACGCGACTGAGGGATATTGTGCCACTTCTCTACCACAGCGGTCTTGAGCTCTCCGTGGGTAGTAGATAGTGGTACTCTTGCCCGAACACGTTTTTTAAGGTTGTCCGAAATGTGTCTGATGGGATTAAGATCACGACTACGCGCTGGCCATGGCAAAGTTTGAATACCAACTTCATTAAGGTATTGTGGGCCAGATCTAGCGACGTGGCAACGTGCATTATCATGCATTAGCCTAAAATTTACTCCAATAAATTGAACAAACGGTACGACATGGTCTTGGATAAGATCTTCCACGTATCTCTGAGCGTTCATACTGCCCCTATCAAAGACGACAAGATCGGTATGGGCCTCTTAAGAGATGCCTCTCCAAATCATTATCCGCCCTGATAATTATTTTTTCCGACTGTTGACACGCGGACGCCCATCATCTGGACCTCTTAAGGATATTATGCTCTCATCTGAAAACTATGTTCTTCCTTTGCTCCATAGTCCAATCACAATATTCTCGTGCAAAACCAAGTCTAGCTCTACGGTGCAATGGGTGAAGTTGTGGGGCATGAGCTGGGCGAAAAACCCTTAAATTTCTTTCTGCCAGTCTTCTTCCATTCGTACGTTTACTTACACTAACAATTCTGAGTGTGAAGTGTACGAGCTTCAGTAGCAGTGCAAAAGCGATTTCTCAACATGTTGCTGACGATAAAGCGGTCGTCTAGGGTGGAAGTACATCGATGTCTGTGTTGACCTGGCGTCCGGGTGTGTAAGTCAGTCTCCCAATATCATCCAATGGCATCTCGAACCGTTCGAGGTAGACCAAGTATTCGGCCGATCCGACGTTGGCTGTACCCAGCATCAACTAAAGCAAAAGCCCTAGCTGCACCAATTGTATCCATCAGCATTTTTATGGTTTTAAACACTAAAAGGAATCTTAAAGACACCAATTAAACTATTTTAATACATTAGGTCGAAAGAGAACAAGAAATGTAATCTTGGTAACGCAACAGTAAAAAGGTCAAACAACTACTAATTCTTACAAAAGCTACTGCGACACAAATTTGATAACCAACACAAGGGTCTAATTGTTTAATTTTTTTTCCTAAGTATTTTTTGTTAATAAATAGGTAATATGTAGTAGTTTAAAGATATGCTATGAATAAAGATGAAACAACATGTATACATGTCTTATTTTATTTCAATACCAACATTTTTTTATCAGTCCTTAACCATAACTGTCTGTCCCTAGATGACAAAATTCATAAAATACTAAATAATGTGACTGGCCCTTTTGAGTATGAGATAGTAAAGTAATCCCAAACCCATTATATACAACTAATAACTGAAATATTGTCAAAGTCAAAGTAAAAATTTCATTATTCAATTTAGGCTTTTATAGAGCTCGTATGAACGTCAAAATTTATAGTGGTTCAAAAATGACCACAGAGAAGTACCGGCAAGAAATTCTGGGGTCCTTCTTATTTTTCAATGCCATATTATTGTTAAGACAAATTATTCCTAAAAGTTACCGTAATTTTATGGATCACCCCAATATTTTTATTTTATAATGATATAGGACTGTACTACGATACAAAATGTAAGCTGTAAAAACCTTCGACCTAACAGTAACCTTCTGTAAAAAAAAGAGGAGGTACACGGGCAAGCAGCTTTCTGATGGTGAAGTGATCACTGCCGTCAATTAACATCCGCAATACCAGAGGAATTACGGGTGCGTTGCCGGCAATTGACAAAGTAGTAAACTCTTTTCTTGAAGGTCCCTAAGTCGTATTGGTTCGGAAAAACCGCTGACGGCAGCAGATTCCACAAAGTGGTCATGCGTGGCAGTAAATTCCTTGAACAAAGCAACGTAATGTAATGCCAACCATGAAGGCGATATGGTTGAAATTTTGAGTTATACCGCAATATGTGAAATGCGATCACGCATTTTTCCTATATAAGGGGTAGGCAGGGTACCCGTAGGCCATATTTCGCCCCCACGGGAAATGAGACGTGATAGATTGCGAACCACGTCGCCGCCATTTTGGTACTAGTCAAAAAAATCGTACTCCCCAAAGCGTTCCCACGAGCGGTATAGTGACAGCACTGCATATTATGGTATTATTCTACAAGAATAAAGGCTGTTTGTACAATACCTTAGTCGCCTCTTACGACACCTCGGTAGGAAACAAGTAGGTGCTCTTCATCCGTGGTCAAATTAAAAGCTGATTGTAAATGAGTGATACAGCAATGTTTTACGCTGTTTACGGTGTCAGTAATTCATTTTTATATAATTACGTACCTTTAACCGTTAGGCATTTGGTCTCTGATACTGCTGACCGCTTTGAACGATAGGTCTCTTACTGCACCGTATTGAAGCACGCATTGTGGCCGGGCGCTTGCTTTAAGTTTCATAGTGAAGGTACCGAATGAGTTCGATTCTCTGTGCCGGCAACCATAAAAATGTTCTGCTATTTTATCACGTGCTCAGAGATTAAGGAAAACATCGCGAGGAAACTTGCATGACTCAGCAATAAAATACGTCAAAGTCATGTGAAGTCCGAAATGAGACCCTGTGCTCAGCAGTGGGACATTTATAGACTGTAACACAGATTTTATGGCATTAAATCGCAGATTTACTATTGCCACCACCATACGTCATTATTTTATTGATTACGAAAATCAAAATATTTTTTGTAATTCATTAAATACAAAAGTCACCTTATCACCTTAGTTTTTATTACTAAATTCACCATGTTTTGAGATAAAAATAATGATCCAGAAGGTTCTTGTTTAGCCGTGTTCCAAATTAAATTTCGGTCACAGCTGAGGCCGTTGTGGTTAACAATGATATTATGTTCCCGTTCTTATGTCGCCCTGTGATTAAAGTCACGTTGTAGAGTTCATGTATTTTTAGAATTTAGAACGAAGTTATAAAAGACCGCTATGAATTTGTACAAATAAATAGAGATTTATTAGTTTCATTCGCAATGGAAATTGTTTAATGAACCTACACATTAGAAAATTAAGGTAAAAATTTGCATAATGAAAAAAGAACATTCCGTAGTGTAAAGACAACTATAGTTACTGTTATTTAGATCTCTCTTAAATTGACGTAGTTATCACAAATTGTAGGAGAATTGGCGATCGCATTATCAGACGCACAGAACTTTTTTTTTAAAACAAAATGATGCCTTACGATTTTTTGTCTATCGTGAAAGCATTTTCTAGACATAAATCGCTCGTGCACCAACGCCAAGGCCTTAGCAATGTATGTCCTTTGTGTGAAACGAACTCGCAACACATAGACGATGTTTTCCTTCTATCTGAGCACGTGATAAATTACGAGTAACACTTAAAATTGCAGAACAATTTTATAGTTGCCGGCACCGAGGATCGAACTCAAGCGACTCGTTACTATGAAAGTTAAAGCAAGCGCACGGCCCCTAGCTATTACGGCTCTATAAGAGTGCAGAGCGGTGGCGGTCAGCAGTGTCAGAGGCCAATAGCCTAATGGTTAAGGGTAAGGACTTCGTGACATGACTTCGCAGGATCGAGTCCGCCATTCGACTATTGACCATCTCATAGCGTTGCTAGTAGTCGCAATAGAAATGGTTTAATGAACACACAAACTAGAAAATTAAGTTATATTCCCATAATGAAATTAGAACATTCCGTTGAGTAAAGAAAATTAAAGTCACAGTTATTTAGATCTCTTTTAAATTGGTGGGATTTGACGTAGTTGTCACAAATTGTAGGTGAAGTAGCGATCGCATTATCAGACGCATAGCACCTTTTTTTTAAACAAAATGATGCGTTACCAACTCTCCCGAGTTCGAAAGATTGGCCAAGCGGCCAATCCATCCAATTTGGGAGAGTATGTCTCTCTCTGTACAGCTGTGGCCTTTCACAGTTGATGATGATGATGATATTTCCTGTCTCATTTCGACCACAACGATATCTCTTGGTTGTATCATCTTTATGAGTCATCTGGCTCAACACAGGCTCTCATTCGTATTCACTTTTCCGTATTTGACATAACGCTAATGCAAAAACCGGAGCAAGGGTGGGATGCAGCGTCGAAGACACGGTAACTGTGATCATATATCCAGTCTCGAAAAGTTATAAGTTGGCTTTGGTTGGCATTCAAACAGCTCCCATAATTCCGTGGCTGATACGCGCTTGCCTCGCGGTAAACTAAGCAGTCGTTAAAACAGATTAAGATGACTTAACATGAGTACTACATTCTTGATCTGTCTCTCTGATATAGAAATACGAATATAGTAGTAAATAGAACATATAGTTAAAAATATGAAATAATTTTTCTTTTCCTAGATAACTGTGTCAACTGACGACCCGCCAGAATACTGCATTAGGGCAGATCCAGCTCTCGAATGTATGAATACGCAGTTTTATGGAGCCCCTGGGATTTCTTCATCGTCCACGCCATTTTTTACAGGTAAGTTCTTTGGAGTATGTTATTTTGCTTCAGGTCCCGTTTTATACCGTGAAATGTCGCATAAAACAGCAATTGTTAGTCAACATGCATTCGAAAATACAATCTTGATCGTTCAGCTATTATTTGCATTTCACAATATTTGTCGTTCCATAATTTTATGAGGTTACATGTGGTGGCGGCCCTAAATAATCTGCCACCCCATTTCATGCCGTGGGTATCGTAAAATTTGATTTAGCCAGAAAACAAATGATAGAAATTCTCGTGGCTTCCGAATGATGGCGGAATACATCTCAATTATGCCTGACTTTAGTGTCCGGCCGCAGTCGGTAGCCGACAGTAGTCGATTTTCTGGTCAAAGCCAAAGCAGATTAATCGGCTATCGCCACAATCGGTTCCCTCGGACAGTTCAATTGAGATGAAATGAAACACAACACCAAAGTAGATAATAATGCGCGTACGAACTTGTTTTGCTTTGATTTATTAATGGCGAAGACGGCCGGCCGGCGCAACGCACTGTGACCCCTGCCCCTTGCGCGTTGCCTGTTCTATCGCTCTCTCGGGCTCTTTGACTTCGGCCAAAACTGCGGCCCATTTAGCACGAAGCCGAAGATTTTTCTTATGAGGGGTTTTTGGGCCGAAGATGGCCGAAGCAGAGGCCTAGAGTTCGGTCGGATACTATCGACGTATATAAATAATCCACAAAGGTGACGGGCCGCGTCTAATGATACTTCTAAACGGGCAATGTTTTAACTACAATACGAGTATATAGCTGCGCTATTCGCAACTATTGCCTGACCATCACAAAAACATTTTATTACAGCATGTGGCTGAGCAATATATAGCTGGGCCATATGTTGCATTATCATCATTTCAACCTATCACTAGTCCACTGCTGAACATAGGCCTCTCCCATAGGTTGGTACAAAAGTTTGTAATTATCAATTTGGGAGGATTTTGAAATAGTTCATACGTTTGGCAGCCGGGTTGGAAACTGCAGTATATTTATGCAGATGTTCCAGGAAGGTGCTGCTGCCCAACTTCTGATTTCATTTTCCCTCAGTTGACACGGGATGAGATGGTTGTGGTAAATTCTGAAACCGCCACCACACGGCACCCGCCATCCGCCACCACACGGCATCCGCCACCACACGGCATCCGCCACCACACGGCAATTATAGCAACTAGTCCCACGACAAACTTCGCGAGATAGAAAAGGATGCACATAGGCCGCAAAACGAAACAACAATATGGCTGGACCGGCAATATAGCAGTATTTTCGATTGCGATGCTTCTCACCCCACATTTGAGATGAGAACCTAACTCAGAAAAAGTGAAACATCATGAACGGAATTTACAACGCTCGGCATTGGCTGGGCTGCGCGTATTGTTGCCCATTTGAGTGATCGAGACAGAGTACTAGATACTAGTAATTTGCTCATAATTTGTGGCATTATTTATGTTTTACTTTTTTAAATTATACATTAATTTAATTTATTGGTGAGTTGGTTATAGACATAACTATACTACTTATAAACTGAATGACGTCACTTTAATTAATAAGACGTGGTCTAAGAAGTCGGTAGTGATGTAGTAAAGCGTTATTCTATGAGTGTAATGTTAGTACATTTAGATAAAAAGAAACATTGAGATAATAGTTTGCAGCCGTAAAAATGGCAAAGTTAACATTACGTGACTCACTACAATCTTAAAAACGTGTCGTAAAAATTCTATCGCTTCATAGAAAGAACCCCGGCTCTGTCATTGGGAATTACAGCTGACCAGACGAAAATGGTCGTTGGTTACGCCGACGCTTCCATAAAAGTGTACGACATGGAAACCCAAGAGGTAATTTGACAATTTTCTTATAACATCCTTTATGTAATCATTTATGTACAGATTTTATTTTTGTTTAAATTTTTTGTAATACACCTTAATGAAATATTTATCTTAATTATTATCCTTTATTTATTAAAAAAGCATTCTTTAAGAAATACTCTTTGCCGCGTAGGTTTTACAAAAGTTGTCAAAACGAAACGACAGCAGCGTCTAACGAGCGAGCTAGCTGTATGGCACAAAATCGCTAATTATTTATAATGTAGACACAGGAGAAGGTTTTTTTGACAAACAGTTTGGCAGATTATAGGGAATATTATATTACAAAAAAAAAAAATTGTTAAATCTTGTCAAAGTAAATGAGGTAGGATTCCTATGCAGGAATCCATCCAGGTAGGTACTCGTACCACGCAGTGCTAGTTATCTTGCTGTGAAGCAGTAGTGTGTAAACATTATCTGAAGGGCACTGTCAGCTAGTGTAATTGCTTGGCATATAAGACCTATGAACCGATGTCTCAGAGTGACGATCGCAATTTGGTGCCACAGAGGAATGTTGTGGGTGACACAGCAGTTGTTATGGGCAGATATTGCACTTACCATCAGGTGAACGATTTGCTCGTCTCGTCAATATCTTTAAAAAAAAGTCTGTTCAGATGATAGGATGATAATGATGAATAAGAAGAGCGTCGCTTTCCTCAGACTCCATTACCCTATAAGAAATAGAAAAGATAATTCCCTTCTATAAATACACATTTACAAATTGTGTATAAGGTTTACTATAAACTTTAATTCCATAGAACAGATTTCATCTCATTTTATAGCTAGTATTATATCGACTTAATAGATCTTTGAAGATCCTTTTACCTTTATTAAGTGGGTCGCTGGTCAAGGATTATGTGAGATGATATCTGATGAAAAGATATTACACGTTCTTATTACTGTAGTTTATGGTCGAATCAATCGATATGTTGTAATATATAGATTGACTATTGAATTTTAGTTTAGTTTCGTTATTTAAAAAAAATATGAATCAATTAAATTCCGTTTGGTGGCGGCGTGAGAGAATCCAATAAATTTTTATTTCATGGGTCATCTGGGAATTAATAAACAGGAGTTCTGTGGTTGATAAAACCGAGCTAAGCGTGACAACCATCAAAATCGTTCCCTAGATATTTAATCTATGATATAGGCCGATATAGCAGCTCTGTAAAGTTCTGAAAAGACGATAAAACAATATAACTTGTTGTTATTAATATATTAATATGAAATGAATGAGAATAAATTGTGTTGATAGTGTTATTTCCTACATTGTTTATAAATAACCAACTTTCAAGATAATAATTATAAAATTAACTCAATTCAAATAATCTTACTCATCATACATATCGCTATAATTCACATCAAAAATAAATTTAATTAATTGCCTTTTGATTAACGATCTTTTGGTACGGAGCTAAATGAATATATAATTTTTCTTACAGCTGAACTTAACGTATAAAGTACATAAGCTGCGTATGCAGTTCATTCCTAAGAAATTACAACGAGTACATTCCGGGCAGGTTTGTGCGTTGCGTTGCCATGACCATAAGCCTTACATGTTCGCTAGTGGGGCCTGGGACAAAACATTGAGAGTAATTTCTATTATTTTATTCTATTTGTTTTCAAATTAAGAAAGATTTTTGTTCAATCAAACATTTGGCTAAGTCTTATCGTCAAGTACATTATGATTGATGTTTTAACGTAATTTCGTAATTATGTGTATAGTAATTACAGAGAATAAATTAATTTTGAATGAGGTTATTTATTTATTTCATGGTCAACATGCTTCAAAAAAGGAAAGGTCGCTCCTTTTGACGACCGCATGGGCTACGGTACCTGATTTCTACACCGCTGGGTTCGAATCCCAGCCGGAGTCAACATTTGGGCACTAATAAATCGTTAGTTTTCGGGTCTGCTTGTATTGTGTATGTGAAATGTATATCTGTAAAACGCATCCATGATACAACAGAAATCCTAGTAAGCAGTGGAAATTAACCGAGAGGTGTTTTTATTTCTATCTTTGTTTTGACCATAAAAAATCCTTTGCTAATGTCGTCGAGGCTTTACTCAAAATAATTATAGTGCTGGTACTAAAATTTATAAATTTCGTGATACTAAACTCTGTCTATACTATTTCTCTAATAGTTTTTTGACGGTTTATCTCCCCCTAAATTCTGTATCAAAATCTGATAAGCCATTGTAAAACTTATTTTTCCCTGTAATTACGAAAATAAGTAAATGGCTTAAAATTCATGTTTTCGTTTAAAAAAATGAAAAAGATAAGACAAATCTGTAGAAAATAAGTTGAGTGTGTCTGTTTAATTTATCTGCAATTATATTACAATTTTGATCGCTGATTTATTGTGTAATTAGGTTAAAACGACAACATCGTGAGAAAACTTTGATGTTGAATAAATAGCTAAAAAGTACATGTGAAGTCCACCCCTTTTTGGGGCAGCGAGGCAGACTCCCTCCGGTACCACTACTCTTTACTTGGTTAATCCAAGTCGTGGGAACGCAATGGGGAGTAAGAATTTCTTGACTCCTACAAAATTGGCGACGACATCGTTCGCCACCTGTCACGTCTCGTTTCGCGCGGTGGCGAAAATTGCGCTACGGGTGTGGTCTCTGCCTAACTCTTATGGGAAAAATAATACATACAGTCACTCCGAATGTATGTATGTACTCCAGTTCTCTATAGAATAAATTCATTTTCAGTTTCACATATATATTTATATTTCAGATTTGGGATATTAGATGCAAAATTGGCTGCGTTATGACGTTTGAAGGAGTCGATGTATGTGCTGACAGTATCGATTTAAACGTAAGACTACATCTACTAAAAATTCAAATTCATTTTTTTATTCGTGTCTTTGATTTTTGACGAATTGAATCTTTGATTATGTTTTAAACATAACGTATAATTTGATACAAAACTAATTTATTTAATAGAGCGATAACATAGTTCTATTCTCTGTATCACTCTAATACTACTTTATTTCAATGAATATATTTAATGAAACAGGTTTTCTTTTAATATATTTTTTGGCAAATATATTCATTTCTGTATATTTGTTTACTAAATCATATCATAAAAAATTGTTTTCACTATTTGATTTTCCGAGCGTCTATAACTTGAAAACTATTACAGTATTGACATAAAGTAGTATTTATGTCAATACTGTAATAGTCATCGTAATATCGTAAATTTTTTTGACTTACCTACTTAAATTGTAAAGTCGGTCTTTTTTTCAATGTCAGTAGAACCACGAGATAATGGCTGTTATACATAAGGGACACATTCACTCGAAAAATGGTGTATATTACCTTTTAGTTTTTGTAGAGCACCTTCCGCCTTTCCACAACAGCGTGCACAAGCAAACTAAAACCGGCACTGGGGACCGCCACCAGATATCCTCCTTCACTACACCACTTTAGGCCGAGTTTCACCTCAAAACTAGTTATTATCGAGTGCTACGATAGACAGCCGAGTGGGAAGAAATGTATTCGCATAATTTTTTGTTTAAAAAAATGTGGGGAAGGCAGTGAGGCGGTGAGCGCCGTCCTACTTAAGCACTCCCCCCGACACGGACCAGAAGTCGGGAACAAGGACCGTAGTCCACAGCAAAACTGGCGAACCAGCAAAAAGAAGGCTTGGCCTGTTGCTAGTGCGAAAGCACAAACTTCGACCGTTAGGTAGGATTCCTATGCAGGAATCCGTCTAGGTAGGTACCACCCCAGGGCCAGTTATTCTGCCGTGAAGCAGTAGTGTGCAAACATTACTGTGTTTCGGTTTGTAGGGCAGTGTGAGCTAGCGTAATCACTGGGCATATGAGACTTAACAACTGATGTCTCAGGGTGATGGGCACAGTGTGGTGTCACACAGAAATTTTCTGGGTCACACAGCATTTGTTATGGGCAGACATTGCACTTACCATCAGGTGAACGATTCGCTCGTTTCATCACTTTATAGAATAAAAAAAAATTAAAAAATGTGAATGCGTGTTTTCATCATTCAAGTATACAGCTAAGTCCAGTATTAGTGAATGTACGTCGTACGGATTTTGCAGACGTCAAATAATTATGAGCACCTGGCCCAATAACAAATAAGCCTTCCGTACGCGCAACCACATCGCCAGACCGCCGCAACTGCAGATGTTATATGATTGTCGAGTGTGTGGCATCAACATTTAATACAAGGTCCGCACGGCAATTTGCCGCAGAGCACGTCATGAATCCACTGCTGACATCATGGGTATGGTGTCCCACGTTGTACGGCTTTCGGCCGCAGTCTTGAGAGTCTCCTCCCGCCAGCTACCATCCACATGAAGTAGACGCATTAGCTCCACCAATCATTGTAATGATGTATTTTTGCCTCTTATATCATTTATAAATTATCAATCAGCCATCAGGCAGGTTTTATTATATTCTACAAAATGGGTTTGTGTAACTGACGTTGAGTATTATGTATTTCGATCGAGTTTGTCTCACTCACCACCAAGTTTCCAGTTATCATTCATTTGTGGGAATTTACTGAGAGCTTTATTTAATATTGTTGTTATTCAACACATTGGAGGGTAGACAGTCTGCAGTCTCGTTATAGAGAGATCCTGACTTGGACAAAGCTAAAGAAATGTGAGTACAAACCAAGTGCAAGACGCAACCATTATAACTAATGATATCTAAACAACCGCCACAAAGACGCATTGTCACTAGTGCAACGAGCATCAATACGACTGTTACAAGACATACGCCAACACAAGGGCCAGTATACGGTCTCAGCAGACATCTACACCTCTGCAAAAACCTCCGTCAAACAGAATCATAAGTCGTATTGAATCAGACGCGATTCATTCATAAAACCGCCACTAAAACACAATACCACAATAGCAGTAAGTATTATCGTGACTATCACATAGATGGTGCTCACAGCACGTCAATATGATAAATATCGACTTTGGCAAAAGTTGTTTAACTAATAAATTACCAACGTGTCATAGTAGCAAGCCACCAAGACGCCGGCGTTAGACCATGTATCATAGAACTGATGCTCTAAGACATGGAGCGAAAGAGTAAGCAACAGGACCGAAATGATAATAACTACACCCTTTCTGATATCGTGGTATGAAAGTCTAATCTACTCTATCTTAATAATTTCAAGTTCCAACTCATCTTTATTATATCATTTCTTACAAGATACCTTCAATAATAGCATTTTTATATCATATATTTTACTTTCATAGGATCTTTCTCTCTTATATGAAGGTGTTAATCGTCTGTTTTGCCTCTCCGTACATGGCGTAACTTATAGTATGAAGATACGCGAACACTTTCTAATTTCAAGATAGGTTTGTTTGGCATTACATGAAGTTTTTCTAGATTTAGAGATAGACTTTAAGTTTCCGTATGCACGAACTCTTTATTATTATGAATTACCTAAATAGAGTATTTTCCATACCAATAAAGTTAAATTTTTATTATTGTATTTTTAATTAACATATATCGTACTTCAATAGCTAAGGTCTCTTGGATATATTTTATAGGTTTTTTAACAAATTTTAGGCACTGATATATGTGATATTATGCCAAGAAAAATTTAATTAAAAATAATGAAATTTCACTACTGGCGTTGGTCCTCATAAATATTTTCCCAACTTTATGAACCACCTTTTTTTTAAATATTTTCTTAAATCTTTCTAAAACGTAAAAATACGTAATTGTGGATAAAATGTCGTTACACAGGGCAGAAGTGGAATATTCTGCGCCTTAAAAAATAGTTTGAAAAATTAGATATCCAACTGAATCCTAGCACTCCTTTAATGTACATCTATTTTGGTTAGGCGTCTCGCTAGAGAGTAAGAAAGAAAAAAAAGGTTTATTGGTACTAACAAACTACATACAAATAGAAATATAATAAATTAAAATAAATATATATGTACATATACTTATTCTAAGAGACCAACAATTTTTGTACAAATTTAACATCGAAACTTATAACGAATTTAAAAAGAGGAAAATAAATAAAATATAATTTAATTTAAAAATGGTACCAAAAGGCCTCCACTGAGCATAATGCCTTGGCCAATTAGTATAATTGTTCTGTAGTTATGGCTAGGCGCAGTGAAACGATCACTCGTTTTCGACGCTTTCTGACCCAATGCATGACGTTGGTCGTTGACGTCAAGAGTTTTGATTGAAATATTTTATTTTGTAACTTGATTATAATGCACTTCTTATTAATAATGTTTTTAGTCTATTCTATATTATTGTCTGAATGTCTGTAACAATTGTGGCTTTGATTAAATTGTTTAAAGTATTCCTCATTGTTATAAATTGATTGAACAATGAAGTTAGAGATCGAATTGTTTTCGTTATAAAGAATAGCAGCCGACAAAATAATAATTAACAGTATACTATACGTTATAATAAAGCAAGGTTTTATGTTTGTATAAAAAAAAACAATAGTTTAAGACTTTATTCTCGATGGCTTTTATTTGATTGATGCTCAACGTTCATTGCTCAACGAGATAGAAAAATTAAATACGAGTACCTTTATACCAAAAAAAGAAGGCAATTCAATTCACGAAGCCGGCATGGAGTATGAAAACTTTACGATTGTCAAAATATTTAAATGGGAGTCAGGGTTGAAATTATTGAATACAGTGGCTATACTTATATTCCTCTATGATTGTAATACCTTTGATATGGGCAAAGAGCTAGAATTAGAGTGTTTTGTTAGAAAGAGTTTAATGAGAACTATTCAACTCAATTATATTTATGGGAGGATTTGGATACTTTAATCAGAAATTATAACGATTTACCCCCTGATTAGATGTTTGATTGGCGTGTGATTAATTAGTGAATTCCCAGCTGTGAGACTTAAAATGTAACTGTCATCCAGCCGTATTTCTGTGCTTAAAGTATATTTGTATTAATGTATTTTTCACTTATTACTAATAAAAAGATAATCAGTTATTTAATGTACGTGCTAGAATACTTTTTATCACCTTCTCTGTAAAAAACTATATAGATTAGTTTATATAACTTGAAGTAATTATAAAGTGTATTTTTTAATTTTAGCCAGTAAAAAATGTTCGATAAGAAGGCTGTTATTGACTCCTTATTAATTATCATTGTTGTCGATGATGTTTAATTCTAATTTTTTTTTATTTAAGAGGGATCATTGCATAGCTGGCAGTTGGCAACCAACCGAGGCTCTGACAGTTTGGGACCTAGTCGCAAAGAAGAAACTAAATATCATCAGAGTGCAAAATAGACGACCTGACGTTGATGGCGAGTACATTTATGCTTGTCAATACTGGAGATCAACGGAGGTAAGAAAAAAAATGTGTATATACGTATGCGGTTAAGTATATTAGAAATTTGATTAAAATAAAAACATATAAACACGAATTAACTACTCAGAGTTAAATAACTGCTCAATATATAAAAGATTATTAATTAATAATAGAAATGTTTGTGCAACGTCACTCCCATGACTTGATATTGGCAGAATTCTTTGAAGAGCAGCCATTAAACAAAGAAGAAGAAGAAGAACGTTTACTCTCATCGCGCCCAAAGAAGTTCTTCAAAAACATTTCAAAAATATTTACATTCCATTATCCATATGTATGAAACTATGACCATAAGTTCTGTAATATATTTTACGATTATTCTCCTTTTTTAGTTATATTCTAACAGTGAGTAAAGTGGCAAAATTATGGCCTAGTGGTCAAAGTGCATGACTACGCCACCGGTTCTTAGGTTTAAACCCCACCCGGAGTGAACAATTGTGCAAAAACACAAATAGTTGATTTTCGAATCAAGTTGTGTTGTGATTTCGCCCATGTTTCTGACACTGCGTCCTAACCTACGTCCGATGTTATCGCGTGGCCGCTACATCGAGATTAGGTAGGCTAGGACGAGTGAGTGCCCATGTTTGCGCGTACACTTGTTGCACTAATTTTAACAGATTTCGACAGTATTCGGAAGCTATCGCCGCGGTCGAAAATCAGCGTGGGGATCAGTTAATTTAGTTAATATAGAATCAGGCGTTAGCCATTGTAGTAAAGGGAAGAAACAAAGTAACTTTGCTATGATCCGCATGAAAAATTAGAAATGGTAGTCACCTAGTTTTTGAAGAGCACCACAGATGCTTTACAAATAGAGGTGAAGGAGTGACGTTTCCCGGTGGCTGCATTAGTTTCCTTGTGCGCGCTATTATGGAAGAGAGGGCGTTGCTTTTTTGCTTTTTTTTGCAGGAATCTGTCTAGGTAGGTGTGTGTTAGTTAGTGTCAGTTACTCTGCCGCCTAGCAGTAGTACATACATACATATATGCCAGTCAGACCTCTTTACCATCGAGTTAGACAGAGACCACATAGGTAGCCCACTTTTCGCCCCCTAGGAAACGAGACGTGTCGGCTGGCGAACCACGTCACTGCCATTTTGGTACGATTTAAAATTCTTGATGCCTATTGCATTCCCACGAGTAGCTAGGGAAGCAATTGTCCACCTAAACAGAGCCGCATGCTTTGGTAAGGCTAGGCTCAATCTGGGGTCACCCTCAAATCGGTCCCAGAGAAGATCGGCACGCTGATGACTAAGCTCGCCTCTCGTCACATTGCCATCAGCACGGCACTAGGGGTTGCCGTGCTTGGCGGACAGGTATGGAAACGGATGAGTAGACTTGGTGTAGGGAATGCGGAAAGTAACTATGTTGTGGGATACTGCTATCTCGGAAGGAGCAGAAGGAGACAGCAGTAGCTCGGAGGCCGGGGCGCTTACCCGGTACTCTACCGTATTTGTCGAACAAGGCAACTACGTCAAGTACTACCTGGTTGCAGTAGTGTGCATACATTACTGTGTTTCAATTCTAATCGCAATGTTAGCTGGTGTAATAACAAGGTTTATCATCATCACATATTACTAGTTCACTGCTAAACATAGGACTCCCCCATAGATTGCCACAAAAGTTTGTAGCTGGCTAATTTTTGGGTCATATCGCCATAGTCGCTACGTTTGTCAGACGGGTTGGCAATCGCAGTTTAGTCATTAAGATATTCCAGGAAGATACGGCTGCTCATCTACTGATTTTTATTCTATCTCTGTCGACATTTACTACACCCACGGGACGAGATGGAGGGGAAGATTTTCTTAAGCCGCCAGCACACGGCGATAACACACCAAGCCACAAGGTATTTGAGAATTAAGAACTTCTAAAGAGTGTGGCCACGCAGAAATGTTCTGGTCGACACACCATTTGTTATGAGAAGATGTTACAGTTACAAGCAGGTTAAGTATTCGCTCGTCTCGTCACTTTCTTTCATAATAAAAAAAAAACTTTGTTTCTTTCCTATACATCGGTTAATTGTCAGTAATAATTCATACATATTGAAGTACGACAATGAAGAAGTCTGAATGTCATTAGAATTGTTTTTAATAAACTTAAAAATATTTTATTGCTTTCAGTTTAACCGTAAAGGCAAGTACGCCCTCATTGGCGGTAGCGGCACGAACTGCTTAGAGGTTATCAACTTACACAACCGGTATATTAGTTGTTCATACCCCGCTACTGGTACAATTCTGGCAATAGCCAGTCATCAGGAACGCATAGCCTTTGGGGGCACTGCTCCTGTATTCAACATAGTCAGTTTCCACGATCCCAAACATGAGAAATACAAGACTGTTAGTGAAATAGACGATATGTCTTGGACACCTGGGAGTGAGTTTAAAGTTTATTCAACAACTACTTTAGAACACTACGTAAATTAGATCCACGAATAACGTACCATTTATAATAGTTTTCTCAAAGTTCAGTTACGAATGTATTGTTTTTTTGTAATAAAGTTATTTATGAAATGGTTGTTTGCTAATTTTCGCCCATATACGGTCTGAAAAGTACTTCACCCAAATGCTCTCCCAGCACACATTTTAGGGTTTTGATTTTGTATTACCTTTATTGTAATTAAATGAAAATTCTTTATTTTCGACGTAAGAAATATAAATTTCATTTGTCAAACGTAATTATTTTTACAATCAACAACCGTTTCGTAATGGATTCCTCTCACGGAGAAGAAATAGGCGAAAGAAACTCAGTAGGTATCCTCTTATTTGTAATTCCTTGTTCATCTATGTCGAAAATACCAACCCAAAGTAAAACCAAAGTTAAACGAAAATCTTAAAGAATAAACAATATTAATAATAAATATATATTTCAAACTCGAGCAGATCAGTCAGACCAGCACCCGTTAACAAGTATGAAGCATGTGGCATGTGGCAACCATCTCCCTCCTCAACCATATTTAAGGGAAGTGGATATTGCTTTCGTATACTCGTATGATGTATAGATTGGTGACCGCGTGGCTTAGCGGTCGGAATACCTAACCATTTGTACAAAAACACAGAATGCTGGTTTTCGGGTCTGGTGTTGTGATTGTATCTCTACGTAACACTGAATTCTAGCCTACCTCCGATCATATCGTATGATTAGGGAGCGGTTAGGTTAGGACAAGTGAGTCCCATGTTTTCGCGTACACATTATAATATCACTATAATATCTCCTGTCAAGTGCACATAGTCTCCGACAGTATTTGGAAGTTGTCGCCGCGATCGATTCGGCTAGGTGGAACTAGGAAAATTGGTTCCAAATAAAAATACTATTGGATTTTATCGCGTTCAATTTTGCTATTTATACACCGACGTTTCAAACGCTTTACAGCATCCATGGTCACGAAAGGACTCAGGTGACAGACGTCTTGATGTTAATCCGGGGTACCTTCAGCTTTTAATTATTATTTATGGTCCGATCTACGCAAAATGCGTGTCTTGAAGTCTATCAGTGGTATGTTTTTTTGATTTCATATTATTATTACCAAGATCCTTAGTAGATAGTAGGTAGTACATAAACAACGTCTCTGTTGAAATTAGGATGTTTTTTAATTTTAATAGCCTCGCGAATAATCCTTGTTTGGAATTGGTGTTCTTTTCCAAGGATTTGCGGACTATCAAATCTGATGTAATATTTGTGATGATTTTAACAAGCTTTAGTATATAATAGTATTATATATAGGTCAAATATAAGGTAAGGGAATCTTCCAATTAAATTTTCTCCCTCTTCCAGACGTTCGAATAATTTGAAATATTTCACATGTATAAAGAATCGAGGACAATACAACTAAGGTACTTACTAAGATCCCTGGGTATATAAGAAATCTCGAGGCATTTCCGCGTCGCGCGAAAAAAAATCAAGACTAAGAGCAGTCTCAAATTCACTCAAACAACGATGCTTCCGAGACTTTTTCAAAAGAAGGTTTCCATACTTATAAGCTAGGCATGTTGGCAGTTAAAACATGATATTTTAACCTAGTTTATTAACCCAAATTATGAAATTAAAAGTATTTTTATAGTGGGCTCATAATAAACAAAGAGGCAATAGGTACCTAATGCGTAATTACCAAAATCTAAGTGATTCACAGATTACTATCGCTATTCAATCTCCACAGATTATGCTGAGCTCCACTCTTCAGTATTGCAATGTCCATGTAACCGGAACAAACAATTACTGTGCGTTTAGTAGATGCTAATTATGTTTACTTAAGTGACTTAAGTCTCAATATTCCCAAAACTTAAAATATCAGTCTCGCGTATCGCAAATACCAAAAAAATCTTCGAGACTCTAAATTGTGGAGACCGAGTTTCCCGGGATAAAAACCCTAATACATACATACATAAATTGACTCGACCTCAACATTAGAGCTTCACTACTGCGTTTCGTATGCAGCGTAATTTTGTATTAATTTCGTATCAAGCGTTAATCGTATTCCTTCAGCGAATACCATTTGGTGATTCTGATGATAAGGTGAGCATTCTTTATCACAGCTGTTTATACATACAAGCACGCCTTTTTCCATATAAGGGGTAGGCAGAGACCACAAGCGTAGCCAACTTTTCGCACCCGTGAAAAACCACCTTTATGATTTTCTAAGCTTAATTGAAATCGCCAATCTATTTAATTACATCTTGGTATGTTGTTTAAAATATAATGTAGAAATAGTATTATTAATATAAATTACTTAGCTTCTTCATAGGGAATGAAATAATAACATTTAATATTTGTTGTAATAGAGTACCCCGCAGTGAAGTTAATTTAGATCTTAAATATACACATATTTTACTTGCGTGTCTACGTAAGTTTAAAACTTGAAGTGCCAATTAAGGATGTTTTTAATTAAAAACTACAACTTTGTCTGGACTTCATAGCCAGTATTCATTCACAGTTTCGTCGCGTTTTCTCTAGTCGCCTCTAGTCGAGAATTTTCACATTATTCGTCCTTAGAAGTTATTTCTATATTTCTTAGCAAAGTTCACATTCAACTATTTTAACTGCGACGTATTTAATTTAACTAATTATTTTATGTAATACTACCGTTCCGGTATGTGACGTGATAAGTTTGATTTCTGTATTAATTTAAGTAGCCACACGATCACAGCGCCACCTACCGGGTCGGAATTCGTAATTTTTTTTTTGGTTTTCCATTTAAATTTTGGAATTATATTAACGATGTCCTAGAGTTTAACGATTCTCTACAGTTACATCGACGATGGTACATTGGATAACCATCATTGCCAGTGATAGTCACCGCCGTCGAATTTCGTGAATAATCCTTGGTACACTTGCCGTTGACCATGCACGGTGATAACGGTGATATTCTCCTGGCCGATTTCGACCACAGCGACAACTTTCGAATATTGTCGATAGGTATCAATTGCGCAGGAGATATTATAGTGCCACAAGTGTAAGCACAAACACAGAGGCACTCTCTCGTCCCAACCTTCCCGCGCCCGATGTAACGCTAATGCGATAAGATCGGAGGTAGGCAAGGATGCAGCGTCAGAAACACGGGGACAATCACAACACAACCAGACCCGAAAACCAACAATTTGTGTTTGAGCACAAATGTTGGCTCCGGCTGGGATTCGAACCCAGGGACCTGCGGCTTAGAAGTCAGGTACTCTGACCACTAGGCCACGCGGTCGTCGGTCGTATCGGTCGGTAGAACTATCACAGCGAAAGTGAATGGAAACGATTCTGTGGTCAAAACACTAGGATTGTTACGTTATCGTGACTTCTTTCCAATACATTGAAGACGTATTGCAACGTGGAGTGTTGTAATTTTCATCTGCGTTGGATCGATTATCAATATTGCGATGTCTAATTGCATTACGGCTTCGATGTGAAAAATTAGATCTTCTGGCTCGCGGCATTGTAAAAACCACGGGAAAATTAATCAAATAATTCAAAATTACACAAAGTGAATATCTTCGAAGGCAACTTGCCCTTTGACTTAAAAGTGCAATAAAGGTCGAAAACTTAATGAAAATTGATCAAAACTCGAAAAATTATAGACATCGAATCACCCCCGCGTAAAAAAAATTAAATACTTACTCCCCATTTCGTTCCCACGAGCAGTATAGGGACAGCATTGCACATTATGGTATTATTCCGCACGAATAAAGGCTGTCCGTACAATACCTTAGTCGCCTCTTACGACACCTCGGTAGGAAAGAGGTAGGTGCTATTCTACTCCACCGGACACTTATTGCCTAACCACATATCTTAAAAAAAAGTAAAATAAAGTTCCAGCCTATAAATGTCCCACTACTGAGCACAGGCCTCCTCTCATTTCTGAGAGGGTCTCGGAGCTGGGAAGAATCCGCCACGCTGCTCCAATGCGGGTTGGAAGACTTCACATGTCTTCGAAATATTTTTTATTTCTCAGACATGCAGGTTTCCTCACGATGTTTTTCTTCACCGCCGAGCACTTGGTAAATCAGAACTTTAAATTGCAATTAACAATTTTAGTGGTGCCGGCACCGGGAATCGAACTCAGGTCACTCGCGTACTATGAAATTTAAAGCGAGCGCCTAGCCCTTGAGCTACCACATATCTTATTCAAAGCAATTTGAGTGTTTTTTAAGTTCTATCACCTTATTGTTTTTGTTCTATCACCTCGTTGTTGTAAAGTTAGTGGGGGAGTATGACATAATATTACATAGTATTTAACGAATACCATGCAATCATTCGGTTCATCATCATCATCATTTCAGCACATCACTAGTCCACTGCTGAACGTAGGCCTCCCCCATAGATTGCTACAAAAGTTTCTAGCTCTCATTTAGGGGGGATTTTGCTATAGTTGCCACGCTTGGCAGGCGGGTTGACAACTGCAGTTTATTGATTCAGATGTTCGAGGAAGATGCTGCTGCTTATCTGCTGGTTATTATTTTCCCTCTGTCGACTTTTACGATACCCACGGGATGAGATTGGGTGGCAGATTCTTTTAAGCCGCTACCACACGTTTCGGCTGCTTCACCATTCGGTTCGGTTATTTAAAATGTGTTATAATGAATGTTGATCGAATGTATAATTTGTTTATGACAGTATTTCAATCAATTATCAAACATTTCACTTAAAATTTTGTAATGTGTCCTGAAAAAAATGTCAAAAAACGACCACATACAGAGAGCGATTACGTACCTATATATTAAAATATTCCGCTTGCCGCTTAACTTTTCAAATTATTTACTAAGCGTTCTTTTGAAGGTTTTACCGATACAAAGAGTTCTTTGTGTGTGGAATTTTAGAAAGGAGCTCGAGTTCTGTTATGATAATTCTGAGATGGCCTTTGATGACGTTTAAGTGTTGAATAAATATTTTATCACATCGTATCATATTTTAGGTAATGTTATTTTAGGATGTTAAACTTTGTAATTACATTATTCCTTTGTTTATATACATAATTAAATGTTTTACCATATTTTCTGACGTCATTGTTAATTTCAATTGTAATGTCTGATGTGTATCCCGGGTCTTATTTCAGTATTATTAATAGCGGTCATGCCTAATGGTGTAGGTTAATGAGAATGGGGTTTTTATTAATTAATCTGCGGGATACGGGAATTAACAGATACATTTGTCTTCGAACACTGCCTTATGTTAAAGGCGTAAGAAATTATTAATCCTATTTCGTTAAGTGTGTCTTAAATAATTACATACATACATTCAGACCCTTTTTCCATATAAGGGTAAGGTAGAGGCCACTCACGTAGCCCACTCTGTTCCCTTGCGGGAAACGGGACGTGACGGGTGGCGAACCACGTCGCCGCCATTTTTGTAAGTGTCAAAAATGCTTACTCCCCATTGCATTACTCCCCATTGCATTTCCACGAGCAGTATACTGACAGCATTGGATATTATGGTGTTATTTTGCACGAAAAAAGTTTGTTCGTAAAATACCTTAGTCGCTTCTTACGACACGTCGGTAGTAAAGAGGTTGGTGCTTTTCTACTCTGCCGGATACTTATCGGCTAAATAGTATAGTCGTAGCGTTCGACAGTTGACATAATTATTATATCTTCTAAAATTCAAGAACGGGTTTGTCTGCAGCATATACAGAAAGGAAGAAAACCTTAACAATTGCAAAATAACACACACAAGCACACGGTAACTAGTAAATCAATAAAATAATAATAAGAAGTAATAATTATTTGATTAGAAACCGCCTTCCACGCAGCAGCTCCCACCATGCTTATGCGATTTTAAGAGTTTCATGATTTTGTCATGGATCCCATCATCAAAACTTGATCAAGTTTATATGGGAACCCCTTTTTCATAACAAAGAATCATCAAAATCGGTTCATAAATAAAGAGGTTGTACCCGAACACACGTACAAACAAGAAAGACGAATTGAGGGCCTCCTCTCTTTTCGAAGTCGGTTAAAATCAGAAATAATTATAAATGTAGAACAAAAAACTAATAATTTACGGCGGACCTAATTGGCATTCTCTTTCAGTCAACCACAGGCATAGAGAAATAATGTGATAGGTGCTTTATAACCAATTCAAATTGTATAACATTTGCACATGTTACAAATCATAATCTGTGATACAGTGTGGCCCAAACAAATTGGTCTGCGCTTAGTAAAAGTTACGGATGCCCACACTCATTTTCAGCGCAGCCTGATTTCAGTGTTAAGCTGGTAGTAACCGCTGTACTCCATTATATATTTTTACAAAAAAATCTTACGTAACGCGTACAAGGCGCGAGGTGTCTGGTACCGCCATCTCCAATCTACCGACAACTTTAACACACCGACAACATTCGAATACTGTCCAAAGCTGTCGACAGCGTATTATATATTATCGTGCCATAAGTGTTCGCGCGAACACAGATGCTGGGTGCATCGCGTCTAGCCTACCCGCGCCTGATGTAACGCTCATGCGATTACATCAGAGGTGCGCTAGTATGCAGTATCAGAGACACGGCGACAATTGAAGCATAACCAAAAAGCCAACATTTTGCGATTTTTGCACTAATATTGGCTCCGTCTTGGATTTGAACCCAGGACCTGCGGCGTAGAAGTTAGGTACTGTGACCACTATGGTTGCCGACGGACGATGGAATAACAATCTCGAAAAATGTGAAACTCAATACAGCTTGGTTATTTGCAGCAGCATCTAAAGTATTGCGTTGTGTCTGTGTTGCGATTACCAATCCGCCTGTTAAGCGTGGCGTTTACAGCAATTCCTCCCTTCAATGTATCATAGAAAGTTTACACGACCGCTTGGCCTACTGGTAGCCGACTTCTACGCAAAGGGTTTTCCCCGTTTCGGAAAGCAACTTTTATGAAAGAACATCGTTGGTTATAGAGTCTGGTTGTGTTGTGCATTTGAAAGCTGTGTCTGTAAAACGCACTCATTATACAGGGAAATCCTAGTGTAGGGTATCTTTTAAGAAAATACCCGTGGTATATTATCAGATTATCGATGATTATGACGATTTTCGAATAGGCCGTTATATTATTAAATATAGTTTCTGGTGGTGGGATTCCTATGCAGGTCCGTCTAGGTAGTGCCATCGCAGAGCAGAGCCAGTTATTATGCCGTCAAACAGTAGTGTGAAACCATGACTGTGTTTCGGTATGAAAAGCACTGATAGGTAGTGCAATTATTGGGCACATGTGACGTTTTTTTTTGCGTAAAGTGATGAAAAGAGCAAAACCTTCACCTATTGGTAAGTGCAACGTCTGCCCATAAGACACCACATTTTTTCTTTATAAAATAATGTTATTTGGATGGAATTCTATACGATTAAAGAAAAGCTTTCACAAAATAAATGAAAACAATATTTTTTATTAAATAACTAACTTTTCTGTTTTGCGGTAAAACTTCACAGCGGCGACCATTCCATGACATGCTGCTATTTAGTAAAGTCAAATAAGTCACTTTATTTTAAAATTTGGCGAACATTGTAAGTTGAATAAAAAATTGCGAACACCGAAAGCTGTCTCGAAGAGATTGTCGAGATTAAAATATTTCACTTGGCGGTTAACTGCTGAAATTATTTATTAAGCGTTCCGTTGTTACAAAGAACTGTATTCTTTGTGCTCGGAATTTTATAAAATATTTGTCTTGAACACATTATTGCCGTTTCGGAATGACGTTGATAAAAGCTCTTTTGATGTGCTGCAGCACTCAAATGATTTTATGTTTTAAATTATAATATTGTAAGCACCTTTGTGATTGGAGCTTGGAAACAAAGCCTAATTTTCAGAGCACTTTATTACAATATTATGCGAACGGAGTACCGAAGGCGGCGGGTGTGAAAATCCACATTGAATCTCCATCGTGCTTAGTTCACACAAGAACACGTACTGCGAGACCGTTGGGTTTTCCAGGTGACTTATCCCACGTTCAAGTTTTAATTATCTTTAAAATATTTGTTACGAACATTACTACTTTCCTCTTTGGTTTCTGAACATTGTAGATTTACCGTGAGGTCGCGACGGATGGTTATAACCATCTCGAAATATCATAGAACGGTGATGGGCAGCCCCCAAGGTATTTTTGTGACTGTCCATAACAAAAGCTGTGTAGCCCAGAACATTTCTGTGTGGCACCATGCCCCTCACCCTGAGACATCAGTTCTTAAGTCACAACCCAGTGTTTACACTCTCAGTGCTCTTCAAAAAGAAACACGGTAATAATTGGCTCTGCGATGGTACCTACCTAGACGGATATATAAATCCTACCACCAGTAAAAAGTTCGAGATGCCATGTACTGCTCCGATTACTAATCCACCTACTAATCGAAGTGATTACTGTAAATCCTTCCTTTTTGGTAGTCTTGTGCATATCAACGTACTATTAACAGGACGATGATAAAGATGACGATGATGATTTCAACGAGGTTTTTTTTTAAACAATGCAACCATTAATGCTATTTTACACGGTACGAGTTATTTTTCAGTCCGACATAAAACAATTACGTTAGACTTTTGGACAGTTGTTACAGCAGAACATTTAATGTAACAGATGTTGGTTTAGTGACATATTATTAATTGGAATTATGTTCTAGGTTATATTATCAATATAAGTATATTATTTATTACAGGTGTGTATATCGCGTCACAACGTTTAAACTATGGCACAAAATCCTCTTCACAATTTCAGATTAAAATCGAGAGGGTTTATACGCTAGAAATAAGACTGAGAGGTAGCGGTGGAGTTAGAAGGCTTTTAATAATAATCTCAAGAATTGCTCGTCGAGTTTGTGTTTCCCTTGAAAATATAACTACCATAAAATAAACGATGATATTATTTTTTCAACAAGAACATTACACTACGGTTGCTAAGAACTGGAGACTATTTATTAAGACTGCACAACGTTATTTTACCTTATGCTATCTGATACTGAGTATTTATAATAAGTTTGAATGTTCATTGCGATCGCTTGACCTCTTACTTCGCGGATTGGACCTGCAGCGACAGCTATGAAAGTGCCTAGTACTCCGGGTATCGTGCTCCGAGTATTAAAGGCAAAGAGGGAAAAATTGCGGTAAAGCAATTGGAGCGGCAAGAGTCAAGATCCGCGGCAAAGGGTTTTTGCATAAACAGCAGGCCCACTCATAAATACGATACGATGGTACCTCCATCAGGTCAGACAAGGGTTCTGCTGGCTAACCTTCACTGTGTTGCAGCTGCTATGTAAGCTATAATAATGAAATGCAGAGAGCAACGACGTTATTGACTAATTACACCTTTGGGTGGCTATCCATCAATTCCGGGAACATTCTGGGACGGCTGGGAAGATCTTATCTAATTCTGGTGGTAGCAGACATTGATCTTGAATAAAGACCGTACCTTACTCTAAAGCTTTGAGCAGAAAATATAGTAGCAGCCTTTGTAAAGCCTAAAAATGTACAGGGCCTACAATAATTGGATAAAATGTGACCCTGAAAACATTTTTTAGGTTTGGGGGTTTACCCAGTTCGATTATGAGTTTTATCGTAACTCATAATCGAACTGTGCAGGTAATCGACGGTTACGTAATAAAAACTCAACAAATTTTAAACTTGAATTTGAAATTTGTTGTCGTGTGTGCATCAAATTACGTTTGAAATTATAACATTATTTATTTATAAATGATTTATGATTAATTAAAGCAGAGAAAGTTAATTTGAAACGACAGTCAGCCGCGACGTAGAGTCAATATCACTTTAAAATGCCTCGTTTTGAGGTGACACACGTGTCGTGTTTTCGACTTCAGTGGTATGTATTGCCTAGTGGTAGTGTTGTAGTGGTGAAGGGTCTGGTTATCTGGTGGCGGCTCCCGGTGGCGGTATTGGTTTTCTTGTGCACGCTGATGAGGGAGGTCGGGTGCTCTTCAAAACTAGGTAATACATACCATTTTACATTTTGCATGCGGATCTTAGCAAATTAACTTTCTCTCCTTAACTATATGGATTTCCGCAAAGTAACGCCTGATTCTATTAATTATAATCAAGTTATTGAAAATAAATTATTTTTAAATATTGCTCTAATTATATGCAAGTAAGCTCTGTCTCTGACTGTAAACTTTTACAAAAGGATTTAAATAATCTTTACAATTGTTACCTCGACATTAATATCACAGTCAATATTAATAAATGACAATTTATTCGTTTCAAAAGAAAAAACCAAAAAGTTCATATTCCGTACACGGTAATTAACGCTGTAATAGCGAGGACTGATGTTGTGAGCGAGGGTCTGGAGGTAATTAAAAAAACCACCATCCATGATAGCTACTGTGGGAAAATCTTTGTTTCAGAGAGCACTAACTTATGCTCTTATTAAGCTTTAGCACGTCGTGCAAGTATTGCATGACAATTTTTTTTTTTTTATAGAATAGGAGGCAAACGAGCAGGTGGCTCACGTGATGGTAAGTGATCACCGCCGCCCATGAACACCTACAATACCAGAGGAATAGCAGATGCGTTGCCGGCCTTTGAGAAAGGAATAGGCTCTTTTCTTGAAGGTCCCTAAGTCGTATCGGTCCGGAAAAACCGCTGACGGCAGAACATTCCATAAAGTGCAAGTGCGTGGCAGAAAATTCCGCGAAAAACGCACTGTGGTGGAATGCCAACCATCAAGGTGGTGACGATGGAATTTGAGGTTATGCCGTAAGGTGCGATGGTGAAATTCAGCGGCTGGAATTAATCCGAACAATTCCTCGTAACACTCCCCATGGTAGATCTTGTAAAAAATGCAAAGAGATGCAACATCTCTTCGCAAAGCCTGGGGATCAAGCCGATCAGATAGGACATGGTCGTCGACAATTCGAGCCGCTCTTCGCTGAATGCGGTCAAATGGAAGGAGCTGACACTGGGGTGCCCCCGCCCAGAGATGAGAACAGTACTCCAGGTGCCGCCGAACCTGCGCCTTATAAAGTTGCAAGCGGTGGGCCGGCATGAAGTACTGTCGCGCTCTACTGAGCACGCCAAGCTTCTTGGAGGCCAATTTGGCCTTCCCTTCCAAGTGACCGCGAAATTGAACGTTGCTCGATATGTCGACGCCAAGGATTCCGATACTGGCTGAGGCAACAAGGGGAGTGCTCTCGAAATGAGGTGATACGACGAAGGGTTTCTTTTTTGCGGTAAACGCGCAAACTTGTGTCTTGTTAGGGTTGAACTCGACTAAATTTAGTCGGCCCCAGTCCGAGATTTTTTCTAACAAAATCTCGACTTCAGACACAAGTTTGTTCCGGTGCTCGTCGACGTGTTCCCGAGAAATATTGGTACTGCCTGTGTATAAGGCATCACCAGTACTGTCATCTGCATAGCAATGAATGTTACTAATCTGTAACATATCATTGATATGCAGAAGAAACAGGGTTGGCGATAGCACACAGCCTTGTGGGACACCAGCGTTCACAGACTTAGATTCCGAGCATGCACCGTCAACTAAGACCTTGATGCTCCGGTCTGTGAGAAAACTAGTGACCCAATTGCACAATTTCTCGGGAAGCCCATATGAAGGAAGCTTCGAGAGAAGCGCTTTGTGCCAGACCCGATCAAAGGCTTTCGCTATGTCCAAACTAACTGCCAGGGCCTCCCCCTTGCTCTCTACTGCCTCCGCCCATCGATGAGTGAGGTACACTAGAAGATCACCAGCTGAGCGACCCCGACGGAAGCCGTACTGGCGGTCACTAATCAACTGGTGCTCCTCTAGGTACCTCAGCAGCTGGCAGTTTATAATGGATTCCATTATTTTGGAGAACAAGGAGGTGATGGCGATCGGTCTGTAGTTGGACGGATCTGAGCGGTCGCCTTTCTTAGGGATCGGGTGCACAAAAGCTGTCTTCCATGCCTTCGGGACGACGCCTAGAGAGTAGGAGTACCGGAAAAGACGCGTAAGGACCGGTGCCAACTCTGGAGCACACATCCTCAACACAATAGGGGGAATTCCATCGGGCCCACTCGACTTTTGGATGTCCAGGGAGAGGAGTGGTTTGCGCACTGAGCTCTGAAAAAACCGGATGTCCGGCATAGAGCACTCATTGCACGGGATGGTCGGCGGTGAGTTCCCCCTGTCATCGAGAGTCGAGTTGGACGCAAAAAGAGAACCTAGAAGATCGGCTTTCTCCTTTGCGTCATGGGCCAGCGAGTTGTCCTCCCTGTGCAGAGATGGTAGTGATGGCTGACAGAAATTCCATTGGACAGCCTTGGCGAGGGACCAGAACGCACGTGTTCCGGAAGGAAGACGAACTAGTTTCTCACCAATTCTGCCAATGTGCTCAGACTTTGCCGCAGCAATGACTCTTTTGAAGGACCTGGAGGCAGAGTTGTACTTCTTCTTAAAATCGCTAGATTTTGAATCCCGAGACGCCGATGCATTAACCCAGGCCTGGTAACACTGCTGCTTTTGGCGAGATGCCATTCTGCAAGTGCCACCAAACCAAGGCTTAGATCTACCACCGATGGGCACCACAGAGGATGGAACGAAGAGTTCCATTCCCTGAAGTACCACATCGGCGACAGAATTGGCAACGACGTCGGGACTATCCAGCGAGAAGCAAACCCGCCCCCATGGGTAGGATGCAAAGAAAGACCGCATCCCTTCCCATTCCGCTGACCTGAAGTGCCACACACGGCGGCAGCCTGCAAATCGCGACCGCAATGGGCACATGATAGGCACTTTACTCCGGATCAAGCAGTGGTCCGAAGATCCCAGAGGGGCATCGACGGAAACCACATAGCCGTCCGGATGAGAGGTCAGCAGAAGATCCAGCAGGGAAGGTGTATGATCCTCCACATCTGGAACCCGCGTTGGCGAAGTAACCAGTTGTGTCAGATCATATGCCAAGGCAAAGTCGAAAACAGATCTCCCCGCATGATCAGTGGTTCGAGAGCGTAGCCATTCGGCGTGGTGGGCGTTGAAGTCGCCAAGTACCACGATCTCTGCGGATGGGATCTGCTGTAGCACGGAATCTGCCGCCATTTGGATGTGGTCGATGAGTCGGTCAGTTTCGGTGTTACCGCTGTGGGACCTATAGAGGCACCCATAGACGCGTGGGTGGTCGTCGCTGTCTATGCGTAGCCAAAGGATGGACAGGTCCCTACCTTCAAGGCTGCCGAGGCGTTGAGAACATATATCCTCTCTGACGTATACACAAACCCCGGCCCGTGGCACAAAGGAATGTTCCAGCTTGTACCCCGGGTAGGAAAAGATAAGAGGTATTCGCCGGAGAGGATATCTGCGTCTCGGTAAGAAATAGCAAGGCCGGCTTTGCCGTCTCCAGATGGTATTGGACGGCATTAAGATTGGAGTGTAGTCCCCTGATATTGCAGAAATCCACGGCAAGCGTGGTGAGGGGTGCCGAAGGTTTTTTGCTACGTTTGCCTCGAACAGTGTGGTAACAGAGCGGAACTTTGCCCCCCCCCCAGAATACGAGGGGCAGCCTGACCATCCACGCTCAGGTAGCGATTGGTAGCCCGAGCGCGGATGCCCAGAGGGGGATTCTCCAGCACCGGTGGTGCTGGTACCCCCCTGGGGTAGATTTTTTATTTCCGCTACCATGTTTTGGGGGAGGGGGGTGGGTGGGCCTCCGGTTACCTGCACTCACCAGACGAAACGCAGAAGTTTGTTAAACATCTACTTCACGCCGGTATTCTGTGAGGTCGTGGTACTTCCCCGGTCGAGCCGGCCCATTCATGCAACAACAAAAGCTGATGCGTGGCTCTACCACTGTTAAAAATATGACTGACTGTTAAAGATATGCAGGTTTCCTCACGATGTTTTCCTTCGTCGTTGAGTACGTGATAAATCAGCAATTAAAATTGCGGAACAACTTTAGCGGTGCCGGCAACAGGGATCGAGCTGAAGTCTCTGGCCTACTATGAAATTAAAGGCGGCGCTCGGTGCCTGAGCTATCACGGCTCTTTGATCTACCACGATTCCTACAATAACATATTTCAAGCCGCCGATAAGAAAAGTCGGTTTTTACCATCTGTCAAGTATAATATCCCTCTACAAAATGCAGAAGAATACAAGCTGGATTGTGAATACCGTGTGGTAGCGGCTTAAGACAATCTACCACCCCTCATCCCGCGGGTGTAGTAAAAGTCGACATAGGGAATATTAAAACCAGAAGATGGGCAGCAGCATCTTCCTGGAACATCAGAATAAATAGTCAGCGGTTGTTATTTGTTGGCAGGCGGGTTGGCCCGCCTGCCAACAAATAACAACAACAAAATTCCCTCCAAAATTAGAGCTACTAACTTTTGTAGCAATCTAAGGGTAATCACATGAAATGATGATGATGTTCATGTGAATATGGTCTCTCTTAAATAGAACAAACGAAAATATTAATAAAAACTTGTATAAACTTGTAAAAAACACATAGCTGACGTAAATCATCGAAGCCCTATGAAGTCTGCAGTTTGTGACTATGTTCTGGATCATCATTTATATCAGATTTGATAGACTACAAATCCATAAGAAACACCGATTCCTGCCAGGGATAATCCGCGAGGCTATTAAAATTAATCTTGAACCGGTGATACGATACTAATGTGCAATCGATATTTCTTAAGTTTTGATTATATTTATTTCCGTAATTAGTTCTTTGATTATCAACGTAATGCTAACTTTAACATAGTCGATTTGGCGAACTGAAATTATGGAAATTTTTGTTTTATTTAAAATATTTGATACAAAACTACAGTTAATGTTATCTTAAATGACACATGACGTAATATTATAGTTATATCCAAAGTATACACAGATAGGTTTAAATACGAGTATATAAAACATATTTTGAATATAATTTTAATAATTTTCTTAGTGTGAGAGCAGACAGTTTTTGTATTTTATGACAGTAGTCACGCAGTCATAGAATGCGTACATCGTATTTTAAATGAATTCGCGTGTTTTAGTTACCGAAGTTCACAGCAAATAACTTAAGTTCGTGAGACAATATTAACGATGTTATTCCAAATGTACACCCACACGCAAGCGACCAATCTACAACAGAAACAATCAGTTTTATGTCGCAAAAAATTCACGCACATTCCCAACGTTGGCAACAGCAATGTCGTTTTCTAAGCTATATTAATCTAAAACATGCTTCAAAATTGTTTAACCGTTGGCTTTTAAGATGTAAAAACATTGTAGATTTTTCACAATAAATTAGAAGTAAGTCTCAACAGATCCACAGAATCTGCTTACGTCAGCTACATTGAAAAATTAGACTTAGCATTGCGAATTCACTAGAGACCACAAAGGTGAACAGGTTGCAATAGAATTTAAATAAAGAAAGCGTTTCCTAACAGCGCGAACTTGTGTGCGGGGCGTTGGTGAACTTTCAACTTTTACCCGCTTATGTAGCGCGGAAGCTCCGTACCTACGTCACCCGAAAACCCCACCTTCTAAAGGGGAGGGAGGCGTTTTCCATACTTGGAGCGAGTATTTACAGCGCTACCTAAATATAGCGTGCCTCCGCTCATCTGGCACGATAGGGAGGAGGGATTGGTGGGTAAACATTTCTCCCTCCCCCACTTCACACCCCGCGATTGCCCCAAGCGCAAGGAGGCTATTCGAGCTCTGGCCGCGAAGGTGAACAGACGTCGTTGCCAATTTTCTGCGCGTTCAATACGAGGTCGTAACGTGACCATGACCGTACCAAGCTCAGGGGTGGACGATCGCGGTAGCAATAAAGACTTTCAAGGTTACGACATGCGATACATGTTTAATAGAGCTTTACTTATCAGAATAGCAGAAAGACGTAATTAATACATTAAGTTTTTGTCAGAAGATACTTAGATAAATTTGCCAGAAGAGTTCGTTTATAAGCTTTCTGAAAAATAGTCATTATAAATGCCGTGACACTGGTCGGTAAAAATGTTGGTTCATAATCATAATTTAAATAGATAACATTCCTTTTTATCCTAGACGTAGCAAGAAATTTATATTTTTATTCATTTATTTTAACACTTCAACAAAGAATACACGTATTCCTTATTGACTACAATCATTTATAAATCTGAGCTTCCGTGCTCTTTAAATTAAAAAATAACATTGTTCTATGCTACTTAGTATTATTTTGAAATCAATTAGAAAAAACAAAAACAAATGGTAGTTTTTGATATTTTTTTGTAAATGATATTTACTGCAGGTGGCTAGGGATCGTGTTTTGTGGAAACCTATGGGGGAGACCTATGTTCAACAGTGAACTGTGATAGGCTGAAATGATGATGATGATGATGATATTTATTGATATTATACGTATGCCATTTATATACAGTTAAGTATTTACAATACTTCAAATCTAATAACTAAAGTTATTATAAGGTTTTCGTGGCATATTACATATAACGTACCTTTTAACAGCCTATAAATTGTCCCACTATTGAGAACTAGGAAGATCCCGCCATGCTGCTGCGGGATGACGGACTTCACATGTCCTCAAAATATTTTACCCCTTGGACATGCAAGTTTCCTGACAATGTCTTACGTCACCGAAACGGATCGAACTCAGGTCACTTGCCAGCGCCCGGCACCTAATCTACCACGGCTCTTGCCTTGCTGAAGGTAACGTTAACCTTTGAGAGAAAAAAGAACCAGATTTGTAGTCAACGGCAGCGACGGCCAGACGTGAATACAGCACCTTTAAAAACTTCACTACTTGAGGATTCCCCCCGACATACCCCTCCTTCCTGAAAGTTCCTAAGACATCGGTCCGGAAAAGCCGCTGGCGGCAGCAAATTTCGCAGATTGGTGTGGCAGTAAATCCCTGAAAAAGCGCACAGTGCTGGATTGTCAACCATCAAGGTGTTATTTGCTTTCATGATATTAATTTATTATTATTTTTACTTTGTAAAATAGTAAACATTGACATGACTAAAACATTTCAAGTAGTAGTTGGAACAGTTTTATTAAATTTAACTTATGTTTAAATTACTTTTGAATTCTTAGTTACTTTCAAGTCAACTAATTTAACTAATTTTCAAACATTTTTATTTTACTGCTCCATAACTTTCAGTTTACTTTGACGAAGACAAATTTAAGAATCCCAAAAAGGCTTCGTCTCACTTAATGCTAGCATTAAAATAAAACTGAGAAATGAGGACAAAGTAGGAAAGTTTAGCGCTTCTCCGAGACAAATTGATATTATTATCTGGAAATAAATATTTAACGTCAAATTCGAAATTTTCGGCGTGGATATTGAATAGACCATTTGAGTCATTTATCTGAAACTTGCTTTTATTTTATCTGATAAAATGACGGAACGAGCAAAATGTTCACCTGACAGTAAGTGCAACGTCTGCTCATAACAAACCCAGAACAGTGTGACATCACAATGCGCCCGTCACCCTGAGACATCAGTTCTTAAGTCTCATATGCCCAGTGATTACGCTAGCTCTCAGTGACCTTCAAACCGAAACACAGTAATGTTTGCACACTACTGCTTCACGGCAGAATAACTGGCCCTGAGGTGGTACCCACCTAGACGGATTCCTGCATAGAAATCCTACCACCAGTAAACAATGTTTAAAACTTAAATATTAATTATTATAATATATTATTGTTAAATCATTATTACTTAGTGTTTAAAAGATAATAATTAAATACTGTTTTTTAAACATTAATAAATTCGACAATTTTCTCAATATCTCACTGTAGGAGTAATTGCAACAAATTATTTTAATGAGAACATTCTGCAACCCAAAAATAAAGCTTCTAAATCGCGCAACACGGTGACAGATTATTGCAGTGCGTTGAGTGCTTAAGCTTTAGGTATTGTATGTAGCTTATGCCGTTTACCTTGAATTTACTAAAATATTTAATTGACTTTCATTAACATAAGTTTGTGCAGATGGAATTTATGTCAGTAAAACGTATCCACGATACAGAAGACATTCACGTGTGAGACAGAGCTTTTTTGAAACTAAAAATAAAATATTAAGTGAACGCGTAACTAAAAATAAGAATCGGTTCATTTGTGATTAATACATACATACATACATACATAAGATTACGACTGTATCCCATAAGGGGTAGTCAGAGACTGGGAACTCACTGCAAAAACAGATGACTGCCAAAATCCACGTTTCACCAAAACAATATAATGCACTTGGTGTGATAGGTGGTGAGCCCATCGCCAACATGCGCTGTTGGGTGCACAGTGCAGTTTAATTCCTTACTCGCCTTTTACGAGATCCATTGGATGAGATGAAGTGGTAGTATTCTTTTATCGAGCCGCCACCACACGGCACATGTGATTAATATGAAGTCGAATATTATATATAGCTATATGTATAAGGTATAGTTATGGTAATAATACGAAAGCTATGTTGTTCTCAATAACGGAACGTAAAATTAAATTACAGCAGTTTCAGATATCGAACGGAGTTTTATTTACCTACCTTTGAATTATGTTTATAATTAAAGTTAAACGTGGAATAAAGTTTAATTAAAAATAATCCCACTACTCTCTTGTAATAAATATAATTAATGATACACTTGATTTACATCATCATAGTAATAATAATCTATCACCGGATTTTGTGTTAATTTCTGTTTGTTGACTGTCGTGAAAATGTAAATTGAAGTATGCGTATTGCAGGTAAAGGTTAGTTTTACAGTTTTTTTTAGAAATAATGAAATAGAAGAAATAATCGTTCTACCAAGCATGAAAAAATACCAGATCGACCCAGACCGAAGAGTTAGCTTATGAGGTGCGAGGAATCTGGTACTGCTTATGTCCTGCAGTGGTATAGTCACAGGGTGATAATGATGGTAGTAGTACACGATGGTAGTAGGTACTATCTCACGGCCAGTTATTCGGTTGTGAATCAGTAGTGTGCAAACATTAATGAGTTTCAGTACGAAATGCACTGGGAGCTAGTGTAATCACTGGGCATATTTGACTTAACAACTGATGTCTCTGAGTTACGGGCGATGTGTGGACACCACACAGATAAATTCTGGGTGACACAGCATTTGTTATGGGTAGACTGTACACACCATCAGGTGAACGTTCTGCTCGTTTGGTCACTATCCCTTATAAATTAAAAACAATCATTGATAATAAATTATTTCAAAATTTTAACAATAAAACTTACGGTGACACTGTACACCATTACAGGTATAATACTAGAGGAACATGAATATCATAAATTACTTTTTAATTTTAACTTTATTTCCAAGTAAACAACATTTTAAAAATAATACAAAGGCACACTAATTCTTCTCCAATTACTGCGTTATGAGATATAACGAGAAGCTAAATATACCAATCCGAATCGGGCGTAGCGTTTGAGCTCCGTAGCACCGTAACACCGTAGTGGGGTGGGGTGGTACAGCGGGGCGTAGCACCGGCATCGTAGCTGCATCGATCCGCGGGCCGTGACCTTGACCTGGCCGCGTTCCCGGATGTGCTGGTGCTCGCCTAGTTGCGCTATTGTCGCTTTATTTAGCTTCTGGCTTTTATTAGCCTGGTTTTATTTGGATGAGCTTTATGGAGCAGTCTATGTGTAATTGCACTTAATTTTTTACTTGTAGTTATTAAAGTGATCTTTTTTTAGCGTTTCCCGTTATTTTATTTTATTATGTATGTCACTATGTTGACGAGGTCATGAAGTGTTTTTGAATGCGTCTGTTAGTGATGCCTGTGCCACTTTCTTTGTGCTCTTTCCTTTTTTGCATAAGAGCCCTTTAGTGCCGCCTCTTGTCTTTTTCATCAGTTTTTGTTCTAATTATTTTATTCATAGTTAATTTTATAATTTTTAGATTAAATTACATATGAATAATAAACCTATACTACTGACTAACGTTTTTAAAACTTTTACTTGTACGATATCTTAAGCTTTAGTAACATAAGTGCTGTGTTTCTGTTTCAATTTAAATATAATCATTAACACTTCCCAACTGCTGGGTAACTGATTCATCCACTTACGAGAAGACTGCGTTTAGTTTCTCAAGCTACTATTGTCTGTCGGACATACGGACATAATGCTTTAAAACATAATTATTTAAGTTGTTAACTCAGGCACTTTGGTTTCCTTACGATGTTTCCTTTCGCCACTAAGCATGTAATCAATATGCATTTAAAATTTATATATTTTGCAAATTAGTAGTAGATACTGGATACGAAATTGGTTCATTCTCATCTATTAAATAACTAGAAAGGTATAAGAATAAGACATTTATCACGTATTGTTAAGCAAACGAAGTAAAAATATTTGCTTAGTTAGTAACGACCATATTTTCTTAGCTGTACAATATTTATTTCCGATTAATACAATGAAATCTTATAAAAAGAAAACTTCTTTCAGAATAAATTTTATATCTTCATTGCGATGAACCACAATAACTTATGAAACTGAAACAAAAGGATAAACGAAAGTATTTCATAATTTTATAAATTGTAGAATAAGGGAGTTATACAGAAGTTCAAAAATTTACTATTTTTTTATTGGATAGAGTGACGAAACTAGCGAAGGATGCTATGTTATCCAGTACGTTTCTGTGTGACACCAACTACGCTCGTCACCCTGAGAAATCAGTTCTTAAGTCTCATACTATGCCCAGTGATTATTACGCTAGCTCGCAGTGCCCTTCGAACCGAAACTCGGCTTCACGGTAGAATAACTGGCCCTGGGGTTTTACCTACCTAGACGGATTCCTGCAAAGGAATCCTACCACCAGTAAAATATATTTAAATGGAACAAAATCTATTTATTTTTTATTTTAATACGGCGACGGCATTTCTGGCCAATATTTAAAATTTAAATTAAATAAGGATGTGACAGAACCTATGACCCGACTAATTATATATATCATAACAGAACGATAAGCTTACATATTCAGACATAATATGAGACATTAAATGTAAATGAATACCTAAGGTTCATATAATTTTCATCAAATATTTCACAACATAGACTCAAAGCTAAAGCAAATTGCGCACTAAAATAGTTTAAAACATTAATTTACCTTGCATATCAGTAACGTTCAAACATACGCGACCCGAGCTACTTTTAAAGCTGGCCGCAATCAGCGTTCACACAGATGCAAATGCACAATTTCTGAAACAAATTACTTGCAAGTGCTCCACATTACAGCAGTTATGCGCAATTAAAGCCAGTTTTTACCATTCTCTGAGCTACGGAAATGAAACTCATTTCCTGTGTCGTATCATTTGTTCTACTTTATTTATATTAAAAAGTAACCTTAGCATATAATAACAAACAGTGTCAGTCCCCTATCTTTTGGCTTTGTTTCAAGTGGTCTTTCTAATTTTAGAATGTGAAGCATTGTTGACACGGTTACATTTTAAATAGCAAATAATGACGACTGGCTTACTTTAATGGCTCTCTACCCATCAGCTTAGATGTATCAGAAATCTTCAAACCATGTTTTCGATTCTTTACAATCCGTGTACGCTCGAATTCTTGAAATGCAAATTTCAGCATACGAGTTTCATGAAAGATGCGATCTTCTGGGAACACTATTTCATGCGTCATATCACGCCCTACTAGCCGAGAGGGAGGAACCACGGCTCGATCACTTACTTCGATCGATCATTTATGGGTTGCATAAATATAAGCTTTGTCTGAGGTTAGAACTCAGGTCCGGACGACTTATGGCGGATTTCACCGTTGAAACTAAACGCCATCAGTTTAAGAAAAACGAAGTTTAACTGGCGTTTAACTGAGTTCAATGCTACAGTTTGCATTTCATCAACATCAAATGAACGCAGTCAATGCTTAACGCGGTTCAAATTCTGAACGCCCAATTTTCGACGTTGAGCTCTTTAAACGCGTTTAGAGAGCTGTCATTGTCAATTGCACAACTATGTAAACACAAAAATTATTTTTAAATCGTATTATTTATTGTTTGCATACCTATGTAACCTATGCATAAAAACAGACTGTTTGATGTCGCAAAATACGAAATAAATCGTCTTTTTGTTATAGATTGTGACGATATTTCATGTAAACTTCGTTTTTCTAAACGCGATCAAAATGGAGTCGGTGAAATCGGCTAGACGAAAACCGAGATCAAATGAAACATTTGAACTCAGTTAAGCAAAACGCGGTTTTATTAAACTTGGTTTTCAAAGCAATCGGTGAAATCGGGTCTTAGCTGCCAGGTACGCTGAACGTTGAACTACCCGATCGTTAAATTATATAAAAAGTAAAGTGACGTGATATAATATCTTATTAATTTATTTATTTTGTTTACTTGTTTATTTTGTTATCGAAATTTTTGGTACAATGAAATTGTAACGTCTAAATTGTAATATTTTTCAAATCTGATCATTTTAATCCACTCGTTTACATCTAAATTAGAAACGGGCAATTAGAAGAATGATTGATATCATTTGTTAGAGGCAAATTAATTATTATTACGGTTCTTGGGTTAATTATTCATATTTATGCAATCTGGTTGACTGAAATATGGCTGGTATGATAGGATAAACGTACATGCATGCTATTGGGTAAGAGCGTACGCGGATTCGGTAAGAGTTATTTGAACGAATGCGACTATAAACTACATGCGAAAGTAATGGCTAAAATTGGAATGAAAATTTGTTCGCGTTTTTTTTGAAGATAGCTTAAAACATCGGTACGAAAAAATACATTTCGAAGAAGTTTTTTTTAAAGTGACGAGACGAGCCAATCGTTCACTTGCTGAAGAATGACAACTATTGCTGTGCCACTTGCAGTAGGCGGCATCCTGACGCCGAGCCATCGACAGCAGCGTCGTTGTATTCCTTACTCGCGGGTCCTTCTGCACAGGAGTCTGTTCCAGAGAAGCTGTGAAAGTCGCCCCCCCCCCCCCCCGTTCCAACATTTCAGCCTATCACTAGTCCACTACTGCATATATATAACATAGGTCTTGTCCAAATTTGCCACGCTTGGCATGCGGGATGGCCACCGCAGTTTATTTATTCAGATGTTACAGGAAGATGCTGCTTTTTGTTTTAATTTTCCTTCCTGTCCACTTTTACGACACTCACGGGATGAGATGGGGTGATAGATTCTCTTAAGCCGGCACCACACGGCTACTCACCAGGTTCAATACCCTTCAAACTGAAACAAGGTGGTGTTTGCACAAATCAGCTTGTCGGCAGAATGGCCACTGTGGTTACGTATACTTCCTAGGCGGCTAGGTACTCCCGACTAGGCGAATTCCTGCATAGGAATTTAGTATGTCTACAAAATGTTAGTACAGTACAGTTGTGAGCATATTGCTTACTTAGGGCGGATTTCACCGTTGAAACTAAACGCGATCAGTTCAAGCTGAACGAAGTTTAAGCGTTTAACTGAGTGCAATGCTACTGTTTGCATTTCACCAACATCAACTGAACGCGATTAAAGCTAAACGCGGTTCAAATTCTGAACGCCCAATTTTCGACGGTCAGCTCTTTTAACGCGTTTAGTGAGCTGTCATTGTCAATTGCACAACTATGTAAACACAAAAATTATTTTTAATTCGTATTATTTATTGTTTTCATACCTATGTGTCTTATGCATAAAAACAGGCTGTTTGATGTCGCAAAATAATATATGTCAGAAAAACGATGTCTCTACTATTTTTAAAAAACGACAGAGCCGTTGACCTCATTAGGATCAACGGTTCTGATATCAATATCAATAATAGGGTTGAATGGCAAAAGCTTAATCAAAATAAAATGAAACTATTTATCTAAATATTTAAAATTGCAATTATTATAATCTGTTATTTCTCACTATAAATCGACTCAACAAAATACTACCCGCAAATAATTATGATTAAATAAACACGGAAGTAATTATTAAAAGTAGGATGTAGTGTTACAATAACTTTATAGGCTTATTTTACCGAAGCACTTTTATTATGACAATATTTAATTATTAAAGAAAACTAAGCACATAGTTTAAATCATAACTCGTAACTCTTAATTAATTTTCACAAAGAAAAGGAAACATTTTAACTCTTAATGACAATAATGATTCACAAATATTAATCAACTGAAACGCACTGTATGAATTTATGTTTTTAAACTATATATAATCACTAGCTAAAACCTATATCTATATAATTGCCCTAAACTGGACAGAGTATCCCCTTGTAACCTATTGCGGGCGCGTGCCCAAGAATGAATGTCCCAATCTGCCATCGCAAACGAGTCCATGCCGTCCGCCTCCCACCATTGCGCACCACGTGTCGTCAGCCATGCTTCTATTGGTCAACCGGCATTGCACTCGTTTGGATGGTAGCAAACAATTTAAATACTTACTTAATAATTAATACTTAAGCTACGGTTAAAATATGCTACAATAACTTCTGAAATCATTATAAATTCTTAACCTAAATTTTACAGCAATTCAAATAGCAAAACCTTTATATAAAAATAAATAGGTAATGAACAAGTACTTACTTATAAGGAGCGGTTCTCTCACAAATCAGATAAACTTCGAATTCATAAAAATAACACGATTTTATCAAAAATAATAGTGTTAAGCTTTAACCTAATACATTTATAAATAAGGATAGTTAAATGAGGTTGTTATTTTAAGGCCCGACGAGCCTCTGCGGCGACATATATATATCGAGTTTTTGTTTTAGATTGTGACGGTATTTCACGTAAACTTCGTTTCTCTGAACGCGATCAAAATGGAGCAGGTGAAATCGGTTAGACGAAAACCGAGTTCCAATGATACATTTGAACTAAGTTCAGTAAAACGTGGTTTTATTAAACTTGGTTTCCAAAGCGATCGGTGAAATCGGGTCTTAGTGTATCTGAAATGCGTTCCGAAACTTATATTTAAAAAAATTAAAACACATTTGTGTTTCTATTGACGGTAAATGCAACGAGTTTTTATTTATTTAATCTTTATTGCAACACCTTAATCTAAGGAATACAATAGTCGGACTTAATGCCAAGAAGCATTCTTTGCCAGTCAACCCAGGGAGACTAGAAAAATTATGGCAGGTGCAGATATGTAAAATGTGGAGTCTGGTGTTAAAATATAAACACTATTATATAATAATAAAAAATAGATATTCACAAAATTAACAAAGATAAATACATACATACTACAACATAATAGACAAATAATACATGTATAAACAAAATAAGAGGTGAAATTAAAGCATCAGTCTGCCTTCAAATATTATTCTCTAAGAAGCTTTTTGAAGGCGTTTTTGTTTGGTGCATTCCTGATAGCATCAGGAAGGATTCGTAGTTTCGATGAGATTTTCGTAGATAGCAGCTACTTGTAGCCGTTGTAAGATGTCTTTGGAGTAGAAAACTAATAAAAAAGCGCCATAATTAATTTTGAAATGTCGTGAGCTAAAGTTATAGCTTCCGTATTAGAAAGGGGTTCGATCGCTCGGTTAGAATCAATCAAATTTGCTCTCATTATGCAGTTTCCAGCGGTTCTAGGAAAAGCGTGGATATTTCAAATTGAAGCACAAAATTGAGTTTTCATCGCGTTTGATATTCGTCAGTAGAAGCTGGGAACTAAATTGTGAAATTGGTTTTTGTTTAGAAAAGTAAATTCCTTTTTTTATTAATGGTAAAATAATAATGTCCCTTATATCTCTTAAATTTCCGTTGATATAAATATTTCGATATGTTATTAATATTCTTATTTTTAATTCAATTCTTGAACAAAACATTGTCTTTTCCTCAGGTTTGAGAATGGAACTTATATAAGAAGATTGAATAATTAAATAAGTATACCTTAAATAAGTACATAATATAAAAAATCTGAGCTAATTATATAACATGGTATTAATGATAAATACATAAATAAATTTAAAAGGAACATCCTTTTCGATGTGTACAGCAAATTCATCAAATTTATGTGAGGCATTTACACCAGTAACGGAGCTTTCAAGGAGCTTGTTAGATTCTAAATTAATCTCAATAAGTTAAGTGAGTAGAGCCGTAAGTTCAGGGGCAGGGCGGACGCCTTAAATATCATAGCACGCGAGTAACCTGAGTTCGACCCCGGTGCTGGCACCACTAAAATTGCTCTGCAATTTTAAGTGTTCATTTACCACGCGCTCAACGGTGAAGGAAAACATCGTGAGGAAACCTGCATGTCTGAGATATATAAATATTTCGAGGACATCAGAAGTCCGGCAATCCGCATTGGAGCAGCGTGGTGGACTCTTCCCGTCTTCAAAACCCTCACAGAAATAGGAGGACGCCTGTGCTACCTACAAATGCCCCACTGCTAGCATTTGTAGGTTGTTACTTTCCTTTTTTTAAGTTAAGTGAGGTCATAAAACATATAAAATATACCTTAGTTGTTAAATGCTAAGCGTTTGGCCTACATCGAACACATTTGGTTTGAAGCCAAGTGTTATTGCATCCAATAACGTAGATTCCGTACACTGTTCCGGTTGCATATTTGTTATGATTATGACTGTTTATGTATGTACAGTTTTAAACATCCAACCTAGTTATTGTTATTATGTCATTTTACTGGCAATATGAACTACTATTTAGGAATCTAGGTAGATACCACAACAGGAACAGTTATTCTGCCGTGAAGCAAACATAACTGTGATTCGGTCTGAAAGACATTGAAAGTTATGTGCTGAATGTTCTGGGTGTTACTGCATTTGTTATGGGCAGACGATGCGCCTATTTTGTAGGACCTATGACGACTTCCGTATCGCTGACATGGTATGAACGCCTGGACATAGGCCTCTTCTAAGAATAGAGAATTTGCACTCAGAGCCAATTTCGCTGTTGAAACTAAACGCGATAATTTCAAGCTAAACTCAGTGTAACCATTTAACTGAGTTCGGGCTTCAGTTTGTATTTCACTAACATCAATTGAACGCAGTTAAAGTTAAACGCGGTTTAAATTCTGAACTCCCAATTTTCGACGCATAAATCTGTAAACGCGTTTAGATAGCTGTCATTGTCAACCCAAAAACATTTTTTATTCCGTGTAATTTATATTTAGACGACCGCGTGGTCTAGTGGTAAGCGTACCTGACTTCTACACCGCGGGTCCTGGGTTCGAATCCCAGCCGGTGCCAACATTTGTGCTAAACACAAATTGTTGATTTTCAAGTCTGGTTGTGTTGTGCATGTGAAATATATGTCTGTACGTTTTACAAACATATTTCACACGATACAGGAAAAATCACAGTGGGCATCGTATTTTTAAAAAAAATTAATTCAGATTAAAATTTTTAAGTTTGCTATAACATTTTTCATAACATTACCATTTAAAAGAAAGTGCCTTTGTTTAATGTATTGAGCGACTGCGCAGCTGGCTTCTAATTCCAGGCCGGAGCCGAAGTTGTTAGTTTTCGGGTCTTCTGGTTATGTTGTGATTTCCCCTATGTTTCTGCTACTGCCATCATAGGCCGCGGGTAGGATACAAGAGATTGCCTCTGTGTTTGCGCGTATACTTGTGCCATTATAATATCTCCTGCGTAGTTGACAGCTTCCGATTGAATTCGAAGGTTAACGCCTTAACCCTTTAATGTATTGGATTGTACAGGGACAGGACAGGACAGGGGCCGGGATGTTATAACAATTATGAATAACGTTGTATAAATATGAAATATTAAAGTGCAGAAAGTACAAACAGTGATACACCTTGGTCTTTCACCCCATTGCGTTCCACCGAGCTTAATTCTGCACGAATAAAGGCTGTCCGTACAATACCTTAGTCGCCTCTTACGACATCTAAAGTAACACCATATTCTATTAACTATTTTACATAATACGTTCTTGGTACTTCCCCATAGCAAACAGAACAATCGGAACGTTGATTGATATCGTTTGTGACCTGCATATTCACGATTGTTCACGTTCATGAGCAAATTATTCAAATATATGCAATCTGGTAACTGGTTAGGACGTTTGCGAAGATCTCGTAGCATAGAAATGTATGCTAATGCAAGTAACTGCATAAGACACGTATGACATTTGGTAAATTTTAAACTCCATTTCCACCTAGGTCATATAGAAATAGTTACAGTATTTTTAACTCTAAATTAAAACTAAAAGCTCCGTCGATATTGTGTTGTTTAAAGTTTACTGTAAATGATCATAAAATAAAGATCTCCTCCCGGTCGATATTCTACCATGGCATGATGCAGTATCAAAGACATGGAGACAATTATAATAAATAAGTCGTCGCCCGCTTGCAAACCTGGCTGGCCGGTCCGCGCTGAGGGCAACGTGAAACAAAATCATATTATTGCACCCCAACATCCTATTCGCCGCATGTAGTCATATGCGGCGAACTGAAACTACTGAAGGGGGCAATCGCCCCAAACGGTTTCCCGGCGCCCCTTACGGAGCGCTAGCGAAGACCTGACTCGTCATTGTTTTAATTCTGTTGCCGAAATAGTACGTGTTTGTTAGTTTGTTATTGTTATAACAAATAATAGTTATCCCTACTTAAAGTTTTTATGTTATAAATTCCTTTAAATGTAAGTAAACCACCATGAAAAAAGGATTTCAGTAAGTCCCGTCGGACAAGAGATTTTGCAGCCAAAATAGGTACGTAGAATAAAAATGAAAATGTACATCTTATTTATAGAGAGTACCTTCAGCTTTTAATTATTATTGAGATGATATATAAATTAAGATGAAAAACTTTTAATTAGTTTCGTGCAACATACAACGTATACATACATATCTCGTACTGTCATTAATATTTTATATTATATTTATGACAGTACCAGATATGTATGTATACGTTGTATTTACTACTACTTTAAACTGATTATAGCACTAAAATAGATCAGATCAACCGAAGTAAGACCTTACAGTAGTAGCTTAACCATGTTGTTTCGTATTATGAGTTAGGAGAATCTAAAACCCATATTAATTGGGTTTCAAAGTAAATAATTTCTAAAAGGCGAGAACTGTTCTTTCTCAGGCTTATTTCAATCCATCTATGACAATATATTTTAACATTTAATTGCATGATTGCGTTGCTATACCGCCATAAACTCAAAGTCAGAGCCCCGTCTGATGAAGAAGACAACCAGCACTAGAGCAACTTGGTGGACTTCTCGTGCATCTTCAAAATACTTTAAAAAATTGTAAGACGTCTATGACCGATATATCAACTGTTACTTTCGATCATGTTAGGGTAGTACAATATTATAGAGAAATTAAAGGATCCGCAAGTTAAAGTTGTAATGGGCCGCCTACAAAGCTCGTAGACTCAATGAACGTTGGAAAAGAAAGGTTCTCAATTGACAACCGCGTACCGGTAAACGCAGTGTAGGGCGACCCTCTAACTAATAGATAGAGTGACCACATACGTGGTTTTGCTGGAAGTCGATCGATACCCGTGGCTGAAAATCGTGTTTTGTGGTAATCTTTAAGGCAGGCCTATAATGTGATGGGCAGAAATGATGATGAAATTAAAACATTTTAAATATTCTGTATTATTAATTAAAGTATCACTACATAGCGTAATCCGTATGCTCACCTGGGCTCTAAAGTAACAGTTGCCTTTTATGAGTATAAATGGTCGGAATGCGACTAACTGGGACCATTAAGATTACGCAAAGGACACGCTCACGACATGCCCGTTAAGACGCGTAATAATGTGTTTTACTAATATATATTTTTTCATTTTACTTCTGACATTATGGAGATGTATATTTTATAATCTTAAAATTATTTCATTGTGACACTTTTTTGGATTGTTAACTTTAGTTATATTTATTATTGGTGATAGGATTTATAGAAGAAATGTTATGTGACGCGGCATTTGATATGGGCAGATGTTGCACTTACGGTCAGGTGAACGTTTTGCTCGTCTCGTCAATATATCCTAAAAAAATTCTCTTCAGTATCTTTAAAACATACTCTGTATCACCTTTTTCAATACACGATTCAAATTAAACGTGCTTACATTGTTATGCGTAGAATAATATTTAAAAATATCTATTGATATTTTATGAACGAGTGATTCGAGAATATTATTATTATTTCCGAATATTAAAAATATCTGACATAAAGACAGTACTTAGCTAGGATTATCCACACAAATAAGAATAAAAGATCTAAGTACATTTAATCTAAATGTAGAATCTTAAATAAAGTTGGATTATTAAGACTGGGATTAGTGAGTAGATAATAGCTAAGAGATCTAAAAGCTTCTGTGAATCTTTTAGGTTTGCTGAATGTGTAAACTACTTTTGCAACTATACTAAATATTCATGATTTCGCTATGTAAGTTATTTGAGTTTTACGTAACACTGCTCTTATTTTTATTTATAGTAAGTATATAAATTCATTTCTAGTATGTGCAATATCATAAGATGCGAGTTTAGACTTTAAAGGTTAAAATGTTTATTTAAGGGATCCAGATCAAAGTTTATAAGTATTTATAAGATTTTTTCAAATGACATCTGTTTATATTACCGGTATAACTTTTCTCTTATGCTTATATAATCTAGAACTACTATAATTTTCAGATCACACTAATGTGTAATCACAATATCTGTTGTTGCTTATTAGCATATGTAGTTGTTCCGCGGAGCCCGGTCGGCTACAGCGATTTGAAATCGGAAAATTCACACAAGTTGATTCGTGATGAACCTCGAAAATAACTTATAGGCAGCTTAAAAGAAACGTTTACCTATAACGTAACGATAATAACGTTTAACGATAATGTTTCAAAAAAGTTCTATATCTCTTAAAAATATGACTGTTACATTTTTTAGGGCTTCTTTTTAACAATATTAAAAAGGAACAAATTTCCTTTCTATATAAGTTGACCAGAAAATTGCTGTTCCTCATATTTGCTTTTTAAATCGTGAAGTGTCGTATTCGATTTTATGCCAGTACACATACCTATTTTGGAGTTGGAATCCACTATAACAATGTATTGGAATTTTGTGGACTTACTTAAGACTATTTCCTAGCTTGCATTATCCAAATGCTATCGGTTGATGAGTTGGTATAATCCTAATAAGTACCTTTTGGCCGTAAAAAGCGTAGAAAAAATTGTGTGTCGTCACACTGAAAATATCCACTTTATTGCCAATTCTGGACATATCATAGTCACATAAGTCATACCACTAAAGCTTATCTAAAGACCTACATAATTTATCTAGCTGTGGAATATTTATACACTTTTGCTTAACATTAATTATCGATCAATATACATCGTTCATAAAAATGAACTAATACTGATCCATAAACCACCTGAATCAAATTAATAAAGTTGTTATCAGTAAAATGAGGTAATTTATCTTGCGCGACCTCCCGAAAATTAACGTAAAGTATAAAAGTAATTTATTATATTTTTGACCCATTTCCACATCCAAACTCGTTCAAATTATTTACCTCGTTTTTGTTAAAGACTATCAATTCCAATCTCGCTTATATTAATATCCTTTCTATTAATCCTTGAAGGTGCACTATGTATTAATATTGCCTTAACAAAATTTTCATTATTATAAGATTTTTAATCTATTGAGATTGTACTCTTATAAAAAATTCTGAGCAGGGTTTGGATCCGGAAAGAACACACTATACACATCCAGTGCAGTTGACTTTCAGGTTTTCCCCACGATGTTTTCTTACTCCGCCGAACACGCGGTAAAAAGCATTTAAAACCTGTAAAATTATCTGTCTGCTGGGAAGAGCCAACTGACTAAGTTGAGGACCGAGAGCGGTAGCGTCATTTCAGCTGGACCGGAGATTTTGAGTGAGATCGACAGATTTTATGGAAAGCTGTACACATCGTTGTTGGAGCCACACACTGGTGTCAGTTACGATCCAAGAGCAAAACTCGTCCGACGCTATTCCGATAATATCGCGGACGTCAGTTTGAGCGAGATTAGTATGGCTCTCAAACAGCTCAAGAATGGCAAAGCGCCGGGCGAGGATGGAATTACAGCGGAGCTTCTGAGAGTAAGTGGAAAACCGGAACTTTTAGTCCTTTAGAAGCTATTTATTTCCGTCATCCACGGCGGCGCTACGCCGGTAGCGTGAAGCAGAAGCGTGGTTGACCTGTTCTTCAAGAAGGGCGATGATGCCATCTTGAAGAACTATAGACCGATATCGCTTCTGAGCCGCGTCAATGTGCTGTCTTCGAGAGTCATTACAAATCGTCACGCAAGCAGACTTGACGACTTCCAGCCTCCCGAACAAGCCGGATTCCGAAAAGGCTTTAGTACCTTAGACCACATACACACCCTTCCTTTGATGAGAGAGATTTGAGATTGTACAAAAGACAGAAGAGTGCCATCTCCCGCTATGACTGGCGTATGTCGACTATGAGAAAGCCTTTGATTCCGTCGAAATTTGGGCGGTGCTTCAGTCACTTCAGCGGTGCCGAATTGACTGTCGGTATATCGAAGTGCTGCAGTGTTTGTACAATAAGGCTACGATGGCTATCCGAGTACAGATCCAGAGTACGAAACCAATCCAATTGCAGAAAGGTGTAAGACAGTGCGATGTCATATCCCCGAAACTCGTCACCGCTGCATTGGAAGATGTCTTCAAGCTACTGGACTGGTTAGACTGGAGAATACATCACTCACCTTCGATTTGCCAACGATATAGTCATAATGGCAGAATCGCTGGACGGGCTGGCCACTATGCTCAATGACATCAATAGTGTCTCCCAAAGGGTAGGTCTTAAGATGAACATGGACAAGACGAAGATCACGTCCAATGACAATGTCACACCTATACCGGTTGCTGTTGGAAACAGTACGCTCGAAGTTGTTGACGAATACGTATACCTAGGACAGATTGTCCGACTAGGTAGGTCCAACTTCGATCAAGAGGTCTATCGACGGATCCAACTTGGTTGGGCAGCGTTCGGGGAACTGCGTCACATCTTCTCGTCGAGTATACCTCAATGTCTCAAAACGAAAGTCTACAACTAGTGCGCAATGCCACTGATGAAATACGGAATAGAGACGTGGTCCTTCACTGCGGGCCGCATGAGTAAGTTCGGAATGGCACAACGAGCTATGGAAAGGTTTGCTCGGAGTTTCACTGCGTGATTAAATCCGTAATGATGATATTACGTAGCCCTAAGGATGGTGGAAGTGGCAACCTCGTACCGGCACACGCAGTGTAGGGCGCCCCCCCACTAGATGGAGTGACGATCTGCACGGTTTTGCGGGAAGTCGATGAATGCAAGAGGCTCAGAACCGTGTTTTGCGACAATCTATGGGGGAGGCCTATGTTCAACAGTGGACTAAAATAGTCTGATATTTTTTTTTAAAGAAAGAATTCAAAAATACTTTAACCTTAGTTTTTTGGCAACACAAACGGTAGAAGCGGATAACCCCTGAAGAATCAGTATAAACACAATCTTCATGGGCACTGAAACTGAGCCTTCTTCGAAAATGATCGCTAAATAATTGTGTTTTTCTTTGTGTTCTTCAAAAAGACTTTTAATATTTTTCTTTCTTTCAACGTCTTTTTAGCGCCTTTACCTTTTTGTTTTTTCGCTTCGTCCCTTTAATTGTCTTCATTTTTCTGCCTGTCCTCTACATATATTTTACACGGTGAAGTTGTTACGAGCCCGCGTTACTGAGCGCTTTTTTGACGCCTCAGGAAATGGTGACAATTGCTTTAATAAGTTTGTCGTGCCGCTTGGTACATGATATCTGACTGTCATTTGTCTTACGGATATCTTGCCTTCCATCACACATTTAACTGCTTCTTTCATTTCATATTCGTGTTATTTTCCTCTATTATTCTTCCTCCGCTTAAATGTTGGCATCTGATTGTAACAATTAAAAAACACAACTTTAAAATACTTTTCACAAATAAGTTAATAGAATAGAAGAATTTTTATTCAACATAGATTATTTACATAATACTTATTGAAAGTAATTAATATAACTTTAAACAATAGAGAAAAAGACATACTTAACTATTACACTCGATAACCACCAACGACTTTTGACAGGAGCAAAGAAAAACTTTCGCCGAGAAGAAAACACATACTAACGTTTAACTCACTCAGTGTCTGCGCCGCAAATTAATTGTGCTTGTTTTTAGGTTAGAGGACATACAATAAAAGTGTAACCAACGCAACGTTGTTGTATTCTTAGGAACTTTAAATTTTTAGGGTTACCTGTCGTCCGTGGCTTTCCCTTACCGTACCGATATAATTAATTTCAAGGTGAAAGAGAGATCCTAGCGACTGTTATTTGAAGTATATATCGTTTGTATCTCGGTAAAAATTAACATTGTTTTAAAATAACATTTTAAAAATTAGATGAATGGACATTGTTAAAGTAAAACATTTATAGTAAAAGTCAGACAACATTTTTGATAATATTGATCAACTTTGTATACGTAATGATCACTTCTTTGTTTAACATTACAAATTATAAAATTATTGCAGAAAATACAGCTCTTTATTAGTAGTAGGACTCCTATGCAGGAATCTCTATAGATGTATACCACCGCAGTGACAGTTATTCTGCTGCGGGGAAACATTACGGTGTTTCGGTTTGAAGGATACTGATAGCTAATGTAATTACTGGGTATATGAGACTTAAGAACTAGTATCTCAGGGCGACGTGCCACTCAGAAATGTTCTTGGAGACACAGCATTTGATGTGGGTTAATGTTTCACTTACAATCAGGGGAAACTTTTGTTCGTCGCGTCCCTATCTTCATAAGAAAACTCCGCCCACGAGCAGACAGCATTATTTAACTATGTAAGTGTTATTGTATTTTCTTTAAGGATTGGTAATTAATAACTCAGTTTGTATTTAGCGCAAGATTGCTATAGCGCCGATTTTCAGGAAATAACAAGTCGGCAAGTCCGTGATTGTATTGTCGTCGGTTATATATGATTACTAAGTCTTTTTATTTGGTACTTAAACTGTTTTGTTCAATATTAACGCATATAATTTATTAATTAATATATAGCACATACTTAAAAAAAAATGGAAAGTAATAAGAAATTATTTTCACGTCATCATTATCATCATTTCAGCCCACATCAGTGTACTGCTGAACATAGGCTTACCCAATAGATTGCTACAAAACACGGACCATCGTAGACATCGACACACGGAGACATCTACTTCCCGCAAAACCGTGCAAATAGTCGTTGTTTTGGGAATAGAGCCCAAAAAGTTTTTGAGTACATGGGCAGTTAATGATGCTTGAAAACACTGCCTTTGTTGAACTAAACGCTGTTTATTAAACAAGTGATTGGCTCACAAATGCTTTAATAACTTTAAAAAGTACCTACTTATTGTATTAAGCAACAAAACACTAATGGTCTTATTCATAAAAAATACTTATAATAGATTTATAACACTGAATAATTATAAAGCTTATAAGGCCTACTAAACTTATAACTAAATTCCGCTACGGGATACTTCAACATGTTTTGTTTTCGCCTTAATCAAATTTCATATCCACATAGGTGAAACATCTGTGAATTTTTAATATATTTGGCTACAAACTTCTCTCAAAAATGAGTAAACTCTCTGTAATAAGACTAAACAAATATAACAAATAAACCTTCTATATTTTTATGAATGACAACGTAACTGTTTTAGATAAAATAATAGTTAATGCTACATATATTATGTTAGGTGACTCTCAGGAAAATAGCTAAATTTCCCTTTCTAATTATTTTTTATATCTACATACATGCATACATAAGATCACGACTGTATCCCATAAGGGGTAGTCAGAGACTGGGCACTCACTGCAAAAACAGATGACTGCCACAATCCACGTTTCACCAAAACCATATAATGCACTTGGTGTGATAGGTGGTGAGCCTATCGCCACCGTACGCTGTTGGGTGCACAGTGCAGTTTAATTCCTTACTCGCCTTTTACGAGATCCATTAGATGAGATGGAGTGGTGTGTGTGGAGTTTGCCACCTGCCAGTGGAGCTGCCACCACATGGCCACACGATTTTTATATCTATTATAATTGTATTTGCAGAGGCGACTATAAGTGACTAATAGAACTATTTTAACGCAGTGCCGGTGCTGATCTCGTGGCATTACTTTGAGATGTGGCCATAATAATAAACCCTGGTAATAAAATTATAAGACGTTCAAATTTTGCAAATAAAGGTATTTTGTATGAGTCCCGACCTTAATCCTCTTAGGCTACTATAACAATTAATATTCTAATTTAATTCTCAGATACCATCTCATTGCCTAACAAACGATCCAATTTGTAAAACAAATTTTAAGACTTATCTTTTAGAAAGAATAGTGGTTTCTTCTTATTTTAATGATACTTGAAATAATATTTGCTTTCTAATAATTAGTGATTTAAGGTGACACAGCGAGAAAGCGTAGCTTCTTTTTATTTGAATTATGTGACGAGACGAGCAAGTTGTTTACCGTATCTAAACTTTGTGTGGAAAACATTGTTAAGAAGCGATACTCGATATACTCGTCCATCGATGTATGGACGAAACGGCGGCCCATTTCCTGCTAGACTGCCATAAGGTGATCGCTCCCTGAGGTCGCGGGGAACATCAAGAGTCTGCTGCGATTCCTGGAGGAGCTTGGTTGGCTCAAGTAGAATAATATTCCTGCCCACATGCAAAATACGGGCTAGACGTGGGGTTGCGGAAACCGGCCCGTTGCAACTACAATCTAAAAACTATATCGATGTATCGAAAACATCGATATTTAGTGTTATTATATACATGGAATCAATCCGATGCATCGGTCACCTTCGTTGTTTAACGTACATCGATATATTTTATTCGATGCATCGAAAAAACGCACGCGGTGCAATAGGACTACTTCTAAAACAAAATAGAGATAGGAAATGTACAGTTTAAAGATTTCTAGCCAGTATTCGAAATTTAAATTGAATAAGGATGCGACAGAACTTATGACCCGACTAGTAAACAAATTATAATAGATAAATATTTTTTTGAAAATGGCGCCTTACAGACCGATTGGTGCTTCTTGTCAAATTCATTACTTTGCTACCAGTAACGCTGTTTTAATTTGACTCAATCTGGGACACTTTTATTAAATGGAGTCGTCACTCCTTTTCTCCACACTCTAATTTAAGACTTAAGTAAGTTTGATCAGGTGTAAGCACTGCTTCTCAAAATACTTCTTGTACGTTGTAGAGTTAGACTGCTGCTTAACACTAACGTATCACACGCGCAACGTTTGTAGCCTAAAACAATGCATGATGCATTTTGATTTTTCAACGCGGAACTAAAAGTAATAATTTAATATTTTTTTTTAGTGCCCTTAGGCATAACGGCACTCACCTTTTTTTTTTTAAGGACTGATGGTCACTGTTAGCCCGAAGGCTTTCACAGCTTCGCCGGATTGAAAGGTGGCATAGCGCTGAGGGCGCTTAGCCGAAACCTTTATTTATGGATGACTGGCGCAAGGGCCCCCAAGATGGGACCTCGGCTTGGACCGTCATCCTGTTTGCGTGAGTAACCGACTCGAGGGTGCCAAAGGGGGCCGGTCTCAGCTCGGTCAGTTACTGCAATCGGGAGGGCAATATTACTACTACTATAATTATTAATACCATGATTATTATTAGATAACTTTACCACCAATTCGAAATGCGTTTCCGCTGGAGAAGAAATGGCGCAAGAAACTCCAGCGACGCTTCTGTTTATGATACTACTGCTAGGGGAGAACCGACCTGAGATGCGGCGGTATCGCGAATAACTTTGTCTGATACGCCCTCGCCGACGGCGGGGGCGGTATGATGGTGATGTTGTGTGTTTGCGTAGTGATGAGTAGAGCGCTTGGTTGCCCTAGTGGTCGCGTCGTCAGGGTCCTCGAGGACGTGCCTCGGTCTCCTTTTTCCGCGGGTCGAGTTTTGGTGTATCGCGAGGGGGTTGTATGTGGCGGCACTTACAACCACTGGGTTGGGGTGCGTGGCAGCAGAGTCGAAGTATCGGCAAGAGGCCAACTTTAGATATTGGGCTATGGTAGGAAGCCCTAAATCGATATGAAGGTTAGCATTACGCACGAACCACGGTGCTCCCGTGGCTTTACGCATGAATCGATTTTGTATTACCTGAAGTCGGTGAATTTGACGCGGGGAGGCATGCGCAAATACGGGGCTTGCGTATGTCATAATTGGCCGAATACAGGCTTTGTAAAGTGTAATTTTATTACGTAGGGACATTTTGCTATTTTTATTTAGTAACGGATGTAATCGGCCTAGGACGAACGCCGCTCGGTTCCTTACTCGGTTAATATGTGGACCGAAGCTGAGTCTCGAGTCTAATAGGACGCCTAAGTATTTGACTGTCTTTTCCCAGGGGATTGGACGATCGAATAACTCTATGGTGGGGAGGCGCGGCGTTAAGCGCCGCGAGAAGTACATGGCTGCACTTTTGATGGGGACGACCTCGATCCTCCATTTCCGAAACCAGTTCCCGAGGGTTCGGGCTGCGGATTGGAGGCGTTTAGAGATAGTGTCTGGATTACGCCCAGACACATAGAGGCAGGTATCGTCTGCGAAGAGGGCGAGTTCGACGCCGCTGGTGTGCGGTATGTCGTTCGTGAAAAGGGTGTAGAGCACGGGACCTAGGACTGAGCCTTGTGGTACGCCGGCTAGGATGGGATGTGGTTCGGATCGCACCCTCTCGACGCGGTAGCGGAAGGTTCGACTGCGTAAGATGTGCGATCTGGCACACTGAGTCCGTATAACTTGTATACGAGCCCGTTGTGCCAGACCTTGTCGAACGCTTTCGCCACGTCGAAGAAGAGCGCTCCAGTATGAAGCCCGCGTATGAAGCGGGATTGAATGTGCTCCGTTATGCGGTGCACCTGCTGGGTACATGAGTGTTTGGCTCGGAATCCAAACTGCTCGTGGATGGGGATCCCTCGAGACTGCATGAAGTCTCTTAAGCGGGCGAGTAGTAGGCGTTCGTATATCTTGCCTAGAGCCTTGAGGAGGCTTATAGGCCGATATGCGGTGGGATCGGACGGGACGGCACTCACCCGTTATGCCATAATATACGTAAATACTTATTTTAAATTGTGTTGTAAATCTATACAAAATAAATAAATATGGAGTGATTACGCAATAAAGTTTTTGCGTCATATGTATTGTATAAATTTAAGAAAAAAATTCTGTCTGTTTCTTTGTCCGAGCTAATCTCCAAATAGGCTAAAACGATTTTAACGGGATTTTCAGTGGAAGGCAAGGGACTTTCACAGAGCAATCTACGCTACTTTTTATTTCTGAAATATTCAAGGTTCCTGCGTAAAATCTGAAAAACTAGAAATTAGGGGCTATGCTGTTAGACGTGTTACGCGCCGCGTTAATTTACATTTTGGACATCATTATTTTCGTTCATGGCAGTTTTAATATTTCTCTTAATATCTTAGTAAGTGGTTTAGAACGAGAAGTTTTTTGTGTTACGTATTTACCTTATCTATACAAATAAATAAAATTGGAGTATTTTTCTGTGATTTTAATAAGGATTTTTTCCTTCTCTTATATGAATGGTAATTTGCAGGTTACCAAAACTAACACACGCGTTTTTAAAATTTTTGTCTCTCTATCCGTTTTGTTTGTCCGGTCTAATTTCCGGAACGGCTCAATCTATTATGATGGGACTTTAATTAGCAGGTATGGAATTTTATAGAGAGCAATCTAAGCTACTATTCATTTTCGAAATATTTAGGGTGCCTGAGTAAAATCTGATAAACCTGTAGAAATAAGGGGCTATGCGCGAGGCGTTTATTTGCATTTGGTCACCATTATTTTCGTTCATGGCAGTTTAAATATCTCTCTCAATTCTACTTAATATGCTTTTCGATCTGTCTATTTGGTTACTTTTCTCGGCTCAACTGCTGAAACGATTTTGACAAAATTCGGCACAGAGATAAGTTGCATCCTAGAGACGGACATAGGATACTTTAATCCCAGAAAATCAAATAATTTCCACGGAATATTTGAAAAGCCTATATCCACGCGGACGAGGTCGCGGGCATCAGCTAGTAAATAATAAAATTATTTTAAAAAAGCGTTAACACTATGAATATTCTATTATGTTTACAGTAGCTTGTCTTTTTTTTTCGGTGAATGTAGGGAAGAGACGAGCTAATCGTTCACCTGGTGGTAAGTGCATAGTCTGTCCATTACATATGCTGTTACGCATACATTTCTTTATGCCGCGACACCAGCTCAGTAATTACACTATCTTTCAGTGCCCTTTAGACAGAAACACAATAATGTTTCCAAACTACAATTTCACGGCAGAATAACTGGCACTGCACTAAAACTGGTGGAACCTACTTAGAGGGGTTCCTGCATTGGAATCCTACTACCTGTGTCTTTTTCCTAACTTATAATTATTATACAGTAATGCTTTCTCACATTATTATATAATATATTAGTTGATGTTCAATGTTTTAGACTTCGCCCTTTGAAAATGAATTATGTCTTTGAAGGTTAAACTTCGAAAACAAAATTGTAATATAATTAAAGTTTCTTGTGAATGGTGGGACGTCTTCAATGAAAAGAATTATGTCAAATTCTTAATCTGTGTTATCGTTTTAGTACTAGGAAAAAAATCAAGTCAAAAATACATTAAACTAGCTTGATCCATGCGAATATTTCGCACAGTGTCGTGATCATGAACATATCTATTATCTACCTTCTTAAAAAAATGTAAGCAACTTCAACCGACAGCTGTCGTGTATGTTAGTTGAACAGATTGTCAACAGATGGCGCTTTTTATATGTAAATTAATTAATAACCTCTTTTTAATTAAATTTTGTGTCGAAAAAAATAATTTTAAGTCATTTACTTACTTATTTTTCGACATTAGAAGGAAAAACAATCTTCAAAATGGCGTATCAAACATTATTTTTATATAGTATTAAGAGAAATACTACATACTGACATAAAACACCTATCACACACAGTCAGACACAAAACTAGACTTTTATCTAACAACAGTAATTATTTAACCTAAGTACTATTAAGCAAATAATAAATGATTGTCATCAAATATGTAAGCCATTTGACGTTTCGTTATTTGTAAAACTAAACTTTTTATTAAAAATGTTGACATCTGCTGTAGGAGAGAGCCATAAGATTAAATTGCCTCTGTTCCATTGTGCCCCTACCCGTATCGTAATTGCGTTCTGCCCATTCACTGTATTTTAAATGAACGAATCAATTATTTACAAAGTGAAAGCGCGCTGAGCGAAAATGAAAGGGAAAAGTTGATGAAAATTTAACAGTTTAAATACTAAAAGATTAATGTTTTGAAGAGTATGCACTCTAGTATGCTACAACGGACTAATGAATATTAAAAAATATGCTCATGCTGCTAAATATGTCATGAGCATGTACATATAAAAAGTTTAACATATTAATGTGACCCAACTCAGCAGAAACTACACTGACTCAGCGGTCACTTACTACTGAGCTGGGTTCCAGGTTTGAATCCCAACCGTAGCCAGATTTTGAAGTATTCATAAATTATTGGTTTTCGTGTTAAGATCACTGTTAATAGAATTAGGCGTTACTTTGCGGAAATCCATATAGTAAAGGAGAGAAAGTTAATTTGCAAAATGTAAAATGGTGTGTATTACCTAGTTTTGAAGAGCACCGCCGCCCTCCTTCAACAGCGTGCACAAGAAAACCAATACCGCCACCGGGAGCCGTCACCAGATACCCTCCACCACTACAACACTACCACTAGGCAATACACATCACTGAAGTCGAGAACACGACACGTGTTTCACCTCAAAACGAGGGATTATCAAGTGAATATGACTCTACGTCGCGGCTGACCGTCGTATCCAAATTAACTTTCTCTTCTTTAATTAATCATAATTCATTTAGAAATAAATAATGCTATTATTTGAAACGTAGTTTGATATCTCATGTCTGATATCAAATTACGTTTAAAATTTGTTGAGTTTTTGTTACATAACCGTCGATTACCTGCCCAGTTCGATTATGAACTGTGGTGATTCTATGAGGAACCGTCTAGTAGGTACCACCATGCCAGTTATCTGCCGTAAGTCAGTAGTGTGCAAACATTATGTGTTTCAAGGGCACGCTAGCGAGCACTGGCTATAGACTTAACTTTGTCTCAGTTATGGTACAGTGGGTGTTACACAAAATTTCCTGGAATATGATTTGTTATGGGCAGGCGTTTGCTTACGCAGGTGAACGTTTTCTCGTTCTCACTTATCCATTAAAAAAAATGATTGCGATATAACTAAATTTTCTAGACGTCACGCCGACTCTCAATAGTAATACCACATTTCTTTTCTTGCGGATCTTAGCAAATTAACTCTCTCTCCTTTACTACTCGTAAGATCACTGTTGTTGTCGGTGTATCTCAGACACTGCATTCGATCCTTCCTTCAATCTTATCGCATGAGCATATAATTGAATGGTACATGAAATTGAAGATTAGTAAATGCCTCGACTAGTTTTAACTTACGCCAATCAAGTTAACCGAAGCGAGCGAGGTGGAATATCGTTGGAATCAATTTATTTACGCAATCACGATCGAACGCGCTTATCAGCTTCCTTCAAAGTTGTTTTAATGTAGTCATTAAATATCTGATGTGGACCAAAGGAATATCTTCCTATTAGGAGGCATCGTCATCAGTACGTTTATTTATAGCATGGACGACGTAAATCGTATAATTACATATTTATTTGAATAATATTATCAAAATACTATTCTGGACCATTCAGAGTAGCTTTGTTTAGAAAAAAAGGTTGTTGTTATTGTGATTTTCTTCAGATAAAAAGAAGTATTGTGGACTTTACAAAATAAAAATAAAACATTGGGCGTGTCGGATACATTAATAGTGGCAACGAATAAGAGCGAAGCTGGCTATGTTATTCTTAAAAATTTATTGCCTCTAGAGTGCTGTATTGTACGCACTTTCCAAGTGCTAGAAAATAAACAGAACCATCCTAGATACTTTGACATCTAAAAACTTTGTTTAACATCAGGAAAAGTTATAAAATTCGAGAAAAAGGTGGGATTACGTTAGTACGAATGATGAATAGTGGAATTTTATAATAAGTTGCATATTATAATAAGTTAACAAAGCCTTGAGCTTTCAGCATTATTAAGTGATAATCGTTACAAATTTTTCAAATATTTTCTACCTTCTATAATTTCAATGAGCGCGTGGCCTAGTGGCCAGAGTACCTTGACTTCTAGGTCGCCCGGTTTTGCGAAAACATATATTGTTGGTTTTCGGGTGTGTTTGTGTTGTGTATGTGTAATTTAACTCTGTAAAACGCACTCACGAATCACGATACTGAGGAAGTCATTGTGTGGCACTTTCCTTTCAACCATAGGCTGTGATTTTGATTCTCAATAGCTCTTATAACTATTCAAACGAGGGGGCAAACCTTGACCTGAATTCTCCGCATTGTAAACTATGTCCGGCACATTGACTTATAATACATTTATAAAATACTAGGTAATGCTTGGCATCCGTTGCAATGGTTTTTAAATTTTTTGGTTATTTTTGTTGTATAAGTAGGTACATATATCAAAAGTTCGGATAGTATCGTTCTAATTTTACGCTCTTGACAGTACTACGAGATTGATCATGAAAAAGTATCATCAATAAAGACTTTTGACCATACTTAACCATGTTTTATATGTGACATTAAACATTTTTTATTATTTTGTCGAATATATATGGTTCTGTAGCTATAGCAAATGATATTTGATAAGTAGTGTCAGTTTGCGCAGTGTCTAAGCGACTGACGCTATGGGGGGCGGGTTCGATTATAACAAATATTTGTATAACCTACAACTTGCTGGGCCCGCTGCCCACAGAGGGCGGCGATTTGGCCAGCATTTTTTATCTACTTTAGTTTTTAAATAAGTGCTTCTTTTTTTTAGTGATGCTTTTGTATGTCTTTTCATTGCTTATAAACTCCATCTATAGATAATTGTTCTGGATAGTATGTCTGGAAATGCATCCACATAAATCTTAGTTTTGAGCGACGATTTTAAAAGTGTGAGAAAGAGAGAGAGAGAGAGAGAGAGAGAGAGAAACTATTAAATCGCACAATGAAAAGGAAGCTTAAGCAGAAATCTGAAAATAAATATATTCTATTACTATTATTCGTTATATATTTATTACGTATCATTGTCATAATTAATTTCAAACATTAATCTTTAAGGTGACAAACTGCGGAATCAAAGCCTGATAGGCATTCTGTACCAGTGAACCCAGGAGGCGCACCAATCAACACGATCCTGTTTCTGTTCTGACGTCAATTCGTGTGGGATCCAGCGACAACACAGTGTCTTAACTTATAATTCGTCGTGTATTTTTTTTTTGTATTTGGCCCATACCGATTCCCAAATGTTAACGAATCAACTGTAGGTGATACGTCTATTTTATTCAATAAGCCGCTTAACAGTAACCACATTTTACTTGATGGTCGCAGTTGAAGGACTTTCGTCATTTACTGTCACGTCTTCGACTAAATTCGGCAAACCACCGTCTTAGGGTGCTAAAATAAATGACAATGGATTTTCCCGCTAATCTTTTTTTTAAACTACTACAAATGTATCTTTAACGAAACATAAGATTCGAAATTCGAGCAGTAACTGAATGCCAAGAGTGCAAAACTTTCAGTTTACCCCTAGTACCTTTACTCTTATCGCATGAATGTTCCATCAGGCGCGGACCGAGATCTTTATAATGGGTAACTAGCGCAAGTGCAAGGGCCCCCGCGAGGGGACCTCGGCTTGGACTGTTAAGCTGACTCGAGGGTGCCCGAGGGGGCCGAACCACGGCTCGAGCAGTAACTTCTATCGGGAGGACGTTTTTCAACATTTTATTTACCACCAATTCGAAATGCGTAGAAGTTGGACAAGAAATGGCGCAAGAAACTCCAGCAATGCTTCTAATCATAATTATAGGTAAGGAAAACCAGCCTGAGGGTCGGTATCGCGAATTATTGTTTTGTATGTTAAATTGATTGTGTATGTATGTGTTAGATATAAGAGAAGGCGGTAGGGCCATTTAGGCTTGAAAATTAACTATAGCCGAGAGTACATACTGATACCCACATGGATGCTGCGATCCCGTACTCGGGCTTACCGTTGGTATCTCTGAGTGCCTTTGCAAGAGCGAAACATTGTCGCCGTTGAAGACGTACATATTTTGCACACTTTAAGTGTGCTTGAAATAATTATACGATTCGGGGACTTAGTCCATTAGAATTACAGGCGTGGGTGTCTTATGACTAGTTCTTTATACAGTGGCGCGAGCTTCTCTCTTAAATCATTTGCGCAGTTAATAGCTTTCAACAGTATTCGGAAGCTATCAAATGCGCAGGAGATACTAAAGTTCTAGAAATCTACGCGCAAACATAAGAGCGTTACTCGTCTCAAACTACGCGCATCCGATGTAATGCTCAGCCGATATGATCAGAGGTAGACTTAGGATTCAGTGTCAGAAACACGGGACAATCAAACCCAACCGGGCCCGTAAACATTTCCGCAAAAATTTCTGATTTACCATAGATGTAGGCTTCGGCTGGGATTTGAACTCAGCACCACTACGCAGTGGAGTCAGACAAAGTGAGACGGAAGGGCTTGAAGCAAAATTGACAGAGAGGGAAATACAGAAACAGAGAGAGAGAGTATAATGATTTTTTTTGCCGTCGCAATGTATGTGGCGATTTTTTTTTATACTCACCTAACACAAAAGCTAAGATTCTCTAAGTTGTTTTACGGTATTACAATAAGTAAACAAAAATAAAAAGTAAACTATATCAATATAGGAGTACTCGTATGTCTGCAATAATAACATTTATAGAACAAACAAGTATAAACTTATTTAAGAGTTACAAAATAAAAAAGCCGCGTTTTTAAACAAGTATTGTCTATCAGATTATAAAAAAATACATACAGTCGAACATAGAACCGCCTCCTTTTTAAAGTCGGTTAAAATAGTAAGTAGGTGTCTCTTTGATATAGAAATCCGTTTCGTTAAAACGAATGGAAATAAAATTCGTCCCAGATATTTCTATACGCGATCATTTTACAAATGAGAATATATTCACATGCAACAGAGTGAAATTAACCAAAGCTCCTAGTTTAGCTTTCAAAGAATTTTATTTTATTGCAGTTTGATGCATTTCAAAGGTATTTCTTTAAAACTGTAAAAGCTAAATACGAGTATATAATAGCGCGTTTTGTGGTAATATAATTTCATAATAAAGATATTTAATTTGGTTTAAAGTCTTGTACATTATACTAATTTAAGTTTTAAATTACATACATCATATATACATTATTATAAGGAACTTATTAAAGTGCTTTATAGTTATGATTATATGATGCCTACTTCTAAACAACTAACAGACAAACGATTTTTTTTATTCAAAACAATCATATATCTATAACACTTGCATTCTAGTTAAAAACATATTAAATAAAGTGGTTCATACACTAATTTAATTTGAATATGATTCAAAATTTTACAAAACTAGGTACCACAAAAAATTGCTTAAACTACATAAAACGCAAAGTAAGGCGTCTTTAGGCGATGGCTTATAAATTAAAAAAAAAACTAAAACATAATATAAGACTATTAAGTATAGAGGTGCATGATTCTGACAAACTGCCAGTTATGATTTCCTGTTGAGTCGATTACGAGATTTAAAACGTTATCAATAATATATTGCTACAGAATTCCCTGTACATATATACCGTCACGCTTTTTTCCCATATAAGAGGTAGGTAGAGGCCACTAACGAAGGTCACTTTTCGTCGTCGCGGGAAACGAGACGTCGCTATTTTGGTAAGAGTTAAAAAAAAGTTTCCCCCAATTAAGTTCCCACGAGCAGTACAGTGACAGCATTGCATATTGCGATGTTATTCTGCACGAATAAAGGCTGTTCGTACAATGCCGTAGTCGCCTCTTACGACACCTCGGTAGGAAAGAGATGCTATTCAACTCTGCCGTACACCTATTCCCTGTAGAGTAATTAGTAAAATACGTAGTATTATATAAGTTTCAATTACTCACCAAAATAATACATATGTCATACTTAAATGTGGATACAAATTTTCAATGTTTATTACAGTTAACATCCTAGATAGATGAACACATATACACTTTCACACACATAGTCTAAACATCTAATAATCGGACAAATGTTCGTTTATAATGATTGTTATAATTTCTCATTTTAAGTGACTGTATGTATGTCTTATGAGGAATGAAAATCCTTTAACCTAAACCTAAATCATCGTAAAAAATAAGAGAACAAAAACGAACTATACCGCAAATTATTTTGTATTACGATTAACATAATTTTACTTTATTCATAGCGCCAATTTCTATTCAACAAAAAATCAACCCTTTGATTATGCATATTTCTTTTTTTCTTTGGTTTTATGTGTGGGTGACAGAGAGAAAGATTGGGTGTGTGTGTGTGGGTGTTTGTGCGCGTGCAGGTGCGTGTGGGTGCGTGCGAGTTTGTCTCTTTTTATCTTTCTGTGTGTTTGTATGCGTCCTTGCGTATCTTTGTGTGTAATATAAATAAAGTAAACTACTTTGTTTTTAGGGTGCCGTACCTTAAACGGAAAAATTATAAATTATAGGATCACTACGGCGTTGTTGGACCGTCCGTCTGTCAAAATCCTTTTTCTCCGAAACGCGTGGAGGTATTATGTTGAAATTAATATCAAATACTTAGTCATACGCTCCCTTGGAGCTGTCAAAAACAAACTTCTTTGTCATCGCAATCAAAAAATACGACCATTTATGCCACTCTATAATATTTTTAAACTCTTATAAATATACTCGTATAATATATAAATTAAAAGTTTGTACGGAACCCTCGGTTCGCGAGTCTGACCACAATATTTTAATTTTAAAATAGACTACCTAAAATTACGGGGTCTTATTACATAACGAATTTTACAGAAGAAAGGATTTTTAAGAAAATAATAGTTTCAGATATGAGAGAGATATCATGGGTGGTAAAATTCCTATGCAGAAATCCGTCTAGATAGGTACCACCCAAGGGCAAGTTATTCTGCCGTGAAGCAGTAGTGTGCAAACATTACTTTAGTCCGAAGGGCACTGAGAGCAAGCGTAATCACTGAGCATATGAGACTTAAGCACTTATGTTTCAGGGTTATTGACGGGCGCAGTGTGGTGCTACACAGAAATATTCTGAGTAACACGGCATCTGTTATTGGTAAACGTTGCACTTACCATCAGGTGAATTTTTTGCTCGTCTCGACACTATATCAAATAAAAAAAAAACGAATAAGGGGCGCAAATTATCAGCTTGGTAGTCTTCGCGGGAGAGGAATCCCTTCGAAATTCGGGTAACGTGTTCGATTCCCGCACGGATCAAATATTTATATGGCCTACATACAGTTGTATCAAGTCTGTGTGTTTGTACATGTGAAGTTTACGTCTGCTAAAGTCATGGTGTAGGAGAGTTTATAAAAACAAGAAATGAGGACAAACTAAAGCAATTTTAGTCATACAGATGGTGAAATCGCCTTTTCAAAAATGTAAGGCTAAAAATAGACAGACTGGTAAAAGACAGTAGCTTTCAAGGTGCGAGGCGTCTTGTGCTAAGATCGGCAATCAGCCATCCAAGCGCGGAGATTACGGCAAATCTTCTTAACTTGGAGAGAGCGACTTATCTCCGACAAAGTATTTATATGCGACGATAATGAAAGTATAATTATACCATATCTTAAAGCTTTTCATGGGCCTCCTAGCAAAAATTGAGTTTATATACATAAATGGAAATTAGTTTATTTATTTCAGATTAATAGACACCGTTTGACCACTCATTGTGAAAGTTGGTTGTATTTTTTATGGAAAAGGTATTAATGCTATCCCCTTTGTTGTGACTCGCTACTAGATGCCGCTGCAGTACATTAACTTCTATAGTGTAAAACCGTATAAAGGTAAATAAATATACACCGACAGGACAAGTCTGTCGGGCTTTGCTAGTAATATATAACAATCGTTATTCTACTTATCGGGTTAGTTTGGTTGGCAGAGGCCAATACTAATTCAGCACGAAAATTATTGGTTTCTAGATTTGGATCTATTTTACTTGATACTGTTCTGCGATATCATTGTAAGCATTAAATGTAATGTAAACAGTGCATGCTACCATAAATAAGTATATGCGCAAATGCGCATATAAATATTGGGGGGGAGGGGGGTTTGAAACCAACCCAAGTATTGCCGATTGAAATCAATTTTATAATTACTTTTGATGCTAATTTACCGGCACTGAAGTGGCGTTGTCGGGGCCCTCCTCAGCTCCAAAATCTTGTCAATGAAATCCCCGTAGATTTTATTGACAAGATTTTGGCCTATGCCTATTTTTTCTTTTTAAGACATTCTATTTATTAATTTTAGCTGTCCGAATATTTACATCATCATCATCAATCTCTGGCAACTGCTAGCAACAGATCTCTCCGAAATTAGGCAAATGCTGTACAGATCGCCATGAGATATTTGTTATTAAGTCTCATATGCCCAGCAACTTTACAAGCTACAGTACTCAACAAATTGTAACACAGTAGTGCTTGCACATTATTCTTTACGGTCACCAGCAAAGAAATCCTCAGTATTATGGAATTCAGCTAAAACATTCCTATAAAATGAATCAAAAGGTTTTTAACCGCGATGCCCTTTCTATTAATTATTGGGCTCAGAACGAGAGATAAACTTTGGCCGATCTTCACACACACACCACTCACACTCACACTCCACACACGTCATATTAATACATGCAAATATGAAGGTGATGTATAAATTAATTAACTCAGTAAAATGTTTGAAATATATGACTTTCTATGAATATGAATAAACATTATACCTTAGCTTAATGACAAGACAGCTTTTGACTTAATCACCAGGGACTTTGAATAAGTTACAAAATTTGAGTTCGTAAACATTTTTTATGAAAGTGTGACGAGCACATAGACCATCTCATGGTAGTGGTCACTGCATCCTTTTCAGAAACCTTTAATTAGACTAATTATTTATCTTCAATGTATATGTTCGTTGTTACTTATGATGACTTCGGTGACATAGCCTCTGAACCAGTAAAGTATCAACTATTTGGGTTTCCAGTTCTCATCATTGCAAACATTAAGTACAGTATTATATTATGCTTAGATCTACCACTCTATCTACGAGTATCTTTACACGAGATAATTTTGACGAGACCTTGACAAAACTTCGCTTTTCAAAATATGTAATTTTGTTTTCCGATTTGATCTTAAAATTATCAACTAACAGTTTTTGTACTGTCTGCTCTGGGAATTGAGCCCTGTTCACTCCCATATCATGACTAAGCAAGCACCTTGCCCCTAAACTACGAGGGCTTAAGTTGTATGAGCTAAATTCTTAATTAAAATTAGAAATAGACGATAGTAGAAATAAAAATGTTTTCTATAACATCGTTTTGAACAAAATAATAAACTTCACTTTGCCCAAAACAAACCGATGGCAAAACGTTTTATCTGTCTTTTTGTACACAAATGTATTGTTGTTGGCAATTCTAGACTGCACTCATTTCCGTAGCGGAAGCTTTTCTATACAATATATAGAATTAATCAGCGAAGTCTTTAACATCTGTTGTACCCGAAGGCATGTTTCACGTTTTATTTTCTATTTTTATTTAGGAAATACCGTTATTATTAGCTCATATTGTAGCTTATATCAATTTTTTTTTTTATTTGATAAAGTGACGAGACAAGCAATACGTTCACCTGATGCTAACAGATGCTCAGAATATTTCTGTGTAACACCACACAGCGCCTGTCACCCTGAGTCATAAGTTATTAAGTCTCATATGCTCAGTAATTACACTAGCTCTCAGTGCACTTCAGACCGAAACACAGTAATGTTTGCACACCAAAGCTTCACGGCAGAATAACTGGCCCTGCGTGATTCCTGCATAGGAATCCTACCACGAATACAAAACGTTAATTAACTGATATACCATCTGAGTTGAGATTATATAAGTGTAAGATTATATAAGTGTAGGCTGCTTAATTACATCTACAAACATTTCCAACGCTTTTTAAATTACGAAAAGATTACCCCTACGAGAATCTAGAAATATTGACGAAAGATAAGTTAATCGTGCGAATTTTTTATTGTCCTTCATTGAAAAATAATTTATATGTGACATCACAATTTTGTGAGCTAAACCGATTTATAACCCACCTTATGATTAAAGGTTAAGAGTTGAATATTCTGATTAAAAATGTCGTCTTACTATTAGTTCATTACTATTGGTTCTGGAAAGAGTGCTTGATACCGACTGCTCCACTTTCATATTCCACTTTGTAGCATTAAACACATTATTATATTTATCACTTAACCTATTGCAACTGACTGAACAAAAGCAGAAAACTGGCAATATTTGAAAAAAAAAATATCGAGACGGTTTCTACATTAACGCTACAGTCCGTCATCGTCTGTGGTATTTCAAGTGTTGATACCCCATGTCGCGAACATTTATCAAAACTTAATGGTATATAGTAATAATTAAGTAAACATTAAATTTAACAATATACTACTCTATCTAGCCTCGGTTAACATAACGCTGTTCATGGCATTCGAAACATGGCAGAATGAGTATATAGCAAATGTCAGACTTACATACTCGTATATTATCCAGACTGGTAATGGGCAGCAGCGACTAATGTGCGATGTGTCAGACGATCAATAACGATGTGGTGATGTGGGGATTACAGCAAATCTTATTATAAATTATTGACGATAAAGAAGAAAACATTTAATATTGTATGTAACTTAAACATTACTTGAATATTTTGAAAAAAGAAGACATTCTCAACCCAGGCAGTGAGTAAATAAGAATGTATTAATATTTCGACATTTCATATCTTAATAAGAAGTGGTAATACTTCTCCATTTATAGATCGTACAGTCACGCTAAATACACGGATAGACGTGGAGTTGCGGTAACCAGTCCGTAGCAATACAAAATTGGAGAAACCAGCTAAAGTACATAAAGATTGAGAACGTGCTTGCGAAAGTAATTACTGTTAGAGCAGCTCTTAGAAACTAAAAGGGCGACAACTAAGCTTTACGTTGCGGCTTTTCCACAGCTCTGATTTTCCCAGTTCAGTTGGACTACCTTAGGCTTTTACTAAAGTTGTTAATTTAAAACAACTACTGAAATGTTATGTAAAGTTGTTTGCCTAAACTATCCAGAAAACAGACGTCCGAATGACTTTCTTGTTTCTAAGCTAATTGTAAAGGTGAAACATACGAAAACTTTGTGAGATTCAGAGTTATTCAGTTAGAAGCCGACAACCGTCAGAGTTGCGTACAGTTTATTATACAGTATCGCTATTTTCTTTAATTTATTTGTTACCAAATAAAACAAATAGCGACTTACCACAAGTAAAATGTGACAGTAATTTTAAGCAAACTGTCAGTTAAGTTTTGGTTAATATTTTACTTACTTATATTTAACATTAAAATTTACGGCTATTTGCTTTTGTTTTTATATTTTTCCATTTCATTAAACAATTATGTTCTTCTGTGCTAGAGTCTTTATTTGAGTCATGTATTCGAAGAAAGACATAACGACAGCTAACATGTACATGTACTATGTTTTACTGAGGGTTGGGTTCTTATGCAGGAATCCGTTTAGGTGGGTACCACCCCAGGGCCTGCTTATTCTGCAGTACTGTACAAACATTACTGTGTTTAGGTTTGAAGGGCACTGAGAGCTAGTGTATTCACTGGGCATATGAGACTTAAGAGCTGATGAATCAGGGTGACGGGCGCAGTGTGATGTCACACAGAATTGGTCTGGGTGACAGGTGAACGTTTTGTTCGTTTCGTCACTATCTCTTATAAAGTTTAGTAATTAAATAGTACACGATGGCAAAGAATGTAAATAAAGTTTTTATCTTTAGTTTAATATAAAGTTTAATGTACTCGTACTCGTAGATGTGCGCCCCTTTTCTAAGACACTAAGGTTTTGAAAAGTCCAATTAAAACTACGTTAATGAAGTTATTACATGTTTTTAAGATATGTGATTATATGATTAAATAAGTGCTATTATACTATATATTACAAGTGATATTACTGGTCCGAATATTTCAGCCTACCTATATGTTGGAGGCTTAAAAGTTTTCTTGGCATTTCTTGATTGCCTATATTAACGATACGTTAATTATGTTTATATTATCGAACCCGAAATTAATTGTTATAAAATTTACTTAGACTTTTTAAAGCGAATATGTAATGTTTTATATAAATATAAAATATAAATGCTAATTTAAAGTCTATCTCTAAGTTTAAATAAATATGTCTTGAAAATTCGCTTATCAGGGATATTAGCTGGCGAGTGTATTTGTATTTCCAATTCTCCTTCTTCTTGACGACGTCTTAAGAAGTAGTGTTTAATAATGATAACCTTGTGATTTATATTTTGTTAGTAGCCTTAATAACTTAGCCTTGAATGGGATGTCACACATTACTATGTATTTTCATCAATATATTAATCAGTCACTGTCTTTTTCCATTTTTTTCATCTTTAACTATGCCCACTTAACCGTAAAATGTGTACGATAAATATTTGCTAATACGCTCCAATTGGTCCATATAGTGCAAACATTCGAAAACATGTTTTTTTGGTATTTAAATAAAACTAATTATATGGATTTTATCGCGTTTAATATTAACTATTTATAAAGCGACGTTTCGAGCACTTTACAGCACCTATGGTCACAGGAGGACTGACATATCAAAAGTCGGGTTAGAAATAGTTAAAATGAACCGCGATAAAATCCGTAAAATTAGTTTCATTTAAATGTGTAGTATTCGTTGTAGTATTCGAATAAGTATAAGAAATCTTTATTTTTTGGTAGTTAATACAGATTGTTATTTAGATATATTAAAAAAAAGAATATACATATGTATAAAGCTACAATTTTCGATTTGAGGGCGCAAACGAGCAATTCTGCTAAACGAATTACCTTCCAACTGCCTGGATATATAAAACGGTATTGAAATGAAACTGCAAATCATCATGGATAAAAAGGAGACGAAAAGGACGGAACATATACTTTATACTACAAGATTTCTAGCCAGTTAAAGTTCAATGTGCGCATTACCACCCGGTTATCGAAATAACTGAAATGGTTCGAAATCTAAGGTTAATGAAATAACATATTTATGTAAAACTCTATTTTTAAATCAGAAATAAATATTTTTAATAATATACACACCGGCACAATTATAAGAACGTTAAAAAAAGGCAGAGAATAGAAATAATAACGTGTATATAACAGACATGAACTAACAAACTGATAAACATCTTTTAACATCGACTTTACGAAGTTTTTAATGAAATTTTATTAAAAATAATCAAAATAAGAAATAAACACTTTTTTCTCTATTTTGTGGGAGCAGAAACAATGTTGTAAATATTGGATTACTAAGATTTTGACATTAAATAAATGAAAGACTGGTGGTACCGGTGGTAGGATTCCTATGCAGGAATCCGTCTAGGTTATGCCAGTTATTTTGCCATTAAGCAGTAGTGTGCAAACATTACTGTGTTTCGGTTTGAAGGGTACTGTGAGCTAGCGTAATCACTGCGCATATGAGACTTAAGAACTGGTGTATCGGGGTGATGGGCACAGTGAGGTGTCACACAGAAATGTTCTGGGTGACACAGCATTTGTTATGGGCAGACGTTGCAGTTACCATCAGGTAAACGTTTTGCTCGTTTCATCACTTTATACAATAAAAAAAAATTATAACGTGTGTTTCCTCCTCGTGCTCTAACGTTTCCATCCTTCTGGACATGCTGCGAATTATGTTATCTATTGTATCTTGTGACAAGCTCTGCCACTCTTCAAGTAATGCATTTTGAATTTCTCTCAGGTCGTTGGGGGGTGGTATTCTGGATTCAACACTTTTCTTCAACAAGTCCACTCATCACTGCATCACTGTTCTACCCACATGGTTTAGATATGCTTGGACTGAGCGAGCACTGTGAGCTCGAGCATTATCCTGCATCAAAATAAAGCTGTCATCATTATAGGGGGCAAATTGCACAACGTGTTCTTCTAAAATATCCCTGATGTACCTATCAGCAGTTATTTTCCCTCCATCGACCATCACTGACTCCGTACGAGCTCAGAAAGTTATCCCTCCCCACACCATAACTGAGCCGCCCCCATATGCCACAGTATTGTCAAAATTAGTCTGAATGTATCGTTCTCCATTGCGTCTCCATGTTCTCTGCCTTCCTTCGATCTGGTTTAAGAGCACTCTACACTAATCAGTGAAACGTACCCGCCTCTATTGGTTTATGTTCCAAAAACTATGTTCGCGTGCAAAGTTTATCCGATGTAAACGATGGAGTCTCTAAAGTTTTGCAGCATTGGCCGGTAAATACGAACCTATGCCCACTTCTTCAAATCTTCTGCGAACTGTACGCTCGCTCACTCGCATGACTTCAACCTCAATTCGGGCCTGCACAGCCGTTAACCGCGTGTTTCTGCGAGCACGAAGTTGTAGAAAATGGTCATCCCTCCTCGAAGTGCACTTTTTCTGCCTTGGCTCCTCCTCACAAGAGAATCAGTCAACTGGTAACGTCGAATACTGCGTTGAATCGTTGATTAGTGCAGTCGGGCGGCAATGGATGACCATTTCTTTGTATTTCATCTGCTCTAATAATCTTAGAGTTTTTTTAAGTTAAGTTTATTTCAACTAAGGTGCCTACTATTGACGCGAAAAAATAACTTTTACTAATAAAATTGAGAATTTATCGAATTTATAAAACTTTTAAATTTCTCCTCAGACCGACCTCGAACCACTAACAAATCAGTATTACCGGGAAACAGAAAAATATGACTGTCGCCTTATGTACCGTACCGTAAATTAAAGTTCAAAATAAAAAGATAACATAACTGGCCAGTCTTTTATGAAATATTATGAAGAATAATGTTTTTTTTTTGTGTTATGCTAATTGTGCCGGTGTGTGTATTAACATAAAATTTTGCATGGGGATCTTAGCAAATTAACTTACTTTCCTTCATTATAATGGATTTCCGCAAAGTAACGCCTGATTCTATTAACTAAATTTAATTCAGTTAAAGGGGAATTATTATCACCGAAATATAATATTGAGAGCAAATGGCAGCATATGAATTTTTACGAATAGGACGTAATGACAAGAAAAATATCACAGATATCCTTTTTTTGTTTTAACAGTTCCTGGCTTTGCCTGATACAATGCTCAGCGGTATACATAATTGCCCACTTTGTCGAGGGTCCTAAAATAATATTTGTGCAAAGGACGAAAGGTTTAGGGTCTATGATGTATAGTGAATATTCCCTTTGGCAATTTAGCGGAAATTTACCACACAAGCTACAACACCGGTTTAACGTAAAATTATTGTCATTGGATGTATATTTTCTCGTCTGTATTAGAGAAAAAGTAAAAAGGAATATCTATTTTGTACTTCAGAAGCTAAATGAATTTCAAAGTTAAATATTTAAATCAAACTTAACATATATTCATTACTTTACAAATTTGACGACCGCGTGGCCTAGTGGTCAGATTACCTGACTTCTACGCCGCGGGTCCTGGGTTCGAATCCCAGCCGGAGCCAACATCTGTGCTAAAACACAAATTGTTGGTTTTCGGGTCTGGTTGTGTTGTGTTTGTCCCCGTGTTCCTGACACTGCATCCTAGCCTACCTCCGATCTTATCGCATCAGCGTTACATCGGGCGCGGGTAAGTTGGTACGAGTGCCTCTGTTGCGCGTACACTTGTGGCACTATAATATCTCCTGCGCAGTTGATAGCTCTCGACATTCGGATTCGGAAGTTGTCGCCGTGGTCAAAATCGGCTAGGAGAACATCATCATCATCATTTGACAAATTCATTACACCATCATCATCATCATTTCAGCCTAGCTTAGTCCACTGTTGAAGATAGGTTTCCTCCATACATTGCCACAAACCACAGGCTCTGAGCCACCTGGATCCATCGGCTTCCCGCAAAACCCTGCAGGTAGTCCACCAGGTGCCACTCCTGATCCTTTCTTCCCAAACAATTATTGGTTCTACGAGCTATATGGCCGGCCCTCTTTAGCTTGCAGATCCTTAAGGCTCGGTCGGTTACTTTAGTTCTGTTTCGGATATCATTATTACGGATATTATAACTCAGAGAAACTCGAAACATAGCCCTTTGAATAGTTCGCTGAGCGACTCTGAACTTCCTCATGTGGCCTGCAGTGAATCTCTGTTCCGTATGTTATAACTGGTAACACTAACTGGTTGTGGACCTTGGTTTTGAGATATTGGGGTACTCGTCGAAAATGTGACTTAGTTTCCCGAACGCTGTCCAGCCGAGTTGGATCCGTCGATTGACCTCTTGGTCGAAGTTGGACCTACTTAGTCGGTCAATCTATCCTAGGTATACATATTCGTCAGCAACTTAGAGCGTAGCGCTCCCAAAAACAACCGGTATCGGTATGTCCTCGTCGTTGTGATTCATTACATACACAATATAATTTGCCTAAGCCATAAATAAGAGAGGAGAGACTGCGGTGGTCTGGCGGCCGATCATTATGATGACATATTTTTTGATATAAATATCGAAGTACTGAAATTATTGTAAGGCGTATTTTTCATTGTTTGATTAATAATTCCAAAAGATATTGCTTTCTCGCTCTGAAATCTGTTCTTTTTCTGAGAAAACTTTTGGAAAGTTCATTACTTAAATAGTCATAAAGACTTTTTTTTAATGTTGAAGTATATTTGATTACCTAGCCAAGGTTGTGTAACTCTGGTTGATTGATATCGCCCGGGATTTTTTATAAGGATAAGGATAGGAAGGCCTACTGCAAAACTTATAGCACTAACCACCTTCGGACTGTAGGAACACACCTGGTCAATTTGGTGCGAATTCGAACCTTAAGTATATCGTGCATTATAAATTTCGTAATTTCCGTCGAAATTGATGTACGTAACTGTTTTGGAAAACCTTTTACCTATCGCCTATAAACGTAAAAATTAGCTTTCTCTTACTTTTTAAGAGAGTTACGGAGCTACTGTAACGATATACTATCTCTATTTACGTATTTTTACGTTTTGGAAAGATTTAAGGAAATATTAAAAATTATAAAAAAAAACTGGTGGTCAAAAAAAGTTGGGAATATATATATGAGGACCAATCCCAATAGTGAAATTTCATAATTTTCAATTTAATTCTTCTTGGCATAATATTACATAGATCAGTGCCTAAAATTTACTTTAAAACCTATAAAATATATCCAAGATACCTTATCTCTCGAAGTACTATAGAAATTAATTAAAAATATTACAATATAAAATTAACTTTATTTGTATCGAAAATACTCTATATAGTAGTTCATAATAAGAAAGTGTTCGTGCATTTAAATTTTATCTAAAAACTGGAAAGTGTTCATATAATGCCAATTATAAAACCTCTTTTAAAACTAGAGAGTGTTCGTGTACAGCTAACACCATACTACAAGTCCGAGGCTTGAGTACCGCGCGGAGGAGCATACCAAACAGTTAAACACCTATGTGTGTGAGGTCGAGCATGACTCTCTACAGCATCAAGTTGCTTAGTGCTAATGTTCCATACAAAGATCCTATGTAAGTAAAGTATATGATAAAAATGATCTATCATTGAAGGTCTCTTGTAAGAAATGATATTATAAAGATGAGTTGGAACTTAAAATTATTAAGATAGAGAATTCATTAGACTTTCATACAATCACATCATAGAGGGTGAGGCTTTTAGCATTTCGGTGCTGGAGCTTACTCTTTCGCCCCATGTCTTAGAGCGTTAATTCTATAATACATGGTTCATACACCGGCGTCTTAATGGCTTGCTACTATGACACGATGGTAATTTTTTAGTAAAACAACTTTTGCCGAAGTCGATAATTATCATATAGGTGTGTTGTAAGAAGGCACCATCTAAGTGATAGTCACAATAATACTTACTGCTATTGTGGTATTATGTTTTAGTGGCGGTTATATGAATGAGTCGCATCTGATTCAATACGACTTATATGATTCTGGTTGACGGAGGTTTTTTGCAGAAGTGTAGATGTTTGCTACGACCGTATAGAGGCCCTTGTGTTGGCGTATGTCTGAGCGATAGTCGTATTGATGCTTGTTGCACCTGTGACAATGCGTCCTTGTGGCAGTTGCTTAGATGTCGTTAGTATAATGGTTGCGTCTTGCACTTTGTTTGACTCACATTTTCTTTAGCTTTGTCCAAGTCGGGTCTCTCTATAACGAGACTGCAGACTGTCTGCCCTCCAATGTGTTCAATAACAACAATATTAAATAAACCTCTCAGTAAATTCCCACAAATGAATGATAACTGGAAACTTGGTGGTGGGTGAGACAAACTTAATCGAAATACATAATACTCAACGTCAGTTACACAAACACATTTCGACGAATATAATAGAATGCTGATTGCCCGATGGCTGATTGATAATTATACATGATAAAGAATGGCAAAATACATCATTACAATGGTTGGTGGAGCTAATGCGTCTACTTCATGCGGATGGTAGCTGGCGGGAGGAGACTCTCAAGGCTGCAGCCGAAAGCTGCGCAACGTTTGACCCCATACCCTTGAAGTGAGCAGTGGACTCACGAACGTGCTCTGCGGCAAATTGCCGTGCTGACCTTGTATTAGATGTTGATGCCACACACTCGACGTTCATCTACAGTTGCAGCGGTCTGGCGAAGTGGTGGCGCGTACGGAAGGCTTTATTAGTTTATTGAGCCGAGTGCCCATAACTACTCGACGTGTGCCAAATCCATACGACGTACATCCACGAAGACTGGACTTAGCTGTATACTTGTATGATGTAAACACGCATTGACATGCGAGACTTCGGTCTAAGTTTGTGCCTACGCACTAGCAAGAGGCCAAGCCCTCTTTTTGCTGGCTCGCCAGTGTTGCTGTGGACTACGGTCCTTGTATCCGACTTCTTGTCCTGTGTCGGGGGAAGCGCTTGGATTGGAAGGCTCTCACCGCACACGGCGGGTGTTGGAGCCGTGTGCCTTCCTTACATTTTTGTAAACAAAAATGTTGGGGGAGCGATAGCTTGTAGCGGGTCATTAATAATTTAATGTAAATCTTATACAAGTGCGGAATACAAATCTCCTTGTATTAGATATTTTGATAAATAAACATTGTGAACCCCTTAGAAGGTAATGGGGATTAGTATTTGATTCTCTAGTGAATAAACATCTTTCCATGATACACTTAAAAGAACAAGTTACTATAAATAAACACAACGTAGATAAAAGGGTCCTACCTATGACGATCACAATTTATTAAAATATATCATTCAATTGGCCTAAAATGAAATAACCTTTAGAAATAATCTTGGAACATATCAAGTCTATTTTCTGGCCACGAAATTAATTTTATCAACGTGAAAGTTGAATAGTTGTACCACCTTGGAATATTTTTATTATTTTACAACTTTTACTGTAGGTTTAATTATGAAGATGATGAAGGTAAACCCTTCATCGCCGAACACGTGGTGATCATTTCAGCCTATCTCTAGTCCACGTATAAACATAGGCCTCTTCCATAGATTGATTATCATAATAGATTGTATTCGTAGCTTCCATGTTGGGGGGATTTTGCTCTAGCCTTTAGAGTGACAAACGCTTGGCAGGCGGGTTGGCAACCGCAGCTTATTTATTTAAATGTTTCAGGAAGATGCTGCTGCTCATCTCCTGTTGTCTGGTCCAAGTAGTGGTAACTACTCGTAGCAAATTAAATAGCAATCACTAGTGGTGTCGGCGCCGGAAATAAGTGTTACTGGCGTTCCAATAAATCGAAGGCCAATTCTACGCCTGAGCCGCCATGGCTGAACTACGTAAATGAACCATGCTGTAAATACTGGGAGTAGCAAATAATGAGTCAACTTAACCGATGTAATACCACGCTCATACAATAAAAACGTAACTTAGCAGCGCGATGCTGGTTTATTATATATTGTAGAGATAAAAAGAACCGGGGACTCAATTACTGGGAATGAGGAAGTTCCATCGTAGTTGAGAGTTGACTCAGAGTTGACTTTCAGTGGGACTCCACACTGCGCCCGTCACTCTGAGACATCAGTTCTTTTGTCTCATATGCCCAGTAATAACATTAGCTAGCTCTTCAGACCGCAACACAGTAATGTTTGCTCACTACTACTTCACGGCATAATAACTGGCTCTGCGGTGGTCCACCAGAAGTTGATGATATCTTGATAAATAATCAAGAGATCATGTTGATATTTTGATTATTTGTCAAGGATGACTGAAAGTGCTCATTTACCATTGGGAACACTGAATGCTCGTTATGGATGTTCTTTAGTAATCGCCATGAATGGCAGGGGGAACTCTTCCAAACTTACTAAAGATATACTGGCCGCATGACCTAGTGCTTAAAGTATCTGAGTCCTGGGTTCGAATCCCAGCCGGAGCTAATATTTGTGCAAAACAAAAATAGTTGATTTTCGGTGTTGTGATTGTCCTTAGCCTACTTCCGATCTTATGGCATGGGCGTAACATCGGAAACTGGTAGGTTGGGACGAGTTAGTGCCCAGTGTTTACACTTGTGGCACTATAATATCTCCTGCACAGTAGATAACTTCCGACAGTTTTCGGTAGTTGTCGCCGTTTTCGAAAATGGGCCAAGAGGACATCAAAGACATACTACTTTATAAAAGATATGTATGAATGTATTCTTTACGAATTTCTAGATGATAGAAATGTTACAGAATAGTGTAAAATATTTTAAAAATAGTTGACAAATATTTTAGATGATGGTGGTGTTTTTGACAACTTCTCATTAACTTCTTATTTAAATTTTACGTTGACTTTCCTCTTAGAAACAGTCAAGCCAACATAAAAAAAGTTTAGCATAAGTTTCGAGTTATTGATTAGAAAAGTTTTTATCCAAGCATGGAAGTTGTAGCAAACTAATACGCAATTTGTGCAAAGAAAAAATAAAGTAAGGAAACGAAGTCCAATAAGTGTTGCGATAATAAAATACTCTACAATAAATATATAGTTATTTCTATAACCCGGTAGTAGACAACTTTTGAAAAATTCTAATTGATATTTACAAGTTCAAAATAATACCCAAGAATTAGTAATTTTTTTTATTATCACACCTCTAAGCAAAAAAAGATAGTTTTCAATTTAAATTTAACTAATGTGACTAAAACGCCATTTCATCACTGAACGCGTGTGACTGTCATAGTTCATAAAATAAAACTAAAGATATTATTTGCAAAGTTGTTTTTGATTGAATTATAGTTATATAATGTAAGTGTGAAAATCACTATCATTGCTTTGCTGTGTCTTGCACTACTATCAATACGTCCACAAAGTTGTTTATTCATGTCCCTGTTAAAACAGATATTTGAAATAAGTGGTTGAAACTTGCTTGATTGAATGAAGAGATGTATCAGCGAAGTCAAATTTATTGTCTGTGGCGTTTTCAATCACGTGACTCGCAGATAAAGGAAAAATATTTTTCTGAACGGAAAATGAAGCATCAGCTTTTCTTGTTTCATGAATGGGCCGGCTCGACCGGGCAACTACCACGACCACACCGAATACCGGCGTGAAGTAGATGTTTAACAAATTTCTGCTGGTTCCGCTCTGTTAAAGGTCCGGTTACGCATAGACAGCGACGACCACCTTTGCGTCTTTGGGTGCCTCTACATCAGATTCCACCCGCAGAGATCGGGATACTCGGTGACTTCAACGTCCACCACGCCAAATGGCTTCGATCTCGAACCATCGATCATGCGGGGAGATCTGTCTGTGACTTTGCCCTAGTATATGATCTGACACAACTGGTAACTTTGCTGATGTGGTACTTCAGGGAAGGGAACTCTTCGTTTCATCCTCCGTGGTGCCCATCGGTGGTAGATCCCAACCTTGGTTTGGTGGCACCTGCAGAATGACATCTCGCCAAAAGCAGCAGTGTTACCAGGCCTGGGCTTATGCATCGGCGTCTCGGGATTTAAAAACCAGCAACTTTAAGACGAAGTACAACTCATTGGCAGAAATGACGAGAAACCAGGTCGCCTTCCTTCGGAAACCCGTGCATTCTGGTCTCTAGCCAAGGCAATTCAATTTCTGTCAGCCATCACTTCCATCTCTGCACATGGATGACGATTCTCGATCGCCGATGACGCAAAGGAGAAAGTCGATCTTCTTGGCTCCCGTTTCTGCGTCCAACTCGACTCTTGACGACGGGGGGAACTCACCGCAAACCATCCCGCGGTGTGAGTGCACTATGTCAGACATCAAGTTCTGGCAAAGCTCAGTGCGCAAAGCACTACTCTCCCTAGATATCAACAAGTCTAGTAGGCCTGATGGCATCCCGCCTATTGTGCTGAGAATATGTGCTCCAGATTTTAAATTAGAAAAAGAAACCCTTCGTCGTATCACCCCATTTTGAGAGCACTCCCCTCGTTTCCTCAGCCAGTATCGGTATTCTTGGCGTCGACATATTGAGTGACGTATAGTTTCGCGGTCACATGGAAGGGAAAACCAAGTTAAACTTCCATAAAGCTTGGTGTGCTCAGAAGAGCGCGACAGTACTTCATGCCGGCCCAACGCTTGCAAATTTATATGGCTTAGGTTCGGCCGCACATGAAGTACTGTTCTCTTCTCTGGACGAGGGCGCCCCAGTGTCATCTATTTCCATTTGACCACATTCAACGAAGAGCGGCTCGTAATCGTCGACGACCTTGTTCTATCTGATCGGTTTGATCCCCTGGTTTTGCGAAGGGATGCTGCATCTCTTTGCATTTTTTATAAGGATCTACCCCGGGAAGTGTTCCGAGGAATTGTTCGGATTAATTCCAAGCGCAAAATTCCATTTTCACCACCTTGATGGTTGGCATTCCAGCACAGTGCGTTTTTCGCGCAATTTTCTGCCACGCACAAGCACTTATGGAATCTGCTGCCGCCAGTGGTTTTTTCGGACCGGTACGACTGGACCTTCAAAAAAGAACCTATTCCTTTCTCAAAGGCCGGCAACATATCTGCTACTCCTTTGGTATTGTAGATGTTCATGGGCGGCGGTGATCACTTACCATAAGGTGAGCCGCGTGCTCGTTTGCCCCATCTTTTATAACAAAAAAATCCATATTTGTATTGTTTTAGGCTTTTTAGCAATAGACCAATATTATTAAACAATTAACTTTAATTTTGTAAGCGTACTGTCAACTTCCGGATTACAAAAAGTATGCACAGTGAATACTGTTGCTTCTTTCGTCGATGTATGTGTACATATCTAAAGCACGAATATAATTGTGGTTAGCTATTATTATAAACCATCCTTTAACAAATATCACGCTACTGTATACATTATAATAATCGTTTACTGGTGGTAGGGTCCCATGCCGTCTAGGTAGTTACCACCCTAGGGTTAGTTATAATGTCGTGAAGTCGTAGTATGCAAACTTTACTGTGTTTCGGTTTGAAGGGCACTGAGAGCCAGTGTAATCACTGGGCATATGAGACTTAAGAAGTGATATCTCAGGGTGACAGGCGCAGGTGTCCCACAGAAATGTTCTAGGTGACACAGCAATTGTAATGCTTATCACGTTCCGCTTATCATCACATGAACGTTTCGTCACTTATTCTAATAAAAAAAATGACACACATCGTTCTCTTTTGTATATCTTTTCTTTAACAGTCGAATTGACAAAACGATCTATCACTAGTTATCTTATTCTCCTTACACGCATACATACATCCTGATATGTTAAACTTGTTATGAGTAATAACTCTTACTATTTCTTAAACAAGGTTAATGCTTACGTTTAATGCTGGCGTTGATACATAGATTATTTTGGGCGGACGGTTGAAAAGATACTTTATACATACATAAGTCGCTAAGTCCAATCCAATTTCATCATTTCAGCCTATAATCAGTCAACTGCTGAACAAAAGCCTTCCCCAGAGATTGCCACATAAGTTAGCAGTTCTCATTTTAGGGGGATTATGCATAGTTGTCACGCTTCGCCGATAGCGTTGGCAACCGTAGTCTATGTATAGTATTTTCCTTTTGTCGACTTTTACGACAGCCACGCGATGAGATGGGATGGTAGATTCCCATAAGCCACCATCACACGGCCAAATAAATTTAGCTGGCTGCAAAACAAAAATATTTTTTGTGGAAGCTTTAAAGTACAATAAGAATATAAGAAACAAGGCAAAAGAAATTAAAATTGAAACAATCTACAGTGCATGCGAATTTTTTTCGCCATTTAGACTAATTAAAATCTGGCATTACATGGATTTTGTAATAGTAGATATTTGTAATAGAGAATACTGATGAAACTCATGCTGTTTATCCGAATTTTCAATATAAATTAAAACATTAAACTTCCTACAAAAAACACAATTTATTGGCATCATGACTCAGGTTGGTGAAGTTCAGGGTGGAGTCATGTCCAAAGAGAAGATCCTGAAGATTCAATGAAACTTCATTGATTGAATTTGTATCAAATGTTTAGTGTGCTACTTTTGGTGTACCGTAAAGAATAGTTCTCTGATTAATGTTTGTCGTTTCAAAATTCGTACACGATATAGGGTTTTGTTGTATGAAACTGTCTCTTTTTGTAAAGACAGTTTCATAAACTACAAAGTTTATAATTAAATTTTCGATATTAAATTTATATATAAAGCTCCCAATAGGTTTGCCTTCAAAAATAAAATCAGGGAATACTTCAAAAATTCGCTGCAAGTATGAGTTAATTTCATTGTATATGAATCGATGTTTTAAGGACGTAATAAAATGTTCCTATTTGATAATAATTATCTAGTAGTATATTTATATCTATATTTATGTAGTAGTTTTATGTATATGTAGATATGTATGTATATATATATATATATATGTATGTATATTTGAATGTGTATGTATTGATATAATTACGTATATTGTATTGCTATCTATGTATATATGTTTTTTTCTCATGTTGTTTTTTTTTCTTTTTAATATTGGCTGCACCGCCTATCATATATTTATCTCTGCTTAGCCTTATGGTTGACTGGGAGAGAATGCCTTCAGGCATTAAGTCCGCCATATGTACAACTTAAGTGCATAAAAGTTTAAATAAATAAATAAATATTTAGATAACAGATTGAGTAGAGGATAATATGAGTAGAATACGGAGATGGTAGCTCAGGGGCTAGGCGGTCGCTTTAAATTTCATGGTATGCGAGTGACCTGGGTTCGATTCCCGGTGCATTGGAGCAGCGTGGCGGATTCTTCCTGGCTTCAAAACCATCTCAGAAATGAGAGGAGAGATATTTACAGACTGAAACTTTTTTTACTTTTTTCACGGAGATGAATAGAATAAAATTGAATAATAAAGTAGTTTTATTAATATATATTATGGTAGGATTCCTATGCAGGAATCCGTCTGGGTAGGTACCACCCCAGGGGCAGTTCTTCTGCCGTGAAGCAGAAGTGTGCAAACATTACTGTGTTTCGGTTTGAAGGGCACTGTGAGCTACCGTAATCACTGGGCATATGAGACATAAGTTCACACAGAAATTTTCTGGGTGACACGGCATTTGTTATGGACACTTACCATCAGGTGAACGTTTTGCTCGTTTCATCTCTTTATCCAATAAAAATAAAATATTATCTATTGAATGTATTTAAAATATTATTGTCCAAAAAGAATGAAAAAGTAGATATATGTATAAATAAAAAGTATAAATGAAAAGAAGATAGTACACTTGTAGCACTAAACACGCAGATGATATCGTCCCTCAGTATTTGAAAGCTAGTCGCTGTGGTCAAAATTCGGCCATGAGGAGCATAGGAACATGAGGATAATCAGTGTTGTTAGCAACCATACATACTTGTATTTGAAGTATTTTGTTAAGGTTACTAAGCAATAGGTGTGTCATAAGTTTACTGCTATTGCTAAAGTGAACGTACTCGTAAATCTTGCAATTGAATAAGTACATTTTAATTATAATTAAATATAATTGTACTTTTACAACCAACGAGAAAGATTACACATTAATAGAGATGATTTTTTTTGTGGTTTTACACAATCGCATTATTTAAGGTTGAATTTTACCCTAACTTATAACTCCTAAAACTCAGCGATACAATTTTATGTCGGTCGATCGTTAAACCTTGCGGTAAGCCAGCACGGATTACGTACAACTCGTTCCAGAACCACTGACAAAGTTTCCTTTTAGCGACAGATGCTATTTATTGCCTTTAGCACAGATATGAGTCCTATGATAGAACTGTCGTAAAGTTAGAATTTTAAAGTTATCTTTATGTTGGATTACAGGTTCAAGAAAAATGTTTTACAATGTAAAAGTTTAATTTAAAGAAAAGATTTGTTCAATAACTTATATGAACGTCCGCGCATATTTTTTTGCTGAAAAACATAAAGGGGAATGACCATTCTTTGGCTCATGTCGTGTCAGACGATGGTATAGATCTTAATTTAAGTTAGATATTTAAATTAGGTTTGGTATACAAAAAATGCCTATCCCATGTACAGTTTTTGTTATTATAAAAGTAATTTTTATTTATAGACATGCCCAAGGATGTTATTTTAAAAAAATCGATGTTTTTTCAAAATATCTCGATACTAAATTAGATTCGCATTGAAACGACTCGTCATGGGTTGGTTGGCGTTATACTCGTAAGATGAACGATAAAAATAGAATAAATCGAATGAGAAAAAGATAATAACTAGATATTACTTGTAAATGTAATACATTCTATTGTCTATCATCAGTGTACTGATAAAAAGTATTTATTGACAAAAATACACTGCTTTGAGTGTACTTTATATAAAATGCAATGTTTTACTAGTTTCAATAAATTATTATTACACACTTACTTTTGTAGTTCTTGCTTTTAATTCCTGGCTTCAATAAGCATTAAGTATCAAGCATGTCTGTATTCCAGTCTACCTATACACTAGTTTTTGTTCGAATATTTGATTAATGACAAGTAACTCTTACATGTATATGAGCAATTACAATTAAACACTATTTCGAATAGCACACAATATATGTTCTATCTGTTATTAAGTTTCCTAAGTTAAGGAGGTTATATCCCGAATGAACATAGTTGACGTGGTTTTAGCATGTAAAAAGAATGTATTTGTTGTATTAAACGATCATAACCTAATCTACTTTTGTAATTATTTTTCTCAGAAACTTGGAGGAAAAAATTTAAAATTCTTTTTGCATAGTATAAATATATAGTCATTAAACATTATTGTAAGCAAAATTTCATCGAAACCCAATAATATTTATTGGGCATAAACTATATTTTTATCCATACTGCTTTAAGTATTTTAGTGTGTTATTTTGATTATAAATAAGAATCCGCGATACGATTGGCTCGCAGAGCCGATATATACATCGGCGGGCTTCGGTAATTGGTAATATTCGGCACCCCGTCGGGACCGCATTCGGTTTTTCTCAACCAGTCAGCAGCCACATTGGCAAAAAAAAAAATTGTCAGTTTTACTTTTAAGGTTATATGATAATTTCACAAAATGTATCTCGTAAGAAAATAATTACATTTTTTATAAAACATTATATTAATGAATAATTTCACAAATTTATGAGACGCAATAACAATTAATTTCAATTGAGTAGCGCAATTAATAGGGATCCATGCATATACTTTTATTTTTTAGTTGAATAATACAGTGTAGATTAACCTTCTAATATTTAAAAAATCAAAAGATTTGATATTGATACCTTATCAATAAATTAACTAGCGCACATTTATGTACATATTTAATGTTCATTTCAAGCGACGTCATCAATTTTGGGCCCTTATCCAGATCATAAAGATTGTACTGCCGGTCACAGGTATTAAGGATATCACGTTTATCAGTCAGATTGCCAGACAAGTTTCGCCTTGCAGTCTATTGCTCATTACCGGCCGGGGTATTTTATATCTGTAATAATGGAGTTGTAAGTCATTCACCGAGAAGTCGGAGGTCCTTCGTTGATATTAGCTTGCTCCATTATCCTTCTTCATACATAATCCACTGGATTGACGCAAATGTAATATGTTAAAACTAATTTTATTTTGAGTGCATTTACATGATAATCACCAGTGTTGTAGCGGCGTAAAAGATATTACCACCCCGTTTCATCTCGTGGGTGTCGTAAAAGTCGACAAAGGGAAAGTGAAAATCAGAGGATGGTTAGCAGCATCTTCCAGGAACATCTCAATAAATAAACTGCGGTTACGTACCTGACCGCAAAGCGTGGTAACTATGGCGAAATCCCTCCCAAATGGAAGGACTATGTTCAGCAGTGGACTAGTAGTGATAGGCTGAAATGGTGATGTCGGTGGATTACATGATAACCATACACAAAAACATACGACTAACCCTTAACTTTATATGGTGATTGTGTCAGAGGTACTGGACCTAGTTGCCTTTTCCGGCAAATACGGTAGAGCTACTACTGCTCCTCCTGCTCCTTCCGAAATAGTAGTAACCTACACCTTATAGTTCCTTTCCCAACTTGCCATTCTCTACCCCAAGATCATTTTCTACCTTATCCGTTTACCTTTATCTCTGCTAAGCCAGTGGTTGCCATGCCGATGGCTAGCTGCTGTTCGAGGGAACGCAATGGGGAGAAATAATTTCAACTCGTACCAAAATGGCGTCAAGCCACAAGCCACAAGTACGGATTGTGGTCTCTGTAGGCAGATACTCCTTATATGGAAAAAAGGCGTGATTGTATGTATTAACTTTTGCCTTTAAGGCCCAGAGTAATTAAAATGTTTATGTACAGTATGTATTTCTTTTACATAAACTTTTTAATCTATCACATCTATCATATCTAGTCACATCTTTGCATACTACATATTTAAATTATATAAAAATTACAATAATTTTAAATAGAATTTTATTTACAATAATGAAAATACCTAATAACCTTACAGCGGAGGCGTTAGGAAATCAGACACTGAATCTAACGTAGTAAAAGTACTGTTTATTAGTGTCAATAGAACTTGGAATTCTACGATCATCTTCAGACGAGACTTCCCAGTTAGTCTCGTGGGCATAAGAGACTAATTACACTAACTACACAGTGTCCTCTTAACCAGAACACAGTAATGCTTGCATATTATTGATTGATTGCACCTAGACAGATTTATCCAAGACAGGGCGACGACATATCCCCGTAACTCGTAAGTCCAGTATCTCCAGTAGCTTCAAGATAGATATCTTCAAGCCTATCTTCAAGCTACTGGACTGGAAAGGATACGATATTAACACCAATGGCGAATACATCACTCACCTTCAATTTCCCGACGATATAGACATAATGACAGAATCACTGGAGGACCTTAGCACTATGCTCAATAACCTCAACAGTTTTTCTCAACGGGTGGGTCTTTAAAAGGACATGGACAAGACGAAAATCATGTCTAACTTCCATATCACACCTATACCGGTTCTTTTTAGGAACACTATGCTCGAATTTGTCAACGAATATGTCTACCTAGGACAGACTGTCCAACTAGGTAGGTCCAACTTCGACCAAGGGAGAAAGAGAGAAATCCAACTTGGATGGGAAGCGTTCGGGAAACTGCGTCACATCTTCTCGACGAGTATAACACAATGTCTCAAAACAAATGGCCTCAACCAGCATGCATGTCGTAATTCGCCATACCTAAATTATGAATTCTGGTGACGACTAAGGTGTATCTAGTACTGCGATCGCCAATGTGCTTGCCAAGTGTAGCGATAACGGCTAATCTTCCCAACTTAGGAGAGGCCATGGGTGCAGCCGTGGTCTTTTTAAAGAACAAGAAGAAATATCTAATAGAAAAAGATTTTGTAAAAACCTATAACTTTTTATCTTGTTTACTCAATAGACACTCTTTGTATTACTAGCATTATAATTTACAGCCTCGCTGTTCTAAAATTCGATTAAAACTTTCTTAATCAATTCTTAATATTTTACATCATAAATGAAACGGGCGTGACCTTTTTTGTTAGAAAAACTAATAAATTCATTTGTAAATCAAATAGTATTTCAATTTGCTATTAATTACGAATAAATAAATAAAGGGGATAGAGGTTATCAAAGTATTTTATTAGGTCTTGGTTTCTCTTTTTTATATTTTCTCGGTAATGTTGAAAAGTAACTTTATTGCTACTCTGCCTATTCTATATCAGGGTTTTAACATAAGTAATGACTATTTCTGGCCTTGCAGATACACAACAAGGCTGTTATTTCGATATACGATTACAGTTGGTTCCCAAATAATCAACTAGGCTGTTATTTCGTTTTTCATTGTGTTATGAAAGGCAGTATAATATGAACACATATGTCTCTAGGTACCATCACTTTCGATCCTATTGTTAGAACCTATTATTATGGTAGCAAATAGATTTGCTATAATTAAGTTGAGCCATTCCTAGACGTACACGTATAAACTCGTTGGCAACTGATTACTTTTACCGTTATTATATAATTATATTAATTTGTGGCATTAATATGTGACAGATATTATTTTCTTTTACTACTTATAATGTCATGGTTTATTTGCCATTGATTGTAAGGATTGAGATTTTCCAGTTTATGGAAATATCCCTTAAGCGGCTCTTGTGACACCCAATTAAATTAATAATTCTACTAATGTTTTTTCTACTACAAATATTTAATTTTTTTCGTTTAATTTTTAATAATTAGGAATTATAAACAATTTTATAACCCTTGTTTATCGCTATTATTATTTAAAAAACTTACAATTTTTAGATTTTAGTTATCTGGTACTGACTGGTAACAAATCATAATTAATTTGTGACTGATCTCTCTGTTCAGAATGAAGGCGGAAAGAAATACATTTAGAATTTTTTCTCATCTCCAAAGTTTTTATGGTTTCATGATCTGACAAGATGTCTTATAAGTCTATCAGTACCGCCTGTCCATCTAATTCTGCCCAGCGTCCGATTTGTACAGTTGAGAATTGAAATTCATGAAACGTGTTAATTATAACTTTAGTAGTTTTCAACTTCTACTATAGCAGTTTTAAGTTTATTCGAACAGAAAGACTTTTTTCTCAAAAATGTTTACGTATGTATGTTTTAGTTTAAACGCATTTTAATAAGCTATCTCGATGATACCTCTACTGTACGCATAGTAACGGTTTTGTCGCTAAGAACAAAAATACGAATGTATCTTGAATTTACTAGAAGCTAAGCACCTTTACAAATACCTTTACCTTTATAAATATAGACAGAAATTTGCTTCCAATTCATGGCGTCCAATTTCTTCATCTCATTATTCCTGCCTAAACGTATCAATCACAGAGAGATACAAAGAAAATGAGTTTTGTTTCTTTTTTTTTGTTGTATATTATTTTGCCTGAAGGTATCTGAAGTATATCACGGTCTTAATTTATTACAGCATTATATATAAGGACATTAACCATTATCGTAAAGTTTTCTTTCTATCAAACACAATGTTAAATTTTATTTCGTTAATACAGAAATACTCTTTAAATAAAAATAATGGAAAAAAGCGTCATTTACTTTTCATACTTCATAAATTTAAGCTTTTTAAGAGAATCTACCATCCCATTTCATCACGTGGGTGTCGTAAAAGTCGACAGAGGGAAAATGAAAACCAGGAGCTGGGCAGCAGCATCTTCCTGGAACATCTCAATTAATAAACTGCGATTGCCAACCCGCCTGCCAAGCGTGGCAATTATGTCAAAATCCCCTAAAATGAGAGCTACAAACTTTTGTGGCTATCTATGATGGAGGCCTGTGTTCATCAGTGGACTACTGATAGGCTGAAGTGTGATATATTGACTAACAACAACTGTTTATTATATCGTTAACAGCCTTGTAATTAGTAAGAAACTAATAATTAGAAAACAATAATGGTCGTCTGTAGAACTAAAATAAATCAAAAAAAATATATATGCTTCTAAATAGTCTGCTTCTGGACGTTTATGTCTCCCGTGTCGGGAAGATTTGCTATAATCGCGAAGCTCGGCAGACTGATTAGAGATGTTAGTGCCAAACGAGAGTGCCTTTTAACAAATTCGTACATAATCTCAAACTAGCACAGAATAAAGATATACAGTAGGTCGACGCCTTTGATCTCTAGGTTAATGCCGACAACGACTAGACAGTGTCGCGACAGTACATGGAGGCAAAGGTTGTCACAAGTAAGCAATGTCTACTAATTAATTTGTTTATTTTTATATTAACATCGTCGTTAAGATTATTGTTATAAACAATAATTAACAATACGAAAAACATTAGTTAAAAAGGCCTTTTTCAGAGAAAAACTGGGAAGAAACTCTGGGTTGTTTCCATGCCATATTACATAATGTCATTTATAAATTACTTAAAAATTATTACTATATCATAAATTTAGTAGCCAAGTAAAGATGAGAAGAAGTAGAGATTAGATATATTGAAGAAGTATCCTCCTTCTATTCGTCAGTTACACTTATTGAAATCTTCATAAATAAAAGTACGTCATATTTATAAAACACATTTTTAATTGTATTCGTTAAAAACAAAATATAATTTAATATTTTAGAGTTAGAGGCACCGAGGATCGAACTCAGGTCATTCGCGTACTATGAAATTTAAGGCGAGCTTCCGGGCCCTGGGCTACCACGGCTCAAGATTATGGTGATGACTTTAATGTTATGTAGCATGTAGAGTAGTCGTAAGCTCACGTATCATAAAGAAAGGGCTGAAAGAGAAAAATATCACCCCTTACAGACTAACGAATGGTCTACAGCTGACTGCAGCTCACATGACATGTCGTCTGTGAGCCAGTCGCTTGAGATTTAACATCGCACATTGTGGCATAACTTAAAATTCTTTCCCCGTCACCATGATGTTTGGCATTCCAGTACTGTTTTTCAAAGATTTTTCTGCTACGCTCGACTACTTTGTGGATTTGCTATCGCCAGCAGTTTTTCCGCACAGATATGACTTAGAGACCATCAAGAAATAAGCTTACTCCTTTCTCAAATACCGGCAAGGCAATTCTTCTAATAATTGCGGTTATTCATGGGCGGCGGTTACTATTAGCTTACTATTAGGAGAGCCGCGTGCTCGTTTAGGGTGTAAACGACTCGGCACGCGCGTGCCGGGTTTGGTTTACCCAAACCTAAATACATAAATAAACTCCTACAATAACCTCGAAATTCGGACTGTCACATTCGCTGCGTGCTTGCGCGATTTAGAATATCTTAATATGATTATATTTAAGTCGTCTAATGAACGTCCAAGGGAGGCTGCGGGCCTCCATTCGGACTGTCGACTTGTGTGTCGGTAACTTTGGGTGGTGAGAACCGCCCTGCGGCTCTCCTAATAGTAACCTAAATAGTAAGCTTTCATAAAAAACATATAAGTTAGACTGAAAAGAAACGGGCTTCTGTATTGTTTACAGACGAGTGCGGGATATCTTTGAATCGTGGCCGTGTGGTAGCCGCTTAAGAGAATCTACCACCCCATCTCATCCCGTGGGTGTCGTAAAAGTCGACAGAGGGAAAATGAAAACCAGGAGATGGGCAGCAGCATCTTGCTGGAACATCTGAATAAATAAACTGCGGTTGCCAACCCGTCTGCCAAGCGTGGCAACTATGGCAAAAGCCCCCCAAAACGAGAGCTACGACTTTTGTGGCAATCTATGGGAGAGGCCTATGTTCAGCAGTGGACTTGTGATAGGCTGAATCGACGACGACGTGCAGATGATTGCTGAAGAGTCTATCGTAGACCTCAGGAGAGAAATGTTTTATTGGGGAGCGTGTTACTTTTGGTAGCTGGCTTCAGGGCCAGTTATTCTGCCGTGACCCAGTAGTGTCCAAACATTACTGTGTTTCGGTTTGAAGGGCACTGAGAGCTAGCGTAATCACTGAGCATATGAGATTTAATAACTCCTCTGACTGACGGGTGCTGTGTGTCACACGAAAATGTACTGGGTGACATAGCAATGGTAATGGGCAGACGTTACACATACCATCAGGTGAACGTTTTGTTCGTTTCTTTACTTTATCCAGTAGATAAAGGTATATTGGTGGATGGGCGAACTGAAGTAATTTTCATCCATGTCGATGAATCTTACAGATGAAATGATCTTACAGAAAGGCCATCGCCACTTAACGGATATTTTGGAGTCTCATGTGAGCGTTATAGTGGGTTTATAGGCAAAAACTGTTCGACCGCACATCGTTGCACAAGTAAAATAATGTTTAGCTGGAGTAGGGATATGCACCCTGACTCTGATTCATGAGGATAAGTAGCATAATATAATACTAAGAATAGCATTCACCGAAGAATTGGGCAATATTCAACAATATCTTATTTAAAATGTCTCATCCGGTCTACGCTCTACTGGTGATTTTCAGAGATTGACACAAAAGATTTAAGCTCTCGTGGACTCGTGGTCAAACGTGGATTTTTCCACGTTTGGCCTGCGGGTTGGCAATTGAACCAATATTTATCATTGTATTTATATTCTAAATACATGGGATAAAATCCTTTGCCTACCGCTTTCGCTTGTAAATTATATCGTTACAAGGCCGGGCGCACAGTCGTGAGCTGTGTAGGCGGCCGCTACATCGATCGCGCGACCCCTGACATTAAATGAAAGACGTTCAGGGTAAGGGACGACCGGGTTCCTGCTGTAAGCTTCGGTTTTCATACTTTGCATACTTTTTAAGAACTCCCATTAATTTCGCTATTAATCGAGTGGTTTTGTAATCTTCAACTGTTTAACAAAAAGTAACATTAATTTTAGTAACACTATTAGCAGACGTAATTTGAAAAATGTATTTAGGATTGTATGTCTCACGTTACATTTACATAGTTGGTATTTTGTGATTTTATGTATTTTTATCAGTTTTACAACAAAAACAGTACACTTCATATAAACCCTCCCCTAAATATAGTATCATCTACTATGATGTGGAAATAAAATAGGCAGCGGCGGCTAGAATGTAGGTCACGCACACTACTCCAATGTCTCGCACACAATCAATTCTGCTGTAACCAGGAGTACGCAATCGCCGCTACGTAGCTGGTTCGCTTGCGTACATTTTAGTGGAAGCATTCAGTGGCAGAATTCATTCAGTCGAAGCGTTACAGAAATAGAGTTAGCTTTTACATCATTAAATATTTTTAATGTTTATTATTGTTTCATAAATTACTATAAAACAATTTTTATGACTGAGCTAGTTTTAGGTTTTTGTTGTGTGTGGAAAATGGCAAAATATAGAGTTTATAATTACCTATCTATCAGCTTCACTTAAACTTCTACGTTCGATTGGAAAGTATTTTCACTTAAGACTTACTACTACGCTGACCAAAAGAACCGATATTTTTGTTTGTATATATTTATAAGACTTTTTTTTCTTTCCAAGGAAATCGATTTTGTACTATTTCGAAAACTTATGACTACTTATTTGAGATTTCTATACTTCTAAAAAAATAGGGCCATTACAAAATAACTCCGTCTGTCACAGCATCAATTCAGAAACCATGCTCGGCAGAAACTTGAAATCTGAAACCTTAATATTAATTAAATAAAGGTAGGGTATATCGAGTTTAAAAGTATCGAATACCGAGATTAATAAAGAAACCTTTGAGAAGGACTGATGTAGATATCATGTAATAGTAGATGAAATATTGCGGTAAAACTTGAGCTATGGATGACAATTATATTACCTATATGCTATGATAGAACAATATATTTTTTTATCGGGTTATCTACTAAGTACCTTTAATTTAAAACAGTTGTATGCAGCAATATTTTTATTACTATCCATTCAGAAAACTTAACATTTAACTGCACGCCGCGTGGTAAGCCGAGTCGTGGCAGCTTAAGAGAATTTACCACCCCATCTTATCTCGTGAGTGTCCTGAACAGTCGACAGCAGCAGCTCCTTCTGTACTATCTGAATAAATAATCCGTGGTTGCCAACCCGCCTACCGAGCGTGGCAACTTGTGTCAAGATTACTCCAAAATGAGGACTACGAACTTTTGTAGAAATCTATACGGGAGGCCAATGTTCAACAGTGGACTAGTGTAGTACGCTGAAATGATGATGATGACACTTGGTATAAATCACCCCAAAATTAAAGTCCCAAAAAATATTTGTGGTAATCTATGGGAGAGGCCTATGTTTAACAGTGGACTAGTGATAGGCTGAAATGATGATGATGATTAGCACACGTGGTATAAAACCTTATACGGCCATTGCTTGTCCTCGCCTAATCCTTTTTGCCTAATGCAATATTGTAGTAGTCATTCAAAAGTTATTTGATTCCTTCCTTAGTAGCGGCGCGACACCCGAAACAACATAAAACAGAAGTGAGGTAAAAGAAAGCCGACGAATACAACTTGTCAATCAGCATTTGTCCAGTATACAATTTACAATCTCAAGAACTGGAATTACAGGCGACATGTACTTTTTGAATGCCTTTATTTATCGAAATCTTAAATTAATCTGTTCAGATTCTTTTTCATCGATGTATAGTGAAGCTCATTGAATACTTTACAAATATTTGTCTTTTTTATATGAGAGGGGACAAACGAGCTAGCGTCTCACCTAATGGTGATCACCATTCGCCCAGGAACATCCGTAAGTATAGAGGAATTCCGGGTGTGCATGCCGCCCTTTGAGAAAGGAGTAGGCTCTTTCATCGTAATGATTTACAACTCGGTATTTCACTGTCGACAGTATTGGGAAGCTCAGACTCGATTACCTAATGAGATAGATATTGAGGAAGGTTATCGAATGACAACCGATAAACACAATGTAGGATGACCCGCTAGTAGATGGATTAATAACCAAAAGGGCGAGAAATTAATAGCAGTATGAGGCTCAAGGTCGTTCTTTGCAGCAATCTCTGGGGAGGTCTATGGTACAGAAGTGAACTTGCAGCGGGCTACAGAGATGATGGTGATGATGACAACAATTTCGTAATATTTTTTTAATTTTAGTAAAACTAGATTGACTTATAACCCGGCGTTTTGAGCGTTTTGGCCTTGGCCTCCCTCCTCTCGTAACAATGGGTGCTGTAAAGCGCTCAGAACGTCCGGGATATAAATAGTTAAATAAAAAGCGATAAAATCCATAAATCTAGTTTTAGTCAAAGTATTCGCGTATATTTAAACTTTTTTAAATTAAAATTATAAATTATATTATAGATTTCCAATACATAATTTTCATATGAAATATAAAATTAATGTTCTATTATGAAACAACAAAATGAACTACGTTTCTTGCTAGTTTTGTTTGTAGTAAAATTATCAAATAAAAGCTAACAAAGGTTTCCGTCTATCTATTCAAAGTTGCGGTATTCTGAAACTGCAAATACGAGATGAGCACAGAGTCAAGGTCAATGACTCTGAAGTGCACTGCTCTGAGCAATAACAACTCCATACTCGTATAAGGTCTTGTAACGAAAGCGATTTAATTAAAATCTTTTGTTTACGTAGGTTTAAGTGCAAAGGCAAAAAATTCTAATATCATGTGTATGCATAATTAAGCAGTTACCGTTCAGTTATGTAAGTAACTAATAGGAACAAACTTAAATTGTAAGAATTGTATATTAAAGATTTCAGAATTGTATACTGAGGTCTATTCAGTATGCCCTGTACGAACATTCTAGTTAATTAATTTATTATAGAAATTAGGATGACAGAACAATAATGTATGGCTCTAGAGATATCTTTATTAATTTCTTCTCTTCATTGCCATTGTGTAATAGTAGTTCGTACTGTAGATCTTTGATAAATATTACTTTGAATCTTTGTATTTACTGTTTAAGATAACGATTAGTAAAACATTTTATTACACATTAGTGTATAAAGTACACGGCCTGTAGAAGTCCCACTGCTGAGCACAGCCTTTCTCTCATTTCTCAGAGGGTTTTCGAGCCGGGAAGAGTCCGTCACTGCTGCTCCAATGCGGGTTGGCGGACTTCACATGTCCACGAAATATTTATTATTTCTCCGACAAGTAGGATTACTCACTTAAAATTGCAAACTACAATTTGAGAGGTGCCGGTACCGGCAATCAACCCAGATAAATTGCGAACTATGAAATTTAAAGCAAGTGCCTAACGTCTGAGCAACCACGGCTTTTTATTTATTTTTAGTAATATCTATTACACAACATTCCCAAATGTTACACCAATAGTACCAACATCATTTTGTTCCATCCGTTTTCAGATAGCTCGTCACGGTAACTGTCAAGATATATTTGTCTCGTTAGATACGCTTACTTTGTTACAGGCAAAAGATTCCTTCGTTCTGTAAACATTGCGCAGCGCGTATATATTTTTATTTAAGCGAAACAGGGTCACAGGCGATTGAAAGTCGACGTCGGAGAAAAAGGGAATGCGTATATGTCGAAATATTTAGGTTGGTGAACCCTCGATAGCGAACCCGCTTGAATAATTCTAAATTTAGGCTAAGTTGATAACGCTATTTAGGGATGCCGGGGAGAACTTAGATTTTAATAAAATTCAGCAAGCATGTGTTAGTTTGCTGCTTAGAAATAATTTACCTATTGTTATGTAATACTAAAAGTTATTAATAATATTTCTTTTTATTAAAAAACGACGCCTCGTACTTGGATTTCACCTGTATTGTGAATGCGGTCTATACATATAAATTTCACATGCACAACACAACAAGACCCATAGAGCGAATTTGTTATTTTGTATAAATGTTGACCCAGGCTGGGATTGGAATCCAGGACCTGTGGCATAGAAATTAGGTCGGACGTCAATTATGTTTGTTGTGATGACGGCATTAGAAAATCCGTCAAGTCCTCTTATCTCTTGGGAGTACGTAAATGGCACAAAAATTTTTTGACCTCCATGGATATATGGCCGAGTAACTATCTCAAATATTCCCTACTTAAAATATCTAGACCGGTGACAACTGCAGCGCCTGCGAGACGTTTGACACTGCGACCGCCAATCTGCATGCCAAACATGGCAGTTTCGTAAAATTCTTTCTACTTTGGGGAGGCCTACGTCTAATGTAGACTGTTTACAGGATGTTATTAAAATGCTGATGATAGGTTTACCGAAAAAGCTCAGTTAAAAAAATTAACCAATATTGTGTTCATAGAATGCTTGTAAAGATACCTAACGTTCTTGTGCTAAATCTTCAACATTTAATTTAACAATTTAGTGATAGTTATAAATCATAACATTATAACAGTTGCGGTACAGGAATCGTTCTCAAGTTGGTTCAATTAAATTTAATCTATTAGCAGAACTTGGGCTACGGCTTCGTAATTCTAGTTTCCTGCAACAGGAATTGGATTGATTATAATAATTTATAAATAAATTATTTCTGAAAGGTTTTTTTTTTGTTGGTATGAAATATCTTCTTCGATACTGTATCAAAATGAATGTTTTATAAAAAGAATTTATCCCTGTTATGACAAAAAATAAATAAATATTTTAAAATCAATGTTTTCTTTAAAAAGTCGATCGGTTGCCATCGCCATCTATTGACAATCTGTTCAACTAACACACGAAAGCTATCGGTTAGAGTTGTTGACATTCTTTAAAGAAGGTAGATAGCGCCATCGATGAGATGAACACGACATTGTGCGAAATATTCCCACGGGTTTAGCTAGTTCATAATTATTTATGATTAAGTCGACGTCAGACCGTGTGGTAGCGGCGGAATCTAACACCCCATCTCATCCCGTGGGTGTGGTAAAAGTCGACAGAGGGAAAATTAAAACCAGAAAATGGGCAGCAGCATCTTCCTGGAACATCAGAATAAATAAACTGCCGTTGCCAACCCGCCTGCAAAGCGTGCCAACTATGGCAAAATCCCTCCAAAATGAGAGCTACAAACTTTTGTGGCAATCTATGGGGGAGGCCTATGTTCAGCAGTGGACTAGTAGCGAGAAGTCAACTCATGATCGTACTTTGTGCTTAGCTTTGAGGGAGGCCTATTTACAGCATCAGAATTGTAATAGGTCATAGTGAATATGATGATGATTAAATGTAAAATTAGTTTATCATCAGTTATCTGTCACGTTCGTAAGATCTGTCTGGTGTATATTTTTTTAATAGCTACTGTAGTTATGTGTATTCTTACATAAAACTATTATTGAAAGGTAACGTCCTTCAACGTAGCAACGTAACAAATTATACATTGAAGTATAGTATTCACATAATGACTTCCAGCAATGACACTCGTAACGCGTGTAATTAAAACAATGAGTTAATCGTAAAACACAATACGAATATTTGTATTATAAAATATGAAATATGGAGAATAACAGTTTTTTGTTTTGTTTACTTGGCAATTAGTCTTACATTTTGATAACACGAGATGGGATACCTGAACATTGCCACATAATGGCAGCATTTGTTTATATAGTAATAAGTTTCTTAAGAAATTCATTAAACTACAATGCGCCATTAAAATGTATTAGTGTTCAATCAATTAATATTTTTATTACTTAAAGTAATTTAAATTTTTTTCCGGTAGTAATATTTTTGATGTTAAATTAAACATCAAGAACTTCCAATTATTCTAATGTTCTTTCTGATATTTTTATTTCTTAATTAATGAGTATTCTAACTCATCTACAAGGCCAAGCAAAAAAAACGAAGCATATGCTTCAGACAAAATGTACGAATTTAAAAAAAAAATATTTTACTCTATATTCCTCGCACGAAATGGCAAAACGAATATTTCATTTGATAGTCCTCATTTTCTTATGCAAACTAAGAGCAACTGAAAGCTTTCACATACACATAGCCGAGTTCAGATGATTACTTCTCAAAGCAATATCCAGTTACGGGACTACGAAATGAGGCTCTTTAGAACATTTTTCACTTTGTTCCAAGTCACGTTTCGGTTTTAATTGATCCTGCTAATTTTCAAATATAATAAAAAAAAATTCCAATGGAATAATTGCAAAATAACTTTCATATACATATTTAATTTAATAAATATTTTTATTCTTATCAATATCTTTACAGCCCGTTATGTTCGCCTCCTTTTCCATTTGGAGAGTAATTGTCGTAGAACCGACAGTCATTGGTGAAGAAAGGTTCACGAGTAGCAACCTCGTTACGGCAAACGTTCTATTAAACACTAGACGTAGCGGCATCCTATACTGTTGAACGGGAATTCGATATATGCACGTGACTCACGACAGTGCTTTGTGGTAATCAGTGGTGGAGTTTATGGCGAGCAGTGATTTTTTGCTGTAATAAAAATAGTAAAGTAAATGTCTATAAATGTCCCACTGCTAAGCACAGGCCTCCTCTAGTTCCTGAGTGGGTTTTGGAGTCGGGTAGAGTCGTAAGCCTATCACTAGTCCACTGCTGAACATAGGCCTCCCCCATAGATTGCAACAAAAGTTTGTAGTTCTCTATTTGGGGGATTTTGCCTCTATTTTCGACAGTGAGCACTTGGCTTTTAATGGGAATTAAACTGAATACCCTAGCATTTAAATATGTTTATTGTTGACTACTTAAAGAAGCAGCATACAAACAATTTCCAATATATTTTCATGAAACTATTATGTACACGGATGTGACATTGCCCTGGAATAGCAATAGACTTTAAAACCCGCTCAAGGTTAGGCTAGACTAGGTTAAGAAATACGGAAATTTAAAAAAATATATACTGAATGAAAATGAATGAAATAATTTCAAAAATATATGTACGCATAATGTTACTTAAATCGAAATATAAAGTTACGAGTACATAAATTACAATCTTGCGTACTCATCGGATGTCTAACTTTACCTGAAGTTATGTTCAAATATAATTTTGATATCTATCCAAACTTTAAGCCATTTACCATAATGTTACTTCAAATGATCGATTTTAAATTATCGTCGAGGTAGCCTGTAATCGAGTTGGAAACTTGTATTAATGCAAAAGTATTCCGACGATATAGGAGAATTCATCGTCTGCGTGGGTGACGTAAGAAAAGACTAAAAAAAATTAAACCAGGGTAACATCGTCTGTTTAACAGGTGTCTGCTTGCGCGCCCAACGACTTTCTTGCCAACCGAATACCTTATGTTCATTAGAACTAGGTTCAACTGTGTCGAACCGTCTCTAGCTGGATGCAGAAATCAATATCTGTTTTGGCACAGCAGCGACCATGCTGGAGAAGCTATGTACAAGAATATAGCGTAATAAATACCTCACTATAAAAACTAAGATGATCGTGTACGAATCGTGCATGTGGAGTACGCTGTTGTAGCTGAGACTTCCTTATACAAAGCAAGAACGCCGGCTCAAGACCTTCCATATGCCCTTTTTTTCTCAACATCCTATATGTTACCCAGATAGATTAACAAAAAAGCGGGTTCTTGAAATCACACAGCTTCCTAGTGTTACTGCCATGCTTATGCTGCCATGTTTTGCGTCCTATCAAAACGGCACTAATCCACCTGCTGTAAATGTATCCTGCTGAAATGCGAACGACCCATATATAGATACATACATAGATCACCCCCTGAAATACCTGAATAGATACCGCTTGTATCTATTCAGGTAGAACCTTTCGTACGAATTCAATTCAAAATTTGGTGGAAAGCAAAGGTTGCGAGGAGATTTCAAAGTCGCACTTTAGGTTCCCGAGCGTTGCGGTGAGACAAGACAAGGGTGGGACACAGACAAGACAAGGATATTAGTTAAGTAAATGATCGACCGTAATTATATTTATCGATATTTATTCAAACTTTATCTAATGATTCTAATACATTTTTTGGTTTCAGATAGATACAGAAATAACAACGACGTTTTAGTCTAACATACTGTTTTTGTTTGTTGTGATACCATTCCTTTTCACAACAAGTTGCATCAATCTGTGTTTTTCTCTCAGGACGTTGAGGGAATCTTAAATAATTTCTTTTTCAATTTTAATACCAATATGTTTGCGAGTAAATAAATAAATATTTGGAATATAAGTTTGTTAATTTATTAAGTAAAGTATCGATACCGACTAGAGCATATGCCACCACACACGTTACACATACGTACAATATGAAAGAGAGAAGAAAAACAAAATAGGGAAGCATATCTGAGAAATAATTATAAAATATTATATTTCTGTGTGGCATATGCCCCATACTGTAAAGTCTCATATGCCCAGTTATTACACTAGCTCTCAGTGCCCTTTAGACCGAAACACGGTAATGTTTGCACATTACTGCTTAACAGAATAACTGGTACTGAGGTGGTACCTACCTAGAAGGATTCCTGCATATGAATCCTACCACCAGTTTAACAGACTTAAATTGTTTATAGGTTTGATTTCATAAATACTTACATGGATTAACAAACTGTAACTGAATAAACAATTGATATAATAATATTTATCCTCAATTTTCAATATCCAGCATAAAAGCAAATTTATAGTTGCGGTTTGATTAACTTCATTCTGTGTTATTATTCCAAACAACAAAATATTTATTATACGGCCACCATATAGCCCTAATGTAAACATTATCGCGTAGGAAATTGATTTTGGTAGACAATTACATACTTGTATCTCAAAATTTGATATATATATTTAATATAAAATATATTTAAACATGTGCTTTATACATAGAGGAAACAATCATCTTTAAAATAAGTATCACGGAGAAATAAATTTTACATCACCTAAGCCCTAACATTTAAAAATACTTTTTTGACTATAAACCGAATTCATAGAGATTTTAATGATAAGTTGTCACAACCTCTGTAAAAATGGGTTCAATTAGAATTTGATTATACTTACTGAAATTATTTTAATAATCATTGTAAAAACTTTGAAAGAAGGTAATATTTATCAATAACATATTTTAGAAAGTAAACAATGAGTCTTTAGAAAATTAAACGGCATTATTTTGGTTTTTATATGCGTAATTTACACTTGCAATTACTTTATTGTTTAAGAAACACTTTTCTACATTTGTTACTAAATTCGTTATCTTCCGCGATTAATCCAAAATACAAAAGTAACCGCCTCTAAGCCTTGCTTAGGTGACTTCATAATGGAATAAAATGGCCTTGATAAAATTTAATCCTCAAAAATACCTTGAGCGTCTTCATTTGAGACAAAGCATTTTTTCATGTTTCTAAATTGAAATGATTACAAAGAAAGATTTCTCGTATTTTTTCTTCGACCTTTTGAATAACTGTAATTACAACATTTTTTTTATCAAGTTGTGATTAATTTGATTTGATTATTGCTTTATCACGGTCTGGCGGTGGAGTTAGAGAATCTGCAACCTCATTTCATCTTAAGGGTGTCGTAGAAATCTTCTAAAGGAAATATCAGGAAAATCTCATATCCTCAGATGGATGGCGGAAAAACTATCCCAATTATGCTAGATCTAAATTATTCACACCGTTGACTTTATGCAGCCTCTAAGGTTCGAACAAGTGGTAGGATTTCTTTTCAGGTATGCGTCGCAGGGTATATATAATATAGTCTGCAGGAAAGTAGTAGTGTGAAAAAATTGCTGTGTTTAGGTTTGAAGTGCACTGAAAGCTAGTGTAAGTACTGAGCATATGAAAGTTAAGAACTGATGATATGTCAGAGGGACGGGCGCAGTGTGGTGCCACACAGAAATGTTTTGGGCGACACCGTATTTGTTATGGGCATACGTTTCACTTACCATCGAGGAACGTTTTGCTCGCCTACTTACTTTATTCTATGGAAAAAAAGAAGTGAAGCGGCACTTTTTACAGGTTGTTGAAGGAGTAGAAGAAACCATTTTAAAAATGTGATGTGGTAAATCAAGATCACTTGTAATAAACGGGTGACTTAGTTTAAGGAAAACATGTGAAAAATTCACTCGGCTTCCTAATTAAATCTGCAAAACGAGTTAGGTCAAGTGCAATCTAGGATAGAATAATGCAAAGAAAATAAGTAACTGGATGTTACACTGACGTAATTCGCCTCTTTAAAGTTTTTAAAATACTTACAATAAAATGTAACGCTCCCCCCTCCGGAAACGTGTCGTGATGGGTGGCAAGCCACGTCGCCGCCATTTTGATTTATTCTGCACGAATAATGGCCTACCTTAGTCGCCTCTTACGACACCTGGGTGGTAAAAGGTAGGTGCTATTGTGCACTGCCGGACACCTTAAGACTAATAAAAATAAACATTTATGAATTCACCAGCAGTCGCATTGATATGCTGCTATTGATAAGCTGATGCGTATTTTAGCAGCGCACTACTACTTTTATGTATTGCTACTACATTTTGTTCAAAACACGAATTTCGATGGGTATTTTTTTTTAATAAAAAACGAAGATTATATACGAGACACATTATGATTTTACCAACAAGGCCCATGACTTACTCGGAAAGACGTCTGTTACTTAATTTTTCTTCCTAGAGCAACCTAATACATATAATTTATTATGTTTACAATAAAAGTAAATTACTACTGTATAAGTGTTGTGTACCAAGACTATACATTAAATAAAAACCGTGCTGTTGTAGTCAAGGTTTCTGGCTCAGTGCCAAAGTAATGCAATCTTGATGAAGAGAAAAAAAAAGGAACGCCTTAAATATAGTCTAGTAGTTGTAGATGCCTACTCTAAACTATAAAAAATATGCTAGTTTATTGTTCACTAGCTGGAGCCCGCGACTACGTCCGCATGAATTTTTTTTTATAAATACCAAAGGAACTCTTAGATTTTCCGGAGTAAAAAATATCCTATCCTCCGTCTCCATGATGCCAGCTGTCTCAGTGCCGAATTACGTCAAGGTCGGTTCAACGGTTGAGCCATGAAAAGGTAACAAACAGACAGAGGGACAGAGAAGGTTACTTTCGCATTTATTATATTATGATGCCCGCGACTTTATCTGTGTGGATATAGGTTTTTAAATATGTTGCTATTTGATTTTCTGGGATAAAAAGTATCCTATGTCCGTCTCCAGAATGCAAGCGTTTTACTGGTGGTAGGATTTTTAGGTAGGACCACCCCAGTTATTCTGCCGTAGTTTAGTTTTCTTGTGACACGTAGAGCACGACAGTCGTCCAAAAGTACTCATCTCGTAGTGGCTCCATATTTTTTTGGAATGGTTAATAAAATCTAAACGGTTAACTATTCCAAAAAAATATCTACAATCAAACACTATACTCCTGCTGTAATTAAAATATAAAACTTCGTTTGATGGACGTAACCACTTCTTTGATATATCTTCAATTTTGTGCACTTATGAGCAATTTTTTTTTTATAGTTAGGAATTTTCTCTCACAGAATGCGCAATTTTAATTCTTTATTTTATGTCAAACTATTGAACTTATCATTATCAATGGATAATTAAAAATTCAGTAAATCCTCGAAGCTAGAAAATAATCGTATTTAAGACTATATGCTAAAACTCTTGGTATAACCAGTAACAACTCCTATTTAAAAGGCTTTAACTGTAAATCTCTGTCCGAGCAGACTTTGTTACAAGTTCTGGTCTACTTATGAGATTTATTTGTTTACCTCGCATAACGAGTCGAAGTTTACGAAGCAAGTAACTAGAACAAACATAAATAGCACAATTATCTTAACGACATTTATTTAATCAAAATTAATTAATTAATATTATACTAGCTCATGCCGCGACTTCGCCCAAGTGGATATAACTTTTTTAAATAACCCATAAAAACTATTTGATTTTCCGAAATAAAAGATAATCTATGTCTGTGGTAGCTCAGGGGCTAGGCGCTCGCTTTAAATTTCATAATACGCGGTTCAGCATTTGAGCATTTTGAAAGGTAACCACAATACAGGACAAGAGAGTTTACTTCCGCATTTAAAATACTACAAGCTGATACCCGCGACTTCGTCCGCGTGGATAGGGTTTTTTAAAATCCTCTGTAGGAACTAGTTGATTTTCTGTAGGATAGAGAGTATCTTATGTCCGTCTCCACGATGCAAGCTATCTCTGTGCCAAATTTCGTCAAGATCGGTTTAACGGTCGTGCCGTCAAAATGTAACAGACAGAAGGACAGAGAGAGTTACTGTCGCTTTTATCATATTAGTATGGATAGAGAAAAGTAGGCTACGTGAGTGGCCTCTGTCTACCCCTCTTTTATGAGAAAAAGGCGTACTTGTACTGTAGTAATGGATAGAAGTATCCACTTATAGCTATCAAAACCCCATAAAACCCTTAAGAAAATAGCTAATACATTGCCCCATTTCGACTAAGATGTTGTCCGATATTTATTTATATCATCATTTATCAGAAATTTCGAATTCTGAAAGCTAGATGCTGAAAGATAAATAAAAAAACATTTTAAAAACTTCGCACCATGGATTTGAAGCACCTTAAATTTTATGCTACGCGGTGATATCTAATCCTCCCTCGTAAAGCTACGACCTATGTAATGAAACTATAAACGCAAATGCTTAAATTTTTTTGAAACTTGGTCAGTTATATTATATAAGTTAATAGGCTCGCATTAATTAATTATGTGAAAAAAGCAGTGAAGTAAAATGCACAAAGCGAATCAAATAAAGGATTACATCTCCTTCTCGCGAATTTTCACTTTATGAAGGTATGTTAAGTGCGACTTTATAATGAGATCCTTAATCACATTCTTTTAAGATTATTTTTCTTTAAGAAGGAAACTTTCAATTAGTGGTATTGTGTACATAATCTATATTGAATAGTTTTATTCTATTCTAATATTTTAATGTCGTAGTTGTTAAAGTATATTATGACATATAAATATGTGCAGGGGTTTCTTTTAAGCTTCCTCAAGGTTGAATAGTCTGGCAAGCCTCCAGCGACCTCTCCTACAATGATACTCCAGTTTTGGCAAGTGGTAGTTACACTTTTTTGAACGCTGTATCAAGGTTAGTGAGTTAAGCACTCAAGTCATTTTCGAGCTGCATCTATATAACATTTCCAAATAATAGTTTTGAATAAATTTTATTTCCTATGTAAGAATATAAAACTTAGTTACAAACAATTTTTTGTTTTGCTACATCGTCGTAGCAAACGTGTTTCTTTAGGCAAATCAATATGATTATTTAAACAACAAAATTGTACGTATCTCAATTATTCATGTCACTTTGACAAAAAAATCAGATTATTATTCTTCCAACAAAGAGGTTATGAAAAAAAAACACAAAAAATATTGAAGATGATGGATTTTTTAAAATATAGGACGAGACCGTTATCCGAGATTTCTCGGGAATTTCTCGGGAATTTTATATATAATTCTTCTGTGCGTGCGGCTGGACCGATTTTGTTGAATATTTTTGTATGTGTTTGTGTGGTTCCCTGAATGGTTTAGATTCAGAATTGGACCCGGTAGGTGGCGCTGCGAGTTTTAGGAAAATGTCAAAATGTCACTAAGTAAATGGCTTATCGATAATTCGAATATCGAAAAAATCGTTTGCTAAATCTGTTAACAGCAGGCAAGCCCACGTTCGGGCAGGACAACGTCTGTCAGGTCCGCTAGTTACGAGTATATATAAAACTTTCAATGAATTTAGTACTACTTGGTAGCTTCAATAATAAAAAACACTACAGCATATAAAAAAATTAGTACTGTAAAAGTTTTATTTTAGTATTAAACATATATAGTGTAACTGATTATTAAATATATGTAATGAAATGTCAAGCTCAAAAATAAAATTTTCGGCGGTAAAGCCAGCTTTTCATAAAATTAAATTGTTGCGAATTAAGAATACGTTTCATTAGTCGAGAGAAAAGGTTCCGCTTGAATTTTATCCGTCAAATTAAATGTCTCGAACTTCAATAAAGTGGTAATGGGAACATTTCTTTACGTAGTAACATTTCCGTCAGTACTCACTCGGAATATTTTTTTATTAAAATCGTTCATTTTTTTATGAGCAACAGCGATATTAATTTTTAATTTGTGCAAAGACGTTTAAATATTAAATTTAATGGGATAATATTCTTATTGAGGTTTAGTAATTGCGATTTTGCATGACTGTAGATTGACTAGAGTAGAACTAAAAAGATCGAGGATTACAACTGGATTTTTTATGATTGCAAACTGACATGAAGAATGTAATATGGCGTTCAGCAACCAGATGGGTTGTTTATGTTAGATGTTGTTAAATCCATAGGAGGCCTAGATCCAGAAAATGGTATGTGATCTCCTAACCAATTGAGACCACTACGACCTCTTTACGTCAATTTTCACTCCTCTGGATATATTACAGAGCAGTAACTATTATAAGCACAAACATAAAAGAATTCACAAATTCTCGTTTTCGATGAGACGTTAATGTTAATGCTAATGATAAGAGTACAGAAAGGTTTTGAAGCCTTGGGGTAGTCCATATTTCTCTGAAATTGCATTTAAACCTTACAATATGTCCAGATTAAGCATGCAGTGCCAGCACAAACTTTGGTTTTTGGTTGGGATTCGAAGCCGGAAAGCAAGCGATACAGCAGCCAAACAAACCACAGAGCTCAGCGGTTCGTCTTATGTGCAAACAATGCTCGTCTTTACTTCTGTGGATAAAGAACTAGCTGAACCCGCGACGCCGTCCGCGTGGATTTAGGTGTTTTAAAAGACCATGGAAACTCTTTCATTTTCCGGATTAAAAAGTATTGTATGTGCGTCATCCAGGACTCATTGCATCGCCTTTTGCATTTATAATATTAGTATAGACGTCTGTTGTGCTTGCACATTATTAGTTACTTGTTTGTGAGCGTTTGCTAGACCTTGTGTTCTCGCTATAGAAACTAGAACTTAATTTTTTTTTAAACAAAATATCGATAAACTCTGAATGTACTACTAGTGAGTTAAGTTTTTAAAAAAGATAGTTATTAAAAAATATATACTATTGCTTTTTACATTGAATTGTAGTAGTGATAACATACATACATTCACGCTATTTTCCATATAAGGGGTATGCAGAGACCACGCCCGAATCGCACTATTCATCACCACCACGGGAAACGAGACGTGACGTACCCATGCTCTTCGCATCTCGGACCATGCATGCTAACGTCACCGGCATCGATAATTTAATTCTAGCGTATTTGAGACTGTTATTCCGCTAACTGTAGGCGGCTACGGCTTTTTCCGGCATTTTAATTATTTTACGACAGTCACGAATTGAAATGTGAGCGTAGATTATCTTACACCGCCAGTAAACAGGAGACTCCGACTCTTTTTCCGCCATTTCCCTTTGTTGACTTTTACGACATTCATAGGACGACATGGGGTGGTAGTTTTTACTGCTGGGCACTAATTTAAATTTTCAGTAGTCTTCATACTGCATCTGCCTGTGTACGTAGCGTTTGTGCGATCTTGTAAATCTGATTCATTGTTTACAAATATTTTTGAATTCTTTATTTAAAATTAAATTACGTTCATCATGTACATAAATATAGAAGCGGTGACCTGGTTCGCCATCCGCCACGTCTCGTTTCCCGAGGAGGCGGAAAGTGGGCTACGGATGTGGTATCGGCCTAACCCAATGAAAAAAGGCGTAAATGTGTGTATGAATATAGAAATCAAACTTCTGAAGTTACAAAGCGTTACACAGTTAATTAAAAGCGTACAAAGTAACGGGCGTATCACATAAACACTGTAATTTTTCCGATACATCAATACTTTATTATTGACTTAAAGCACAATATCTTTCTTGCTTGTTTGTGAAGAATACATTCTGAAAAAGAACTAACTTGCATAGCTTTGAAATTTTATGAAATTGCTTTCAGTGTCACTCGGGAATACTTTGGAAAATGTGACTGCAGCTGTCTGTATATACTTTAAGCTATTTTGAATAAATCTGGAATTACATACAATTCTTTAAGAGATTCTTAAGAACTTTTTTTGTAATAAATATCTATTTCCCAAGTTCAAGCAGTTGTAAGCTAGTTATTGAAATTAACTGTAAGCTATTATTTTAAGCTTATACGCTAGCGTTTACAAATTATTACTAAACATTTTTTAATCAAAAACCAGACTTCAACGCAGCAACTCCAAACATGCTTAAGCGAATTTAGGTGTTTCATGATTGGCTCATGGATCCCTTCATCAGAACTTCGTTATACTATATCTATAGTTCCCTTAGTGCCAGCCTGGAGTACAACCAATTCTACTAAAGAAATAATCATTAAAATCATTTTACAATTGGCGAAGATATCGCGCAACAAACACAAAGGAGTAAGTTTTCAATCCAGCTGAAAACCTTTTTTTATGTCGGTTTAAAAATTTAATTTAAGTATAGTAATCTTCTAATAGAACTGTCTTTAACGAACTTGTAAGTATTTATAGCCTATTGTAAGTCTACGTCTGTCATTCGACTCGTGCTGTGAATTATCACAGCGTTTAAGCTTAGTTAGGAGTGGTTACAAGAATTATAATACGGTTTTACAACCTTCTTAACATATTTAATTTAATTTTTTTGTGAAATGATATGTTAGAGAATAGATATATTACAGTAATGTTCTCCTGAGCCATAAACCACGGTTCCATTATGGTGGCGCTTACAGCCTGCTGTCCTCACCAGCGCAAGATTTATTACAGATTCTCACGACGACAGTCTGTTTGCGATTTCGATCATAGTTATATTTTTCGATTAATATCAGTAATTGTCAACTGCGTTGTTTATTGATCACTAAAGCAATTTGAAATAAATATGTAAACATGGTATAGTGCCGCAAGTGTACGCGCAAGCACATTGCTGCTTACTTATCCTCAACTTTCCGTGTGCGATAAGAATGTAAGAAGGATCACATATATATCACATATTCACCAACTAACAGATTGGCTCAACATGTAGCTAAAATACTCCCACCGCTCAGAGGACACACAAGGGATCTGTGGCAAGAAACACTTGGCCGCCGAGCTTCAGCATGTCAAGCTAGTTTTGCACGACAACAACCTTCGGGTTCCGCGCCTACGTCGCAGTGACCGAGTGAAACCGGCCTTAGTTGAGATTGTACCTGCTGTCCTACCATATGTCAGAGGAGTCACGAACAAGATTGGCTATATCTTGAAGAGAACTTCCAAAAAAAAATTTTTCAAGCCGTCGAAGAAGATAAGTCAGTTTTTACCATCTGTCAAGTGTAACATCCCTCTACAAGATGTAGGAGTATACAAGCTAGATTGTGAATGTGGTCTCTCTTACATAGGGCAAATAAAAAGATCAGTGAAAATATCGCCGGTCTAGAAAGTCCGCAGTCTGTGACCATGTTTTGGATCATCCCAACCATTACATTAGATTTGATAAACCACAAATTCTCGCAAATCAACACCGATTCCTACCAAGGATTATTCGCGAGGCTATTGAAATTCAAGTAAACATCCTAATTTTAATAGAGAAGATGGTCGGGTACTACCACTGACTTGGGATCCTATAATTAATACAATTAAATCAAAATCCAAGCATACCACTGCTAGACCTCAAGATACAATTAGATCTTTCAGCGTAGATCGGACCAAAAATAATAATTAAAAGCTGACGGTACTCCGGGTTAATTACGGCATTAGGACATCTGACAACTTAGTCCCCCCGTGACCATGGGTGCTGTAAAGCTCTCGTAACGTCGGGTTAAAAATAGTTAAAAATTAAAGGCGTAATTTTTTTTAACGTTTAGTATTCGCGTAAATATAAAAAATCAAATACTATTTTTCTTCAAAAAAAAGGTGGCAACCGTAACTACGATCACCTAACTGTCTGACAAATGTATTTATGACAACAAATATTTCCTTGATAGTAAAAGTCTATTTACAGGCCGATGATGATATTGAATGGTAAAAGTACATTTTATACATAATTACAGCCTTTTCCCAAATGAGAGGTAGGCTGAGACTACACCCGTAGCCCACTTTTCCCTCCCGTGAAAACGAGAAGTTACGGGTGGCGTTACTCTCCACTGCGTTCCCACGAGCAGTATAGTGACAGAATCGCATGTTATGGTATTATTCTGCTTGAATAAAGGCTATCTGTGCAATACCTTAGTCGCCTGTTACACCTCGCTAGAAAAGAGATAGGTCTACTCTGATCGGCATAAAGTAGGCATTCTACTCAATTTGTTCGCGTTTACATCTTAACACTATACTGATGAACCAGTTACAATACTTTACTCTATATAAGTTGTATTGCTTTTGGAAGAGCGCCAATGACCTTGTTTACAATAGTGCTCTCTTCTGTCATAACTTATAGAATGTACCTTATATTCTTGTACAAGAATATTAATAATTTGACACATATAAAATGGGATAAATTTAATTATTTCTTTTACGTGTCATATTGATTTCCATTTATTAGAGTGATCTTAATGTGTACCAGGTATTTTTAAAAAACTATTCGTACGATTTTTTTTACGACAAGCTTCAATCGCCTCGTACTTCGGGCGGATTAGCGATCGCAGAAACTAATATCTCGCACTACAGATGCCGCTATCAGTAAAAAGTTAGGGAATTTCAGTGTTGATATAGCATAGTTATCCGTCATCTGTCGTAGGAGAAGAGTTTTTGAGCATATTTCTTAGTTGACTGTTAGTTAGTTGGAATCAAAAATAAACTAATTGCTTACAGTCGTTGTCATGTTTCAATCTCTAAAACTAAAACCAAAACCCTGTCATTAAAACAAAAATAATACTTTATCAGGTAATCTCTAATGTACTTTTTAAATCTTGTCTCGTTTTATTTTAAGGGAGGACATTTCGACCGATAGATTCAGCCGATAGGCGCCCGGTAGAGGAGAGGCACCTACCTCTTTCCTACCGAGGTGTCGTAAAAAGCGACTACGGTATTGTACGGATAGCCTCTATTTTAACATCATAATATGTAATGCTGTCACTTTACTGGTTATGGGTGCTAAAATGGCGGCGACGTGGTTCGAAATACATCACGTCTCGTTTCCCGCGAGGGCGAAAAGTGGCCTACTTGTTTAAATTAACTTTACAGTTAAATTGAACAAGTAGTTTACAATTGCTTGTCCTTACAGTTGAGTAGAGCTAGCTACCTTTTATGTGTCTGAACTTAGGAAGTAGATAATTATTGTAGAAAAAGTTCTTAAGAATTTCTCTTCAGAATTGTATGTATGATATTACCAGATTGATTCAAAATAGTTTAAATGATATACCGACAGCTGTAGTCACATTTCCCAACGTATCCCCGAGTGAAATTGAAAGCAATTTCATAAAATTTTAAAGCAATGCAACTTGGCACTTTTCCAGAATGTATTAATAACAAACAAGCAAGTAAGGTACTGTGCTTCAAGTCAATAATAAAGTATTGATACGTACATACATAAAGACACGCCTTTTTGCTATATAAGGGGTACGCAGGGACCACACCCGTAGCCCACTTTTCGCCCCTAAGGGAAATGAGACATGAAGGGCGGCAAACCACGTCGCCATTTCGGCACAAGTCCAAAGATTCTTACTCCCCATTGCGTTCTCACGAGCAGTATAGTGACAGCATTGCCTATATTACTATGCACGAAAAAGGATGTCCGTACAATACCTTAGTCGCCTCTTACGACTCGATAGTGGTAGAGGAATTGATACATGAAAGATTTTTTTTATTAATTATAAATATAGTTTATATATTTTTTAAATAATTTATTTTGTATCTGGATAAGTGCACGTATCGTATATGTATCGAATCCGTTTTTATTACTTGCAGTGGTATGGGCAGTGGTGGTTGATTTAATTTTATTAATTATAGGATCCCAAGCTGGTGGTAGTACCCAACCATCTTCTCTATTGAAATTAGGATTTTTGTTTTTTTAATTTCAATAGCCTAACGAATCATCCTTGGTATGAATCAGTATTCTTTTGCGAGGATTTGTGGTTTATCAAATCTGTTGTAATGGCTGGGATGATCCAGAACATGGTCACAGACTACAGACTTCCTAGTGCGACGATGCTTCACATCAGCTATATGTTCTTTTACGCGGGTTTTACCTATCTTTTTGTTTACCACTGCAAGACTTCAAGACACAGTTAGCTCTTTCAGCGTAGATCATACCAAAAATATAGTAATAATTAAAAGCTGAAGGTATTACGGGTTAACTATGACACCTGTCATTTCAGTCATCCCGTGACCATGGGTTCTGTAAACCGCTCGAAACGTCGGGTTATAAATAGTTCAAAATTTTTTATTTATTTATTTATTTACACTTTATTGTACAAACTGTACAAACGGCGGACTTAATGCCATAGGGCATTTTCTACCAGTCAACCAGAAAGTTAGTGGGAAAAGCGAGTACGGCGGTGGGCGGGGGCGAAAAACATACACAAGTGAAAAAAAAGATACATATATTTACATATACTTACATATATGAATAAACACACACTCATGTACACACATACACACATATATATATATATATATATATATATATATATATATATATATATATAACTATATATAATGAACAGTATACTAAACAAAAATATACAAAGTAATATACGGATATGATATATGTAATAAAAAATCAAGTTAAGTGTCCGATGAGCTGAAATAGTGCAATTTCAGCTTAAATTAAACGCTTAAAAATTTTATCTTTAAAAATTAGATTTATTTAAAAGACTTAAAAGACGAGGGAGTTGTATGAAGCGGCACTTAAAACCAGTGGGTTGGCGTGCGCTGCGGCGGAGTCGAAGTAACGGCTGGAGGTCAACTTCAGGTATGCTGGGAAGCTTGAAGTCAATATGAAGAGCCTTACACTATTGAACTAACACTCAAGAATATACACGGACAATGTCATGACACAGAGACGTTACACGTAAAAGTCATGATACAGATACTCATTTACAAGCAACGGGGCATTCTGTCGCAGTCTTTAGGGGTGACAGTGCACCTATGTATTGATTTTTCATCGAGCATGGCGCACTTACATTCATTCTATCATATCATCATTATCATCATATCGCCACAGCGACCACTTATAAGCTGGTATGTTATGTTGCATGTTTACCAACTCAATTAATTATAAAATTATGTTTATCAACTTAAATTAAGGGTTTACATGTTTCTTTAATAAAAAAAATATTAACAATAAGATACTCGTACCTTTTTACTACCACAATCTTTGTACAAGAACCCGCGGTACAGTAGTAAGGTACTCTAACACTCTAAAAAAGGAAGTCAAACTGTAGTGTAACTACCAGATTAGTCTGCATAATGTTAAAATCAAATGTCTCTGTCAATTTTATTTTTTACGTTAAATAAACATTTTAATTATTAATTAAAGATCTACAGAAATAATAATAGCAGCTTTAACTAAACAATAAAAAAGTACAATTTGTATAATTGCAAAGTTTAGATACTTTAAGAACCTACAAAACAAATTTTATGAAGTAACAAACAGCAATCAAAAAGGTGCTTTAACTTTACAACTTTGTCCGATCAGAACTTGGTGCAAACTCCTTTAATTAGATTTATTTGTTTACGCTCACCTAAGCGGACAAAACAAGGAACTAGAACAAACTCTGTAGAAGCAACTGTTAAGAGTATTTTCATTCATTTAATTGTTGTTATCATCGGTAAACTGCGTCACATTTCATGCCCAGTAAACCATTAGTCTAAACATAAAAGTCTTAAACGAGTGCATGTAGCCGGAGATAAACTAAATAATTGGAAATGAAAATGGGCCTATCAGGAAAGATCGGAAAATATAATTATAGAAGAAACTTATAAGTTGTTGAACGACAACTTCGTTCGTAGAGTATGTTAAACACCCACATTCGGAACCACGTCAATTTTGCAGGAAGTTGATGTATGAAAGTAACCTATGTTCGGCAGTGGACTTGTAAAAGGATGTAATGATGATGATGCCATCCATGATTATAATTAGACGTCGAAAACTTTTCTGATATATTTCTACAATGGTTTTAGTTATTACACAGGACATCAATTCTTCTGAAGCTTTTAACTTATCTCGAAAGAGGAATATTGTCAGATTCAGAGATCAATAAGACATTAACCTTTTTTTTTTTTTTTTTGTACGTGGGGAAATCCTGCATGGATACCCGACTGGCCAGGGGGGCAGCCGGGTTATGTCGGACTCTTACCGACTAAAACCCCACGGTGGCCTCCATCAGCGCTTCAGAGGGGTCACGGGATCTCCGTTCGGAACGCAACCGTGGCCCCTCTAACGCTTCGCTATATCAATAGCCCGACCCGGGGGCAGTACTTACTGCCCCCAGCACTCTCTCGGTGCTATCACGATGACTCGAGACCACATCGAGTCATCGTCCTCCCCGGGGTCGCTTTACTGGGCGTTCGGGTCCCCTATCCCGATTGCCCGCGATCCCGAAGACCCCGTTTCTGGTGGGGGATCACCATTTCTGAAAGGAGGGCCGTGACGAGGCCCGCCGATGCCTCGGCGGCGTCGTCTCCGAGAGGGATCGGTCCTCTCTCGATCCCTCTCGGCAGCCTCCTTCTGGACCATCACGGTCTCACAGAAATTGGCTACGGCCCTCCACGCCGTGTCCCCGCTCAGCATAGCCGACACTACTGCTGGCAGGGAGAGGTTCCGTCCGATTCGGCTGACCAGGATACTCCGCTCCGACTCCCAAGCTGGGCACACCGAAAGGGTGTGGGATGCGGAGTCCTGGTCCCTTCCACCGCAGTGAAAGCAGTTCGCCGTCGCCTCGCGTCCGATCTTACACAGATAATCACCGAAGCAGCCGTTATTTAGCCCGGTAATTATCTGTGTGAGTCTGTAGGTGAGTCTTCCTCCTCGTCGCTGCATCCAGGCCTCGAAGACCGGCAGAACTGCACTGACGACGCGTTTGCGTGCATATTGCTCCTCGCGGAGCCGAGCACGCCACGTCGCCAATGCGCTCTGTCGTTCCTGCCGTTTGATGGACTCGAGCGCCTCATCTGGCTCGCTACCACCGCTCTGGCGGAGGGTGCGGATCCGGTGATACACCCTCGCATCCATGTCCGCCAGTATGTCCAGCGGCGGGAATCGAGCCAGGATGGTCGCCGCCTCAAAAGATACGGTGCGGTATCCTCGTACGATCCGTATGGCCATCCTTCGCTGGACACTGTAGATTTTAGTTCTACAGCGTCGGATGGCTAGCCTTTTGGCCCATACGGGCGCCCCGTACAAGGCTACGGATCGTACTACTCCCGCATAGAGGCGGCGGACTTCCTCCCTCGGCCCCCCGAGATTGGGCAGCAGTCTGTGCATGGCACCCGCTACCCTCTCGATCTGGGGGACTAGGCGCTCGAAGTGTTCTTCGAAGCCCCAGCGACTATCCAGATGTAGGCCCAGGTATTTCATATACCGGCCCACTCTGACTTCAGACCCACCTACTCGGACGCACGAGTCGGGAGGTTCCTTGCTACGTGGCAATTTGTGGAACCATAGCGCCTCGGTCTTGTGAGGGGCTATCTCCAGTCCCAACTCGTGGATTTTGGCGACGACGACTTCCGCCCCAAGCTCGGCGAGCTCTTTGGTCCTCTCGAAGGTGTTCCCGCTGGCGACCACCAGTTTGTCATCTGCATAGCAGATGACGTTTACACCAGCGGGAAGATCGACACGCAGGACTGCATCGTAGGCGATGTTCCACAGTAGCGGGCCCAACACCGACCCCTGCGGAACACCGCACTGGATCTCCCTCCGGATTCTCCTACCGTCTTGATCCATGTACATAATGTACCTGTCGCGCAAGTAGTCCGCGATAACGCCTCGCAGGTAAGGGGGGACTTGATGATGTGCTAGTCCCCCCTTAATCGCGTCCCAGGGAATGGAATTGAAGGCGTTGACGATATCGAGACTTATCGCCAACGCCACGCCTCCCCGGGACACAGCCTGCTCCGACAGGGAGCGGACGCGCAAGACCGCGTCTACGGTCGAACGCTCCCGTCTGAAGCCAAACTGGCAGTCGGCGAGATCGGGACCGACACGCGACAGATGCCGGTTGAGACGAGCGGCAACGATTCTCTCGAACAGTTTGCCAACCTCGTCCAACAGGCATATGGGACGGTACGCAGAGGGAGAATCTGCAGCCCTACCTTCCTTCTTCAAGAGGACCAATCTTGCCTCCTTCCAGGCCGTGGGGAACGTGGCATTACGGAGACAGCTTGTGAACAGCCGCCTCAGCCTGTCCCCCAGAGCAGCCAGACTCAACACCCACACCCGACCGGGTATTCCGTCGGGTCCTGGTGCGGTGTTCCGGGCTCTCAAGCGGCTAACAGCTCGGTCCAGCTCCTGTACGGTTACCCCCAACTCGTTCTGCCACTCCCGCATCGGCGGGGGGTAGACAGAGGGACTTGACCGGCCCTCCGGGAACAGCGACGTGATCACTTGTCCCAGCAGGTCCGGATCTAGAGTCTCCGTCACCGGAGGCGTCCATGGCCGAAGTTTACCCAAGACCATCCGGTAGGGACGCCCCCACGGATTCTCGTTGAGTCCCTCCAGGAGCTCTTCCCAGGACCGAGATCTGGCGTTTGCGATTGCAAGTTGCAACGCCTTTGTAGCCGCTCGGTAAGCCCCATAGAGACTGGCTGTCTCTTCTGCCGGAGCTCGCCTTCTCCTTCGGGCTCTAGTGTACTGGCGCCGGCACCGCAAACAGATCGCGCGGAGTCGCGCGATTTCTGCCGACCACCAGTACACTGCCCTGTGCTTGGGGCGTCCGGTCCGGGGCATCGATGCATCGCAAATTTGCGTCATTGTGCCCCGGAACCAGTTTGCCTCCCTTTCAGGATCGGACGGAACCTCTTCGTCTCTTTCTGGCCATGCCGCGACGGTGGCGGCGGCTTCGAGCTTGTCTCGATCTAGCCGCTTGAGACACCACCGACGCCGGGGGCTGCCTTCTCGGCGGCTGGAACTTGCATCGGGTCGGCGAAGTGCGACATCGAATACGATGTGGCGGTGGTCAGAGAGCGTGACCACCTCCTCCGCGACCCGCCATCCCGAAAGCATACGCATTGCAGAGGGAGTCGCCCACGTGAGATCCACGACCGACTCCCCCTGCCACCGTACGCATGTGCTTACGGACCCCCGATTCACTAGTCGGAGGTCCAGTCCAGCCGCCCACTCCTGTACGGTCTCTCCCTTCGGATCGTCCCGAGAGTTCCCCCACACCCTGGAATGGGCATTGAAGTCTCCCAAGACGATCAACGGACAAGGTGGACATCCCCGGATGCAATCCGCCACCTTGTCCAAGTACTCCTCGTAGTCGGCGAGGGACTTGTTGGGAGAGACGTAGCAGCCCACTATGGCCAGGGAGCCCCATTGCACTGCAACGAAGCCCTGCCCCCTTCCCAATAGGGCGCAGGGTGGAGCTCCCTCTCCGCCCCCCCAGTAGATGGCTACGGAGCCCGCATCGTCACCGAACCACCGAGGGTGGTCGGGAACGACATGGGGCTCCGCCAACACTGCAAGGGCAACCCGCCACTCCGCAACGGTCTGCATAAGCAAATGCTGAGCGTTGCGGCAGTGGTTCAGGTTGCCCTGGAGGACTTTTGGGGGCGGGAATCGCTGGCCTCAACGACCTCCATTTCCGAGCTAGAGCTCGGTCCTGCGACTGGTGCCGCTGCGTCCGTCGCGGCAGTAGGAGCGAGAGGAGGTTGCCTGTTCCTTCTCCCGCTCCTTTTTGAAGGCACAACGCACCTCTTCCCGAGTCTATGGGCAGAGGGACGCCCTAGGTCCGAGCACAGTGGACACCTCAAAGCTGACGCTGTGCACTGCCTCGCTTTGTGCCCGGTTTCCCCGCAGGCGTAGCAGCGGGCGCTCCGGTTAACTTCATTCGGGCACCTGCTGCCAACGTGCCCTATCTCCAGGCATCTGAAGCAGTGCATAGGTCGGGGCTCGAGTATGTCCACCCGTGCAGATCCCCAGCCCACGCGCACTCGCCCGGCAGCCGCAATCTTACGGAGCGCTGTGACCGGGCACCGAACCCAGCATGTCCCCATACTCCTAGGTGTTCGGCGGACTTCTCCGACTTTAATGTTATCCACCGAACAACCGCCTAATTCAGCAACCGCTGCTGCCACTTCCGCAGGGCTGACAGCATCGTCGAGGTTCCTCAGTCGAAAGTCGCCCGCTTTAATCGGGCGACTTATTCGGACGTTCAGACATGAGAGAACCTCGCGCATTTTGGCCGCCAACTGGTCTGCTTTCGGTCCACAGTCCGGGCCACGAATTTCCAGCAGAAGGCCTCCGGTCACTGCCCGTTTTTGGCGGACTGCCTCTATGCCGATGTCTGCCAGGCGGATTTTGGCTTTAGCTTCCTCCATTACTTTAGCATAAGTAATGGAAGAGCTTTCCGGCAACGTTACCGTGACTGCCGCAGAGGGTGGAGCACGCAGAACCTTTCTCTTTCTATTCCCCTGTTTGGGTGCAGGGAATGGCGAAACACCAGTTTTAGGCCGCTGCGGGGTGACCTTAGGCTTTTTAGGCCTTTTGGCCACGTCCGCCCATGAGCCAGCTGTTTTGGGTGCCGCCAATTGGCGCTCTGGCGCTGACACAGGTGGCAGGTCTGTCACCTGTGGGTGCAAAGGCTTCTTCTTTCTTCTTTTCTTTTGCCTTTTGGGCTTCTGTGGTTGGTGTTGCGACTGTGCTGTCATGCTCTCGCCGGCCGTGGGTCCTAGCGTAGGCCGAATTACCCTGTCGGGGAATAATTTTGCCTCGAAGGCGGCCAGTTTTCTTTCAATAAGTGCCCCTATGCGGTGCATAAGACTCTCGTCCTCGCTGGGTTCTGGAACTGATTGCACGGGCAGGGCAACTGTCTCGATTCGTCCTTCTTGCGTCTGCTTACGGAAGAGACCAATCTCTTCTGTAAGCGTAGCCAGCTTGGTGTTTAGGCTGGCGAGCTGCGCACGTAAATCTGCGTTTTCTCTTTCCAGCCTAGTGACGATTTCATTGTTGATAGTCCTCCGCGCAACCACCTTTGTGGTATTACCATTGGTAGAGGTCTTCCCCGCACCTGGCACCGACACATCGCTGGCAGTGGCTTTCCGTCGCGCAATTTCCTCGGTTGCAGCTTTAATATTACGAACTGCCAACCTAATGCCGCGTACAAAGTTCCCCTTTAAGTTGCGGGAACGATCCGCTACCGTTTCGATTGCCTGCAGTTGGCTATCGATGTGGCTTCCGAGATCTGCGTCGGCTTGCGACCTCATTTCCCGGGCCAGCTCCTCTGGGCTAGGAAGGCTCTTCTTAGCTCTGGTGTTCGAGAGTGTCATGGAAGGTTCCAGAAAATCTTCCTCCATAAATCATCCTCGTCTTCGGTGGCCGTAGCTGAAACCGCTACAAGCTTGGCGGCCACGGCCGCGTCACTTGGGGACTTAGCTCTCCTTTTTCGTCTTTTTCCTCCTTCTGACTTGGCAGATGTGAGAGACACGAGTGAGCCGTCAGACACACCTCCGTCACTCTCACCGGCCAGACTGATTGGCGTGTTTGGACGAGTAAAACGCCCACGCCTATCTCGTGCCGGTACCACTGGTACCCCCGACACGACTCCTCCCTTTTCGATTTGGTCCGTGGATGTTGATGGACACGCGGTTTGTGTAGGTTCATTGACATCACCGCGAAGCAGACACTTGCCCCCCCCAGATACGATGGGGCAGCCCGAGCTTTGCCCGGGGGTGGACTCTCTGGCCTTGCCAGTACCACCCTGGGGTAATTTTTCCTTTGTACCTGCTTTCATGTTTGTTTTGATTTATCCCCCCCCCCCCCATACGCTAGCGACCGGGCTCCCCCCAGCCATTCATCCCATCGGCACGCAGGACCTTGGGATTGGGGTAATTTTTTATAGAGGTTTTCTTCCTCGCGGCCCGAAGGCCCCCGGTCCCTACTGGAATTCCGGGTTGTCCGGCCGAATGCACTTGGCACATCACCGCACATGTCGCGTCCCCTGTTCACTCTCAACGAAGAGTGATACGGGGAGCAACAAGAGCCTAGAAAGGCCCGCCACGTCGGGCTATATGCCCTTGGCCGTTTCTCGTTTCCGAGGGTACGCCCACACCCAGCCAGTTTTGGTCCGCGACAGTTTCCTGCTACCACTCATATCTGGGTGGCATTCCCCTATCCGCCACCTGGGGACGCGCCCGATGGGAGACCTGGCAACTCCACACGGGAATAAGACATTAACCTAGCTTATGATGATGTGCGTTATAGATCGTCACTGCTTTTAGCCTCGTCCGGATCCTGCAGAAAGTTTAGTTAACATACTTTCAGAAAAATACACACATTTTATTTTACTGCAAAGTACTGTTATCACTGACGTTGTAGCCAATCCCAATTTCTGAACTCTTCTCTAACTACTTAAACTAATTACTATAAATGAACCCCGGCTAGTAACTATTTTGAAATATACTTGGAACCAGAAGTGTACGCCAAGCAACTCCAGTGCGGTCTAACCTCAACGTATTAGGTATTTCTTAGATATGCACGATTTCCTTACTATGTTTTCCTTTACAGCAGAAAACGTGGTGACCACTTCTTCATTATTCCCATTTCTCAGCTGAATTTAGATTTTTATAGATTGATTATTTTATTCGATTGATTGTGGTCCTATGTGTCGAATAGAATAGAAGCCGACAAAATCAAGCCTTTTTATACGACTGTGGGAGGGAAGTATGTATGTATGTATGTATATATTAATGTATATATGTAAGTTTGTCTACGTCTATTTCTTTGGCTCGCTCTGTTGACTAAACGACTTTATAGATTTTAATATGTACGGTGTCGTTAGGTAATAATCGCCAGCAGTAATTGTTAATTTGGACACCTTAAGTCAACCAGGAAGAGGTGAATGTTGCTTTTAATACTTTTTTGAGCTGTTACTGACCACAAGCTACAAGATACCACACTCGAAGGGGCCGTTGTGTACCTTACGCATCTCTTAGCCGAGTAAAACATTAGCTGGGTAAGTTACCGGTGCCCTTGATCTCAAAAAGCTGTTCGACTGTGTGGATCAAAATTCTTTGAAAGAGATTCAACGTCTAAAGCGATATAATCGATAACTCTATTAGTCGATGTATTTAGCTTCAACTGGGAAGAACAAAACTTACCGAAAATTGAATTTAGATACTATTCCTTATTCTCTAAATTTAATGTCTTGCTTACTTCACTTTACCATATAAATTGTTTTTTACCAATACTTAAGCAAAAAACGGGCTGTGTATAATATATTTAAATAAAAAGAGGTTGTTCTTATGTAAAAATCTATTTAAATTTTTACAATCAAATTTGCTTTGTAATTTTTGGTTAGTCTCCGCCTGCAATACCTCATAACTTTCACGTTATATTTACATTAGTATATTTCATAATTGGAACGAAGTTCCTTAGCGCACTTTACACTCCAGACAAAAAAGCCGAAAAAACTGTAATCGACTCGATACTTTTGCTATAGTACGTTACAGTCATGCACGTAGTGCAGTGAAGTTACATTCGTTATGTGTGTTTATTGGCGTATGTCTATGTATAGGTATATTACAAGCGTCTGTCTATGTATTTTTGTTAAAGTAGGTATAGTTAAAATTAAAATAGGTTATTAGTGGATGCTCTCAACTTCGTCCGTATGGATGAATGTTTTTCATATGTCCCGTAATAACTATTTGATTTTCCTTCCGGAATAAAAAGTCCTATGTCCGTCTCCAGGATGCAGACTATCTACGTGCTATCTATATTTCGTCAAGATAGGTTCAGCGGTTGAACCTTGAAAGGGTAACAAACGGACAGAGTAAGTTACTTTCGCATTTATAATATTAAGTGTGGATAGAGCTTCGATAGATCTTTTCAGTTAAATATTTTTACACAGTCGGATTTTTATTTATTTATTTTTTTAGTAATCGTTGCGAATAGGTGTACTTAAGAAAAGACACAGTGTCATGACATCGAAAATAGTGGAAGGAAGTGGGTAAAGTTTTTTTGCCACATAGGTTTTTACACTACAACATTGCGTAATAAATCGATTTATTGACTATGGCATCGTCTTTCATTAAATAACCAAAAGCTGAAAACTTTGCAGTATATTATAACGGTTTATGTGTTATATATACGCAAACATGGAGATATGGCGACAATCGATCTGAGTACTGTTCACGAGATCTTTACGCATATATTAGAGAGCGAGGATCAGTGTAATAGTAAAATTAAAGTAAGAGCCTATAAATGTCCCACTGCTGAATACAAGCCTCCTCTCATATCTGAGAGGGTTTTGGAGTCGGGAAAAGTCCGCCACGCTGCTTTAATGCGGATTAACGGTCTTCTCGAGTCCCCGAAATATTTTTTATTCCTCAGACATGCAGGTTCAAAATATAGTGAATGTTTTCCTTTACCGCAGAGAACGTGGTAAATGACCCATGAATTACCACGGCTCATTTCACGAGTACGATTTAAAAAAATGATATCAATACATTTTAAATAATTTTAGGAGGTGTGTGCGTTAATAATAAATTATTTAAAATTATTGTTTGTAGGATATAGAGACACAGTATAGAGAGTAGATATATTGTGATGTTCCCCTTGTATCTGACATTGCATCCGCCAACGTTATTGTAAAGCGTTGCTACATTGATTAAGGAACTATTGCTATACGGAACTATATTGGTACATTGGTATGGCCTACGGATAGTTGTTCCGGGTGTCGGTGTTTGTGCATGTGCAATATATGTCTGTAAAATGCACCCGCTATGTAGGAGGAATCGAATCGTAGAGCAACGTTTTTTTATAAACGAAATATTTGGGTGTGTCTGTGTTCGAGCAATATAATATCCTGAGCAGATGACCACAATTGTATTAGTAGCTAGACTCTGTGGCCCTGGTTGAAATCATCACAATTAAGTTTTTAAGCGTTGTTATCTTTTCATTACAAGCTTTTATTTAACTTGTATACAACGCACGCACGCTGAGAACCGACAAGAGGATCCTGGAGTTGGAAGAAGAGGTGAACAAGTTATGATGGAATGTTATAGGGTTATCTGAAGTCCGAAGAGGGGGAGGACACGATAATCCTCAAATCCGGTAACTTATTCTACCACCGGGAGGGCGACCATCTGTCCCAAGGAGGTGTCGGGTTTATCTTCCACAGGAGTGTGTCAACTAGGGTTGCGTACCGTATACTCAGAATAACCAAACGGTATTCGCTGAAGGTCATACAGGTACACGCACCTACCTCGGCACACCCTGATGATAATGTATGAGGATATCTCAGAAGCCATACATTACTCCCAAACTCACTACACGGTGTTGATGGGAGATTTTAACGCAAGGCTGGGCATGAAGAAAGACGATGAGCTGGCAGTGGGGCAATTTGGAATAGAGCACCGGAACCAAAGGGGTCAACAGCTGGCCGCGACATTATGGAGCAGGAGGGACTCTTTATGATGAACTCCTTTTTCCAAAAGCGGCCCCACAGACAGTGGACCTCGATGAGCCCGGACGGTTCCACTAAAAATGAGATCGACTTCATCATGACGACCAAACGACAGCTGTTCAATGATGTCTCTGTGATCGCTAAGGTGAAAACCGGCAGTGATCACCGAATGGTAAGAGGCACATTGAACTTGAACGTAAAGCTGGAGAGGTCTCATCTGGTGAAGTCTACGCTCCGTCCATCACGTGCCCTTATCCAAAACCCCGAGAGCTACCAGCTCGAATTGCATAATCGCTTTCAGTACCTAGATGATTGCGTTACAGTGGACGATTTGAATGAGAGGCTCGTGGAAACTGTCCAGGCGGTGAGGGCAAGTTTTGCAAGACCCGCCGCAAAAAGAAGATCCAGAAGCTCTCCGATCACACTCTCAGTCTCATGGAGGCCAGGCGTGAAATGAAGCTACAGTCCTCAACTGACGCGTCAGCATATCGGCAACTTAACAGACAGATCTTCCAATGTGTGCGGCGAGACCTACGCAACTTCAATACATTTCGTATTGAAGAAGCGATAGAGCGAAACCAAGGCTCCAAGGTCTTTGCCAGGGATCTGTCTGCCGGGAAGAGCCAACTGACAAAGTTGAGGACCGAAAGCGGTAGCGTCATTTCCGCTGGACCAGAGATTATGAGTGAGATCGAGAGGTTCTATGGGCAGCTGTACATATCGTCGTTGGAGCCACATACAAGTGTGAGTTACGACCCAAGAGCCAAACTCGTCCGACACTATTCCGACGATATCCCGGACGTCAGTCTGAGCGAGATTAGTATGGCTCTCAAACAGCTCAAGAATGGCAAAGCGCCCGGTGAGGACGGAATTACAGCTGAGCTTCTGAAAGCGGGTGGAAAATCGGTACTTTTAGTCCTTCAGAGGCTCTTTAATTCCGTCATCCACGGCGGCGCTACGCCGGAAGCGTGGAGCAGAAGCGTGGTTGTCCTGTTCTTCAAGAAGGGCGATAACGCCCTCTTGAAGAACTATAGACCGATATCGCTTCTGAACCGCGTCTACGTGCTGTTTTCGAGAGTCATAACGAATCGTCTCGCAAGCAGACTCGACGACTTCCAGCCTCCCGAACAAGCCGGATTCCGAAAAGGCTTTAGTACCATAGACCACATACATACCCTTCGCCAGATTGTACAAAAGACCGAAGAGTACAATCTCCCGCTATGTCTGGCGTATGTGGACTATGAAAAAGCCTTTGATTCCGTCGAAACTTGGGCGGTGCTACAGTCACTTCAGCGGTGCCGAATTGACTGTCGGTATATCGAAGTGCTGCAGTGTTTGTACAATAAGGCTACGATGGCTATCCGAGTACAGAACCAGAGTACGAAACCGATCCAATTGCAGAAAGGTGTAAGACAGGGTGATGTTATATCCCCGAAACTCTTCACCGCTGCATTGGAAGATGTCTTCAAGCTACTGAACTGGAAAGGATACGGCATTAACATCAATGGCGAATACATCACTCACCTTCGATTTGCCGACGACATAGTCATAATGGCAGAATCGCTGGAGGAGCTTGGCACTATGCTCAATGACCTCAATAGTGTCTCCCAACGGGTAGGTCTTAAGATGTACATGGACAAGACGAAGATCATGTCTAACGTCCACGTCATACCGGTTGTTGTTGGGAACACTACGCTCGAAGTTGGTGACGAATATGTATACCTAGGACAGATTGTCCGACTAGGTAGGTCCAACTTCGACCAAGAGGTCAATCGACGGATCCAACTCGGCTGGGCAGCGTTCGGGAAACTACATCACATCTTCTCGTCGAGTATACCTCAATGTCTCAAAAGCAAAGTTTACAACCAGTGCCTGTTGCCAGTGATGACATACGGAACCGAGACGTGGTTCTTCACTGCGGGCCGCTTGAGGAAGCTCAGAGTCGCTCAGCGAGCTATGGAAAGAGCTATGCTTGGAGTTTCTCAGCGTGATAAAATCCGTAACGATGATATCCGCAGCAGAACTAAAGTAACCGACATAGCCCTAAGCATTAGCAAGCTGAAGTGGCAATGGGCCAGCCATATAGCCCGTAGAACAGATAACCGATGGGGAAGAAAGGTTCTTGAGTGGCAACCTCGTACCGGCAAACGCAGTGTAGCCCCCCCCCCCCCCCACTAGATGGAGCGACAACCTGCGCGATTTTGCAGGAAGTCGATGGATGCAGGTGGCTCAGGACCGTGCTTTGTGGCAATCTATGGGGGAGGCCTATGTTCAACAGTGGACTATGATAGGCTGAAATGATGATGATGATGATGATTTCCGATGTCCGATTGATCTAAAATCTGGTATGATAGTGGAGCGGGAATTCGGCTTTAGCAACTCCTCAATTAAACATGATAGCTTCATTATGTTTGGGCTCGTTGGATTTGTTCTGTCAAGTTCTATATTCGAAGCTGCACTTAGACCTCACAAAAAAAAAAAACTGGTAACATACATATTATAAATAATACTTTTTAATTATATTTTTGTTTCAAACTTATGTACGATACAAATGCGCAGATCTGACATTTTTATAATTTTACCACGTTCCGTTAATCTACCTATGTAAGTAGTCGTTACTTAGCAGTCTTAACACGTCCAACCCACTATAAAGGCTCCTAAAAATCTGCCAAACAAAGTTTAAACACGTTTTATATAAGCTCGTGCCTAGAACTTATCTGTTATATCCTATTTTTAAAAATATTAAATGTATTTCTATATTTATAACTTAAAATTACAAAGATGAATACTTTTGTGCTTTATTACTTCAAAGAACCTTAATTTACATATATATTTATAATATTGATTGAACTGAATGTACCTTTTAATATTTTGTGACTGGAAAATAATTGAATTTTCAAAACTCAAAATGGTTTTAAAAGGGAGGGTTTCATTGACAGGTACGTTTTCGTACTTAATACTCGTATGTTGTTACGAGTAATTATCATTATCTAGGTTTCTATCTAAACATTTTTTAATATTTCATTAAGGATTTAAATTGGTAATCCTTTTTTTATTGCAAGTACTAATTTGAAATCAAACTTACTACCATTACGCCTAAGTACATATTATAAATATTTTACGTAATTACATTTTTTATTATTGTATTTTCAAGTGTTTATTCTACAACATTGAAAGGTAATTTAACAGACATCTATTAGTTTTCTTTTATTGGGCAATGAAAGGCTATTTCTGGCGAAAATAACTCGGAAAGGTTGCTTCCTTCGCTTTTAATTTACCAAAAGAAATACCCTAAAATTCAATAAAGTGGCAATAAGTACATTTCTTCCCAAGGGTGACATTTCCGACAATTTCTTTAGGGGACATTTTATTAAAATCTTTCATCTTTTGCGCCTTTAGCGAATTGTTCGTATTATTACAAAAAATAAATGAAGATAAACCACTTTCTTTAGGGTAATTTACTTTTTACTTAATTTGGCAATACTTAGACTTTATCCCAAATTAAATGGAATAAATAAATAATCCTAAAGAAACGCGGAATTATAATAATAATGTTATTTATTTATTTACTCTTTAATGTATTCACTATTATTTTTATTATTATTATTTTGGTCCCATCTACGCAGAAAGACCTCCCGTGACCGTGGCTGTAAAGCGCTCGAAACGTCGAGTTATGCATAGTAAAATTAAACACGATAAAATCCGTAAAATTAGTTTCAACTCCAGCGACGCTTCTGTTTATGACACTACTGCTAGGGAAGAACCGGCCTGAGATGCGGCGGTATCGCGAATAACTTTGTCTGATACGCCCACGCCGACGGCGGGGGCGGTATGATGGTGATAATGGGTGTTTGTGTAGTGTTGAGTAGAGCGCTTGGGCAATAGTGGTCGCGTCGTCAGGGTCCTCGAGGACGTGCCTCGGTCTCCTTTTTCCGCGGGTCGAGTTTTGGTGTATCGCGAGGGGGTTGTAAGTGGCGGCACTGACAACCAGTGGGTTGGGGTGCGTGGCGGCAGAGTCGAAGTATCGGCGAGAGGCCAACTTTAGATATTGGGCTATGGTAGGAAGCCCTAAATCGATATGAAGGTTAGCATTACGCACGAACCACGGTGCTCCCGTGGCTTTACGCATGAATCGATTTTGTATTACCTGAAGTCGGTGAATTTGACGCGGGGAGGCATGCGCAAATACGGGGCTTGCGTATGTCATAATTGGCCGAATACAGGCTTTGTAAAGTGTAATTTTATTACGTAGGGACATTTTGCTATTTTTATTTAGTAACGGATGTAATCGACCGAGGACGAACGCCGCTCGGTTCCTTACTCGGTTAATATGTGGACCGAAGCTGAGTCTCGAGTCTAATAGGACGCCTAAGTATTTGACTGTCTTTTCCCAGGGGATTGGACGATCGAATAACTCAATGGTGGGGAGATGCTGCGTTATGTGGCGCGAGAAATGCTGCGTTATGTGGCGCGAGAAGTACATGGCTGCACTTTTGATTGGGTTGACCTCGATCCTCCATTTCCGAAACCAGTTCCCGAGGGTTCGGGCTGCGGATTGGAGGCGTTTAGAGATAGTGTCTGGATTACGTCCAGACACATATAGGCAGGTATCATCTGCGAAGAGGGCGAGTTCGACGCCGCTGGTGTGCGGTATGTCGTTCGTGAAAAGGGTGTAGAGCACGGGACCTAGGACTGAGCCTTGTGGTACGCCGGCTAGGATGGGATGTGATTCGGATCGCACCCTCTCGACGCGGTAGCGGAAGGTTCGACTGCGTAAGAAATCTCGTATGATGAGTACGAGGCGATCTGGCACACCGAGTCCATATAACTTGTATATGAGCCCGTTGTGCCAGACCTTGTCGAACGCTTTCGCCACGTCGAAGAAGAGCGCTCCGGTATGAAGCCCGCGTATGAAGCGGGATTGAATGTGCTCCGTTATGCGGTGCACCTGCTGGGTACATGAGTGTTTGGCACGGAATCCAAACTGCTCGTGGATGGGGATCCCTCGAGACTGCATGAAGTCTCTTAAGCGGGCGAGAAGTAGGCGTTCGTATATCTTGCCTAAGGCCTTGAGAAGGCTTATAGGCCGATATGCGGTGGGATCGGACGGGACACGTTTCAAGTACGCCTAAAAATACACTACATTAATTTTATCATATTTATAGTTTCCCCCGTCTATAAAATTGTGTATTTGATCCATTATGGAGTTTAAAGGATAAATAAAGATTCTAAAGTGAACATACATATCTAAATATTTTAAGAAGGAAGACAGAAGGAAAAGAAAAATTTTTGGTCTGCAATACAAATTTTGTAGAATAAATAATATCTGATTTTGTCATAATATAATAAAGAAAAAAAATGAGTTTAATATTATTCTATGGTGTAATATGTTAATTATACATATTTTACTATCTGCAATATTTGATGATGTAATTGCAGTTTATAGAAGAAGTAACGAGACGAGCAAATCGTTTACCTGGTGGTTATTATTTACTGCAGAAAGTGACGAGACGACCAAATTGTTCACCTGTCAAGCCAACCTTGGCAAGTTCAACATCTGCCATAAGCAATGCCGCGTCACCCAAAAAAAATATGTGTGGCACCACACTGCGCTCGTCCGCCAGAGACATCAGTTCTTTAGTCTTATATGCCCAGTAATTACACTAGCTATCAGTGCTTTTAAAACCGAATGACAATAATGTCTGCACACAATTGCTTCTCGGCAGAATAGTGGCGAAATTAAATATTACACCATGTATTCCAATCGTTGTTGTAAAAATAGACTTATGAAAATGCGAAAAATAGTTTAATAACGATATTAATGGTCTGATAGACAACGGAACTGCCGTTTGGTAGCGGCCTAAGAGAATCTACCACCCCATCCCATCCCATGGGTATCGTAAAAGTCGACAGAGGGAAATTAAAACCAGGAGATGTGTAGCAGCATATTTCTGGAACATCTGAATAAATCAACTGCGATTGCCAACCCGCCTGCCAAGCGTGGCAACTTTGGCAAAATCCCTCCAATATGAAAGCTACGTACTTTTGTGGCTATCTATGGGGAAACCTATGTTCAGCAGTGGATTTGTGATAGACGAAAACGACGAGATAACGGAATACTTTTCTTAAAAATGCCGAAAAGAAATTATCTATGATGCAAGGCGTTTGACCATTATAGCATATAATATTTTCTACCTTATAAAGGTACCAATTTATTACTTACATTGAAATAATCAAGAGAAATATGTCCTGTCATATGATTAACGGTTTGAATTGTATTGAAAATATATAATTGGTTTAAGGAATTCAAATGTTTACTATAAATATAAAGTAAATTATTTGGTATTGTAAACAAACTGTGCTTGTGACTGTTTGCGTGTAATTTAAAAATCATTAACTAAGTAGCCTTATTATACTTAAGATAAAAGTAGTTTCTATTATTTTAAAATCTGGTTACTAGTTTGATTTCGTAAATTTTATTTATTAGCTTTGATGTAAGCCAAGTTTTGAATGTTTTTATCTACACAACATCCTTTTAGGTTTAAAAAAAGTGATCTAATCAATGTAGATATTTTTAAATGACTACTTTTATATAACATTTTACATACGTTTTATATTCTTATTTCTGAATTGTCGAAGAAAGAAAATATTTTTTCGTTTGACCTTTTCCCAGTATGAAATCTCACGAAATCCAATAATGTGGTAATAAGACAACTTCTTTCCAAGAATTGTATTTTGATGGATTGCGATATAATTTTTTCTTGGAATTATTTCTACTTTGTCGCGCAAAGTTAATATATTTTCTAAATAGCTTGGACGTTGTCTGTGTTCTAAACAGATACGCAACAATAATAAAATAAAAATAGTATCAATGGATCAACAGAAACGTATGATGTTCAGTACTTAGTTCAGTTTAAAGTGAAGTAAAGGTATTATCAATTTTTGATTAATTACTGAGTACTTATAAAGGCTTAGTGATCAAAGTACCTGACTACTGCGCCTCGGGTGCTGGATTTAAGCTCTAGCTGAAGCAAATCCAGCAAAAGCCAGCAGCGGCGTGTTGTGTTGGAGAATTCTAAGCATTCGGCCAAGAACTTTACTATGGTAGTCTTATTAGTACAGCCTCGAGGTGGTGTGTACATTTACTATTTCTGTGCGCTACTGCTGGAAGAAAGAGAATTCTTCTGGTTGCCCATTAAGACTGCGGGGAGAGCGTCTGCCCTCTTTCCTTCATTATGGTCCGAGGGAGTAAGTTGGAGGAGAGCCAAAAAAGCTGCCGTATATATTACAGTTACTATAAGCCCCGCCGTGTGGTGGCGGCTTAAGAGAATCTACAAACCCATCTCATCCCTTGGGTGTCCCGCCTGATAAGCGTGGCAGCTATGGCAAAATCCCCACAAAATTAGAGCTACAAACTTTTGTGGCATCCTATAGAGGAGACCTATGTTGAGCAGTGGACTAGCGATAGGCTAAAATGATGATGATAATGATCACTATAAATAAAGTTAAATTAGAATATGTAGATAATGTTTTAATTCAGCATAGCCTATCACAAAACAGAGTCTTAATAAACATTGACTTGTATTAATAACTACATAGTACTTCAAAAAATTGTAGCATCGCCAAATTATTATTAATATCCGCAGAGTAAAATTTTGTGAAAAAGATTTCCGTGTGAGAAATCTTATTGTGAGGCTCCGAATTTAAAAAATGAAAAATAAAATAAAACCTCTGTATATCAGCTGAAGCTTACAACGGCATGAAATTGTCGGAACTTTTCCATGCGAATATAAATAAAAGTTTCGACACAAACATCCCTTTCTCCCATATACGAGCAAACGTAGATGACACATTCGTTAAAATACATAAAAAGATTTTTAAAATAAATTGCATACACCCGACACTGCTTATAACGTTATGTATTTTTTGAAACACAGAAAATAATTTTCCATCATTTCTCTAGTCTCCCAGGGTTGACTGGCAGAGAATGCCTCTAGGCATTAAGTCCGCCCATTGTATTCTAGATCTATGTATCTTAGATTAAGGTATTACAATTAAGATTAAATAAATAAATAAACAAATAAATAAAATAAGTTCACCTATTATCAACTAATTTTATGTACACATAATTTTTTGTAAAGTGATGAATTTTCAGGCGGAACCAACATTTTTACAAAATCACAAACTGTATGTTTTAGGCCTGATTTTCTTTTCCCCATGTATTTAACCCTGCGTCCTAGTCTAGCTCCGATCTTATCGCTTGAGCGTTATTTACAGAGTGGGATGGCAAAGCTAAGGCGCCTCTGTGTTTGCGCGAACACTTTCGGCATTATAATATCTCTTGCGCAGTTGATACTCGTAGCTTCTGAAAATATTCATTAAGTTATCGAAAATCGGCCAGGAGTACATCAAAACGAGCTGCAAAATCATAAACTTAAATCCCTTGAGGAAGGACTTAGTTGAGATAATCTCCGGCTTTAATCTCGGCAGTTAACATTTACGGAACTAAAAACCGATTTCACCTTTTGCTTTGGAAACCAAGTTTAATAAAACCATATTTTACTTAACTGAGTTCAAATGTATATTTTGATCTCGGTTTTTGTCTAACCGATTTCACCAGCTCCATTTTGATCTCGTTTATGAAAAGGAAGTTTACATAAAATATCGTCAGTCTAAAACCGAAACACAACTTCGTGTTTTGCGACGTCAAACAGCCTGTTTTTATATGAAGGTCACATATGTATTCAAATAAGAAGCAATACGAAATAAAAAAAAACTTTTTTGGGTTTACCTAGTGGTGTAATTGACAATGACAGTTCTCTAAACGCGTTTAATGGAGCTAAACGTTGAATATTGGGCGTTCAGAATTTGAACTGCGTTAGCTTTAACTTCGTTCATGTGATGTTGATGAAATACAAACTGTAAGATTGAACTCAGTTAAACGTTTAAACTTAAGTTTAGCTTGAACTGATCGCGTTTATTTTCAACGGCGAATCCGCCTTAAGAAGTGCACACGATACACCACACTATACAAGAAACTTCACTGTATAAATATTACTAATTCATATAATATTATCCTCGATATGAGGTCCTCGAGCTTATGCTTATATGGAGCAAGCACCACACATTACACAGGAACCATATAATTGGCTGTTTTCAATAAAGTTATTAAAAACACCTAATCACCATGTCGAACTGACGAAAAGCGCCCTGAATTGTTACACTGATTTCTTGAGAAAAGGGACACGGTTTGTTTTGAGTGATTTCTCATTTGTTTCACGACATACTCCAGCAACATTTATTGATGCCTATTTCAGTGATAAAGTTCGCGTAGAGCTTCTGCTCTCAGGTTCGACGGGTGGGAGGCGCTTCAGATAGAGAGGTAATAAAGCAGGCTATTATGTATTCGTTTATTACCCGTCCGATCTCACCTCATATCGGCCTATTATACTCCTCAAGGTTCTAGGCAAGGTTTACGAACGTCTGCGTCTCGCCAGCTTAAGAGACTACCTGCGATCTCGAGGGATTCGCATTCATGAGCAGTTTGGTTTCCGTGCCAAACACTCATGTACTCAGCAGGTGCACCGCATAACGGAGTACATTCAATCCCGTTTTAGTCACTGGCTTCATACCGAAGCGCTCTTCTTCAACGTGGCGAAAGCGTTCGACAAGGTTTGGCACAGATATACAATTTATGTGAGCTCGGTGTACTGGTAATCGGTGTGTATGAGTTATTTTTTTTTAACGTTGTATTAATAAGATCGAAAATCCTGAAAATATATTTAAAATTTAGAGGATCCGAAAGACTCATAAAAATATTAACGTAGGGGCAGCAACAGAGCAGAGCTTAAGACTAGGAGAATCATATCAAACTAAAATTATGTGTTTTTAAAGTAGATACAGGAAGTAACCTTCATGATTTAGTATTTATTATTCCTTTGTTTAGGCATTATTTCTCCTCAAATTTATAAAAGTACGTTGTTAATATGAATATGAAGTACTTTGTAAAACTTTTTACACACAAAAATCATTGCGTTGTTTTAACATTTCATGGTTTTTTTAAAAAAAACATGCTTATTACATATAACTTCGGCCTCTGAAAATTTTACCAGCGCAGTTACCAATATCGGTTTTTAAATATATTGTTAATTATGGTTATAATTCAGAACATTACTTGTTCGGAATAATTCACATTGAATACGGTATTATCTGGCTTTAATAAAATTATAGAAAGATATGATGCATGTATGATTTTTTGACATTGGACAAAAGCTACAGACATCTACATCTGGCTGGGTAGCCTTTTCCTTGCCAATATTATTCGCCAAAATGGTGACCCCGACGTTATTTCAGCATATAGCCAGCTTCTCTCAAACAACAGCAACAACGTCATCAGCAGCCATCGAAGTCACCAGACTACTGTAGGCACAACGCGTGCTTCCTAGTATCTCTGCCACTGAGGATCATTAACGACAGCCCCTCTCCTCAGGCTGACTCCTGCGACATCAACAATGTCTCCATATGTCTCGATGCACTGAAGACCTGGACACAACTTCACCGCATCGCCAGACTGCACAACATCGCCGAAAACGACTCAACATCTCCACGCTTGCTACGAATTCAATTCAATTTATTCACTGTGAATGGTGATTACGGCAAACCCTTCTAACTTGGGAGTGACATATTTCCAGAAGTGGACTACTTACTGGCTGATAATAATAAAGCCGATGGGTGTCCGGCAGAATAGCACCTATCTCTTTCCTACCGACGTGCCGTAAGAGGCGACTAAGGTAGTATTCGTGGAGAACGCAATAGGGACTAAGAATTTTTTGACTAATACCAAAAGGCAGCGACTTGGCTCGCCACCCGTCACTTCTCATTTCACGCGGGGGCGAAAGGTGGGCTACAGGTTTCTACCTACCCCTTATATGGGAAAAAGGCTTGTTATATATTTAATATTGAAGAATGTCTTGTAATTTTGTGTTATATGCTTCACAAAATTAAAAGGATATGATAATAGTTGCGTATTAGTAAAACTAAAAAAAATAAGAAGAAAAAAAACCGGAATAAGAATTTTAGTGGAACAAAGGCTAGGGTTGCAGTAGCCTTGTGACGTCAGGTCGTTCTGACGTCAGGACCTGCGTACAAGTGGGTCAATAGAACGCAATCTCAGCCCGGGAGCAGCAGCCCTATTGCGTGAAATAGGTCATGGTTCCAAAAATTAGTGTTCGAAAATATTTCAAATTATTATAACAATTTCGTTGAAGTATCGGTAGTAGTATTGTTAGTTTATGCTAACGTTCCCAATTAATACCTTTCGATGTTATTCAAAAAAAAGTGACTATTTTTAGTGATTATTTTATCGAATAGTCACTTTTTATATTGTGCTTTCTTATTCAAATGAATACAACATTTTTAATAACCTTGCTTTTACAAAAGACACGCATTTTTACTTATTACCTGTAATCGATTTGAAATATAACGTTGACATTGATATTGGCGATTAGTAACTTAACAATTCATTAAATCTTTCTGTATAAGTATTCCGTATCCGTATAAGTAAAGATTTAATTATAAGAAAATTGCAAAATAAAATGCTTTTATGTATTATATAATATGTTTTGCTATAGGCATTTATACTTTTATATGCTTAATTAAGTTATGGTAACAAAACAATAACTCATATAAACATACGTTAGGTATTAAAATGATGCGAAAATGTTATCAGTCCTTTTCTTCCACTAGGTGTTAATAATATCTTAATATATTTAATTTCTCCCTCTCCCCTCTCCCTCTTTTAGTTAATGTTTGTGTTACATATTTAAAAATTCTTATAAATTTATTCTTAACTACCTTTTGCCCGCGACTTCGTATGCGTATAATTTGGAAGTAGGTATCTATATTTTTCTTTGTTTGCATGCAAGATCAAGCTGAACTTTACACATAAATATACCGTGTCTGTTGACCTAGAGATTTATTCGAAGATAAAATTGCTTTGTGCCCTAGAAGATCACTTAGGATGGATTTTGTATGGACAGACGTAATCTTGGCCGGATAATTATGACACAGACTCCTTTACTGTAGGAAAGTATCTTATCGCCGCGGGAAAAGCTGGTGTAACGCAAGCGGAACAGTCAGAACTGTGTAACAAATCGCAAAAAGATAATTATGGGAAGATACAAGTAGGCTTTTTACAGCAGGATAAACCTTAGTCTCGGTGGTAAAACCGGTTATAAAAAAGTGAAGATAAAGCTGTCAAAAAGCAGTAAGCAGTAGTGTGCAAACATTACTGTGTTTCGGTTTTTGCTGCTGATGCTGCTGCCCTTTTCTGGTTTTAATTTTCCCTCTGTCGACTTTTACGACACCCACGGGATTAAATGGGGTGGTAGTTTATCTTAAACTACCATCGTTAGGCCCATTTATTTATTATTCTTAGTGAACCTTACTGTAACTAAAGTCTGCATAAACTCTTTTTTCAACTTTGTTATGATTTTTATGGAACACGATATTATTCAAAACTTTTTCGATTTGGGCACTTCTATTTTTTTTGTCTTCATTACAATTGGAAAGGGTGTTAAAGAAATAGGATGCATGATCGCCACAACGCTGGTGTTTGAGCCGTCGTCATTCAAATGTCATTGTCTACAACAGATACAACACTACTACATAGACCAAAAGATGATGCCGCGTACGTGAACACAAGGGATTATGCTGTAAAGCCAGAATCTGCTCAATTGAAGCAAAAATCTTATCGCGGAAATGGTTCCTCAGGCACTCTGTCTCCTGCAAACAAGTCCTAAAACTCGGTGGCTTATCGGTACATATAAGGACAGCGTTCATCTTACATTCAAGAGAGTGGTCGATCAAAACTTCTGTTTGAAATTTTCCTGTGAACTACATAAGCAAAAGTAAGTGAGTCACAGTTCTAAGAGCCTGCTCAAGTGTCGGACAGTACAAGTGTCTTCTGCGTCATGAATGTTTGTAAGGCGTGTACTCTCAGAGTCCATACCATTTTGTGAAAAATGGGGGAAACTTCTGCAAGTGTACAAGATATACTTGATCTGTTGGAACCTCTCACATCCTTTTTAAAATATACAGGACCCTGCACCTGGTCACAAGGCACGAACTACCCAAGCCTGGCTTGAAACCAACGTTCCGTACTTTATAAGAGCTGAATTATATATTTATATGAGGGTCTCATCTAGCCCAGACCTCAACCCTTTAGACTTCAAATTATGGTCAGTTTTAAAGCACATGGCCTGCTCTAATCGACACGGCGACATTGAGTCTCTTAAAAAATCTTTTGAGCAAGCAGTGGCGAAATTTCCCTTGGAAACAGTGCGTAAATCCATAGAGTCGTTGCCAAACAGATTAAAGGCCTGTATAAAAGCCAAAGGTGGCCATTTCGACTAGAATATTTATTTTTATTTTTTGCTGAGACTAATAAATATGTAGGTATAAATTTTAATAGTATTACATTACTTCATTAAAAATGCATATTCATTTGTAACAGAACTTGTGGCCGGACTAGGTTAGTAAAGGAACAAAAGACAGAGCATTCTCTGCCTTAGGGTGGTGAGTAAACGACGAAGGCGTTTTTTTTGATAATGTGACGAGACGAGCAGCTTTCTCCTGATGGTAATTGCTACGTCTGGTATTACTACTGGTGTGTTACCCAGAACATTACTGTGTGGCACTACACTGCACCCGTCACCCAGAGACATCAGTACTTAAGTATCATATATCCAGTGATTACACTAGCTCTCAGATCCCCTGCGGTGGTACCGACCTAGACGGATTCATGCATAGGAATCCTACCACCAGTTACAAAATCTTATAAAATATATCTAATTACTATCTGTACAAAAGATTTTAAAATTCATCTGGTAGATGCAATATTTTTAAAAGTATTGATTGTAAGAGAACCGCAGATCTATGGGGTATGTCCGTTGAAGTTAGTGCGTCTATTATAGATATAATTGCATCTCAATTAGCCATAATTTTTAATTCCGGTATTGAATTTTGTGTGTTTCCTGATTTGATGAAACATAGTAAAATGATACCTTTATTCGAATCTGGTAGTATGTCGGACCCTGCTAACTTTAGACCTATTTCCGTACTACCAACATTAAGTAATTTTTTTGTAAAAATTATACTTATTTAAATAAAACTACTTTTTACGGATTTTATCGCGTTTAATTTAAAACTATTTTAACCCGACGTTTCGGGCGCTTTACAGCATCCATGGTCACGGGGGGACTGAGGTGACAGTTGTCCTGATGTCATAGTTACCCCGGAGTACCTTCAGCTTTTAATTATTATTTTTAGTCCGATCTACGCAGAAAGAGCTTTTCCGTTCATACGTTGAGATTTGTATTTGACATTTAATTTGTTCCTTAGTTTTTGGTATTTATCTATCTGTTTATTTTTGCATTCATTATATTTAGATGTTTCACGCTTATTTACGGGTTCGATGCAATTGTTAAAATCAAATGTCGTTAGGATAGATTTTAATTCACTGGATGAATTGTCTATGGCCGTATTTATGGTGTGTAGATCGGGTACAGTTTTTGCTGAATTGCCGTCCTTAACAACTTTTTACTTGCCTGGTTTAGGATCTTCGCGCTTCCTCGAATGTCCTTTTTAGCTGATATTTTGACGCACGTAGGAATGAGATCAAGGTCTCTGCATCTCTTCAAGAAATTCAAAGATGTTATGAATCTTGCGCGCTTGGTCTTGAGATCTTCTAACCGGCGTATTTTATTTGCGATTTCCAGTCCGTACTGAACCCACGTCGGATTTCGGGTTAAAAATAGTTTTAAATTAAACGCGATAAAATCCGTAAAAATTAGTTTTATTTAAATGTGTAGTATTCGCGTAAATAAAAGAAAACATTATAAAATTATACTTCACAAAAACCAATTTGGTTTTACAAGAGGTCGTTCTACAACCGATGCAGTTGTCGAACTTATTACGAGTAAGAATATATTCGATGCCTAGGAGAGTTCACAGGATGCCATGGGTGTTTTCTGTGATCTTTCTAAGGTTTTCGATTGCGTTGATCATGAAACACTTATCAGGAAACTACATCATTACGGTATAAGGAAATTCTGCACTTCAACTTCTAACTTCATATTTGAATAATAGAACGCAAAAGTAGTTATCAATAGCAAGAGTTCTTCCGGATCAACAGGGTGTCCCATAGGGTTCGATTCTCGATACATTTCTATTTCTAAATTACGTTAATGACTTACCTTAACGTTAACAATTTGCTTTTAAACGGCAATAAAACAAAATGTATTAAATTCACAACACCAAATGTTACACGATTAGATGTAAATGTGCTTGTGAATGGGGAAGAGTTGAGGCCTTGTGGATACTACGGTTATTCTTGGAATAACTCTTGTCTCACTTATGTCTTATGGTACTCGTATTTTGCTATGGGGAAGTGCAACTGATGTATAAGTGATTTTTTTTGCAAAATAGGGCCGTAGGGGCTATTTATAATCTTAGCTCCAAAGTGTCTCTTAGAGATAAATGTAAAGAAATTAATATCCTAACGTTGGGCTCTCAAATATATTTGAAAACGTTTTGTATGTACACAAGAATATAAAACAGTTTACTAAAAAAAGTGATGTTCATAATGTAGATACCAGAAACAAGCATAAATTAATAATGCCAGTTACTCGACTTCACAGGTTCAGTAACTCTTTAGTGGGGCAATGTATACGTTTTTACAACAAAATCCCAGAAAGTGCACAAAGTCTTTCATCAAGTTTCCTTGAAAAAGATTCATCGTAGATAATTATTTCCAACTTTGAAATTACTACCCCAGCATCATTATCCGAGTTTTAAATCAACTTTTCATAACATCGTTCACTGTTATAAACTTTAAAACTGTTAATAGCTATTGTTGGGCTATCTAATGGTAGTAGGATTTCCCCCAGTAGTAACACCCCATGGCCAGTTATTCTGCTGTGAAGCAGTAGCGTGCAAAAATTACTGTTTCGGTTTGAAGGGCACTGTGAGCTAGCGTAATCACTGGGCATATGAGACTTAAAAACTGATGTCTCAGGGCGATGGGCACAGTTTTTCTTTATTGGATTAAGTGACGAAACGAGTAAAACGTTCCCCTGATGGTAACTGCAACGTTTGCCCATAACAAATGCTGTGTCACCCAGATCATTTCTCTGTGACACCACACTGCGCGCGTCACCCTGAGACATCAGTTCTGATGTCTTATATGCCAAGTGATTACACTAGTTCAACACCCAGAACATTTCTTTGTGACACAGCATTTTTTAAGGGCAGGTGTTGCACTTACCATCAGGTCAACTTTTCGCTTGTTCCATCTCTTTATCGAATAACCAAAAAATCGTATAGACCCTGGTAGCCGTGGTAGCTCAGGGGCCGGGTGCTCGCCTAAATGTTCACATGTGATAGAGGGTATCTGGTAGTGGTTCCCGATGGTAGTATTAGTTTGCTTGTGGACACTATTGAGGAAGGGCGGGCGGTGCTCTTCAGAAAGTTGGTAATAGACAAAATTTTAAATTTTGCATGCGTATCTTAACAAATTAACTTTTTTTCCTTTATAAGATATTATTCAGCATTTTGTCGGAGGCTTTATTGTCTTCTTAGTCAACGTTTATGTTTTGACTTATGGTGGCATTTAAAAGAAGTTGACGATTGTACAGTCTCGTGCTCGAAATACACGACTTCTACGTTGTTTACCAGTTTTATGGCAAGAACATCATATAAGGCATTTAGGGAGGCGACCATAAAAATACTAATTGTGTTACAGAGTTATGAAGGAAACGTCAGACAAGGTCGTTCTTTTTTACAGCCCATTTCACAGAGGCGAATAAATGAAACGTGTCCGACCGCCCATTAACCAAAATTTATTGAACATTCGCCTTAGCGTTGGATGAATTTATGTAGTCAATTGAAAGTACAATGATCGACCGTTAATCTTTGTTATTTTAAATTTATTTTTAAAAAAGTGAATACAAAACTAAATCATAAATAAAAAATTAAGACAAGTGTTATTATTAAAATATTTGTTTATCAATGCGGCGCGTATAACTCCACCGGTTTACTAGAAAAGTATCCGAGGAAGCTGTAAAAGCCAAAAAGGCTAACAGCAATTACATCACAGAAATTATATATATTCACTAGAACAACTAGAACTTGCTCTAAAATAACCCCCTTATTTTGCCAAAGTTACTACGCTAGCCAGACATTTAAGAATTACTTTTAAACAGGGAGCTTAAATAGCCGTGTGATAAAATTATTTTTATGAAAGAAAGTGATGAGACGATCAAATCTTTTACCAAATGGGAAGTTCTACTTCTTCCCATTACAAATCCCGTGCCAGCAAGAACAATTATGTGTGACACTACACTGCTCTCGTCTCCTTGAGACATCAGTTCTTAGGTCTCCTATGCCAAGTAATTACACTAGCTATTAGTGCCCTTCGGACTGAAACACATTTGTATACTACTGATTGAAGGTATATTAACCAGCAGTGCGGTGAAACCCTAGGTGCCGGTCACCTCGGTGGGTCCTACAAGCAGTCCTGCATAGGAATGCTACCACCAGCAAAATAGATACTCATGCACCCATCTTAAGTATGTCAGACCTGACATACCCAGACCAGGGGAGGAGAAGCAGCATCTAAGGAGTTTGGCGTTCCATGTATCATCGTAAAACCTATGAATGTAATATTCTATTATAGAAAGGCTAATTCTATTATAGGCTGATGACGATGTTGATGCCGCTATTACTTTTATACTGCTACATAATTTTGTTAGCAATAGTTTAATATAAATATTAATAACAGTAACTCGGTGATGAAATGATGATAAGGATGATAATTTGCTGAATTATATAAAAAATCGAAATTGTTCGGTTGCTTTTGGTCCAATAATCAAATAACATTACATTAGTCACAAAGGTCGTCGTATGTCGTCGGCGTAGCGTATCGATCGATAGAATACGCATTTACTAACTGTCGAATTGTAACTATTCTTTTCAGACTGGTTTACTGGTGGTACCTATGGAGGAACCGTCTAGTGCTACCGTCTAGTACGGCTCCACAGCAGAATAACTGGCCCTGCAGTGGTACCTACCTAGACGGATTCCTGCATAGAAATCTTACCACTAGTGACTTTTATATAAGTGAACTTATGATTACTCGATTCGATATCGGAAGGAAATGATGAATAAGCTATTTATAAAGTTATAAATACGCAGTTTCGATCAGATCTTCTGTATATACGTATAAAAGAACCCATATTCTTTTAAAAGAAAATGTATATTATATTCTAAAGCAAATGACCATTTTTTTAATTTCTATGTAAACATGCACATGTCGAAATCGTACAATTTGCTTTGTATAATATATAAATGGTGTGTGAACGATGGTAGTTTTATAGATATAAATTTCACATACACACACATCCAGAGCCGACACAGCTACCGGTAGATCATACAAATATCTGATTAGTGCGAAAATCGAAAGCGCAAAAGCCGATAATCCAGTATTTCTACAATAGAATGGAGTTATAGAGAAACTGACGTAAATAAGTATTTCATTTATACATCGAAATAGTACGAGTACATAAATAATAAACTTAAAGAGCTAAGAGTTCCAAAGCATACCTCAACGGCAAAACGTTAGCTGCGAGATGTCGACGAGATAGCGTAAATTACGAACTTCTAACCAAGATTTGTATTATATTTGAGAATGTAGTCATTTTAATATAGAGAATTAGATATACTGAAATAGTAAACTTAAAAAAACATTTACAAAGTTTTTTAAAAACAAAATAACAGTCCATTTATAAAAATTAAAAAAAAAAAAACAGTAATTTTAAATTCAACATAGGTTGTACATGTCTTTAGGCACCTGATGCGGCAGCTCGTAGTAGTTATCTTGGTTGTAGGATTTCCATGCAGGAATCCGTGTAGGTACTATAGGTATAATAACAAATTTTACCCACGATATAAGAGAATAATGAGCCGTAACATAAAATATAATATTATAATGATGTAACAAAGACGTGTACGCGCACATAGCCAAACGCATACACAGTGTTTGTGCATGTATTTTGAACTAAAATTAACATAGGAATTTATACCCGCGCGCACACTTGTAACATAATTTTAACAATTTTGTATTGATGTATGTATATCTTCACTTATTTGCTGTTACATTAGATGGAATTGAAATTTCGTATCTCGTTTATGAAATTCGTTCACAAGCTCCGCATATCACTGTCTAATCGAATACCGCTACCGTATGCCACGTATGTTTCGAACGAGCTAGCAAACGGATTGGCTCGTGTCCGAATGTATTTTACTTCGCCGTTTGTTTATACGAACTTATATTGTACTTATATTGTTAAGTTGTATTGGTAGTACCAAATTTAAATTTTGTATTAAGGCCTTGTTAGTAATTGCCTTGTTGCAGTGTAGTTTTAATTGTTAAGTTGTTTCTTGTTAGTAGTGTAATTTTAGTTTAAATTGATTTAAATCTTAGAATTTTGAAATGCCTGGAAAATGTCACGACTCTCAGATAGTAGAATAATTTTCTCTAATTATGCCAATTCGACAATATAGACCTGTAACGCGCTGAAGCGTCAAATCTTATCCGCCTCCGAATTGTGGCTGTGGATTCTGACAGGCTGGCAATGAATTAAGTTAACACTTTTAAACATGCAATTCAAGTTCTCAAATTGTAAGAATTCCATTTTACTTTTGAATAAGAAACACACTTTTAAGAGTTATCATCAGATTAAGTAACGTTACTGAGTCTACCGGTCGGTATAGGTAAACGCATTTAGTCTTATGTGAATCACTGTTCGTCTCAGATATCTTCGCCAGCCACTCTAAGAACCGATTTCACCGTTCGCTTTGGAAACCAAGTTCAATAAATCGTTTTACTTAACTGAGTTCAAATGTATATTTTGATCTTGGTTTTTGTCTAACCGATTGCATCAGCTCCATTTTGATCGCGTTCAGGATAACGAAGTATACATGAAATATTGTCACAGTCTAAAACAAAAACTCGATGTATTTCGTGTTTTGCAACATCAAACAGCCGTTTTCACGCATAGGTTACATAGGTATGCAAACAATAAACAATACGAATTAAAAATATTTTTTGTGTTTACATAATTGTGCAATTGACAATGACTGGTCTCTAAATGCGTTTAAAGAGTCGAACGTCGAAAATTGGGAATTCTGAATATTAATCGCGTTTAGCTTTAACTGCGTTAATTTGATGTTGATGAAATGCAAACTGTAGCATTGAACTCAGTTAAACGCTTACACTTTGTTTAGCTTGAACTGATCGGGTTTATTTTCAACGGTGAAATTCGCCCCTAATCGTTAGGAGAATAGAATCTACCACCCCATCTCATCCCGTGGGTGTCGTAAAAGTCGACAGAGGGTAAATAAAAACCAGGAGAAGGAACATCTGAATAAAGAAACTGCCGTTGCAAACCCGCCCGCCAAGCATGGGAACTATGGCAAAATCCCTCCAAAATGTTAGCTACAAACTTTAGTGGCAAACTTTTACTGGTGGAATTCTTATGCAGGAATCCGTCCAGAAAGGTACCATCCCAGGGCCAGTTATTCTGCCGTGAAGCAGTAGTGTGCAAGCATTACTGTGTTTCGGGTTGAAGGGCACTGTGAGCTAGCGTAATCACTGGGCATTTGGAAACTAAAGAACTGATGTCTCTGGGCGACGGGCGCAGTGTGGTGTCACACAAAAATGTTCTGGGTGACACAGCATTTGTTGTGGGCGGACGTTGCACTTACCATCAGGTGAACGTTTTGCTCGTTTCGTCACTTTGTATAATAAAAAAAAAACTGTGGCTGGAGGCCTATGTTCAGCAGTGGACTAGTGATAGGCTGAAATGATGATGATGATGATGAAGAATCTATAGTAATAAGAGGCAAAAATATTTAGTATTTTTGGTATTGGGAACGTGTTTTGTTACCTCTTGGGTGGACCTTAAGAGATATTTTTAAGTAGTTATTTAGTTTTATGCATATAAATACATGCTTAAACCGGCAAATACTGTGGTGTACCGGATAAGACCCCGACCTCCCGAGCTAATGCTGTCTCCTCATGCTCATGCGTAGTATCCTACACCTTATAGTCCCTTTCCCAATTTCGCATTTCCCTATCCCATGTCCATTTTCTATCCTGCCTCTCCCTCAACCCAATGGTTGCCGTGCCGATAGCTAGCCACTCGTGTGAAAGCAACGGGACCAACAATTTCAACTCTTAAGAAAATCGCCACCCGTCATGTCTCATTTTCCGGGAGGGCGAAAAGTGGTCCACCCAGAAAAATATGACAGAAGAATATGAAAAATTATGTCTGACACCACACTGTGCTCATCACCCAGAGACATAAGTTCTTAAGTCCCATATGCCCAGTGATTACGCTAGCTCACAGTGCCCTTCTCAACTGAAACACAGTAATGTTTGCACACTATAGCTTAACTTTGCACTTTGCACTTTCTGAATAACTGGCCTACACAAATTCCTGCATAGAAATCCTACCATCAGTAACTACAAGAGGTTTGCGCCTCTTTCACGCCTTCGGTACTCATTCGTCTTCACTGAACCCCTCTAATATCCGATATAGCAAAAATCGTACTATTTTGCTGTAGTGTGAGTAAATAGAAATACAGCAATATTGTGAAAAAACACTGTATGGCAAATAAAAATTAAATTCTCAACTGTAATTCGTCTTTCCAGAGTAAAAAGTGTTTGCAAAGTTACGTACGTAACATAAAACGTACATGGTCTAGACTACAAATAAACGTTTGATCTCGAAATTACCTTTTGACTAAATTAAAAATGAATAAGGGATATATTTTATTCAAAAACTAATACATTTATTAACTTTTTATCAATATTGATATTAAATAACTGCCCTTGCCTATTATAAGCATTCACGAACGTATTTTTTTTTTAACTCTATTTTTTAATATATTTTATTCACGTTGTTCATGTGTTCAATAAAATTCAAGAAAATTCTAATATATTAGATATATTTCGATTAAACAAAGTCTACGTTAATGTCAGTTTACAGTTTTACACAAAAAAATTACAACCACAAAAAAAACAACCAAATCAGTCATTGCTCAAGTGGTGACATACATACAAGAAAAGTAATTCATAGTCAAGTTTATTAAGGCACTGAACTTACGTACACAAAATAAAATAAGTAGTTATAAGGAATCTAGCAATTTTCATAAAATAATAGCGTTGAAAGATCGACGTACTCTGCTGCAGAAGCTGTTCTTACATCACATTTGCAGAAGTAAAATCGGTAGTCCTGAATTAACGTCTCTCGTTTTACAACTTCAAGCTCCATCTAAGTGTACTAGATTCATTATTTCATGTCCCGCTAAGTCATACTAACTACGCTCAGAACTCAGTTATAGGCAACATCTTAAACAGTTATAATAATATTTTTTTTCAACCGATATATGCCACCTTAGCAAAATAAACTAAACAACAAATTGTTTTAAAGCTAGGGAAGAATAACCTTACAAAGTGACACGCATACACACACACAAATACGTAAACACACACATATATACACAACGCTACATAGAACGGTTTATATATAACACTTACAAGTGCGTACTTATTTCGATAATTATGTTTCAATATCCTCCATATTTGTATTATTAATTTATGTTATGGTCTATTCATATCAAGATTTTGTTTACACCACAATTAATATTACCATAATGTACTAATTTTATCACATGTCCAATTACAACCGACGATATTATGACCTCTTATCTATAATATATTTAGTAATATATTTTTTGTAAAAAAATATACAACTTGTACGTCACGCCAAATATAACAACAGGTAGGCTAATGCTTCTAACCTTACTAGTCGGTGCCTGCAGAGGGTGGCGTGAAGATAAATACGAGTACAAATGCTAAACAACAAAATTACCCACTCCATGCCCCCGTATTGCCAGAGCCGCGAATAGGCACAACTGCGTACACATAGCATATTATATTTTACACGAATATAACGAGAATGTTTCTTATAATATTGTCTTACTATCCGAACTTATTATATCACGTCTACAACTCACCGCCAGGGATACTTGACCTACGAACCTGGCCTGAGATACTGCTGTCTGCTCCTGCTCCTTCCGAGTAGTAGTATCCTACACCTCATAGTTACTTTTCCAACTTCATACCTACCCCAAGTCCATGTCCTACCTAATCATTTTCTCTTCCTCTCCGCCAAGCCGGTGGTTGCTGTGCAGCCATCAGCACAGCAACCACCGGCTTACTACTCGTCGAAACTGGAAGCAAGAATTTCAACTCGTACCAAAATTGCGGTGACTTGATTCGCCACCCATCACGTCTCGTTTCCTGCGGGGATGAAAAGTGGGCTACGGATGAGTTATCTGCCTACCCCTTATATGAGAAATAGGCGTGATAGTATGTTTTTATGCTTACAACTATCGATTGGAGCTACCTGCTTTGGTAACTCGTTTCGATAACATTATCGAATACTTTAATAATATACAATTAATTAATCTGCCCTGATAAATACGAGAATACTAAAGTTAGGGAATTCAGGAGAGGAGAAGTTAGGGAACTTTATATTCATCAATCATATTAGCTTTTTTATAAGAGAAAAAGTAGGATTAATCTTAATAATTTAGATAAATAACTTTCAGACGCTTTCGTATTACTAGAGTAAAGAGTAATCGTAGAACAAATTAAATAAGTGCAACCTTAACTCTGAAAACAGTAAAACAGTTATTTTAGTAATGTTTCGAAATGTGTTTTACAAATTACACTAAATAATTTAATACAGTTGCAAAATTTGAGGACACACATAAGAATTTGGTCGAAACTTGTCAACTTGCCGTGGTAGCCCAGGGGCTAGGCGCTCGCTTTAAATTTCATAGTACGCGAGTGACCTGGGTTCGATTCCCTTTAAAATTGTTAATTGAAATTTTTAGTGCTGATTTACCACGTGCTCGGCGGTGAAGGCAAAACATCGTGAAGAAACCTCTAAGAAAAGTCTAAGAAATAAAAAATATTTCGAAGACATGTGAAGTCCGCCAACCTGCATTGAGCAGCTTGGCGGATTCTTCCTAGCTCTAAAACCCTCTCGGAAATGAGAGGAGGCTTGTGTTCAATAGTGGGACATTTATAGGCTGTTACTTTACTTTTTTTTTTACTTTTGTCGTAGTGTTATAGGCCTCGGGCTTTAAAACGTAGCTAGTAGAATACCGGTAGTTGTAACAGAGTTGAGACTTCTACGGCTATTCAACGGATGACGTCAAGGGTTGCTTCCGTGGTTTTAAGAGTGGTAGATCAGCAACTGCGCTCCGCAGTTCACCTCCGCTGTGTTGAGAGTAGTTTATTTTTGATAGGATATTTGTTTATGGAAATTGTTGTTTAGAACCCTTCGCAGTCACAGCTTAGATTATTCTGACCATAATTATCTGAAAATTCTCATAAAGTTCAGCCCTTTTTTAGGTAATTGAACAATTGACAAGCGTTATAAAATTTAGATTAAAAGTCATTGGTTTAATTTCAGAGGAGACGATGGCCTTTAATAATTTAAATAAGATAATTTACGAGTACAAGAACTTATATAGACTAAATAGATAAATGTTCTGTATACAATTAAAAGCTAACCATATCTTTTTTTTTTTTATTATTAAACATTAAATGTAAAAATAGCTGTGCTGCATACTATAAGATACGTAAACATACAGTAATCATTATATAGGAAGAAAATCAAAATATACAATAAATAAAGAGGTGGGTCGTAGTAAACAGTTGAAAAACTCCTTGGTACCCCTATTTAAGAAAATTGCGCGCACAGTTTTGGCATAGTTAGTCTGTATGGAGAAGAACAAAGTATTCTAAAATTTATTTTATTATTTATCTCTTTCAGATATTATAATCCTTAGTCTATTTAAATTATAATAACTAATTATAACTACATAAAATACAAAAATAACTACCGGATACGTAAACATACAATTCTTATTCATTTTAGTAATTTCTCAGGACTGCTCGACGCACTTGGTACAAGTACATATATGCATGCACTAAGCGCCTCAGAATTGGGCAGTCCGGCTAACCACTTATGATTTTGAGAGTGCAATTCTCCTTGCTCTTCGCAACAGCGACGCGTACCACGTACCACAGAGTGCAAACATGACAGATGCATTGTAGTATCGTGGGAATACACTCTGAACGCATTATTATATTGAACTCAGAGAGCGTTAAAGCCCTCTGCGTCTAATTAATCCACAGATTGCACGTGTACAACGTTTGACAGAAGGACTTAAAGAGGATAACTTTGACTTCTGTGCTGTACCGTTCAAATCTGCGGATCAACATATTGCAGTGGACTGCCATTGCTCTCCTTTCCCTTTCAACATCGCTGTCGTCCATCAAATCTTCAGTAACCACATGACCGAGGTACTTGAAAGACGACACGCTAACAAGAGCTATATCGTTTAGCATCAAATGCGGCACGTAAACCAGTCTTCTGCCCTTGGCTCAAAAAATCATAAAGACATTTTTTAAGATATTGTATAGGAGGCCGTGTTACTGCGTAGTCTTCACAAATAGTAGCTATTTGTGAAGACTACGCAGACTACGCAATCTCCTTTGAGATGCCACTGATGGAGCAATACCATATCGTCAGCATAACTAAAGATGTTCATCGAGTGACCATCAACTGAACAACTGACATGCGCCTTGCTAAGCTCAACAATCAACTGATTACAAGAGTAAACGAACGGTTAAACCGCCTCCACACTTTTATTTATTTATTTATTAATCTTTATTGTTCCCTTACAAAGAAAGGATACAAAGGGCGGACTTAATGCCGTTAGGCATTCTCTCCCAGTCAACCCATGGAGTGGTGAGATTTTGATTAAGGTGTAACAATAAAAAACAAAAAAATATAAGATAAAACAATATTATAATAATTATATATATAAATATCTTATAACATTTACATATATGTAAATAGAAGCATACATATACATACCTACATATATATATATATATATATATATATACATATATATATACATACATAAACATATACACAAACAGATATATACGTATACATATAAACACATATACTATACACAAAACAATGCAAAATCAAATCGGGGACAGACAACTAACAATTTAACATGCAATGACTCTTCAATAAATAATCACGAACCAATTTTTTGAACGAGTATTTATTAGAAGCTTTCCTGATGTCATCGGGCAAGGAGTTCCAGAGAAGCGCAGCCTGAACAGTGAAGGAGTTCCTATAGAACCCGGTGAAATGTGTAGGAATACAAATCTTATTATTGGAGGAAGAACGAAGAACCCTATCATGTGATGAGAAGAGATAGTGAAATTTATCTTTGAGATAAGACGGCGAAAATGGATCATTTAAGATGGAAAAAAGAACAAGCAAACTTCTGGATTTGCGCCTTTGTCGAACAGTAAGTCAATTAAGCTGAGATCGATATTGAGATACATGATCATACTTTCGCAGACCAAAAATAAATCTAATGCAGTTGTTGAGCAGGCGCTCCAGCTTGTTAAGAAGATCTTGGGATAGGTCTGGATAACACACATCTGCATAATCAATAATGGGTAGTATTAGCGTATGGACAAGCATGAGCTTAGATTTAATGGGAAGAAAATGTTTTAAACGATACAAAGAACGTAAGGAGGCAGTGACTTTCCGACTGACACTTCAACCTGTATTCACCAGAAAACTTTTATTATATGTTTGTCGGATGATATTGCCAAGGAAAAAGGTCTGGGGAGGACGTCTCCTCCTACTAGTAATATTTAGATGTTGTATATATATTTCGCATCTCAGAAAACTTTCATAGCGCGATTATGGACGTATGGGAACATTTCTTGTGCTCCTGATGTGGCGACATAGATGTAGCTACATACGTCTAACAAATACATAAAATAAAATTAAATAAAACATTTATTATTTATATTCATACTGACAATGTCGATCACTAATCGTTTTTACATTCATACTGTCAATCTCAAAGACTTAATGGTCTCTGGTAAAAAACAGAATTTTAAAATGTTGTCAACAACTAATAACTTAACGTTCAAACTTAAAAGAAATTATGGATTACAGTTGAATTTGAACCACTGATGGGCATCTAGTTTAAATAGATATACAATAAAATAACAAAATATTCGTATAGGTTAATAATACAAGCTATTTTCATTAAGTGCTGAACAAGCGGTGTAAAAGTTACTCTTAAATAACCAAATAAAAACACGTGCACATTTGTTGACTTTCAATTAAATTTTAACAATATTGCGGTGTTAATAAGCTGCGTTGGTGAACATATTAACATCAACATCGAAAACGTGCCACGGAATATGTAAACGTGAATGCATCGTTGAATATATTTCTAACCGTGCAGTCACCCAACAGACATAATTTTGCAAGTGGCAAACAATCTTGTTTGACGATCGCAGTACCAAGCGCATCGTGCCTGAGATCCTTCTGCCCGTCACTGCTCCGTGTATTTTTGTTCTGGCATTTATAAGCTGAAGTGATAATATGACGACCATATAATTCGTAGAACCGTTGAGAAAGAAATGTTCTCCGGTGGCAACTTCGAACTTCGAAACGCAGTGTAGGACGGATTTCTACTAGATGAAGCGGCGATCTGCGCTGGTTTGCGGGAACTTGGGGGATAGAGGTGGCTTCGAAAACGTGTTGGGGAAAGCCCATATTCAGAAGTGGAATTCTGATGGGCTGAAATGATGATCACGATATTTCGAGATGGTTAATCCGTCACCAGTCAGAAGCTAAGAGATATTCTCGGCACGTTTCTAATGGGTGAAAATAGGCCAGAGCGATATCAATATTATAATAATGTTACTAGTATAATTAATAATAGAATAGTATAAATCAAATCCTAAGTATTAAAAAAGCCGTACGCCGTATGGTGGCGGCATATGAATATCTGGCACCATCTTAACACCCACGTGTCGTAAAAGTAGCCAGAGGGAACAACCTGGGAAATGTCATGGCTTCCGACAGGTAGTGGAATAACTACCACTGGAATAAATATCTGATCAAAATACACAGACCGGTGACGGGCAGAAGCGTCTGGTGCAGGTGATTACGGCTAGTCCCTGCCTTTTTGGAGGAGGCCTATGTTCATGAATGTCCTATTAATAGGCTGTTAAAGAAGAAGAAGAAAAGGCCGACAGCGCACCCGCGTTTCCCCTAGTATTGCGAATTTTCATGGGCAGCAGCGATCATTTACCATCCGGTAAGCTACTTGCTCATTTGGCTTATCTCCTGTAAAAAAAGTATTAGGGTGATTTTATAGTAAATCTACATTTTAATACATTTAAATGTTTCGTTTGTAACAAATTCAGTTTATTTTTCAAATATATTTATTAATAATATATTATTTAAGATATGCATATAATTGTTATAAAACGAAAACATAAGCATTTTTCTAAACATAGACACAAACCATTAGTCTGAGAATGACAGTAACAAATTAATATGTTCTGTTCTTTACCATATAGCAAACACTTAAAATGAATTACGAAATGAAAATAACACTTGAAGCAAAATAACATTACCTTCACCCACAGAAGTGGAACCGTTGAGAGTTCGAGAGTAGCACTCCGGGGCCTATCGCGCAGTTGACAAGAACAGAATATATTTCAAAAATAAAATTAAAAAAATAATACCTACGACAGATGCGATCCTTTGCAGCGCTGTTTGACAATGAGTCGTTTAAAATTAAAGACGTGCACATTCGTTTTGTAAATATTCCAGAGCACGTTTCAAAACGATTTCATATTTTATCATTGCTAATTAGTTATATTTGGATTATTGCTAATTAGTTTTATTTATTGAAATTATCTTATATTAGGTTGCTATATCCAGAAATAATACTTTTTAATTAGGACGGTGATAAATAATGATGACTTTTTATTAAATAATATGCGGGACGAGCAAATAGTTCACTTGATGGTAGGTGCTATGTCTGCCCATCACAAAAACTGTGTAACTGTAATTCTGTGTGTCACCACACTGCGCTCGTCACCCTGAGACATCAGGTCTCAAGTCGCACATGCCCAGTAATAATTACACTACCTAATATTGCCATTCAGACCAAAACACAGTAATGTTTGCACACTACTGCTTGACAGCAGAATGACTGGTGGTATCTACTTAGACAGATTCCTGCATAAGAATCCTCATCGTCATCATTTCAGCCTATCACTAGTCCACTGTTGAACATAGGCCTCCCCCATTGATTGCAACAAAAGTTTGTAGCTCTCATTTTGAGGGGGATTTTGCCGTAGTTGCCACGCTTGGCAGGCGGGTTGGCAACCGCAGTTTATTCATTCAGATGTTCCAGAAAGATACTGCTGCCCATCTCCTGGTTTTTATTTTCCCCCTGTCGACTTTTACGACAATAACGGGATATAATGAGGTGGTAGATTCGCTAAAGTCGCTACCACATCCTACCATCAGTAAAAATTTTATAATGTTAGACATTTAAAGATTAAACAACCATTATGATTGCAACCATATACGTACCATGACGCCTTTTCCCATATAAGGGATAGGCAGAGGCCACACCCGCAATGCACTTTACGCTCCGCGGCAAACGAGAAGTGACGGTGGCGAACCACGTCGCCGCCATTTTAATACGAGTTAAAAAATTGTTACTCGCTATTGCATTCCCACGAGCAGTATAATGACAGCATTGCATATTATGGTATTATTCCGCACTTTCCGTATAATATATAAATACCTTAGTCGCCTCTTACGATACCCCGGTAGGAAAGAGATAGATACTCGTACTATTATACTTTGCCCGACACCTATCGGCTAAACATGAATAGAATAGAAAGACATTTATGTCGCTGACACAGTATGTGTACTGTGTCAGCGAATGTGATACACAATTAAGTTCTTCGTTTACCTTTTACGCAATAAGAAATATTTTCGTTTTATTTGAAATAACATCTAATGATCTAGGGTGCAGTAAAAATAATTAAAATTAAATAAAAAGGTATACAAAACAAAAACTGGCAGAACCGTACGTGATTGGCCGTTCAAAAAGCACGTTCGAACAGTGCAGTAGTTTTTATATTCTGACGATGCAACTATTACTATGGCTAAGGCGTATTTTTTTATTAGAAAAATATTTAATAAAAATAGTTTTTCGCAAAGACAAATAGTGTTAGAAGATTGCAGTCTCAAATCTTCTATACGTGAAGAGAAAACTTTGTAACCATTTTTAAGAATATTGCGCGCACGAAGGTGTGTGAGATTTGGCATAGTTGAAGTTTGTATGGAGAAGAAGTAGGGAAATTAAAATTTATATAATATTTGTTACAAATATATTAAATTTAATAAAATAAAGCATTTATTATTAACTGAACGTAAACAATGAATATTTTACTGGCAAAATCATCACAATGGTCAAACAGTCGCACAGCGTAAAAATTGTTGTCGTAGAATTTTAAAATATTGCTAACAAATAATTACTTAAGCCTCAATACGAGTACGTTCAAAAAAACAAAAAAATTGGGATTACAGTCAAATTTCAACCACAGGGCGACCACTAGTATTAATAATGACATGAGTACGGTGACTATTTTTTATAACTACACACTGTTAGTGTTATTAGTGATCTAGCCGGTCTTTGCGGTAGACGTAGTCTTTTTTAGGACTCAACTCAACTCACTCCTGTGAGTTAAATTGAGTTGTTTCGCAGTGCTAACATTTGCACCACCATGTATGAAAGTGGTGATGATGGGATTTAGAATTAAAACGGGAAGTATGACGCTGGTACTCAGCCGCTGATAGCAATCCCCAGTAGAGTAAGCGATGAATATTTATATATAACATTTTTGAGGAAGTTTGACGAAGTTGGCTTACTGTGACTTACGCCGGCTCCGCTACCTAAAAATAACTGAGAGCTGTGCTCAAAAGTATGACGTTTAAAGGCATTTTTTATTGAGGTCACAAAGTACTCTTCAGCTAGTTGCTATATCATCACACCGCTAATTCATTATAATTCCACTTTTAAAAACTGAAACGAAGAGCTCCAGGGACATGCTTTTGTGACAAGTGGACAGCGTTGGATGCCTTTTGTTCTTAAGTCGAGAATGCGAGTTCGCGTTTACTTTTTCCACTATAAATTTAAATACATGTACATGTATAAATAAATTAAAATACATGTATTTTAATTTCCTTTAGTTACCGTCATCACATGTTTAACCGAAAACGGCATATTGAGTATCTTCTTGTTGACGCTATTCATCGCAAAGCGTATGAGAGTTGACATACTTACGTGTTGGAAATGATTTTTTCGTTTCGCGATATCTTCTCACTTGTGTTGCCATTCCCTTAGATGACCATGAAGAATCACTCTACCTCCTTAAATCTCATCTCATAGGCGATCTTACATACTTAATAAAAAGACTGAAAATATTTCTTTTGTGATTTGTTCAAGAGTTTATTCTTAACCAACATTTACATGAGTTATTCCTTTCACAATGCAATATATATATAGTTTATTGTAGTTTTTTTTATAGGAGAATGTGATGAGACGAGCAAAACGTTCACCTGGTAGTAAGTGCAACGTTATACAAACAACAAATGTTGTGTCACTCAGAACATTTCTGTGTGGCACCACACTGTGCCCGTGACCCTGAGAAACATCAGTTCTTAAGTCTTATATGCCTAATTATTACACTAGGTCTCAGTGCCCTTCAGACCGAAACACAGAAATGTTTGCACACTTCTGCCTCACAGTTGAATAACTGGCCCTGCGGTGGTTTATACCCAGGCGTATTCCTGCATAGGAATCTTAGCACCCTACCTTGTTTAAAAACTGTGAAAACGAAAGCTATGTAATCAAAGCGAGTACGTCTCGAACTGCGACCTATTTCAAGCTATGGGGTAAATTTTCCGCGCAATAAACTAACTTTTGTTTGGTCGACTTACTTACTTTAATAATAATGACATTTGCGTGAAACAGTCCATGTATCCGTCTGTTGGTCCGTGGGATCTGGCTTAAAATCCAAGCTAAAGCCAGTATTTGTAAAATACACTTGAATTAGGTTTCTGGTGTGATTGTTGTATGACTATAATGTGTAACTGACACTGCACTTTACACGTCCTCCGATCTCATAGCATAACAGTGACCAAGAACATGACATGAAGATGTGAATGCCGTAATTCTTATGGAACTATATATCTACTGCTACTACTATCCGGTACTGATAACAACTTCTTGTTGATAGCTAGAAGATGTCCCATTGTGATAGTTTTTTGATACGCCTGTGCCACTAATCAGTATTTCTTTAAATGGGAATATGTTTTTTTTTAAATATTAGTAAAAATTCTATAAACATTACTAATATATTTCTGTTAACCACCCCAACTAAGCTTAAAAGCTTGTGCTAGGAGATGGTTTACATCAATAACCAACCGCGTGGCCTAGTGGTCAGTGTACCTGACTTCTACGCCGCCTGGGTTCGAATCCCAGCCGTAGCCAACATTTGTGCAAAACACAAATTTTTGGCTTTCAGATCTGGTTGTGTTGTGCATGTGAAATATATGTCTGTAAAACGCACCCACGATACAGGAAATCTTACTGCGGCGCATCCTTCTTTTTTTTCAAAAAAAAAACAAATACGAAATTTTATCCTGCTGCGTCACGTTTCTCAGTCCGTGCCCTAAACCATTCGGCTATTGGCGCTTCAAATTAATTTATAAAAATAATTCATTAAAATAACTTTAGCCTGATAGAAATCAATGAAATATATGATTGCGAGAAGCCATAAAACACAACACAATGATATTACAATGAGTGGCCACTCAAGAGTTCAGCGAAACAAATGAACGTGTCGCGACCCTTGTCCTATCAGCAAACATAAAATATAAAGATAAAACTGCTTTAACTGCACTTACATCTTGGTATAAGTGCAGTTAAAGCAGTTATGCAGGAATCCGTCTAGGTAGGTACCACCCTAGGGCCAGTTATTCTGCCGTGAAGGAGTAGGGTGCAAACATGACTGTGTTTCGGTTTAAGGGCACTGAGAGCTAGCTATCACTGGGCATATGAGACTTAAGAACTGATATCTCAGGGTGACGGGCGCATTGTGGTGTCACACTGTTCTGGGTGATACAGCATTTGTTATGGGCAGACGTTGCACTTACCATCAGGTGAACGTTTTGCTCGTTCCGTCACTTTTATCAAAAAAAAAAGCTTTATATTAAGGTATAAGGTTCTAATAATTAATATACTTGTACTATTTTATGGGTCTGTTAACCGAGTGTTCACCCTACAAGGTTTGGTATGAAATTAAACTACGATATGAACCATGCAGCCTTTCAGTGTACGAGTATAGTAACAGAGTATAATAACAAACACAAAGTCAGAGATACTACCAAATATTTAACTAAATATTAGTTACGTAGTCAACTACTTACACTGAACAGTTAAAAAAAAGACGCGTAGCCTAGTGATCAGAGTACCAGACTTTTAATTCGCGGGTCCTGGATTCGAATCCCAGCTGCAGTCAAGATAATAACACAAATTGTTGAATTTCAGGTTTTGGTAGTATTATAATCGTCCCCATTGGCTATGAGTCCTTACCTATCGTAACTCCAATCTTATCGCATGAGCGTTATTTCGGGAACAGAAAGGATAAGTTAAGTAAGTGTCTCTGTATTTGCGCGTACACTTGTACACTTGTTGTTTTGTTATAATTTCGAAACACGTATTTTATAATATTATATAAAACAATATTCTTCATAGAAACTACACATAATTGTAGTATTATAAAATCAATTTCAAATGAAAATTTGATATGAAACTCAAATGCAACAGAAATACTAATCACTTAATAAGTACACCACTGCAAGGTGCACTAAAAACGGTTCTCAAAAAGTCTAAAGTTACTGAAATGTTTTTCTTTGATTTCTAGATTAATTTACTTAAAATTCCCCATATAATGCAGAGGTCCTAAATGAGTTCATGAAGGTTACATTTTTATCACAACAATACTTTAATAAATATACGTAATTCATTACAAAAAGCGGACCTGTGTTAGCCGAGCACAGACGGTAAATGCAAGATAAAGTTCACATGGTGTTCGGCGACCGTGGATCGAAAGTTCATTGAGCTCATGACACAAGGATTTTTCCTACTATTACGTATTTCTAAAGTTTATTTGCAGGACTCTCTCATAATATGCTTTACAAAAAGAATAAATATTTATCTGATTTTTAACTTCCGAATAACAAAGTGATGTCTTTATGTCTATACGTAGAGGTGATTTTTGTTTTGCAAAAGAAGGCCATAAGATCTATTTAGAATCTTGGCTCTAGAGTGTCTCTTAGAGATAAATTTAAAGAAATTAATATCTTAACCTTGGCCTCTCAATATGTATATGAAAACGATATGTATACATAATAATATTAATCACTTTAATAAAAAAAGTGATGTTCATAATGTGAATACCAGGAACAAGCACAAATTAATAATGCCAGTTACCCGACTTCAAAGAGTCAGTAACTCTTTCATGAGGCAATGTATACGTTTTAACAACAAAATCCCAGAAAGTGCACAAAGTCTTTCAATAAAAAGTTCAAACTATTTGTTAAACCAATACTTTTTAAGAAGGGTTATTATAATATTAAGGAATACATGGATGATGATAACCCCTGGGAATGAGGTGATCGCTGCCAAGCTATTTCTACATCTTTATAAAACTGCTGTAATTGTATATTTAAAAATACTGAAAAAAAATATCCCGCTGGGTTTCTTACTGGTTCTTTCCAACACCTCTGTCCTTTTCTTATTGGGCATTTCTTTGCGAACCAGATAGTTTAAAAAAATGACGTTCAATAAGTATTATGTAAATGATCTATATTGAATAAAAATTTTCTATTCTATTCTATGTCATCATCATCATTTCAGCCTAACGTAGTCCACTGTTGAACATAGGCCTCCCCCATAGATTGCCACAAAACACGGTCCTGAGCCACCTGCATCCATCGACTTCCTGCAAAACCGTATAGGTCGTCGCTCCATCTAGTGGGTGGTCGCCCTACACTGCGTTTACCGGTACGAGGTTGCCACTCGAGAACCTTTCTTTCCCAACGGTTATCGGTTCTCCGAGCTATATGGCCGGCCCATTGCCACTTCATCTTGCTAACCCTTAGGGCTATGTCGGTTACTCTAGTTCTGCTGCGGATAACATCGTTATGGATTTTATCTCGCAGAGAAACTCCGAGCATAGCCCTTTCCATAGCTCGCTGAGCGATTCTGAGCTTCCTATTCTATGTAAATTAACTTAAAACGTGAATCACAAAATGTAAATATTAAAAGATTCTTCGTTTAGTTCGTTTTACATACCATTTATTTGTCACGTTATATTTTTGATGGTCTGATAAATTTAACATGCTTTTGTCTAAAAGGAAAGCCGTAATGCCGCATTTAAATCTCAAATTACAGACGATATTCGGTTGTACTCGTAAAAACTGTATTTTGGTGGCCAGCAACAGGCGCAGTCCTATTACCACCATTTAAAAAAATACCGAAAGTCTGTATTCTGTGTTATTACTTGTTGAAATTATGAAATCTCATTTTTTTTAAATGGAACTTGGGAAAATGAAATCAAGGGACTCCAACAAAGAGCAACTGCGCTACACGGGAATATCTTTTTATGCCTGGTTTACATAATCTAAGACTAGTAGGAGTTACTTTGCGGAAATCAATTAAAGTGAAGGACAGAAATAAAGTTAATTCGCTAAGATCCACATGCAAAATTAAAAATTGTCCACAGATTCGTCAGGTTTTGGAATAAATCTTCAAGTGTGCAAGTTATTTACCTGCTTATTGATGCTTAGCCGACAGAGGATAACCCTGCATTACGTCTTTTTCAACTTAAAATGTTACGTCACATGAGTTGAATTAAACAGAAGCAATAATGCTATTGTAACTATAAATGTGTTTGATGAAGTTATTATACTATGTTGATGGTGACTTCAGTTTATAATGTATGTTAAGTTTTGGCGAAATATTAAAAGCAAAACTAAATATTAATAACAACGCGTTCAGTATAATGCACTGATGGGACTGCCTGGACAACAATGCCTATGTCGCCGTCATACCATGCCGCAAAATAATAAAAAAGTTTTTTTTTTTTATAGGTGAGGGGGCAAAAGAGCAAGCGGCTCACCTGATGGCAGCTCTAGCTCCTAGCCCTCAGTGCCATTCGAACCGAAACACAGTAATGTTTTTTTTTTAAAAAAAACGAAGGATTTTCTCCTGTATCGAGGGTGCGTTTTACAAACATACATTTAACATGCACAATACAACCAGACTCGAAAAGCAACAATTTGTGTTTTTGCACAAATGTTACCTCCGGCTGGGAATCGAACCCAGGACCGGTGGCGCAGAAGTCATGTACGCTAACCACTCCGCCACGCGGACGTCTTTGCACACTACTACTTCACGGCACATCGTATCCGATGAAGCTGTAAAAGCCGAGAAGGCTAACAGCAATTACATCACCGAAAATATATATCACGGCACAATAACTGGCCCTGGGTTGGTATCTACCTAGACGGACTCCTGCATACTGCCTACCACCAGTAAAGTAAAGTTTTATATTTACGTACGGATCTTAGCAAATTCACTTTCTTTCTCTATTATAATCGATTTACGCAAAGTAACGACTGATTCTATTAACTATACTCGTATATCTAACGGAAGGGCGTATGCAAGGTCATAAACGAGGGGTTATTTATAGTACATCCCTTTATTTTAGTCCTTTAAAATATAAAGTAAAAACGAAAGATAAAAAAATTTCTTGTTTTGATAATGTTATGTAATAACTGTTAATTCACGATAGTCACCAGAAACAAAATAAGTCATTAATATTATTTATTAAGTAAGATAAACGTTGTCCTCGGCACTGTAAATTAATGAATCTTGTTTGACTTCCCTTTAGGTGAAATTTATTATAACCTTTGCTAAAATACAAATTTGAATTTTAAAGTAAAATAATAATATTAACGAATTATTTTTCTTTCATTAGCATTATTTTGAAATTATATATTAATTCGGCTTTCAGAATATACACTTTAAGACACCCAACGATGTCTCTGGATGTAGCACAAATGGTATATTGTATTGTACTTTGTTCCTACTGCTAATTGTCATCAAGCAAAAATAGTGTTACCGAACATTATTTTTCATGAACAATGAAATTTCCCGCCACAATTTTTCCGAGTATTTCTTGCGCGTTCTGTTGGATACTAAACCAACACCTTGGACGTTTAGTAACTAACTGCGTTACTACGTATACATAACTCAATTTGTTTTGGGCAGAACTTTCGGTAGAACTAATAATTTAACATTAATTCTGTCTATATATTTTTATGGATTATGTTATTATAAATATACACAGTTCGCCGTTGTCGATATAATTTAATATTAGAGTGGTAAGCTTAAGGAGCTTAAGGAAGCTACATCTTCTGTGATTTCTTTTCCATTAATTCATATTGGTTATCACGGAGTAGTCTATAGTGAACCATAATCTGTACAGTATAGCCTCATTTTTGATGTTAGAATCATTAATTAGAACTCCTCTTGACGAGTACTGATATAATTTTAAGATAAACTGTAATTAGTTAATCAACTTCCATTGTCCAGCCTCTTTTTACGAACTTTCTTGTGTTATCATTAATAAAATCGAATCAAATACGGTACCAATACCTAAAATTAAACTAACAATTAAAAATTAAACTCACAACTCTATGAATCATATAAAAAAAGAAAACGAGTTCGACGCAATGCAAATAATTAAAAAAACCTTACAGCCATGAATTCATATCGTATGGCGACTGGATTTTTTAATTCCCGACATTATATATTTTTTCTTTATTCCTACTAAATATTCTAGGATTTTTAATATACTGCGCGTGGGAATTATGTTTAAAAATCTTTATTGAAATAATTGAACGTTTAGCAAACGATGAACTCCATTAGTCAGTATAAAGCATGAAAATGCAAGGGTTTTCGCTACATCGTTGATACAAAATATAGAAGATCGTACGTCAACGACACTCGTGCTCTGTTATAGGTCAGTTAAGAGAATATTCACCCCACGGTGAATGGTACGCGATAGATCAAAGATTTAACCGATAGCGTATTGTGGACTTTACGGCGACCATTTCAGACATCACGATATGAAAACTGAAAATCAGATATGTTATTACTTTCAACAATTGTCAAATGCATATACTTATATAATATATGCATATAAAATATATAATATATATGCTTATGAGCTATTGCTGCACTGAGCCCGGAGGTTTCATTTAAATTTCATAGAATGCGTGTAATCTGAGTTCAATCATCGGGCATTAGACCATGGGTGCCGATATTACTAAAATTATTAAATATAATTTAAATAACCGGCTTGTCGCATGCTTGGCAGTGAAGGAAAGCATTATTAGGAAACCTACAAATAAACAAAATACATGCGGATTGTGCACTGTGGATAGCTCGGATCTTCATTAAGTCTTTAGATTACAAAATAAAACAATAAAGTTCAAATGTACCTGACTGTAGTATACACGTGAAGCCATATCCTACAATCAGAAGGATATGACTTCACCAGTATATAATCTAAATAATAAGTATGTAATACTGGTGACAGGAAAACGCCTAGGTGGTACCGCAGTGCCAGTTATTCTACAGCAGTAGAGTCACTCTACCGCTTTCTCCGTTTCGGTTTGAAGGGCACTGGTAACTAGTGTAATTACTGAGAATATGCTACGTAGGAACTCCTCTAGGTTAGGGTGATACAGCATTTGCTATGGGCAGATTGCACTTACCATGTGAACAATTTGAACGTCGTCGTCGTTTCAGCCTATCACAAGTCCACTGCTGAGCACAGGCCTCCTCCATAGATAGTCACAAAAGTTTGTAGCTCTCATTTTGGAGGGATTTTGCTTTAGTTGCCACGCTTGGCGGGCGGGTTATCAACCGCAGTTTATTTATTCAGATGTTCAAATGTCTCTTTGCCATTGACTAGGCATCCAGTTCTCTTTACTCACCATTTAAACAGGCAAAATTTCCTTGCTGCTATATGCTGGCATTCTATGAGAGTTGTAGTACTTCTCCAATCGAGCCGGAATACACATACAATACTAAAACGTTATTTATACTAATATAGAAAATATAAGAAAATACAGTAAAGATTAATTAACAATAACAATAAAATTGAAATTCATCACATTTTAGATGTCATTGCTATATTTACAGACTCAATCCGCACAAGGGTTTAAAAGAGATTAAATTGTTATATGGTATTATTTTGAAATAATTCTATGCAGATAAGGTGTGGCAAATTTCGTTGTAATAATACAAAAGGTTCCATTTTACTAAGCTTAACACTCTTCACCGTTACGTAAAAAGCGAAACACATAAAAGAAGAACCAGTTTAATATATTGCCTGAACGCTCAGAACAATTAGGCTACATTTCAATAATGGAGTACTTGAATGCAAGCAGCATACGTAAATGCATTTCTTTAGTAAGTACCTCTTAAATCTTCGTTTCAATATAAATGCTTTTGCATTACAAAAGCAAAAAAATACGTCAATAGTATATAAAAATTACCGAAAATTATATTTACATATAATTAATACTATGCATATTATCAAACGTTACAGAATTTAAAAAAATGTAACGGATTAAAAATAATAACATTTGTGGGTTTCATAATTATTTTCTCCTACACTGTAATATTTAATGATTACTAATGATGTAATGATACGCAAACACTACATACACCCTATATACAATAAATAGTAAAATTAAACGCGATAAAATCCGTAAAATTATTTATTTATTTATTTATTTACTGTTTATGTACACATAAAAATTACAATAGAAATTACAAAGATAGTAAATTAGTACAAAGGCACTGCTTATTTCATGATGAAATTTCTTCCAGCAGGCCTGTTACTGGATATCCTTAAAGAGAAGCAGACTCGATGTGCACTTTGGACAAAAAAAAACAGAAAAAAAAAAAAAAGAATATTCTAAAATCACAAAAAAAAAATATAGATACATATACACACACACTAACATAATCACATTTATATACATATATACCTACATACATACATACATACATACATACATACTCATACACATACACATATACACTAAAGTGGCAGAAGGGAGAGGTAGTGCTCTTTAACTCGTTTTTTAAATAATGACACTGTTTTAGCCTCACGAATTGTAAAGGGGAGCGAATTCCACAGTCTTACTGCTTGAACAGAGAAGGAATGGGAGTAGAGGACGCTTCTATAGACTGGGAACTTTAACAGAGATTTCAGATGTGATCTGCAGATCGCATTAGGGGAATGGACAAAAGAGAATCGATCACGCAGATAAGGTGGGTGTGTGGGATTATGTATAATATTGAAAAGAAGGCAAAGAATCCTACTGTTCCTGCGAAGACGGATCGGGAGCCACCTGAGCTGCTTTCGGTAAAACGAAACATGGTCAAACTTTTTTAGACCGAAGATGTATCGGATGCATAAGTTTTGCAAGCGCTCAAGTTTATTTAATTGCTCCTCTGTAGCATCCAAGTAGCAGACATCAGCATAATCCAAGATCGGCAAAATTAGGGTCTGAACTAAAGAAATCTTAGTCCGCAAGGGCAAGAAACCTTGAAGACATTTTAAAGAATGGAAAGCAAAAGAAATTTTCTTGCCAATTGCAGTTATTTGTTCGCTCCAAGATAATTTGCAGTCAATGAGAATACCCAAGTTTTTGACAGTGTCATAATAAGGAATAGTGATGCCATTAATCTGCAAAGATGGTAAAGTTGAGAAATCAATTAAGCTTCGAGTGAAATTGCTGCCAATAATAATTGCTTGTGATTTATTCGGGTTTACTGTTAAGCCATACGATCTGGACCACTCATTGATTCTTTCTAAATCACCATTTATTGTATTTATTGCTGAAATAGCTTCAGACGCGGAAAAATGTCGGTAAATCTGCAAATCGTCTGCATAAAGATGAAAATTTGAGGAAATTACCTTAGTGATAGAGTTAATGAAGATAGTAAAAAGCAACGGAGATAGCACGCCTCCTTGAGGTACACCCGCAATGAGATCGCACCAATCAGAGTAAGAGTTATCGGAACGTACACACTGTGATCGACCCCGGAGATAAGAATCAAACCAAGGTAAGGTGAGAGATGATACATTAATAGATTGAAGAGTTCGAAGAAGTATATCAAAATCGATAGAATTAAAAGCACTACTGAAGTCCAGTAACACAAGTAATGTTAAATATTTTTTATCCATACTCCATCGAATATCATCAGTAACCTTTAAAAGTACAGTTGTTGTACTGTGGCCGGAGCGAAAACCAGATTGATAAGGACTTAAGATATTGTTGTAGTTAAGGAACAAAGAGAATTGTTTGAAAACAATGTGTTCAAGAACTTTTGAAAGAAATGGTAAAATTGAAATAGGTCGAAAGTTAGATGGAGAAGAAGGGTTCGAAACCTTAGGGAGAGGTATAATATGTGCCAATTTCCAAGACAACGGAAAACAACAGGAGGATAGAGAGAAATTAAAAATATGTGTGAGAATGGATATAAATGCCATCATTTCCTATTGCGGTAGAAGAAATAGCTTGGACTGAACTTTTAGTGTCGTCTTCAGTTATAGGAACAAAATTAAAAGGAGGGTACTGAGGCGTTGGGCACCTAGATAGTTCGAGCAAAGACCTAGCTTTAACAAATGGGGACAAAGAAGCAGGGGGACAAGAAAAATGTTGATTAAGCTTGTTAAAGTCAATATCAGCACATACTTTCTCTGGAGATTTACCGATTCCAACAGTTTTGAGGAAGCTCCAAGCTTTTGCAGAGTCACAGTTAGTTAGAGTATCGTAAAAGTAACGCCTCTTAGCATCTCTACACATGCGATTGCAGCGGTTGCGAAGGATTTTGAATGCTGTTAGATTTCTTTCAAAGGGAAATCGCTTATATCTTCTCTTGGCTTTGTCCCTGCGTGCCATGAGTTCTTTAATAGCAGGTGTAATCCAAGGAGCAGGGTTATATCTTATTTTTATATTTCTTAATGGAGCATGACGATTGTATAAACTAAGTATCACAGAGTTAAAGATGCTCACCTTGTCATCAATGCTGGAGCAGTTAATAAGAGGTGTCCAGTCAATAATTTCAGCATCATGCTGTAATGCTTCTAAGTCTAAGCCTTTATAATTTCGAAGCAATCGAAAATACGGCTTACGCTTTGGAGGACGAACGCGATAAGATAAGTAGATAAGGTCATGATATGAGAATGTAGCAGTTAATTGACCATGATTGGCAACATTATTTATAGGTGAGACAATGATCAAATCAAGTAAGGAAGGATTACAATTAGGAAAATAATGTGTAGCAGAAAGTGGTAAAATTTGAAGATTGTGAAATGACAAGAGAGATTGCAAATTAAATGAACGGGAGTCGTTTTTGAGTAAACATGTATTAAAGTCACCCATTAAAATCACATTATTATATATTGGACAGAAATTTCCGAGGAGTTTATCTAATGCATCAAAATAATTAACATTAAGGTTAGGGCTATACACTACTCCCAGAAAAATTTTCGTGTAGAACAATTTGATTTCAAGAAAGAGGTGCTCCGCAGATTCCGAGAAAATGGATGGGGATGTGCTTATAATTTTATAAGGAATTTCAGCGCGTAGGTAAATAGCAACACCACCACCACCTTTACCCACCCTGTCGTTACGAATCAATACGTAACCTGGCAGTGAATACTGAGAAGAAGGAAGAGAAGGCTTAAGAAAGGTTTCAGAAATCAAAAGGGCGTCAAGGTGACTACTGCTAATGGATGCAAGAAGGTCAGAATAATGGCCAGGAACACTTTGTGCATTGATATGAACTATATTTAGGTTGTCAGGATATCGAGAGAAAAGAGAAGATATATGATCACGCAAAGTAAGAGGTTCAGATAATTCAGTGTCAGCGCTTAAAAAGCTGTTAGGTGAAGAAGAGCACGAGAAAAAGCTTTCATTAAAATCTGATATCTTTTCCATAGAACGGCCACAAAAATATAAGATATATATAAATGTATATATATATATATATATATATATATATATCTGTCCATAAAAATAACAAAAAAGTTATGTAAAAAAAAAAGTCTTACTAACTATTTAAAAAGAATAAAAAAACAAAACTAAAACAACTCAACTTGCTCACTGGCGTGGTGGAAGAAATTTATACTTAAAAACTATCAACACATATATGATTAAATCGAGATGCCTAGTGTATATACTGTAGTAATTAAAACAAAGAGAAACAGTATTGAATTATAACTACAAGAAATTATTATTATATTATCATTAACAAAGTTTTATAACGAGATGGTATAAAAAGTATATCGTAAGAAAATCAAAAACGGAACGTTGAACATCTATAGACAGTTGACAGATTTATGTCAAAGTCGAACGACAAACTTCAAAGAAAGCTAAATTAAATTCGCTTCAAAATAGTTATCGTTGTACCCTTATAAGTTATGATAATTAATTACACGGTAAATATACGATTACTTACAAACAGAAGTTATAAAGTTTTTGAACAGTATTATGCAGCTATTTTTAAGAGGACATAAACAGTGAATGTATTATAACCGGCTTATATAAACATCAGTTATTCAAGCGACGACGGGTTTTCTTCGGAGCATTTGCACTATGCACCGAGGATATTCCTTTCGGGGGTATAGTTGCTGAAGATTGTGGCGGATTGTTTATGACGTCCGAACAGGGCGGATATTTAGAGATTAGAAGTTCCAGTTCAGCCATTGTTTCTATTTTTAGACGGGATTTGTCGGGCAGAATTATCATTATTTTGCCTTCGGATGACCAACAATGTTTAATTCCAAAATGTTTACGAGATGTAACAAATACTTGATGTCTGGCCTTAGTTAAAAACTCGGAAATGGTAATGCCAGAGCCTCTTAGATTGGTTTTGCTATCCCAAACAAGTTGTCTATGCTCCGTATCAAAGAATCGCACCAGTACGGGACGAGTCTTTGTTTGTGAGGTTCCTAGTCGATGACATACTTTTACACAATCTTTTACGACATCTGTCAACTTTAATTGGTTGGTTATTACATTATAAATGATATCTTGTAGATTCTCACTTTGATTTTCTGGAAGGCCGTGAAATAGTAGGATTTTACATCTCATAGCAGTTTCATGTCTGTCCAAACCGAGTCTGAGTAACTCAATCTGTGTTTTTATTGCCGAAAGTGTTTGCCAAACAAAAGATTTAAATTCAGAAAACTCACGCGATAGAGAAGATAAGTCAGGGTGTGAAGAATTAGTTTCAGTGTTGACTTTCTGTAGCTTGTTTTCATATTCACACATTCTGGAGCCAAACATCTTCTCAAGTTCATTCAAGTTATTAGCAAGCTGAACATCCATTATGAGTATATGCAGGATACTTTCAAATTATAGTTTTAGTCTTGGAAAAGTAGTTATAGTGAGCACATGTGAGTCTTGAGCTGTCTATTTCATTTATTTATCCAAAATTAAGTCTTTAAAATAAATAAAATTTATGAAATTGGGCACACACCGAATATGCGTGTTAACGTCGCGACTACCCGCGTTGTGTCTTAAATTAGTTTAATTTAAACTGTAATATTTGTTTTATTTCAGCCTATCACTAGTCCACTGCTGAACATAGCTCTCATTTTGGGGGATTTTGCCATAGTTGGCAATCGCAGTTTATATATTGAGAGTTTCCAACGGTGCTGCTGCCCAGCTTCTGGTTTTTATTTTCCCTCTCTCGACTTTTACGACACCCACGGGATGAGATGGGATGGTAGATTCTCTTAAGCCGTTAGCCGTTAAATTTTTTATAAAATTTTTCATAATAATTTCTTATATTTACGCGAATATTATACATTTAATTAAAATAATTTTACGATATTTATTAACTATTTATTTCAGAACATATAGATCAATAAACGTGGTAGTACAAATAATTCTTAACTAAATGTTAGTATTTAAATGAAACTAATAATACATGAAACTAATTATAACCCGGTTCGAGTGCTTTACGGCACCCATGGTCACGGGAGGACTGAGGTGACAGATGTCCTGATGTCATAGTTAACCTGGGGTACCTTCAGCTTTTAATTATTATTTTTGGTCCGATCTACGCAGAAAGAGCTAACTGTGTCTTGAAGTCTTGCAGTGGTATGCTTGGTTTTTTTTTTGTTATAAATAGTAAAAAATTAAACGCTAAATTCGTAAAATTAGTTTCATTTAAATGTGTAGTGTTCGCGTAAATATAAGAAATCATTAAATGTTAGTATACAAATGATGGAGTATCGGGTGGTGTGCAGCGCATTTAACGATGCGGCATTAGGTTGCCTCTGATAAGCGTTAGTTATCGTTTGCGCATTATGGCGGAGAAATTTTTGCTGGTGGTAGCATTCCGTGAAACAGTAGTGTGCAAGCATTACTGTGTTTCGGTCTGAAGTGCACTGAGAGCTAGTGTAATTACTGGGCATATGAGAGTTAAGAACTGATCTGTCTCAGAGGGACGTGCGCAGTGTGGCTCCACACAGAAATGTTCTGGGTGACACAGCATTCACTAGAGATTCCATCAGGTGAATTTTTTGCTCGTCTCGTCACTTTATCCTAAAAAAGCACCTACTCCAGCTTCCGCAAACATCGCTGAAGCATTTCAATAACGTAGCATCCACATCAGCTACTATTTTGTAATAATGGTACGAACGGTAAATGCACACGGAGACCGCAGCGCTACACTGTGGTACAGTGCCGCTATTGCAGAGGTACCACAAACTGCACGTGGAAAATATACTCTAAAAAGCGTTAATTTCTCTTCAGTTATTCTGCCGTCAACCAGTAGTGAACAAACATTCCTGTATATCGGTCTGAAAGGCACTGAGAGCTACTGGGCGTATGAGACTTGAGAACTTATGACTCAGGGTCCCCCAGGGGCATTATGGTGCCACGCAGTAAAAAAGTCATCTACTCTTGCCGGAAGCAATTAATAAGCGTTATTTTCTCTTCAGTTATTCTGTCGTAAACCAGTAGTAAACAAACATTCCTGTGTTTTGATCTGAAGGGCACTGAGAGCTACTGGGCGTATTAGACTTGAGAACTTATGACTCTGGGTCACCCAGGAGCATTATGGTGCCACGCAGAAAAAAAATCATCTACTCTTGCCGGAAGCAATTAAAAAGCGTTAATTTCTCTTCAGTTATTTTGTCGTAAACCAGTAGTGAACAAACATTCCTGTATTTCGGTCTGAAGGGCACTGAGAGCTACTGGGCGTATGAGACTTGAGAACTTATGACTCAGGGTCCCCCAGGGGCATTATGGTGCTACGCAGTAAAAAAGTCATCTACTCTTGCCGGAAGCAATTAATAAGCGTTATTTTCTCTTCAGTTATTCTGTCGTAAACCAGTAGTAAACAAACATTCCTGTGTTTCGATCTGAAGGGCACTGAGAGCTACTGGGCGTATTAGACTTGAGAACTTATGACTCTGGGTCCCCCAGGAGCATTATGGTGCCACGCAGAAAAAAAATCATCTACTCTTGCCGGAAGCAATTAAAAAGCGTTAATTTCTCTTCAGTTATTCTGTCGTAAACCAGTAGTGAACAAACATTCCTGTATTTCGGTCTGAAGGGCACTGAGAGCTACTGGGCGTATGAGACTTGAGAACTTATGACTCAGGGTCCCCCAGGGGCATTATGGTGCCACGCAGAAAAAAAAAACGTCTACTCTTGCTGGAAGCAAGTTCAGAATTCGTTTTTCTTTTATACTACTTATAAATATATCTAATAATTTTAGTCGACACTAACAAAATCTTTAACTGTAATATAAATATATTAAGGTAAAAAGAACAAGGCAGAAAGCAAAATGTATCTTAAATTTTCGCAGTAACAATGACGCAATATCGCTAAGGAAGTAAATTAAGAATCTTGTTATTTCCGTTTAAAGCTTTCCGGGATCATAAATTATCATTCATACTTTATACCACTTAATATATTGTTCGCTTTCAGCTTATTCATTCGGAATGCTTTAGGCCTGAGACAAAAGGAAAATAAAAGTAAATCACTTACATAAAAAGGCAATGCATTCACCATTAGTGATTTCAGAATGTTTCCTTACTAATCTACAATAAATTAACAAAAGGTTTTAAAGAATCAGTTTGAATTCAAAAACGGTAATTAGCAAGACAATGGGTGGTCAAAGGCTTAAAGGAGACAACTTCCCGTCAAAGGAATATTAGTGAAGTATTAGTACTACTACTACTAGTTATCACAGGGATATATGAATGTGCGTGGACTATTATGTAACTTTTTTCTATAATAACTACTACTAATACTTCACTAACATTCATTTGTCCTATATATTCCTACTGTAATAAATATGTGCCAAATCTATACTCAAAACATTTATTACAGAAAATTATTTTATTTCCACTTCTTTTTCTTTTTTAAGTTTTTATTTAACTTGCTTTTTTCGTATGTCTTTCAGGTTCAAATATTGTATGTCAGTTTTGACATATCTTCCGATACCCGTATGAGCTAAAATTTAGTTCCTACGCAAATTCGGTGACAATACAATAATATGGTACTATGAAGCTTGGAGCTGGTCTGATGATGGAGCCCGAAGTTGCCTATAGGAACTCCTCAACAAAGTAAGGTAGCTTTGTCATGTTTGGGCTCGACGAATTTGTTTTGACAAGTACTATAGCACTAAAAATAATTGTTGTCCGCTGCTTTACATAGACCTCACAAATGCAACGAAGATATGATTTTCGTTTAAAACTTGTATAATTATTACTTGTTCTATGTTGTTTCTTAGTTATATGAAAATATACCGTTTATTTCCTTTTAAATTTTCAAATGTATAAATTATGTATATAATTTATATAAATTTGTGTTATATAAATTATGTATTAAAAGTGTTGTAGATGTTATAATAAGGAGCCTAAAGTATACAGTAAACAACAATATCTCCAGATTTTTATTTACTGGCTATCGCGAACATCTCAGAATATCGAACACATTCTATGGTGGCTTTTGCACTAATATAACCATTGTATATAATTTCTGTATATATACTAGCTGATGTCCGCGACTTCGACCGCGCGAATATAGGTTTTTTAAATCTCCCGTGGGTACTATTTGATTTCCGGGATAAAAAGTATCCTATATGCGTCTCCAGGACGCAAGCTATCTCTGTGCTAAATTTCGTCAAGATCGGTTCAGCGTTTGAACTCTGAAAAGGTAACCAACAGCTAGACAGAGAGAGTTACTTTCGCATTTATAATATTAATATGGATATAGTATAACTATTGTCTGTTAATAATATGCTCCTAACAAGTGCCACTCCCTAAGACCCGTAAGGCTGTAAATCACTATTCTCAGCAAATTGATTGGCGATCCCAGTATCAAAGGTCCTGCATCTTATTTTCGATTGCCCGTCACAATTGTGTATCTCACATGTTTGAGCTGGCCTTACAAAGTCTACAATCGTTCGGAAACTAAAAAAAAATTCAGCCAATTTGTCAGTCGACTTTTATGACACTTATGGGATGAGATGAAGTGGCAGATTTCCTCGCGACACCACCACAGCAAAGTATTCTATAAAAGTATAAATGTTATTTTTCTTTTACAGAAAAACGTAACGAGACCAACAAAACGTTCGTCTGGTAGTAAGTGCATCTGCCTATAACAAATGCTGTCTCACCCAGAACATTTCTATGCAGCTCTCTACACTGCGCTCGTCGCCCTGAGACATCAGTTCTTAAGTCTGCCCAGTAATTACAATAGCTCTTAGTGCTTTTCCGGATGAAACACGGTAATGTTTGAATACTACTGCTTCATAGCAGAACAACGGGCACTGCAGTGGTGCACCTAGACTGATTCCTTCACAGGAATTGTACTAGTAAAATTAGTGGAAAACAAGAAAAATGTTTCTAAATTAATTATGTCACCTACAAAGATTATTATTTTTAATCGCACTTGCTGAATACGTCTTTAAAAAAAAATAAAGAAAAAGGAAATAAAACAGTCTCATGGTGACGGGCGCAGTGTGGGTGTTACACAGAAATGGTCCGGGTGACACAGCATTTGTTACGGGCAGACGTTGCACTTACCATCAGATGAACGTTTTGGTTGTTTCGTCACTTTCTCCAATAAAAAAGTCGAACAATTTAGTGTTTTTGTTATATAGAAATCGGAGTTATTAAAGAATTCATGGTCATTGAAAGAACCGAATAGTAGATTTTGTTGTTAAAAATATTTAGCCTGGTTTTATAAAGGGTTTTAATGAAATACATCTTACAAAGTAGTTCTCTTCAAGAAATCGTTAGCGACTAGCTGAAATCCGCGAACAAGTCCGCGTGGATTTACGTTTTTTAAAAATACCGTTGGAATTTTGAGATTTCCCGGAATAGAAAGAATCGTATGTTCGTCTCCAGGATGTAAGCTGTCACTTTGCAGAATTTCATCACGATCGGTCAGACGTTTAAGCCGTGAAAAGGTAACAAACAGACAGACAGAGTTACATTCGCATTTATAATATTAGTACGAATATTCTTGAAGAACAACTGAAAAGACAAGTAAGATAATCCTCTAAAATCATTGTAGTTTAATCAACTGCTGAATATAGTTCATATCAGGTAGCAGGCGGATTAACGACTGTCATAAATTCCTTTTTTTACTTTGTAAGTTTTTTACGACCCATCCCGTGATTTATTTCTTCCTTTAGTAGTCTTTTACGATTACGACACCAAAAAAAAGTAATGTAGCTGCCTATAAATGTCTTTCTGCTGAGCACAGACTTCCTTTCATTCCTGAGAATGTTTTGGAGCCGAGTAGCGTCCACTACCTTGACGGACTTCAAATGTCCTCGAAATATTTGTATTCCTAAGATATACAGGTTTCCCCGCGATGTTTTAAATCAGCACTTAAAATTGCAATACAATTTTAGAGGTGACCGGCACCGTTAATCGAACTCAGACGACTCGGCCACTACAACTCAGAATATCGAAAATTAAGGTGAGCTCTACGACACTCTTGGGGTGATAAAACCGTTTACGTCGTTTCTCCTATCTTACATACGCATTTAAAAACAAATACTTATTATTTACATAAATTATTTAAAAGTAACATATATTAACGTTATTCTTTAAGTTCGAAATCTGTTGTACATAAAATGAAAGAAATATGTCATAAAACCTACGTAAGTCATTAAATGATCAATTTAAATCTATGCCATAAACGTCCGCGCTAATTTCATGAAAATATTTGTTACTAAAAGAAACGAATGAATAGTTGGAAAAATTATTTTTAAAATAATTAATCCTTTTTGTAATAATATTTTATACGAAATCAGAAGACAAACAAAGGCCGAATAATTGTGGCTGCCGCCAAGCTGACGTCATCTCGTTGTGACGTCAGAGCATGCGATGCGTACATGTGGGTCAATAGAGCGCCAGCTCGGCCCGGGAGCTGCACCCTGTAGCTGGAAATAGGTCATCGTTCTAAAAATATGTGTCTAGTTTCTGGAGCCTTCTTTTCGTAGTAAATTTACAATATAGATTATTGTACTAGTAAATTTATATTTGAAACCTAAAGACGCCGCTAAATTTACTTTTTTGCATTTCTTTTCACTTAAGGCGATCCAACAACAGTAATAGTAAAAAGCGCTGTCGTAATGTTCTCCAAAATACTAATAATCTATTTAGTAAACACATCACTACTCGATAATAGTTAGTTTATAATTTAACTTGATGATGCCCGCGAATTCGTCCGCATCGATATAGGTTTTTTTAAATATCCCGTGAGAACTATTTGATTCTCCGGGATGAAAAGTATCCTATGTCCGTCACCAAGATGCAAGCTATCTCTGTGCCAAATTTCATCAAAATTAGTTCAGTGGTAATGTCTTGAAAATGGGAACAAACAGACAGAGGAACATAGTTACTTTCGCATTTATAATATTAGTATGGATTTATATTAATAATGAAAAGAACTACTACAAAATTCAAGTCTGGACCCAAGTATTTTACTGGATTTAAAAGATTTTACCGGTGCGGAAAGTGACAAATATATTATATTACCGTCAAACTAAGCTGGAATCTCTCTAGACAGGCACCACCAAAGCGCCAGTTATTCTGCCTTAAACAGTAATGTGCAAACATTACTGTTTCGGTATGTAGGGCACTGAGAGCTAGTGTAATGACTGGGCATTTGAGACTTCAGAACTGATGTATTTAGGTGCCGTGCGCATTATGGTGCCACACAGAAACGTTCTGGGTGACACTGCCGCGGGGGCGAAAAGTTTACTAGTGGTAGTATTTCTATGCAGGAACCCGTTTAGGTAGGTACCACCGCAGGGCAAGTTAATCTGCCGTGAAGCAGTAGCGTGCACCCGTTACTATGTTTCGGTGCGAAGGGCACTGGGAGCTAGTGTAATCACTGGGCATATGAGACTTAAGAACTGACGCCTCAGGAGACGGGCGCAGTGTGGTGCCACACAGAAATGTTCTGGGTGACACAGCGTTACTATGGGCGGACGTTGCACTTACCATCAGGTAAACGTTTTGTTCGTCTCGTCCCTTTCGCAATTAAAAAAGTGGGCTCCGGGTGTGTTCTCTGCCTTCCCCTTATATGGGAAGAAGTCGTGAGTGTATGTATGTATCTAAACGATTTCCTAGTCTCGTCACCATCTGCTATAAAAAATAAAATAAACACCTTAAAATGCATAGGATTAAAGGGGTAATTTCGATTATACGTATAATATTAAATTATTGGATATTTGCATAAGAATCAACAGCTATAGCAGACTAATTTCCTACTCCACTAAGAATATTAATACTTTAATTATATAATAAATGCATAATTATGCAAATTAGTTTGAATATGAATATTGGCGACCGCGTGGCCTAGTGGTCAGAGTACCTGACTTCTATGCCGCGGGTCCTGAGTTCGAATCCCAGCCGAAGCCAACATTTGTGCAAAACACAAATTGTTGGTTTTAAGGTCTGGTTGTGTTGTGATTGTCCCAGTGTTTCTGACACTGCATCCCAGCCTACCTCCTATCTTATCGCATCAGCGTTACATCGGGCGCGGGTAGGTTGGGACGAGTGAGTGCCTCTGCGTTTGCGCGTACACTTGTGGCACTATAATATCTCCTGCGCAGTTGATGACTCTCGACGGTATTCGAAAGTTGTCGCAGTGGTCGAAATCGGCTAGAAGAACATCATTGAAAATTTATCAGACATGGTATTAAAATCATTTTCGTAATTGGAGATTGAAAATCTGTAAATTTTAACGCGGATGTCTTTATTGGAACTGATGTCTCAAGGCGATGGGCGGAATGTAGCACTACACAGATATGTGCTCGATGACACAGCATTTGTTATGGGCAAACGTTGCACTTACCATCACGTGAATGTATTGCTCGTCTCGTCTCGTCTCGTCACTTCATCGAATAAAAAAAATCGAATTTACCACGTTGCTTTACAGGTATAAAGGTCTGTCAGGCGCTCGCCATAAATTTCACAGTACGTGAGTGACCTGGGTTCGATCCCCAGTGCCAACACCTCCAAAATTGATCTGTAACTTTAAGTGCCGATTTACCTCGTGATCAACGCGACGAAATCTGCTGTCTGAGAAATATTTTTTTTTAAGGACACGAAGACCGTCAACCCGCATTGGAGCATCGGGGCGGACTCTTACCAGGTCGATAGCCCTCTCAAAAATAACAGGAGGCCTGTGCTCTGCAGTAGGAAATTTATATGCTGTTATTTTACTTTTACTTTTGTAAAGGTTAATAAATAAAACAAAATTAATGTGCATATTTAATCAAGTATTCTTTATTTACCTACTTCAATAAAAATTTGCACAATGTTTTTATTATTCAGTCTGTTCCCCGTCTACTCGCTATTGTTTCAGTTGAATGTTCTCTATGCAAATGTATTGAACAAAATTACAGTGCTACCGATGTTCTATTTTAGAGGCAGAGGTTCGATATTGGTTTTCGTCCGCTATTTCAAGTACGAACGGTACGGTTTTAGGTGCAGTTAGTGATAAAAATTTACCGTTGCACTCGAAAATAAATGTACAACAACTTCGTTTAATAAAAATGATAGGTACCTACCGTGGTACTCTTTCTATATTTATCCACGCAAATTTCGTGTTGGCACGTTGGTATTTACCATATTTTTATGATCATAAACGAGTTTCTACGAATTGCAAAATATTGGATCTTCGCCTTATTCGTTAGGTATAGTTTTAAAGTAAAGTTTCAGCCTATAAATGTCCCACTGCTGAGCACAGGCCTCCTCTCATTTCTGTGAAGGTTTTGGAGCTAGGAAGAATCCGCCACGCTGCTCCAATGCGGGTTGGCGGACTGCACATGTCTTCGAAATATTTTTATTCCTCAGACATGCAGGTTTCCTCACGATGTTTTCCATCACCGCCGAGCACGTGGTAAATCAGCACTTAAAATTCCAATTAACAATTTTTGTGGTGCCGACACCGGGAATCGAACCCACGTCACTCGCGTAATATGAACTTTAAAGCGAGCGCCTAGCTCCTGACGTTATGTATACCACAAAGAAATCAATTCATCATCATCAGCAACAGCCTTAAGAGCCAGGTAGAGTGTATTAGCCATAGTTGCCCGTAATTACGACTTACACGCTTTCAAAACGGGACAGTCAATTGTTTTATGCGGCCACTACATACTATCTTTCAACACTAAAAACCATTATCATGGTAAATAAAACATAACATATTAAATACGTTTATAAATATTTAACTTTAACGAATGACTAACACAAATACGTTCAAAATATACGTACTATAAATTTTTCATATCGAAAAACCAAAAATGAACATAAATTAGTGAAGCTCGAGATAGTCGCTAGTATTTACTCCGACGTCGTATAACTTAAAGTACGATTTCTTTAGCGAATTGGACAGTATTTAATCCAAATAAACACCAAAAGTTGTGATTTGAATGAACGCACTGTTGACCTCCCGCATAACATCGACGTAACTATCACGCTCGTGGTCCCAAATGAACGCAACAGCATTGCTGTAGCTTTGTGATCTTTTTTGACATATTGTTACAATAGTGATTATCCTGTATCGATTAAAATGTAGAGTTTTGATTTTGCGCATAATTTCGCCCGATAGACGTAAGGCTAGTGCCGGCGATTCCTGTAATACACGAAATCATTACTCATTTTGCACATCTTAGACTTAAAATCATATGTGATGTAATACTATGAGCAAAATATTAATACTAATTAATCTAAAGTGACTTTATTTGTATCAACAAACAAAATAAATTTTATTACTAACTAAAATATAGTGAGCCTGTATTAAACACGATAATTTTCGTTGTGAACACTTTTTATTCCTTTACTTTTGATTATATTCCAATAAAGTGTTCCCTTTACTTTAAGAGTACGAACAACATCAACGATCCGGTAGGTTCCATTATGGAACAAGATCAAGATGTAAACGATGTCAATTCTGAGAAATAAGACGATCATAGGCCACTTCCAAGTTGTGAGTCTTTGCAAAATTACCACGCTTGGCAGAAGAATTGGCAAATGCAGCACCAAACACTTTGCATCATATATACGTTTGTCTGTCACCAATCTGATTTTTTTAAGGTCTGGCATAATTGATTGTTATTCCGCGATCAGTTTTCTGGCATTTCCCGTAGTCACTAACAAGATGAAATATGGTGGCAGAGTATCTTACGCCGTCACCATACAGCAATACTTACAGCATACTTAGCCACAGAAATTGTTTATACCACATCGAGATAGATATTTGCTTATAATTTATTTACATAATCTATTACATTAAATGCATAAACAGAATTTACTTGCTCATTGTACTTGTGATCGGAAAAGGCGTCATCTAGCATATTTTCAGTTATTATCTTCACTTTTTGTACATCAAATCTGTTATTTGGGTCCAGCTGGTATGTGTTAAGATACATTAGGGGAGGGCGACGATACTCCAAACCAACCTAAAATATAACTTTTAACGTAAAAATTAGCTTATTACAGAGCAGTGCAGTTGTAGTTACAGAAAGTCAAGGCGCTCGCTTTAGAATGTGGTTAAATATTTCATTCAGACGGTAACCTTGTAATTGTTAGTTAAAATTTTCTGACTAGGTTTAACACATAATCGGTGGTAAGGAAAAATATCGATGTCTGATAAATTAAATGATGGAATCTGTCAACACGCACTGCAGCGTCTCGGTGAGCATTTCCTGCCTTGAAAACTATACCTATGCCCGATAGAGAAACACTTATTAGCTCTTACTACCATTTTCTGTAGTTGTCTGTTTACTTTTTAATCAGTGCAAATAGTCCAATGTATTTTTTTTTAATACAATACTAATTTGAAGAAATAACTTGCGGTTGCAATTATAGCAAACACTGTAAAAAATTGTTGTAACTTCCCAACCGAACTTTTATTATCATATATTAGTTCATGAATTTTCTACAGCTACTATAGAAATATAGTGAAGCTAAAGTTAATGTGTCTTCTATGATGATTCTTCTCATTTGTTATGCGGCTTATTAACCACAGATTACTGCACAGATATATTAATAACTATTGTATCATTTTACCTGAGAAGTTCTCTCAATAGGTCTTATGCCCGGTACTCCCGTAAATCCAAAAGATGTTCTTCGCATTCTTAGTCTGCTAATAGACTTCGGATCAAAATCCATAGTGTTTCGGGTCTTGGACTGGCTCTTAAGAACATGCATTGAGACTTTACTCTTCCTTCCTTCCTCCATCACTGTGTTATTAATACAAATAAAGAAAAATGCTTTTTTAACAACTAAAATTCTTGAATGATCTACTTGACATAACACAACGCCTTAGTTGACAAGCTTTCAAGAAAGATTATTATTATCATCAAAAATTGTTATTATTATCAAAAAAGTTTCTCATAAAACGAATACTAGAATAATAAGGACCTGTGGCGTAGAGCTATTGCTGTAACCAAATGGAACAAAGTCGAATTATTAATCAAGTCATTTTTTAGTTCTGTTATTAGATAAACCTTTACAGAGACACATATGTAAGTCTTAATCAATCAGGACTGTAAAACAATTAATAGCTAAACTATGTATTTAAATAAATGTCTTACCATGAGTGCACATAGTTCCTAGAGTCTGGCGGTATCACATAAACTAGTCCGCTTCACCGGAGAAACATCACGCTCCTGCATAATACCAGCAAATAACGTTACTACTAGGTGGATTGAAAAGTACTCGGCCTAACACAGATCCATTCAATTCTAAAAATCAAATCTACCCACATTATTTAGTTCAGTTCAGACTAGTTCATTGTGTGAAGTTCGAAACGTGTGCGATAATTAGTTGTGATTTTATAAATTTATTAACAAATTAATCGGTCATAATTTCCGCGAATGGAGCAAATCGAGCAGCGTGCCGTCATTAAGTACCTCCATAAGAAGGGGCTATCATCAAAAGCCATCCATGATGACATGGTCAGTACATTAGGCGATTGTGTTCTGTCATATTCATCCGTCAAAAAATGGATAGCAGAATTTAAGCGTGGTAGAGAGAGTGTGAAAGATGAACCCCGCTCTGGAAGGCCTTCGACGTCAACTACTGACGAAAATATTAAAAAAGTACTTGATTTAATAATGGGAGACCGCAGATTAAAAATTAGAGAGATAGCCGAGATTATAGGCATCTCTTATGAACGAACTCAAAACATCATTGTCAACGAGTTGGGTTTCCACAAGGTGTCTGCGAGGTGGGTTCCGCGACTGCTTTCAGTTGAACAAAAAAGGACGCGATTGACTATTTCACGCGACTGTTTGGAGTTATTTGAAGCCGATGCAGATGATTTTTTGAATCGTTTTGTTACTATGGACGAAACATGGGTTCATTACTGTACACCGGAAACAAAACAACAATCAAAACAGTGGAGAAGACCTGGTTCACCACCCCCTAAAAAGGCTAAGTCGATTTTGTCGGCAAATAAGGTGATGGCTTCAGTATTCTGGGACTCGAAAGGTGTGATTATGATTGATTATCTTGAAAGGGGTCAGACTATAAACTCTGATTACTACTGCACCTTACTTCGTCATTTACGAGAGGAAATAAAAGAAAAACGTCGAGGAATGCTCAGAAGAAAAGTCCTGTTTCATCAAGATAACGCCCGTGTTCACACGTCAGTACAGTCAATGGCTGGAATTCACAACTGTGGCTTTGAACTGTTACCGCATCCGCCGTATTCACCTGATCTGGCACCATCAGACTTCTTTCTGTTCCCTAACCTAAAAAAGCACTTGGGAGGTCAAAGATTTTCGACAAACGACGAGGTCAAAGCAGCTGTAGACGCATATTTTGACTCTAAGGATAAATCATTTTTTTTAACGGTCCAAATGCTTGGAAGGGGAGGTGGCAAAAGTGTATTGAACTTGATGGTGATTATGTAGAAAAATAAAAATATAACTGATTTAGTATGTGTTTTTTTTCTTGGTTAGGCCGAGTACTTTTCAATCCACCCTCGTATATTTAGTTACTGCCTTCTCACAGAATTTTGAGATCTCGATTTTGTGTAAAAACACAAATTGTTGGTTATTAATTTTGTAACGATACAAATGACATTCTAATACTAGAGTAGGATTATTGATTCGAAATGGAAACTATTCGTGAAAGGTAATATAGTGTCAATAAATTTCAATTTAATTAAAAATTACATTGTAACGATGTAGAGGTCATTGTAGTCCTCCATTGATATTTACACAAGCAAGTATTGACTTCTATGCCGTAATAATTAAACGTTGTCCTTGTCTGCTAGTGCAAACGAGACCTAACGCAAGCGATATATATATATACATATAGATATATACATATAGATATATATATATAGATATATATATATATATATAAATATAAATATACGATATTTTTTTAAAAGTGGCAACAATCCAATACTGCAACTTTGCATACGACTTTATGCCCTGCGATTATTAGGAACATGCAGGTTAAATTGTCACATTCACGTTATAGGTATTTTTATCGGTGAAAAAAGAGGTTTTTGTTAAAGGAGCAAGCGGCTCACCTAATGATAAGTGATCACCGCCGCCCACAAACTTACGAAGAATTACGGCTGCGTTGCCGGCCTTTGGGAAAGGAGTAGGCTCCTTTCTTATAGGATCTTTGTATCGGCCCAAAAAAGCCCTGGCGGCAGCAAATTACACAAAGTCGTCGTATTTGGCAGAATTCCCAGAAAAATGTATAGTGCTACAATGTCGACCGTCAAGGTGCTGATGGAATTTTAAGTTGTGCCGCAATGTTTGATGGTGAAACGCAACGGCTGGAATTAATCATAAACGATCTACAGTAACCAGAAGAAAATTGTTTAAATTAATAACCAGAAGAAAATGTTTTTAAATTAAATAGATGAATCAAAATGTATCAGTTGCTTTATATAAAATATATAAATAATGTTTATATAACTAAGCAAATATTTTTAAGCATAAACTGTGGGTTTGTTTTGCAGATTTAAGTTGAACGTGCTGAAATACTCACACCCAAAACAAGTACCAGTAGGCGCTACCCATAGCGCATAAGCCAATCACTTAGCCTTTTTTTTTTTTACGTGGGGAAATCCTGCATGGATACCCGACTGGCCAGGGGGGCAGCCGGGTTATGTCGGACTCTTACCGACTAAAACCCCACGGTGGCCTCCATCAGCGCTTAAGAGGGGTCACGGGATCTCCGTTCGGAACACAACCGTGGCCCCTCTAACGCATCGCTATATATATAGCCCGACCCGGGGACAGTACTCGCTGCCCCCAGCACTCTCTCGGTGCTATCACGATGACTCGAGACCACATCGAGTCATCGTCCTCCCCGGGGTCGCTTTACTGGGCGTTCAGGTCCCCTGCCCCGATTGCCCGCGACCCCGAAGGCCCCGTTTCTGGTAGGGGATCACCGTTTCTGAAAGGAGGGCCGTGACGAGGCCCGCCGATGTACCTCGGCGGCGTCGTCGTCTCCGAGAGGGATCGGTCCTCTCTCGATCCCTCTCGGCAGCCTCCTTCTGGACCATCACGGTCTCGCAGAAATTGGCTACGGCCCTCCACGCCGTGTCCCCGCTCAGCATAGCCGACACTACTGCTGGCAGGGAGAGGTTCCGCCCGATTCGGCTGACCAGGATACTGCGCTCCGACTCCCAAGCTGGGCACACCGAAAGGGTGTGGGATGCGGAGTCCTGGTCCCTTCCACCGCAGTGGAAGCAGTTCGCCGTCGCCTCGCGTCCGATCTTACACAGATAATCACCGAAGCAGCCGTGCCCGGTAATTATCTGTGTGAGACGGTAGGTGAGTCTTCCTCCTCGTCGCTGCATCCAGGCCTCGAAGACCGGCAGGACTGCACTGACGACGCGTTTGCGTGCATATTGCTCCTCGCGGAGCCGAGCACGCCACGTCGCCAATGCGCTCTGTCGTTCCTGCCGTTTGATGGACTCGAGCGCCTCATCTGGCTCGCTGCCACTGCTCTGGCAGAGGGTGCGGATCCGGTGAAACACCCTCGCATCCATGTCCTCCAGTATGTCCACTTATCCTAGGTCAACCGAGCCGACAATATTTATATAACTTTTATTTTATAGGAGAAAGTGATAGATGAGCAAAACTTTCACCTTATGGTAAGTGAAACGTCTGCCTATAACAAACTACATTGCTGTGTCACCCTGAACTTTTCTTTGTGACACTATACTGCGCCCTCTGAGACATCAGTTCTTAAGTCTCATGTTCCCAGTAATTTTACTAGCTCTTATTACACTTTAGACCGAAAAAACGTTTGCACACTACTGCTTGACGACAGAATAACTGACCCTGTGGACCACCGCCGTTACCAAACTACCTGGATCTATAAGTATCCTACTACCAGAAACTAGAACTTGACTATAAAATGTAATATTCTTAGTTCAAAAAGAGATTAAAATTCAATTAAAATAATAAAGTTCACCGCCTGTACTTCTGTTAGTAAATGCTCAAAGGACAGAACTATTTTGTGACTTCATAGTACATGTGAGAGTTTACGAGGATTTCTGTCGCTTTTGACGCCACTCAGTTTTTAATTTCAAAACATCAAAGCGTATCTGAGTTTGGGGTCAATGACCACTAAAGTACGACGCTCTTGGAATTAAAGTAGTTATATGCAACGTATGCAACAAGTACATCCAATGCGAGTTTGTTAAAGAAAAGTTAAAATTTTAAAGTTTTATGTTTATAAGAAACAAACAAGAACAAGATAAAATTACTTGTAACGTAAAACTTTTATGCTATGAATATTCATAGCGTTTTTTAACCAACTTCAAAAAATGATAAGGTTATTAATTCTTTTTTATGTATGTTCAGCGATAATTCTTTACCACGTGGGACGATTTCGATGATTCTTTTTTTAATATTTAGGGTACCTCAGGGGTGCTCCCATATAAATTTGGTTAAATTATGATAAAGTAATCTATGAGATCATAATCAAACTCTTAAAGTCGACTAAACTTGTTTAGAGCTGTTGCGTGGAAGTTGGTTTTATGATTAAATCATTATTTAAAAAAATTAAACGTTACCCATACTATGATGTGTCGTGTTCCTGTATTGTGAATGCGTTTAACCGACATAAATTTCACATTTTGTATTTTTTCACAAATGTAGAACCCGCGGCGTAGAAGTCAGGTACTCGTTTCGTATATGTTATAAATATGTTTACATCGTCTTACGGTACTGGCAGCTGAACTATATATACTTAATACCTTTTTGAAGTGAAACTTCTTTGGGCGCGATGAAAGTAAAATTAACGGTCGAATTTCAGTGCAGCGTTTCCGTGTAACATTTCTGTTATTTTTAATTAACATTTATCGATTATTTAATAATTGTTCATATACCTTTTATTTTACTGGTTTATTTTACTGGTGGTAGGATTCCTATGCAGGAATCCGTCTTAGTAGGTACCACCCCAGGGCCAGTTATTCTGCCGTGAAGTACTGTGTTTGAAGGGCACTGTGAGCTAGCGTAATCACTGGGCATTTGAGACTTAAGAACTGAGGTCTCAGGTGACGGGCGCAGTGTGGTGTCACACAGAAATATTCTGGGTGACACAGTATTTGTTGTGGGCGAACATTGCACTACCCATCATGTAAACGTTTTCCTCGTTTCGTCACTTTATACAATAAAAAACAAAATGATGGTCTCCTAGCCGATTTCGACCACGGCGACAACTGCCGACTACTGTCGAGAGCCATCAACTGCGCAGGAGATATTATAGTGCCACAAGTGTACGCGCAAACACAGAGGCACTCACTCGTCCCAAACCTACCCGCGCCCGATGTAACGCTGATGCGATAAGATCGGAGGTAGGCTAGGATGCAGTGTCAGAAACACGGGGACAATCACAAGACAACCAGACCCGAAAACCAACAATTTATGTTTTAGCACAAATGTTGGCTCCGGCTGGGATTCGTACCCAGGACCCGCGGCTTAGAAGTCAGGTACTCTGACCACTAGGCCACGCGGTCGTCATAAAACAAAATACCATTATGTTAACGCGACTAATATTTTTGTTGATTAACGTGATTTTTTTTATTTTTATTGAATTTCTTATGTATAAATGTTTCACTTTCATCGCCTGTATTGAGTAGCAGATGCTTATAAATAAAGTGGTAAGAAATAGCAGTTCTATATCAGTTAAATAAAGTTTATGTTAGTAATATTCAAATGAATTATGATGATGACGTCCTCTCGATCGATCGACAACGGAGGCAATTTGGAAACACTGTCGGAAGCTATCAACTCTGCAGAATATGTTATAGTGCCACAAGTGTTCGCTATATATACACTGGGATAATCACAACACAACCATTGATGGTTCGGGTGAACCTACCCTGACCACTAGGCCACGCGGTCGTCGAATTCTACTAGAGATTAGAAATATGGATACCATGTTATTCAATGCTTATGAATTTTGCCAGTAAATACTTCGTTTTAATATTGATTATTTACTACTACCACGATTTATCAAAGTCGTGGTTTTATTTCAATAGAACGCTTGTGTCTACAAGACTGACTTAGCAGCAAAAACAACAATAAATGTATAAAAATAAACATTAACATCAAAGAAGCTGGATGTTCGCCATAATCGAAAGATAAAATAAAAAAGGTATTCTCATCTCCGCGAATATAAAATGTGGCCAAGACCGCATGTATTGCTTACTTTTAATTTAGTCTTGTAAATATTACGTTCTATTGCTTTACAGATAATTGCCTTAGTTCAAAAATGTCACGGTATGTTAAGGTAAATTATTATATAGTAATTAATTATTATTACTGGGCATATAAAACAAATTTTATCATTATTTGATATTTTCGTATTTAATCATAATGAATGTTGCCTTTAACATAAAAATATATGATCAGCGCGGACACACATAAACTTTTGGGCTTCGCTTAAAATCAGTATATATATTTTCGGTGATGTAATTGCTGTTAGCCTTCTCGGCTTTTACAGCTTCATCGGATACTGTGCTCGCGGGCCAGGGGCCCGCGTGCCAGGTTTGGTTTGACCCAAACATAAATAAATAAGTAAAAACTTCTACAAAAACCTCGAAGTTCGGACTGTGTCACGTTCGCTGCGTGCTTTCGCGATTTCGAAAATCTTAAATATTTTAAGTCGTCTAATGACCGTCCGAAGGAGGCTGCGCGTGTCCATTCGGACTATCGACTTGTGTGTCGGTAACTCTGGGTGGTGAGAACCGTCCCGGAACACGGGTGAATCTTATGTACGCGGTGTGATTATTGACTATTGCGCGCCGCTTTCTACGGCGGTGGCGCGTCGTGGTGCGTGTTATATTAAAGCTATTGACTGTGTGTACAGTGTGGCCTGGATCGTGACTGACGTTTCGCGGGCGACGTTTGCGTTCGGTCGCGTTTCTGTTTGGTCGGTAATTTGCTGCTTTAACCACCAGCGGGTTTGAATGAACCGCGGCTTTTTCGAAAAACCGCCGTGATAATTCTCTGAAGTGTTCAGAGATTAAGGGCATTTCACAGTCGCTGTGAATTAAAATCAGTGCTGCAGAAATGCAGCATGAGTCGAAGTCCAGAATTGGAACTCACGGATGATCATAAACTGTAATTATTTATCTCTTCTCTGTTGTTAATGAATAAGTTTTTTCGTATTACATATACAAGTACAAGTACATACATACATACACATGATGAACAGGCACTTAAAATAGTGATTAATCATTTTAGTGGTGCCGGGACTCGAACCCAGGTTACTTGCGTACTACACTGTGTGTGTGTGTGTGTGTACTGAAATTTAAAGCAACCGCCTAGCCTCCTGTTGGTAAGATTCATATGCAGGAATCCGTCTAGGTAGGTACCACCGGAAGGCCAGTAATTGTGCCATGCTGTAGTGTGCAAACATTACAGTGTTACGTTCTGAAGGCCAATGGTAGCTAGTGTAATTACTGGGCATATGAGAGATGATGATGGCTCAGGGGGTTGTGTTACACATATGTTCTGGATGGCATAGCATTTGTCATGGACAGACGTTGCACTTACTATCAGGTGGTAGATTTCCCATATTAAATACGGCAATATTTGACAAATTTACATTAATACATACATGCCTTTTTTCCATATAAGGGGTAAGCAGAGATCATACATTTTTGGGCTCCCTTTTTAAATTAATAGGTATATGAAATTAACTCTAGAAACAGGAAGTGTTATGAAATTTATAAAGGGCATATTGAGTGTCCATCAGCACGTAAGAGTCTGTTTGGGAGTGCGTGTGCATGCGTGTGTGTTTGTGTGTGTATATGAAGAGTGTATGTGTAGGCACATATGGCTTTGCCTGAGTGAATGTTTGAAGGATCTGATCACGGAAGAATCAAACGGATTTATTTAAGTTCACATTTTCTTTAGGAATCAGCATTCATAATTTTTCTGACTCAGCATATTACCATTTTAAATAATATGAATGAGAAGGAATTTAAATTGCCTCACTGAGCTATGTTTAAAATCATACAAGCTTGCTATTTGTTGTGTACACGTGGAAAAAGGTATAATCTAAATCTTTTTGCGAAATTAGTCCTTAACGCTGGTGTAGGAACTCTGAAAATCCTCCTCTCAAGCATCTCACCATAGTTGGCACAGGTAACAATTTGTGGAGAGCTACAGCAAATAAAAATAAAATAAATGAAACAAAAAGTCCCTTAAATTATTACCCATCTCAGTAAATAAATAAAATTTTCAAGCCCAAACAACATCTGTTGACGCTAAATTTTCACTGACAACATATGCCGTGAATATTTTATAGCATCAGAGTGAATTAAATTTGAAGCAAACTCACCTACTCGAATTACAGCCTTTTCAAAACAGGTTTAAATATTTTAATGACAAAGAGATTTAATAAACAACAACTTTGGTTTTTTGAAATTTAAAAAGATTTTTTGCGAGCGGGTATCGAGTATGTTTCTTCAATGACACCTTAAGCCCTTTGCTCGTTCAGGTAATACGAGAATAGAAGATGACGTACCATCCCAGGCTAAAATACCATAATTGATTATAGCTTAAACTTAAACCATAACTGACTATAACTTGGCACAATGACAGGTTTACCATTTTCATTACTTTCCAATCTATAGCAGCTCTAAGTAGTTTCATGGGATACATTAGTTTCCGAATTCGTCCAGACATAGCAAATAGGTAGTCTCTAAAGTTAATTTTTGTCCAGTATAACCCCCAAATATTTAATAGATTTCACATTCTCGATTTTTCACAGGTGCAAATTATATTTCAGTCAGTGAAAAGAAAACAAGAACGGTCATGGATTCTTATATTGTCTGAATGTGGGGACGTCCTACCTGTTTTGTGGAAACAAAGAAAATGTGTTTTTGCAGTATTGAGTGTCAGTAGATTCTGAGATAGCCGTTTCGAAATGGTGGCCATATCTTTTCTGGCTGTTCTATACACATCTTGCCAGGATTAACCATGAAATAAAACAGCACTGTCACCTGCATAACACAGTGACTGAATTTTGAAATGAAAGAGACGCAATGCAATTAATACACATTAGAAAAAGAGTAGGTTCTAAAATACTGCCCTATGGTACACCGAAAGACACCGATCTAAAGCCACTTGTTGAGTTATGGATTTTTACGCACAGCATTCTGTCTGTTAAATAACTAGAAAACCAGTTTAAGGCTACGCCACGGATGCCAAATACTTCCAGCGTCTTTAAAAGGATAGGGACAAAGACTGTAGCAAAAGCCTTCGATAGATCCAAAAAGACCCCGAGACAATTCCGTCCGTTATCAAGATGTGAAGACACAATCATAGTAAGAAGTCACAGCATTCTCAGATGATTTTTCTTTTCGGAATCCAAACTGGCGGTCTGTGATTAAAGATTTGCTTCGAGATATTTCAAAAGCCTTTTATTAACTATTCGTTCCAGTAGCTTAGGTATAGACCCATGATATAGGGCGTTAGTTACTGGGATCATTTTTTGGCCTATCTTTGTGAATTGGAACAACTGCAGCTTTCTTTCAATTTTCTGGATATGGTACTTAAACTAATATTGAAAATGGCCGTGAGTGGTTCTGCTATGACCCGGAGAATTATTTACATCTAACTGCTGTTAAGGAGGAACTGAGGCATTTAACTTCTGTGCTGTCGGTGGGACCTAGAAAAAAAGGAAAATTTTATGTAAGCATATAAACAAGTTTCTTGTCAATTAAAAATGTTTTGTAATTATATCGTAGAAAGTTTAAGAAAGCAAAAAGAAAAGAAATCGTACTGATTTTCTATATTATTTAAAGAATACTATCCGATGAGGTACGAGTATTATTTAATTTAGAATAATAAAATTAGCTGTTACTAGAATAAATATTCAATATCATATTTTTTTGTCTAAATCTTTCGCAATTTGTTTCAACTAAATTGTGGAAGAATTTAGAAAAACCATCATTTCCCACCGAGCCCAAGGCAAGTCGCCCGGTAACTGAGCTATCATTCAGTTACCGGGCGACTTGCCTTAAATTTTATTGAACGCGAGTGACCTGAGTCTGATTCTTCTAAAATTTTTCTGCAATTTTAAGTGCTGATTTTACCACTCAGAGGAAAACATCTGGAGGAAATCTGCATGTCTGAGGAATAAAAAATATGACAAGGCCTTCAGAAATACGCCAATCTGCAAATGCGTATTTTTCTATTATATTATTGTCTACCTCATTTACTTAGTCCAGGTTTAATACTGTGGTAGAGCTATTGCTGTGTGATAGCGGCGTAAGAGAATCTACTGCCCCATTTCACACTAGATAGGCCAGAAAAATGTCATGGCTTTTGTCGGATTACGGAGTAATCTAGCCCCAAACTATCTGGATCGATGACGGGAAACTGCGTATCAGATGATGATGAAAGTTATGAAATTTGTTGACTTATCTGATTAACTTTAATTTTCTTCTTCATTAGTTTCTGTACTAACAGTTTAGTTTTATTATGAATAACCATTATAACACGTAAGTATTTATTATAGTTTAGTAATCAGCGTATTAGCCTGAAAAATCCGCCTAATAAGTACGGGTACTGGATACAAATCCCAGTTGAGTCAATATTTGTGAAATTTACAATTTATTGGTTTTTGAATCTGCGTGTGATTGTGTTGAATTCGTAATACTAACACTAAATGCGATCCTTACTACAATTTAATCTCTATCCAGATAACCAGTATCATGGATGCGCTATAAAGACATTAAATGCAAAAACACAAATACCAAACCAAGAAAACCTATCTGTAGACTAAATAAATATTTTTCCAGTAAATCAATCGATCGAGGTCAATGCGCCAACCGAGGTAATACTTTGTTTGCTATTCAACCAATAACAGTTGTCGAAATAGATCAAACATCATCACCATTATGAATACCAGTATTAAAAGATAAGCAGCAAATGGTATTTCATCTACAAGTACAAAATTTCTCATAATTTTTATGTAACTTGTATTTGAAAGTCTAGTTCAAGTACAAGTCAAAGTCCAAAATTTCTTTATTCATTTTAGGCTTGTATAAAGCTCTTAGAAATGTCTACACCGGTTCAAAAAATAAGACCTTCACAGAGAAGAACAGGCAAGAAACTGAAGGCTTTCTTTTTTTCAATGCCATATTACATATTATTACATTACTGCCTTCTTGACTAGTTTGTTGAAGTCTATGTAAATTTTTTGAGTCACACTTTTAGGAATTTTGTTATTAAATTTTATGGATCTACTAAGTAAATATTTTCTGGTTTTGGCCAACCTAAACACAGGAACCTATAGCGTGTAGCCTCGACCCATTTTACAGGATACAGTCTGCAGTATAATAATGTATTTCCGTACACACATTATATTTTCGTAAATATAAAACGACGGAAGTGACAAAATATTAGTATCCTTGAATAGATCTCGTAGCGACTCGCGAGGACCCAAGTTATAGATTGCCCTAAATGCTTGTTTTTGCAAAATTAATATGATAATATAGAAGTATGCAAAATAGACTAATTTAGCCTTGTCAACTGTCAGACACTCAACTATCTGATCTTTCAAATAGCAAAAAAGGCAGAACTTAATTTGAAAGCCATTTTTTCAACATGTGCTCTCCACAGTAGCGTTTTTTTTTAATGTAAGAGGGGGCAAACGAGCAAGCGGCTCACCTGATGGTAAGTGATCACGGCCCATGAACATCTACAATACCAGAGGAATAGCAGATGCGTTGCCGGCCTTTGAGAAAGGAATAGGCTCTTTTCTTGAAGGTCCCTAGGTCGTATCGGTCCGGAAAAACCGCTGGCGGCAGCAGATTTCATAAAGTGCTTGTGCGGGGCAGAAAATTGCGCGAAAAACGCACTGTGCTGGAACGCCAACCATCAAGGTGGTGACGATGGAATTTTGCGCTGTGCCGCAATGTGCGGTGGTGAAAATCAGCGGCTGGAATTAATCTGAACAATTCCTCACTCCCCATGGTAGATCTTATAAAAAATGCAAAGGGATGCAACATCTCTTCGCAAAGCCAGGGGATCAAGCCGATCAGATAGAACATGGTCGTCGACGATTCGAGCCGCTCTCCGTTGAATGCGGTGAAATGGAAGTAGCTGACACTTGGGCGCCCCCGCCCAGAGATGAGAACAGTACTCCATGTGCGGCCGAACCTGCGCCTTATAAAGTTGCAAGCGTTGGTCCGGCATGAAGTACTGTCGCGCTCTATTGAGCACGCCAAGCCTTTTGGAAGCCAATTTGGCCTTCCAGGTGACCGCGAAACTAAACGTCAGTCGATATGTCGACGCCAAGAATACCGATACTGGCTGAGGTAACGAGGGGAGTGCTCTCGTAATGAGGTGATACGACGAAGGGTTTCTTTTTAGCGGTAATCGCGCAAACCTGTGTCTTCTTGGGGTTGAACTGGACTAGATTTAGTCGGCCCCAATTCGAGATTTTGTCTAACAAAAACTCGACTTCAGACACAAGTTTGTTCCGGTACTCGTCAACGTGTTATATACCGGTGTATACGGCATTACCAGTGCTGTCATCTGCATAGCAATGAATGTTACTAATTTGCAACATGTCATTGATATGCAGAAGAAACAGGGTTGGTGATAGCACACAGTCTTGTGGGACACCAGCATTCACAGACTTAGAATCCAAGCAAGCACCGTCAACTACGACCTTCATGCTCCAGTCTGTGAAGAAAGTGGTGACCCAATTACAAAATTTCTCGGGAAGCCCGTAAGAAGGCAGCTTTGAAAGAAGCGCTTTGTGCCCGACCCGATCAAAGGCCTTCGCTATGTCCAAGCTAACTGCCAGGGCCTAGGGCCTCCCCCTTACTCTCGACTGCTTCCGCCCTTTGAGTGAGGTACACTAGAAGATCACCAGCCAAGCGAACCCGACGGAAACCGTACTGGCGGTCGCTAATCAGCTGGTGCTCCTCTAAGTACTTCAAGAGCTGGCAGTTCATAATGGACTCCATAATTTTGGAGAGCAAGGAGATGATGGCAATCGGCCTGTAGTTGGACGGATCTGAGCGGTCGCCTATTTTAGGGATCGGGTGCACCAAAGCTGTCTTCCATGACTTCGGGACGACGCTTAGAGAGTAGGAGTACCGGAAAAAACGCGTTAAAACCGATGCCAACTCTGGAGCACTCATCCTCAGCACAATAGGCGGGATGCCATCAGGCCCACTCGACTTGTTGATATCCAGGGAGAGTAGTGCTTTGCGCACTGAGCTTTGCCAGAACCTGATGTCTGGCATAGAGCACTCACACCGCGGAATGGTCGGCGGTGAGCTCCCCCTGTCGTCAAGAGTCGAGTTGGACGCAAAAAGAGAGCCCAGAAGATCGGCTTTCTCCTTTGCGTCATGGGCCAGCGAATCGTCCTCCCTGTGCAGAGATGGTAGTGATGGCTGACAGAAATTTCCTTGGACAGCCTTGGCGAGAGACCAGAACGCACGGGTTCCCGAAGGAAGGCGACCTAGTTTCTCGCCAATTCTGCCTATGTGCTCCGACTTTGCCGTAGCAATTACTCTTTTGAAGGACCTGGAAGCAGAGTTGTACTTATTTTTAAAGTCGCTGTTTTTTTTAATCCCGAGACGCCGATGCATAAGCCCAGGCCCGGTAACACTGCTGCTTTTGGCGAGATGCCATTCTGCAGGTGCCACCAAACAAAGTGGTTCGCGATTCAAGCCATTCGGCGTGGTGGGCGTTGAAGTCGCCGAGTATCACGATCTCTGTGGGTGGAATCTGCTGTAGCACAGAATCTGCAGCCATTTGGATGTGGTCGATGAGTCTGTCAGTTTCAGTATTACCGCTGTGGGACCTATAGAGGCACCCATAGACGCGAGGGTGGTCGTCGCTGTCTATGCGTAGCCAAAGGGTGGACATGTCCCTACCTTCAAGGCTGCCGAGGCGTTGAGAACATATATCCTCTCTGACGTACACACAAACCCCGGCCCGGGGCCTTAAGGAATGTTCCAGCTTGTACCCCGGGTAGCAAAGATAAGAGGTATCCGCCGGAGAGGATATCTGCGTCTCAGTAAGAAAAAGCAAGGCCGGCTTTGCCGTCTCCAGATGGTAGTGGATGGCAACAAGATTGGAATGTAGTCCCCTGATATTGCAGAAATCCACGGCAAACGTGGAAAGGGGTGCCGTAGTTTTTTTGCTACGTTTGTCTCGAACAGTTCGGGAGTAGAGCGGAACTTTGCCCCTCCCAGAATACGAGGGGCAGCCTGAGCACCCACGCTCAGGTAGCGACTGGTAGCCCGAGCGCGGGTGCCCAGAGGGGGATTCTCCAGCACCGGTGGTGCTGGTACCTCCCTGGGGTAGATTTTTTGTTTCCGCTACCATGTTTTGGGAGAGGGGGTGGGTGGGCCTCCGGTTACCTGCACTCACCAGACGAAACGCAGAAGAATTTCAAATGTACATTTATATACAAAGACTTCTTAGTATTTACAGAAAGGGGGAAGGAGGGGAGGGGGGGCTCGATGTGATCCAAGGGCCTCTTATGGAGGTTGGAAAATAAATATTTTAAGTTTAACTAAAATCGGCTTTTTCTCGACTATTTGTCGACTAAATCTCGAGTAGGCCTTTTTCGTTTGCTGTTCCGGCAGAGGTTTGTCCGCTATGGGGCGTGGCCTCGTCAAGTTTGTTTAACCCGTTTATGAGATCGTCGGGATCTTCTAGTACATGTGTACACGTCAGAAGCGGGAGATGGTGTCCTGCACGGGGGAATAATTAGCCTGCAGCCACTATCAACGGGCTTAAATAATATTTTATCGAATTAAAATATCTTGTGGAGATATCTTTGAAATGTTTAAATAAGGATGACATTTCTAGGTCGCGGTGTATATCCACATTACGCATATAGTGAGGCACGTTTGTTGCGCGACGAAGGAATTTTCTTTGGTTAGCCTGTAACGGGCGAAGCCGACAGACAGGGACATGTGCAAAAACTAAGCTAGCGTATGCCATATTAGGACGAACATATGTTTTATTCAAAAATAATTTATGTCATAGGGAGATTTTACTACGCCTGTTAGTTAGTGCGGCTAAGCGTCCTGAGACGAAAACCGCCCTGTTTGTAATGTCTTTAAAATGTTTCATTAAATAACGATTGTTGTCAAGCGTGACTCTTAGGTGTTTGGCGTTATTTATCCAGGGTACGGGGCCGTCACAATGATATTGTAGTGTTAAGATTTCTCCAATCTCTTTTTAATTTGGATAGGGTTTGCACTTTAGAATAATATTGCCTTACTTTTGTCTGGGTTTACTTCAATTCTCCATTTTCTAAACCAATCGCCTAATGGCTGCGGATTGGAGAAGTAAACATGCCCTCGGAAGCCCGTTGTCCGAGTGTGGTGCTGTGGCTGCTGCTTTTGTGGCCTCCCTTTATATGGAAAAAAGGTGTGACTATATCACGTTATCAAGTTTGATTGAAGTCTAACAACATACGTATATTTACGAGTATGTCGCCTTAGGTGACGTAACCGGGTGCATGTCTACGAGTGACGTAGAGGGCTGAACGACTACGGGTGGCGTAACATATTGTTTGTCTACTTTCGGTGTAGAGGATTTATCATTTGTTATGTTTTAACATATTTTAGTAATTATTATTTGACTATCGTCTGAGTCACTATCATAAAGATATTGGGTTGATATCCTGATTATTTAAAACTACACGAGACAATGCGTTGGCATTTGTATTTAACAAAAATCGCTCGCCTAGTTCACTTTTACAAATTGAACGAAGCTGATGATGATTTTTATAAATGATTCTTATATTTAAATTTGAATAAGAATTATTAATAAAAATCATATTTCCGAATTTTCTTCTAAATATTGAGGAATTTTTTGTCATTTTTGTATTGTTCGAATTATGTTATTTTCTTCGAAGTCCTCTTGAAAATGTTTTTTTTTTTCAAATATAATTTTATTATAAGGAATTGGTCGTTTAACGTATGTATGATCTTTAGCGCGGTTATTTTGATGGTAATGTGACTTTTGAGATTAATGGTTATTTGCTCTATTGTAACACGTCAAGGGTTGCGTGTACGCAAGCATTACATTTTCATAGATCTATATTTTTAAATTCGCAATTGTTATGATTTTACTAAACTTATGACTACTTCTAATGTATTGCGGTCGGACCATTCGGTTCGTAAGTTCTATATACTTCGAGTTGCCACTGTCACAATGTATTAACGAATACATTAAGACTTAATTGTTTTCATAGTAACAAGGTTATGGGTTAAATTCCGTTATGGCGACATAACTCGTTAAAGAACAAGTCGTCACAATAATTATATCAAAATACATTATTGTCTATATAATAATAATTAACGTTCAGCGACTAATATTGTAGCAGGTTTTTCAATTGTTTATTATCGTTTTTTTATGTTTATATCGTAAAAACATTGGTAAAGATAATTTATGCGATAACATTGTGTTGGAAAATTAAATATAGGCATATGACATTTCCACGAAGACATGCGGTGTCTATTTCACAGTACCGGATTTTACATAGACATTTATATTTTAATTCCGGTATGTTCGAGGTCTCAGTAAATTTTGCAGAAAACTTTCGAATTTTACAGAAAAGTTAAAAAAAGATTGGTTATTTCCTGATTTAATGAAATAAAATTATAATTTAATTTAAACTTGATAGTACAATCAATCCGTCCTATCTTAAGATGTATTTCTGTGATACAAATATTTCGACAAATGTTGCTCTACTTCAGTTGTTGATTAAGCAAACACATGTTTAATGCCTTAAGGAAATCAGAAGTATGACTTGAGTGTTTTTGCTACGTAATCCTCACATATGTATGATAATAACCTCTCTTACGAGATTACGAAATCACTACCCCTTTCTATACATATTCAATATGTGTAATAGCTTTCATAAATACTTTTTTTTTAAATAGTAGCAGTAAAGTATTATAGAAGGGTCCTCGCAAACACACAGATACTTTCACATTCACTCGTCGTCGCTTTTCGGTATCCAATGGAACGTCAAGGTCGGGGACAATCTGATCACTGTATCACACAACAGTATTATTAATATTACACGCCTGAATACAAAAAGTTGGGATTGCCTGGGATTTCCACCCGGGTTTTGGTACGATACAGCGGCTTATTGGGGTGATGGTTCCTGCAATTGTCATCAGCGCTGTCGGTAGGAGGTTCAATCCAATTCGCACGGGACAAATAATTGTTTTTAATTATGTACATGCTGTATGGACATAATTTTCCCTGGTCTGGGTGTTTATGCATGTGATATTGATGACTAAAACACACACACACTTCACAGGTAAAAGCCTAGTGTTTACTAGGCTTTATATTACTATATTTATTAAAAATATAATATATTTTATTTTACTATTATATGTTTTATATCTTCTAGTACAAAATCATAAATATCAAAAATTACCTATCGACAATTGAGTTACTACTTGCTTTAATGCCAACTTTTTTCAGCTTTTATTTAAGCGAATGTCGGTCACTTGTTTTAGATTTAGCGTTCTGCGCAGTGAGCTTGGCAAGTTTTTATTGCATGCCGATTTTATGTTAAATCCATAAAATCAATTAGTAGTTTATCTAAATTACGAAATGTCGGTGAATAGAAAAAGGCGATACTTCCAAAATCATTACGATTAGGAGAGAAAAAATTGAGCTAACAGATTTTAGATAACTTTATTATATTCCGATCTTAGTAAGGCACCTTTCACTTTCTTGTTACTGACCGAATTTTAATAAAGATAAAATAACATGGAATGGCACAGGTAAAATTCGTCATAGCTATCTTGGAGTCAAGAAAATTGAATTTTATTTCCTCAAGGGTATAAAAGAAAATTATTTCGCTTACCAAATCGTCTTCTGCTCCCGAGAGGAAACAATTTGCATAATACATACCTCATTATTTCAGGAGCTTCAAATAAGCTTCGAACTTTTTAAAGTAAATTCTCTAAGTGCTTACATTCTTTTGGACATTTTTTTATTGGATAAAGTGACGAGACCAACAAAACGTTTTAATTTTCTGGGTGACACAACATTTGTTGTGAGCGAACGTTACACTTACAGAGACAGGGACATTATTTTTTTTTTTACTGCATTGAACATTTTTGATTCTACCATTTACGCTTTCGACCATCTCTCGTCACACTTCTTTTGTTCCTGTCTTTGGCACGCCGTATGTGTACTTCATAACCACATTCTTCTATCCCATGCCCGCCCTAAATCTCGCTCTTTAAACCTCTTTAAATAACAAGAGATTTAATTTAATCAAAAATATATTAGCTGCCGGTGAGATGGATATTGTGAGATAGATTGTAAGGTATAAATGATGTAGTTAGTTGATACATTTTAATTTTTTTTTAGTTATTTACCCATTTTGTCCATGATCCATTGTTAACCAGAGCCGTGCGAAATTAGACTAATTTTCCAATATCTATATAAAAAAAGTAAAGTAAATTTCTTATAACTACTGGAATATTATACATACATACATACATAAGATCACGACTGTATCCCATAAGGGGTAGTCAGAGACTGCGCACTCACTGCAAAAACAGATGACTGCCACAATCCACGTTTCACCAAAACAATACAACGCACTTGGTGTGAAAGGTGGTGAGCCCATCGCCACCATGCGCTGTTGGGCGCACAGTGCAGTTTAAATCCTTACTCGCCTTTTACGAGATCCATTGGATGAGATGGAGTGGTAGTATTCTTTTGACGAGCCGCCACCACACGGCCATCGAATATTATACATTTAATAAACTAATTTTGATGGATCTAATATCGTTTAGCTTTTAATTTTTATAAGTAAAAGTAAAGTAAAGTTTCAGCCGATAAATGTCCCACTGCTGAGCACAGGCCTGCTCTCATTTCTGAGAGGGTTTTTGGAGCTAGGAACAATCCGCCACGCTGCTCCAATGCGGGTTGGCGGACTTCACGTCTTCGAAATATTTTTTATTTCTGAGACATGCAGGTTTCCTCACGATGTTTTCCTTCACCGCCGAGCACGTGGTAAATCAGCACTTAAAATTGTAATTAATAATTTTAGTGGTGCCGGCACCGAGAATCGAACCCTGGTCACTCGCGTACTATGAAATTTGAAGCGAGCGCCTAGCCCCTAAGCTACCAACTATTATAATTCCCTTTACCTGACTGAATGACCTGATGAAGTAGATTTTTTGTCATATATTAAAGAGACAAAGATGGGATGGTCAGTGCATCGTCTGCCCATAACAAATGCTACCTCACCTAGAACATTTCTGTGTGGCATCACAATGCACTCGTCACCCTGAGACATCAGTTCTTAAGTTCATTATGCCAGTCATAACATTAGCTATCAGTGCCCTTCTTGACTAAAACAGAATAACTGGCACTGCGGTAGTACCTACCTAGACGGTTTCCTGACCGAAGATTTTTTTTAAATATATACTAAAGTCAAATATATTCATCTTAGTATCATACTAATATTAGGTATACTGCGTGGGGAATTCACGCCCAACGAGAAGTAGCGATGGTGTGCTGTTGCGGCCTACGAGAATCTACCACCCTGTCTCAGTCGACAGAGGGAAAATGAAAACCAGGAGATGGGCAACAGCATCTTCCTGGAACATCTGAATAAATGAACTGCGGTTGCCAACCCGCCGGACAAGCATGGCAACATGTCGAAATCCCCCAAAAATGAGAATTTCACACAAAAAGAGCTAAAAAAGAGAGTAGCAATAATCTTTTCTTAATTTTTTTTTGTTTAATGTATGTTATAATCTACGCTCTTTTCTTGCTGACTATTGTTTTTCTATTACTAAAAAATTGTAAGGCGTGTATACGACAAAAAACTTTATTATATATAGACGTATATATAAACTATATATTTAGACGTAAAGGTATGGGTCCCGGTCACGCGGCCCGGAAGTCTTTAAAAAACGGTTTTGCACTGAACGTGACAAACCGCACCGCGGACGAAATCGTCCAGTCAGAGATGTACATTATGTCATAATTATCATAAGAAATTACTTATAGTAATATATCATATTATGGATATAGTAAAGCGTATTATTAATGTTTAATCATAAAGATCACAATTTTGTTATAATATAATGGTTAAATTTCCTTTGGCCCTAACAAAATCATTATTGTTGAATAGAATGTTTCAACTTCGTTGTATGCAGCTTTGTATGTAGAGCATGTGAAAAGCTCTTCAAAGTCACTGACCTTGAACTCGATGCAGGTCTCGTGCTTCTATTTGTAGTTTTTCGCGACATTTATAAGAAAAACTAAACTGTTTGTCAACACTGCAAATATTACGTAGAGATATTTTAACAGTTAGTGGGATCGGTATCGGTAGAATAATGTTATGGATTGGCGTTGTGGCTAACAGCGGGTTCGATTTCGGCGCGGAAAAATATTTCTTTAACCAATAAATTTATCTCCACTACTTTTTGCAGTTTTTATTAACTCTATCTCCGAGAAAATTACTTCTTCCTACCACCTTTATGCTGACGACCTTCAAATATATACACAGGCTGTTCCTAAAGATCTCTCCGTTACCATACAAGATCTTAATAGAAACCTATCGCAAATTTTAGAATGGAGCACAGACCACGGCTTAAAGGTTAATTAACCCTTTGAAATCGCAGGTCATTATTATAGGCAGCCCAAAAATGTTAGTGAAGTCTAATATTTCTTATCTCCCTCAGGTTATTTTTAATGGCATTGTAATACCCATAAGTGACACAGTAAAGAACTTAGGGATCCATATTGACAAGAATCTCTCCTGGAGTCCTCAGCTGCAAGAAATTCGTCGTAAGGCTTATGCGTCTGCTGGTGTCTTGCGAAGATTGCGCAATTTTCTTCCTACTGCCACTAAGATTGCGATTGCACAATCTCTTCTTATACCAATTTTAGATTATGCCGACGTCAGCTATCTAGATCTCACTGAAGCCCAACTAGATCAACTTGAGCGACTTCAAAATTTTTGTATCAGATTCATATTTGGCTTACGCAAATATGATCATATTTCAAGCTATCGTAAAGAGCTCAAGTGGCTGCCAATTCGCCTTCGCCGGAATGCCCATATACTTTACCTTCTCTATAGCGTGCTCTTCAATCCGTCTTATCCTTCTTATCTAAAAGAAAAGTTTAAGTTTTTAAATGATACCCATTCGCGAAATCTGAGATCTTCAGAGAATCCTCTTTTACAAATGCCTTCTCACAATACAAAATTCACAGATGGATCCTTCATTGTGCAGGCCGTGCGTCTATGGAATGCATTACCTGTGGAAGTTAGACGTGCTCAGTCTTTAATAGTATTTCATAAGTATTCAAAAGGCTCGTCAAAAGTCACTACCTGTCGCTTTCATTTTAAACCCTTTTTTCGGTATTTATGTATGTATATATTTGTGTATGTATATGTATATTCATGTATATATATATGTATTTTATTTTAATGTATGTGTGTACGTAAGAATATTTTTGGTATATATTTGTGTTTATTATTTCATAATATATTTATATTGCTATCTATTAATCGCCAGCACACCCTCTTTAATAGTCCCTTCAGTTATGTCCATTTACCGGTCTCGCTCTTAGCGATAATACCGCCGATTGCTATACCATTTGGTTGAATGTTTTTGTTTTTTTAAATATTATTTTCTTATAAATTGGTGTGTAATAAAGAGTAAATAAATAAATAAAATAAATAAAAATGTTATTCCAAAACTTTTATTTACTTTTATTTTATTTTTTATAGGGAAACAAACAATTTTCACAACAACAACTTACAACATTCTTATAAGAACATTAATATTAAAAATATTAACTCCTAGAAACACAAATTTACAAATTTACCATAGTAAACGATTACCAGTTACTCTAGTTCTACTGCGGATATAATATTTAAACATACTACGTATTTGACGACCGCTGGCCTAGTGGCAAACGGAGTCAACATTTGTGCAAAAACACAAATTATTGGTTTTCAGGTTCGGTTGCGTTGTGCATGTAAAAATTATGTCTGTAAAACGCAGTCACGATACGGAGAAATCAAAGTGTGGAGCGTCGGTTTAAAAAGAAATATGTGCAAAGTACAAATTTATGTCTTTATAATCTCAAGTTTTTAAAGGGTTTGATAACAATTCTAGTAATGTTACTTAAAACATTGTGAGTACTTAAGAAAAGAGAAATGAAAAAAAAAACATGATTTAGCAATAAAATGTTGTATTGAAGCTTAAGAAAACACATGCACGTCGATTTCAACTAGGAAAATAACGAATAATTTAGCGGTGCATAATATTTTATTCATGTATTTACTTTGTATTTATAGTATTCATTATATTCATAGAATTTATATACTCGTTGAAACTTGAGTTTCTTTTGCAATTGTCTACAATCAAAAAGTATTTACTTCGATCTTCATAGAAAGGCAAATAAATTTTACAACTGGAACTAATTGCTAGACTGCTGTGAACGTTCAACAAGCTGCCGTCCAATTTAGAAACTCACAAACAGTTCATGTTGCTTTTATCTTTTCAGCTTTTTTGTGTTTGTAATAATTATAAGGATCTTAAAATGGATAAGAATAGATTAAGCAGCAGAGTTTAACAAAGATGGTTTCTTTTTTCAATAAAAATACAGAACACGGATTCGGTCCGTGTCGTGTTTGCGTTTGTTTCCTTCATCCATCCACATTAAATTAAAACTCTAAATGTACATGTATGCGTTTATACCCCTGAAGTTTACGATTCAGCGTACCCAATAATTAGGTCTCCGATTTTCTTTACTTAAACTGTTTGTGCTGACTTATGCTGTTTTTTTTAAATTGGTACTCATTAATGCCAGAGATAGTTGTCCAGCGAATACAGTAGAGTATAGGGTAATCGACCCGGCCTCGTGAGCTACTGCTGTCTCCTCCTGATCCTTCTGAGATAGTAGTATCCCACACGTAATAGTTCTTTTCCCAACTTCCTTATTCCTACTCCAAGTCCGTTCCGGACCTAATCCTTTTCCCTTTCTCTCTGCCAAGCCACTGGTTGCCGTGCTGATGGCCAGCTACTCGTGAGAACGCAATGGGCAGCAAGAATTTAAATTAATACCAATTACAGGCTACAGATGTGGTATCTGCCTACTGTATATATATATGGGGAAATTGCGTGATTGTATCTATGTATGTACTCTTTGAGACCGCGGTTCTACGACACTCTTGACAAGATATTATTGACAAGGTATTCCACAATGAGGAACAGATAAGACAGCGATTAAACAAAAAAGATCTGAATCTCTGAACACTTAAAAGAATTGTCACGGAGGTTTTTCGAAAAAGCCGCAGTTCATCCAAACCCGCTGGTGGTTAAAGATGCAAACTACCGACTCAATAGAAACGCGACAGAACGCAAACGTCGCCCGCGAAACGTTATAGATGATCCGGATGTCGCAGCACCCTCTGACCACGATACAGCAGTCACGACCCGGCTAACATTGTACATACAGTCAACAGCTGCAACAGCAATTTCAAATCCATACTAATATTATAAATGCGAAAGTAACTCTCTCTGTCCCTCTTTCTGTTTGTTACCTCTTCACGGTTCAACCGCTAAACCGATCTTGACAAAATTTTGCACAGAGATAGCTTGCATCCTGGGGACGGACATAGCACTTTTTATACCGGAAAACCAAAAACCAATATATACCTACCTATAACCACGCGGACGAAGTCGCGTGGATCAGTTAGTATATATATAAACATTGTAACGTCATAGATGCATCTTAAATAGGTAGTATATTATCGTTTTCATGTCTAAACTATATATAAACAGTAAGCATATGTGGCAGCATATCCCGTGTGGTGGCGGCTTAACAGAATCTACCACCCCATCTCATCCCGTGGGTGTCGTAAAAGTCGACAGAGGAAAAATGAAAACCAGGAGATGGGCACCAGCATCTTCCTGGAACATCCGAATAAATAACTGCGGTTGCAAACCCGCCCGCCAAGCGTGGCAACTATTGCAAAATGCCCCCGAAACGAGAGCTACAGACTGTTGTGGCAATCTATGCGGGAGGCCTATGTTCAGCAGTAGACTAGTGTTAGGCTGAAACGACGAAGCATATGTGTGTATGCATGCATATGTGAATGTAAATAATATATTTAGACGGGCCATAATTCTGTCACATTCTTATTTAATTTAAATTATGAATTCTGGCCATAAATGTTTGAACTGATTTTGAAAAAAGAATTTTTGCGCCATCTTAAAATAAAAACAAATTGATTTTGATCCATTTAAAAAAATGGAGTGTACCAAAATAGGAAGACAGAGTTGCTGTTATTGCCCTGCACCGCTGCGGTTACGCGCCAACTGCGATTTTTAAACATCTGCAAAATTTGGAAATAACGTTGAGGTTCATACTATCAAAGCATTTAGTAAAGATTCGACCTTTGAAGACCATAAAAAGAGCCGCCGACCTCGCACAGTTAGGACACCAGCGGTCATCGAAGCAGTGCGGGCACGAATTCTATGAAATCCGGTCCGAATGCAATAAATGTTAGCCCTTCAATAGGGGTTAAGCAAAACTACGGTTTACAAACAGAGATCAAGACCAGACACTCCGAGCTTATCGGCGAAAAACAGGGCAGTCTCTTCATGAGCGTTTGCAAAATTAAGGCTCGACAGATCCTTTGTTTAGGCGGTACACGGGAATAAATACCGCAACATCCTTTTTTCAGCCGAAAAAATTTAACGTCCAAAAAAAGTCACTACAAACAAAATGATAAAGTGTATGCCCACAACAGTGAAGAAACGAGCAGGCGTATCCTGTGAATCCAGCGCGGGCATTTCGCTTCATCATTTATGATTTCACTTGGAGTCTTGTATTCAGGACTAACAGAGGTGTGTCAAAAAGCTGTGGAAACTAGCGTTGTTGTGTATCAAAATACCGTTTTAACAAACGTTGTAAAATCTCTTTAAAAAAAAAAGACACTGGTTATTCCAACATGATTCCATTTCCAGTCCAGACATTCCTTCTTCCAGTTCAGACTTAAGCCCGTTGGATTAGAAAATATGGCATCATTTGGAGGTGAAAACCTGCGCAAAACCTCACAAGAATTAGGAGTCCCTCAAAGCATTCGTAATTAAAGCAGTGGCTGATAAAGACATGAAAATTTTTCGTGCTGCGGTCAACGACTGGACTCGGAGGTTGAGAACCTGTATTAAAAATCAAGGGCGGCATTTCGAATAACTTTAAAAAAAAATAAACTACATTTAGTCACATTTGTTTTCATATATACCAAAGTCGTAAAATTTATTTAATGAAGTGTTTGTGACAGAACTTATGACCCGAATAGGTATATTAAATTTAGCTTATGCTCTTTTGTTTATTAACGTTAAATAAATATTTATTCGACCACATTGCTACAATAATATTATAAAATAAAAGTAGATACGTTACCAGCGTTCCGAAAGTGAAGCTAAGATTTTTTTTATTTTCGAGTTTTTATTTTTCTTTGATTAATTATATTTTTTTAAGTTTGTATTTTCTTTTATTAGTATGTGTTTTTGTTGTGTCTAAGTATTTTGTCTATTTGTACTGTGCTAATTTATGTTTTTTTCTTTGTAATGAAGATATATTCAAAGTTTGAAAAATAATGTAACTGAAATAGAAAAATAAATACTAAAAATAAATAATTCTGAACAAATCAGTAAATATGAAAAAGCCAGTCCTTTTGCGAATTAATAATCATTCGTATCAATTGAAAGCATGAATTATAAATATTTTTTTCGAGTGTTTCCAACGAAGCGGAATCCCAAAGGAGCTCTAAGTTACCACGCTGTGTCTGGATTTTGACAGAAAACACAAAATAATAATTACGATTACGTTTATGCCTTACATTATAATGTTCTTATCATTTTTGTTGTTTGGTTTGATTCAATGTTTATTCTACATTATTGGGTAGTTTCTAAAATATTTATATTGATGATGATGTACGAAAATTTGTTTGTGAATCTTGTAATTAAATCGCTATTTGAGTAATTTTTATTAGTTTTTCATTTGATTCAATATGTGTTTAACTGTGTTTTGGTTTGAAGGGCACTAGAGCTAGTGTAATTACTGGGCATATGAAACTTAAGAACTGATGTCTCACGGTGACTGGTGCTGCATGGTCTTACACAGAAAAATGTCTGGTTTACAGCATTGGTTATGAGCAGATACAGAGCAGAGCAGATTGCGTAATATAAAATGAGAGTCAACCAACGCGAATATGTTTTTTACAGAGAGCGATTTTTTCGTAATTATCGATGATTAATAAAATAGGCTGCTGGTCTCCTGTGACGCTGTCGGAGCAGGACCATCTTATTCAAGCTGTTAAGTAATTCTATTTCTATGATAAATTAGTAGCATTGTTTGTTTATTATGATTGTCTTCTGCATTCTGATGACTGGTAGGGATTCCAGATTGTAGCTGCTGACACCCTATTAAAAATTGATGACAAATATCTGATTTGGTCTACCAGACGCTTTTCTACTTATCCTGTAAAAACAGGAAGTCATCCGAGGCGCGGCTCCGATAAACTTTACTTTTTTAACTGCTTTACGGCTCTTTATATTTGAAACTACAAAACGTTACATTCATTGCTTTAGCAGCATACCTCACACAGTGACCATGTTTCGTGAGGTTTTTGATAGTGTGTCGGAAGACCACTGAGCCTTAACTGTCGACCCAGGGCAAATCGCATTTTACTATTTACATACTTTCTATCGACATCATCATCATTTCAGCCTATCACTAGTCCACTGCTGAACATAGGCCTCCCTCATAGATTGTCACAAAAGCTCTCGTTTTAGGCGGATTATGCCATAGTTGACACGCTTGGCAGGCGGATTGGCAACCGCAGTTATTTTTATTCAGATATTCCAGGAAGATGCTGCTGCCCATATTCTAGTTTTATTTTTCTCTCTGTCGACTTTTACGACACCCTCGTGATGAGATGGGGGGTAGACTCTCTTAAGCCGCCACCACACGCACCATAAAATTTACTTTCTGTGTATGTAATTAAATAAGTTATGTTCATTTATTATTTTCAACCAAATGAAACCGCAATAAATAAGCTTTTGGCAATTAATTACAAAACGAAGACGTGATGATATAAGATACTATCTAATAATGACAAGATAAATAGTATTATAATTATACATAATAATATGTGGTGAAGAAGAAATTGTTAAATTTTCTACTGATATAATATGGGCTTTCGACGGGCAACCTGTCACTTATTCACCACATTGTCCTTTTAGGAATAACAGAAACCTTTTTTGCATAACGTGATCAAGCAAATCTCATGCTTCCGTATCTTAAAATCTTCCTACTCCCTTAGTCATCATCATCATTTCAGCGTATCAATAGTCCACTGTTGGACACATAAGCCTCCCCCATAGATTGCCACAAATATCTGTAGCTCTCATTTGGGAGACTTAGTTGCAGGTTGGCAACCGCAGTTCATTTATTCAGATATTCCTGAAAATGCTGCCGCCCATCTTCTGGTTTTCATTTTCCCTCTGTCGATTTTTATGATACCCTTGGGATGAGATGGTGTGGTAGAATACCTTAAGCTGCCACCGAAAGGCAGTCCCCCCCCCCTCCCCTCCCTTAGTATAGAAGTTTTGTTGGAATAAACGTAATCAGAAATTTAGACAAAATTTCCTTTTCAGAGTTTGTTAAATTTTATCATTATAAAATGACAAAAAGATTTTTTGGAGGAAAGGAAGTTAATTTGCTATGATCCGCATGCAAAACATTAAATCCGCCCTCCCTTGGTAGCGTGCACAAACAAACTAACACCGCCACCAGATACCCTCCAATACTACAATACTACCACTGAAGTCGAGACCATGACACGTGTTCCGCCTCAAAATGAGGCATTGTCAAGTGTTATAAACTCCACGACAGACAGCTATCGAGTGAGCGGCGCGGTTCGCCAGATTGAAAGAGAATCTCGGCTTGGACCGTCATCCTGTGCGCGAGAGTAACTGGTTCGAGGGTGCCCAAGGGGGCCGGCCTCGGCTCGGTCAGTAACCTAAATCGAGAGGGATAGCGGCGCGGTCAAGTAGCTGCCTATTTATACTTTCGGTATCGCAAACAGTGCCCATCTAGGATATTGCGATGACATTATCGCGATAGCAACCGTTAACTCACACAATCCACCACCCGAATTACGTAATCAGCTGTTTGCGATCGAATGGATAGTAAACGACTACTTCAAGTAGTAAGTTAGTATAGTATATTTAAACTTTAAGTACTAGATTTAGAAATATTAAAGTGGTGAATTCGATACGTTTGTTTGTTCATTCAGTAGTACAATGTTATTATTTTTATTTTTTATTATTTCTTATGGTTACAGCACACACAGACGAAGCCCTTCGTCGCAAATATGTAAGACAGTTAGGTTATGCCCAGTTTACGAAAGATGTTTTGCGAAGTGTGATGTGTCGGGATTGCGATATCTGTACGCGGCAACATTCTCCTTGTATCGAGTATCGACCAGTCTGACCCACGTAAACGGCATTGCAATCACTACAACAAGCTTATAACACCGGATTTTTAGCGTTCATCGATTTTATCTTTTTTGCCCCTCAGCGCATTGCACGCACAGCAAGAGTTCTTGCTATTATCTCATATACAGAAACGAAGTACGTCAAACTGCTTACATATCATCGAATACTTTGAGATGTCGCCGGGTATAGATTCTTGCGAATGACACGCAAAAAAAACAACTTTTTAAAAAGAAACAACTTTTTAATTACGCTGTTAATAATATTTTTTGAATAACTGTCAGAGACAGCAATCTAATGAATGATCTGGAGTTCTTTGGCATAATTATCTTTATTCAAATGTACGGTCAATAGGGGATTAACATAATTGACATGATGACAGAATCCGTGTAGGTCGGATTACCGTAAATTTGAAATTCATGCATGCCGTTTCTATGAGATATTGAAAGAAGAAGTTAAGAGTACCGTCTTGTTCCAATTCCATCTTAAATTTAATTTTAGGGCGATTCTTTTTTAATTTATCAAAGATAACGTACTGTCCAGCAAATAATAATGTTCGTAACGTCCGTAGTATTAAAGGATATTTTTTTTGATAACTGTTTGGTTTTTTATAGTCATCCATAAATACATCCGCCATAAGCGGAGTTAAGGGAGACCCCATTGCCAGACTTTCTCTTTGTAATTAAAATTGCTTGTCAATTTGTAAAAAGACTCTCAACGTCGAAAGATAAGAGAATGGGTTTGGGTGAGTAAATGAATATTTTTAATTTTAGAAATGAGATCTAAACTATTTTTAAGACTATAATTTGGACTAAAACCAGATTTGTCCCGAAGTAAGAAATTTAATTTATTAGCTAGGGCAAAACCAATATATGAGAGAACTGGACGCATAGGTACGCATTACTTTCGAATATTTGATAAACCATATAAAGTAGGTGCTCTGGTGTCTCGCTTGGTGGTCTCGTGGTGTCGTGGTGTATATTACCTAGTGGTAATATTGTAGTAGTGGAGGGTATCTAGTTGCGCTTCCTAGTGGCGGTACTGAGGGAGGGCGGGCGGTGCTCTTCGAAACATTACAAAATATAATATTTTATATTTCGCGAGCGAATCTTAGCAAATTCACTTCCTTTCCTTCATTATAATGGATTTTCGCAAAGTAACGCCTGATTCTATTAACTATAAACGATTTTTTTTCAAATTCCTTTTTTATTTAATGTGGTTTTTTTTATTTGTATAACACTTATTAAAAATTATGCGTTATAAAAACTGCCTCTGACATGGAAAGAACCAGAGACAAATCCAAACTACTTTTCCTTTTGTCTTAGGTTCTAATAATCGGTTTTTTACATAGTTTTTGATAATATAAAATTTTATTATACGTAGAAACGTACTTTATTTCTCTACAATCTAAAAAATAACGCTATAGTTACTTACGCATGAAGCTACAATGAAATGAAGTCGGGTAACAATTATACACCTAGCCTTAAATTTGAAGTGTGGCTTTTCGTCAATGTTTTCATTCATAATTTTCACGGCATTCGTAGATGAAATATTTTATTGTAGCACATTAGGAAGCTGTCAGTAAAAAGAAAGTAACAGTCTGTTGTCCCACTGCTAAGCACAGGCCTCCTCGCACAACTGAGAGGGTTTTGGGGCTGGGAAGAGTCCGCCACGCTGCTCCAATGCGGGTTGGCGGACTTAACATGTCCTCGAAATATTTTTATTCCTTAGTAATGCAGGTTTCCTCTCGATATCTCCCTAAAATTTTGTAATGAATAATTATATTGTATGAATAGAATTAAAATATTAAATTACATAGATATTAAACGAATCCTTTAATATTCTAAGGACTATTAAAATAAACAAATGTCTTAGAATGAGTATCATATTCATTATTTTTTTACGGTCAATTTACCAACTCAATTGTACACAAAATTAAATAGTTATACTTAATTAACAAAACGTGCCTGTATCTGCCTGATATTAATTATCACTGCTGTTATTTTAAATATGTTGCGACAATGAGCCCCTTTGCATTACAAGTTTAAATTAATAGTTTTAATGATTATCGTGTATTATTTTCAATGAAATTATACTGATAGAATGTATACAAGTACATTACATTACATTTACAGTTTCCTATTAAAAGGATTTAAATTGAAAATCAGATAATTCTATTTTACATTAACGTTAAAGATTTGATTTTTAACGGCAATAAAACAAAATGTATTAAATTCACAACGCCAACTGTTAAACGATTAGATGTAAATGTGCTTGTATATGGGGAAGAGTTGAACCTTGTGGATACCACTACCTTTCTTGGAATTACTCTTGAGGCGAAATTTGATTTTTTTTTTAATTTTTACTTACCTCTGCAGCTTATGCTGTAAAGAAAAATAGGAACTTGACTCATGTTGAAACTGCTAGATTAGTTTATTTTAGTTAATTTAATAGCATAATGTCTCTATGGTATTTTGCTACGAGGAAAAACAACTGACGTAAACAAGAACATAAAACTGTTTATTAAAAAAAGTGATGTTCATAATGTAAATACCAGGAACAAGCACAAATTAATAAAGCCAGTTACTAGACTTCACAGGGTCAGTAACTCTTTTATGGGGCAATGTATACATTTTTATAACAAAATCCTAGAAAGTGCACAGTCTTTCAATTAAAAAATTACTTTTTTTTATTAAACAGAGACTTCATAAAAACGGTTATTAAAGAATACTTCGTATTCGTCGTTTCAGCATATCACAAATCCACTACTGAACATAGGCCTCCCCCAAAAATTGCCACAAAATTTTGTAGCTCTCATTTTGGGGGGATTTTGCCATAGTTGCCACGCTTGACAGGCGGGTTGGCAACCGCAGTTTATTTATTCAGATGTTCCAGGAAGATGCTGCTGCCCATCTCCTGGTTTTTATTTTCCCTCTGTCGACTCTTATGACACCCACGGGAAGAGATGGGGTGGTAGATTCTCTTAAGCCGCCACCACACGGCTAAAAAGAATACATCGATGATGATAACCCCTGGTAATAAGGTGATCGCTGCCAAGCTATTGCTACATCTTTATAATACTGCAATTGAACATTATTTTTAAAATGACTTAAAAGAAAAAAAAAATCCCGCTGGGTTTCTTACTGAATCTTCCCAGGACAGAGGCATTTTTTACGACCAGTGTAGTAAAGAAATGGCTTTCGATAAGTATTATGTAAATATTCTATGTTGAATAAAAATTATTCTATTCTATTCATTAATCTACAATTCGGCTTAAATCACGTCGTCTAGATGGCAATAACTTTACAAATTGTAATTTCTGTGAAATTCCCGTATTTAAAAGTAACACGTTATTTATTATATTTGATTATCTGTATGGACCGTATATAATTTAAAGTAAATACAGAATAATTATTTGAAAGAAAGATTGATTTACATAAATCCGATTAACAGTACCTAACTTAAAGTGACTCGGACTAAAATATATCAAGAGAACAACTAGGGGAAAAAAAAGAAAAAAAAAGGTATTCTATCTCGTCGCAGTTAACACTAAGACTCTAATCTTACCTCTAGAACTTCGGTGAGCCACTTTTTGTGAAAGTGATCTTCGTACGTGGAGTGATTAACAATTGTCATTTAATTTTTTCTTTTGTTACTGACATTTTGTATAAAGTTGGCCTAATATAAGACACAGAAACTGAGAAAATACAAAAATGGTTTCACACATTTTACTGAACGTTATATCAGAGGCTACTACGAAAGGGATCATAAATTAAATGTAAGTTAAAAATAAATTTTCCAAAAGGTTATGAACCTGAAAGCGTAGCAAGCGTATTTATTTACGGACTTATGAACATCCGTACCTGAGGAAAGCGTGAATAATATATAAGTTTCAGAGTAGACTTACTCCCAGCGGAGCTCTAACTCGCCGCGGTTGGGAGCGAAATCATGAAATAATAATCATTAGATTTGTACCTCGTTATTTAGATGTTATTTAGATGCCTTAATTATATTACGTTGTTATGTTCTGCGAATATAACACGTCACTTCTAAATTGTTATAAGTGACGCGATGACACTTATAGATTGTCTTTTACAATATGTAAAAGACAATCTGTGTTATCGCTTCACAATCTAATATTTAAAGTAGACGTTAAAAGGATCAATTGTTACCTGCATTCATATACGGAGCTAAAATAAAAATTCTGGTTATATTTAGTTAGTAACAGGCTTCCTATAATCATGAAAGAGCATAAGAACGAAGTCGACCACGTTGCGATAATGAGGTTAGTATATTCAAATCCAAGTGTATTGGTAGTTTTTTTTTTTGACGACCGCGTGCCCTAGTGGTCAGAATACCTGAATTCTATGTCGCATGTTCTGGGTTCGTTCCTAGTCGGAACTATTTGTGCAGAAACAAATTGTCTGTTTTCGTATCTGCATGTGTTATGTATGTGAAATTAACGCAATCATGTTAGAAGAGAAATTTTAATGAGGGGTATCGTTTTAAAAATTAATTTCAAACGAAAATGAATAAGTTTTCGGATTATCATGGAGCACGTTTATGTTAAATTTTCATTTTACAAAGTTTAGTGGTACTATCGCAATTTAAACCCGGAGCACTATACCTGTATTTTAATAGTGGACAAATTACTGCATCCTCATAATTCATATACGAGTATTCATAAATGACTCATACGTCAAAAGTTTGTAAGAATTACATTCATCCTAAATTTCAAAATTCGTCTAGTGCAATTAGAACTCGCGTCCAGCGGGTTCCGTATTGCTACATCGTATAATAGTATCAAAATATCCAATAATAAGGCCGTACCTTTTTACTTCAATCAAGAGCTATAATTATTAAAAATATTATAATAATTTTAACTTAGAGGTTGCGGATCTTGTTATGTGAAATATGTAATAAGAATTAACTTATCTTATCACTGTTCGTCGTCGTTGCCCTTTCATCCTAATATTAGTCCACTGGTGAACATAAGCCTTCTCCATAGATTGCCATAAAAGTTAGTTGCTCTCATTTTGGGCGGGATTTTGCCATAGCTTATTCGTACGGATGTTCCAAGAAGATACTGCTGCCCATCTTCTGATTTTTTATCTTTTCCCTCTGTCTACTATTTTTCCGCCTGCCAAGCGTGCAACTATGGCAAAATCCCCCCAACATGATAGCTACCAACTTTTGTGGCAATCTATAGGGGAGGTCTATATTCAGTAGTGAACGAGTGACAGGCTGAAATAATGATGATTATGTTACGTTTTTGCGCTGCCGAGTTCCTGCTACAATCTAATTCTCCTATTAAGATTTCCGTTTACCTCTACTACCAAGATCACGCCTTATGAACCATTTAAGAGCATATGGAATATATAGGTATATTACATTTTCCGTTTGAGAGGATATGTTATATAATGTACTTACTCTTATCTAGACTTCGGCTTCTCGGCGGAGAGTAACTTTCATAAATTTTGTGAGGCATTACTTAATTTATTTATTCATTAATAATAATTTCTACATCCTCTTAAAAGGTAAAAACTCTGCTGTCGAATGAAAAATGAAAGGAATGTCCATAGAACAAAAAACGGTGTACAGCTGAACTTATTTTGCTTTAACAAAAATTCCCGTCAAATAAAATCCTGTTTTAATCGAAAAAATATGTCATGGGTTCACTGGCCGAGTTGTCTAGAACGAGATGAATATATCAACATAAATGAATTGCTATTTATTCCAAAGCGAGCTCAATATGCTCACGACATTTTGTTACGTTTTTTGTTGTAGCAGCTTATTTTGTGTAATCTCAAATAAGGTCTTACTGAGCAACTTTTTACGGCCATTTCATGTTCTTATGTAAGTACGTAAATACATATACACCTGTGACACATACTTAAATAAAAGGCGATGTATAAAAATGTGAAAATTTCGTGAAGTATCTTTTAAAAATATGGTTCGAATAAGAATGTTTCTTAGGGAACAACTTAAACTTGGACACAAAGTCTTAAAAAATATGTGTTGAAGTAAAATGCGTTCTATTAATAATGAATTGTTGGTAAAAAAGTAAAAAGTAGTTTATTTTTTACAGTTATATATGTCTGTGACAAAATTATTTAATAATACCTCTAGCTACGTTTTATTTTAATTTGATTAATTTGAATGCTTTCTACACTTCGAGCTTTCGATACTACAAATTATTTCATTATTTCTATTAAATAATTGTGTAATGTTCGTGACAAAACTATAAAAAATAACTCGTTTTTTAAATGAACACTAACGGACACGTTGTTCAGCAGTCAATGTACTTGCTTACTTATTTGTGGGACCTGGGTTTGAGTCCAAGTCTAAAATATTACATCGTTTCGTTGTGTTAAATTTGATGTTTGGGCATGTGGAATTTGTATCTGTAAGTGCACACAAGAAATAGTGTAGCGCAACGTTTGTTTATTAATGAAAATAAAAAAAATATTCTAAGCTGTGAAATCAATATTAAAAAAATGCATTACATTTATTACATTATTCTATTTCATTGTATTCTTTTTTTCGACGCACCGAAAGCCGCGGTTGAAAACTAGTATTATACGAGTACAAATTTTAAGTGGTAGAGCCACACTGCAGATAATTGTCGAAGCTCATAAGTTTGCTCGACCGGGAAGTACCGGATACTCAAAATATACCAATGTGAAGTAGCAGCTCAATACGTTCATATACTTAATGAAGGCAATAATCCATTATCGTACATCGAGGCATTCTATTGTAGTTCTTTAGGTATGAAATCGCTGCAACAAGTCATTAAATCGCGGATGGAACTAGGTGCCTACGTTGCACTGAGTTTTGCAAACATCGATGTACCGTTTGCATCCCTATATATTTATATTATATACTATCATATTTTTGGAAGCATCAATAATATAAAAGCAAACTTACAACATTATTTTATACAAATTTTATTTATCTACAAGAACGTATTTTTTAATGAGCAAAAACTGTCTGTCTTTTGAAGAAGCATTCCTAGATTAACGTAGGGAAAATTCTAAAAATTCAAATTGAAATACTGTTTTATTTAAAAGAGCAAAGAACAAGGGACAAAGTCAGCGTGAAGTGTTGGCTTTTAAATTGGTTGACAGTTCGGTGACCACTCGGAACTGCTATGTAATTAGTTCCAACAGTATTGCAGGTATTAGCCGGTCGGATGCCGCGTGTACTTTTTACTCGTTTTAATGCATCTTCTAGTTTATTATTTCAATGCTAATGTATAAAAATGTAAGTGAATTCATAATAATCTATAGAGATAAATATCTCGGATTCGCTTAATAAGACTACAATTTATTCATGTTAACACTTTTAATACATTTTATTTTGGTACAAAAGGCCATTTATAACAGTAGTCAGTACAATAAAATTGGCATAAATGGGCAGTCGTAAAGTTTGCAGGGATGACATGTGCAGTAACCAAATTAGGTGTCCACATCAGTGAGGAAAGAAGCGAAAGCTCGATTAAAAGCTCGACAACGTTCGCAATTTAATGTGATGAGTTGAACTATTTTGTACTGCACAATAAACATATACAATAAATATTTTTAATGGAGTATTGTACTGATTTCACCATTATTGTTTGGACATTTACATCTGTATACAATGATGCGATCATGCAATTATCATAAACGCTGATTGCATTGTTTTTCGTAAAAGACTATTAATATTTAAAAAAAACTACTTGTTCCCTGTCCTTATGAATTTGTCATTGAGATAAGAGACTCCTTTTCATTACGTTTCCCTTTTCGATTAAGATTATCCTAGCCAAAATTTAAGAAACTGCCGTATCAGAAACTCTGGCCAGTAAATTTGTGAAGACAAAATTCTTTAGTTTCAAAGAGTTTTTTGTCACACAGAAAGACACGGAACCGTGCCTGGCAATCTAAATCTTATCTCGGCCCTTGGCTTCTGTGCCACGGGTCGCGGGTTCCTTGCCCGCACGGGACAAATAATTGTATGGCTTACAGAAAGTTGTTCCGGGTTTGGATGGTTGTGCATATGGAATTTATGTCTGTAAATCGCACCCACGACACGTGAGAAATCAATAACTTGGTTTGTGTATAAAAAAATTGCTTAACAAAATAAGTGATAATAAATAATACCATTCGTATCCTTTAAAACTACTCAATCTTATAGCAATTTACACGAAAATAGTTACCAACAACGGGGCATTAGACATGTGATGGGCACTTAACTTTATACCATACAAATATGTATGTACCTTGTTAACGCCACTAAAATTATTGATAATTTTTTTGCATGCGTGATTTACATATTTATTTAAACTTTTACGCACATGTGGTACATGTGGCGGACTTAATGCCTAAAGGCATTCTCTCCCAGTCAACCATAAGACGAAGCAAAGATAAACATAATATGATAGGCGGTGCAGCGAACAATAAGAGAGTAAAAAAAATAATTAATTATGACCAAATATATATACATAATATAAATACATAAACTATAAAATATTTATACATAAGTAATGGAGAGAACAGTCATGAGAATATCCCACGTATTGAAACCTAGATTTCAAATACTCAGGAGCACATGGGTCGTTTAGTATTGTGAAAAGGGTGCAGAGTATTCTAACATACCTGCGTTGACGAATAGGCAGCCAGTTGAGCTGGTTACGAAAGGAAGATACATAATGAAACTATACCTGGCACGCCGGCCCCAGGCCCGCGAGCACAGTATCGGATGAAGCTGTAAAAGCCGAGAAGGCTAACAGCAATAACATCACCGAAAATATATACATAATGAAACTTACGTAGACCATAAATGTATCTGATACAGTTATTGAGAAGACGATCCAATGTGTTAAGATGTTGTTGAGACAAATCATGGCAACACCCCCCAGCATAGTCGATTGTAGCGACATCTATTTCGCCACATGAGAAGCTCAAGAAATATTCCCATACGTCCATAATCGCGCTATGAAAGTTTTCTGAGATGCGAAGTATATATAATACAACCTCTAAGTAGGAGACGTCCTCCCCAGATCAGACCATTCGATCTGGCGGGTAGCTACCCTTTTCCTTCGCAATATCATCAGCCAAACTAGTGATCCCGGTCCGCACTCCTACTTGATATAAACTTCAACTATGCCAATATGAACATCCCGCAGCCAGCTTTCTGCAAACAACGACAACGTCATCGCCATCGCAGTCACAAGACCAGACTACTGTCGGCACAAAGCGTGCTTCCTAGTCTCTCAGCCACTGAGGATCATCAACTGGCAGCCTCTCGCCTCAGGCGGAGAACTCCTGCGGCGTCGAGACGTATGGCAACACCTGTCGCCATACGTCTCGACGCACTAAAAACCTGGACACCGAATGTCTCAAGTTCTCCACGGTAACTACGACTTCCAGTTTCAGCGGGGGAGTGATGTAGCGACATCAATTACGCCACATGAGAAGCTCAAGAAATATTCCCACACGTCCATAATCGCGCTATGAAAGTTTTCTGAGATGCCAAGTATATATACAACATCTAA